>OY754464.1:59370947-60570947 GCA_963575645.1 Xanthostigma xanthostigma | reverse complement strand
AAAATTTTAAATCTAGTCCTATCTTTTGCCATATTTTTGACTTGAAGCCAGGTAGTTCCTTGTTCCATAACTTCTTCACGAACAGTTCTTCTCCACGATGTTTTTGGTCTTCCCCTTTTTCGGTATCCCTGTGGGTTCCAATCCAAGGCTCTTTTCGCTATATCGTCATCTGTCTTTCGTAGCGTGTGTCCTATCCAATTCCATTTTCTACGTTTTATAGTTACACAGATTTGTTCAAGACATGCACGTTTCCAAAGTTCGTTGTTCGAGACGTGTTCCTACCATTTCACCTTGAGGATTGCTCTAAGACATTTGTTTATGAAGATTTGCAGTTTAGTTGTATTGGCTTTCGTCACTTTACAAGTTTCAGATCTATATAGAAGGACCGATTTTACATTCGAGTTAAAAATACGTAACTTCGTTTTTTCAAAAATCATGCCTGAATGCCAAATACGATTTAAACTTCCAAACGCTTGGGATGCTTTTTTGATTCTACTGTCTATATCCACTTCTGCTCCTCCATCATTGCCCATTATACTGTCCAGATAACAAAATTCTTCCACTTCTTTAACAGGCATATCCTTTATTACCAGCTGTTGTCGACTCACCTTACTGACTTGCATAGCGACTGTCTTATTTATATTGATACGAAGACCTGCGATTTCTGCCTGTTCTACGAGGAGATTTATTTTTGCTTGCATATCCGCGCTATTATTTGCCAAAAGACAGACATCATCTGCATAGTCTAGGTTGACATGATGTACCGGAATAAATATTATTTAAAAATAACAAATTTGAAAATTTCCCAAATGCAGTCGACGGTCTGATAACACTCGGATTATAAAAAGTCGGCATTACAAATTCCCATTATTAAGAAAACATATCTCAAAGAAGAGATGACTGTGATCCTTGATTGATTATGATGTTTGGATGAAGAACTTCTTCGTAGCATAGGATCAAAATTAAAAGCAATACTATGGTAGAAATTGCATTTATTATGCTGACGTTCCGACGATTATTTTTGTCATCATGTTTTCTCAAAGTTACAGTCAATAGTTGATAACTAATTTTATCATAACTAACTGACCGATCCGGCTTTCGTCCGGATGCAAATCGCACTTTTAATAAAGCCCACTAAAAACTTAAAAAACGAAATAGGTAAAAGAGCTTTTTAAGTTAACCGGTTTTATTGTAGAATCGATTATGTATACTAAAATTTAGAAAATAATTATGAGTCACCATAAGAAGTTTTGATTAAACTAAAATAAAATCGTGAGGCACATTTAGTAGAAAACTTTCGTTTGTTTGAGATTGGAAATCATATTTAGCTTTCGACTGTCTTCTTCGACCATAAAGTATAAATCACCCCACGATTTTAATTTAGTTTAATCAAAGCCCTTTATAGTGACTCAATATTATTTTCTATTTTTTAGTACATCATCGATTGTACAATAAAACCATTTAGCTTAAAAGCTTCTTTACCTATTTAATTTCTACAACAATTTTCAAAACAATCCAGCATGAACTTTCCGCTGACCGAACTGTACTGATTCGAAATGACCCCTACACGAATTTTGAGCGCAATTTTGTGAATCCCATACGCTCTATGACGTCATCGGGTGTACGCACGCACCTTATTCTTTTGCTTCGTGATATCTCGTACATAACCGTTAATGATTGTTGTGACACTCGACGGCGTGGCGTCTAATGCACCCTATTCTCACTACGGTACGGCAGCCCGATAATTAGCTCTGCCGCCGCCGCCGCCAAGATGTGTCGCCGGCGCGAAACACTTGAGATGACGTCATATCTCTCTTATCGCTAGACAATAACGCCGCTATAATTCGTACACAAAGGCCGATTGCGATAAGCAAAGTCGTTATTAGTGCGAACGCACGGTTTCCCTCGATAAAATATTTGTTGCCGATCGGCATTCGGGGCCGATTTTGTCCGAGTACATTTTTGCTTTGGTTTCGAAATAATCAAGTGCAACAAATGTTGCATAATCACTCTACTTATACTGTATTAGAAATTTAAGGCCGCTGGCACGAGGCTGGATTTGCCGCTAGATTCCTTGCTAGATTTGACTACTAATTTTCTAGCGCTGGGTTTCTTAATTGCTATTATGTTCTCGCTTCACACGACACGTTTTTTGTTTTGGGGATGAGTCTGGTGCGTGCGTAGTGGCAGTTCAAATATAAACACAGAGCAAAACGTGTCTGTTGGGTGACTCTGAGCAGAATGACGCCATGTTGGTATGTGGGCGTATGTTCATGTCGTTCACGTGACAAGATACTTTTTCCTGGTTGGTTCTTGCTCAGAGCAAGCATAGGACCTAGCAAGAAAAAAAGCCCGTGTTCTAATTTTAAAATCTATCTTATGAGCTATAGCAGGCGAGCCCGCAGTGACGTCATTTCCAGTTTCGTACCCAGCCTGCCGGCCAGCAGAAATCCACGATGTGTTTCTAGCACTGTTTCCAGCCTCGTGTACAGCGGCCTTTAGTCATTTTAGCTCAAAAATTGCGAGTTAGATCCTCGACTTGCATTTTATTTTTGCTTACTGCCCATTCCCATTTTTCGTAGCGTAAAGAAAGTAGGTTTTTGAATAGTGGAAAAGATGGAAGTCGGTTCAGTAGTTCACAAGCGACAAACAATGAGAGATGATGCGTTCATATTATCAGAAATGATAAAACAAATCGAAAGATACGTATTTTGTAAATACAATTCCAGCAAATCGACTTCTGTCTGCATTTTTTATGTTAGCAGATTACATTTTCTGTTTTAACCTGGCTGTCGGTTAAAAGTGTAAGCCACATTAGACATTATTTGTCTATCTCCATTGGGTTTTAAGCTCTTCAACACATCGCGCGCCACGCTTTAAGCTTTACTTAATGCTGGAAGCTTTATAACGTACGTCTGTACATAATATAAAATATGAAAAAGAAGAAGAAGAAGAGGAGAAACAAATATTGACGAAGATCTATAAAAACAAGCCGACTTATCAAGAATGCATTGTTAGTCTCTTGAGACTGAAGAGATTGTATTGATTATAGCGAACATATCTTCGTGCGCTAGGTAATGTACTTCCCTTTCACCAGGAATGTTCAAACTCGGAAAAAAGATCACCTGTGTTTACTAGTGGCTTCCGCAAATCAGTTCCAAAAATAGAACCATATGTAGTATAAAGGCCTGCAAAACAATTTAGGGTATACAGGGTGCCCAAATCGACGTTGGCAAACATGGGTAACTTTGTTATTAGTGGAGATAGAAAGTCGGTTAAATGCAAAGTAGTGCAGAAAATTGTGCTCATTAACGACCCGTCGAAAAACAATTGAATTTTGACACCCTATAAATTTATTTAGAAAAGAATGAAAATTGCCGTTTTTGAAAACTGCCCATAACATTTTTATTTATGAAGATATATAAAAATCCAAAATGGCGTCCGTAAGAAAAAACAAAGTTCATGTCAATATCTTATTATGTAGTGGATATAAAAAAATTAAAATTACGCCACTGAAAAGATCTTAAAACGGTATCACAAATGGTTAAAGAAATTTTCAGATATCTTCATAAATAAAAAAGTTATGGCCAGTTTCCAAAAACAGTAATTTTGACTATTTTCTAAATAAACTCATAGGATGTCAAAATTTAATTGTTTTTTCGACAGGACGTTAATGAGCACAATTTTCTGCACTACTTTGCCCATTTAACCGACTTTCTATCTCCACTAATAACAAAGTTACCAATGTTAGTCAACGTCGATTTGAACATCCTGTATATTTTAGGCAAGTTGAAATAATGAAAAAAACAGTATTTTATCAAGAGGTGAATCTGGAATCACAAGTCTGTCTAACCAAGTCCGATTCAAAAATCTAAGATCCGGAGACGAATACATACTTTAAAACCGACAAAATAGTCTGGGATTTTTATTTCTGTATTATATAAATGCTAAAATAAAAAATTTTAAAAATTTCAAGTTGCCTAAAGCACATTTTTTTGGTTAATTTTTTTGCAAATGTCATGCTGCCTAGAAGCGAAATAATCGCAAACGCTCTGCCAGACTCGCGATTCCAGATTCATCCATTAATAAAATACTGTTTTTTTTAATTATTTCAACTTTCCAAAAATACATTCCCTAAATTCGTCGTCAGCTCTCTGGCTATAAGACGCGTCCGGAGTTGCATAAGAAGTATTCACTTCAAAAATATTGCGGACAAAAGTTCGGTCCAGCCTTTATTAGTTTGTCTACACCCAGGCAAATAACACAGACAACAGGGCACAAAGCGTATTTATTCTACACAGCTCTTTACAGATTGGTGCAGTTCGGTAAGTAATACGGGCAGAGAGTACGATATAAGGTTGAAAGGTTTCCTTTCTCCTTGTGTGTGTATCAAAAGTAATGTAAAAATAATATTGGTTTGCGGTGCTTTGCTTTTTGCCGGTTCTCCAACATCGGACGATGTCTTCGAGGACGAGGAGCTCCGCTAACGGGCACGTACCTACTACACGTGCTACGAAAAACAACAATATCGCTACGAGAAACTCGTACCACTGACTACAGTTCTGGAATCTAGATAGATATATATACCGTAGATAGAGGAGAGAATGTTTATTTATTCCTATTGGTCACCGGCGACTGGCGAGACGTCAGAAATGTCTTCGAATCGTTTTAAGCCCTTCGGTCCTGACGGTCATTTCAACGAACATACTATTCTAACGCGTGTAATTTCAGTCAGTGCAGTTACATATCAAGTATAAACATTTCATTGTGCTTGGAGTTATCTGAGATGTAGGCACGCCAAACAAAACAAAGAAATACTGTAAAGGTAGTTCAAAATATCGAGTCAAGTGTTGACCGCAGTCATACATTCATGCAAAGCTTTTAACTTCAATAAGTATGCTTTAATAATAATTATACATCCTATGCTAGTGATTACCGTAAAAAATAAATATTTTTGACCCATTATCCATTTCAATGACCATAGGATTTTCCAAATTTCTGTAAATGTTAAATTTAGTTTTTCACTTAATATACCTTAATTTGAATTACAACCTAAATAAGTCCATCACAAAAATATATTTTATAAAATAAAATAAGACACCTTGGTATTATGGTATGATGAAATTAACGGGATACAAGGCTAAATATAAAAACAATTTTTATTCAATAAAACTTCATTTAATAGTCAACGTTTCGGCAAGCAATTATTGCCTTCTTCAGGACCTTAAAAATGTATATTAAAAAGTCACAAATTAAAAACATAAATTAATTTAAAAACATTATTGTCATTTAAATTAATTTATGTTTTTAATTTGTGACTTTTTAATAGACATTTTTAAGGTCCTGAAGAAGGCAATAATTGCTTGCCAAAACGTTGACTATTAAATGAAGTTCTATTGAATAAAAATTGTTTTTATATTTAGCCTTGTATCCCTTTAATTTCATCAAAAATATATTTTGTGTTTCAAAAATATAAATTCAGGTTCGAAGGGTTAAACTAATACCACGAATTGAATACCTAGACCGTAGCCATGGAGAATCACCAGGATTCAACGTCCCTCAGAGCAAATACGTACTACATTTCTAAAAATTATTGACCATCCAGGAAACGGGATTATAAGAATGGTCAAATCCTCCCGAAAGATTCTTTTTAGTTACGGTCTTGTTGGGCACTCTATATGCGTTGTGTGCTATCTATTTTTGTTTCAATACAATTATAGTTGCGAGGTTTCCAATAATGGATCTGACAGAGACGAATGCATTTTCAAACATGGATTAGAATCACACGAATGTTTTGTAATATCGTTTGATGTAATTTGGTAATAGCTTTAATTATCGGGCGTCTATAGTCTACAATAAATAAATAAAATAGTACCGAAGATGTATTTCTTTCCCCTTAAATATAATTTATGAAAAAAAAATCCAGCCAATTGGGCGACGTGACCATTCCAACTTCAAAAATGTTGACATTTAATTATTATAAAGAAAATAAAATTTCTGATATCGTGTGAGGTGACGCGGGTAATGGCTAGTATTCAATATGATATTTGCTATTCGTTGCCATGGTTACCTACATATGTTCCACGACATGTAAAAATTAATCAAAGCATGCTGAACTAGTTTATTTCTGACAGATCTATAAAACAAAAGAACGGCTTATTTTTTTTATTTTCAAAATATTTCCGAAATTATATAAAGTTTAGAAAACATTTTTTTAACAAAACTTCCTTGAAAAAATTAATATAATAATAATCCGTTATGAAAAGCATACCATTATTATATAAAAAACACCGTTATAGCATATATCTCTTCTGCGCATGCGCCGATTTTCCCCAAAAACAATAGGGCTCTTTATATTTGCATACCAAACATCCTCCCAAAATTTGGTTTCAATCCGCTCATCCGTTTGGTCTGTATCGTGTTCACAGACAAACAGACTAACAGACAAACAGACTAACAGACTAACAGACGCACAGAGTTTTTTCAAAAATATGTTTTTTGGATTCGGGGGACCTCAAAACGGAAAGATATTATAAAATTTTTGAAAAGTGATTTTTGACCTAAACTAGTACCATTCTTGTGGGTTGGAATGGTAAAAAAACAATCAGACCTCATCTCGATAGGGTCGACCTACACAGCAATCGATAGAAGTTTGGAACTTCTATCAGCTAAATCGGTTCTTGTAACTGAATGGTAACACTGGATATA
Source organism: Xanthostigma xanthostigma (assembly GCA_963575645.1). NCBI lineage: Eukaryota > Metazoa > Arthropoda > Insecta > Raphidioptera > Raphidiidae > Xanthostigma > Xanthostigma xanthostigma. Next base: position 60,564,239 of record OY754464.1, on the reverse strand, counting down.
TTTGGTACGCTTCGCCAAGGCAGTTGGAAATCCTGTGATATATGTGTGACGTACCGGGATACACTTGGGACAATGTATTGATGTTGCGACTATCTACTATGGGGGAATATTGTTGCGTTAAATCGATTTACAACGACTGTTAACTAAAAACAAAAATACTATATCATGATAGGCAAATATGGCAGCATATTACATCATAATATTTGTCATTGATTCGAAGGGATGAAGGTGTAATAATGAAATTTAAATGAATAAGGCCATTGAACAAAATGTTAAAATAATGAAAACGGAATGGGATACCCTCATTTTTGTTTAATTTTTTGCATCGCCGGTTGACATAAGCAATAGTTCTCTGATAACGCTATACAAAAAATGCGGGACTGTCCCAATTAAAACAAAACCTAATCGGTCATAGTCAATGAGCGAACCAGTTAAAAGAGCATGGCCAGATATGGTATCAAAATTCTATGTTTTTAATACACAAGCCGTTTTCTTTCGATAATTCGCTAACGATTCTTTCAAATTGAAGCATTTTGTCCACAGATAATATAATATTATTGCTACTTTTCTTTATATTTTTACCAGCCGTCCGTCCCGGTTTTACCCGGGTGCGGTAGATATAATTCTGCAAAATGTATTTCGTTTGCGGCCCTGCGTTTGAACTAATATAGCTTTGAGCAATTTCTACCAGATTTGCTTCTGATTTAATAGCTTTATGCGAATTCTAACAGATGTCGCTACTTGGTACTAAAAAGTTTCTTTTTGTTTGCTTTTGAATTAATAGCTTTGAGTAAATTCTATCAGATGTCGTTACATGTTACTAAAACAGTTATTTTTGAGAAAACACCGTAATTTTGTACAAAAAATTTAATAAAAATTATCCTATAGCTAAGTTGCACAAAGCAAGACACATTTACAAAATTTAATTAAAATCGGTTCGGTGGTTTCGGAGATTAGCGCGATCAAAATTGTGACACGAAAATTTTTATATATAGATTGTTTATACCAAGTAATCAAGGGCGTAGATAAGGGGGGAGGGGTAAAGGGGATAATTACCCCCCACAGGATCATAATAATACAAAAATAAAACTGGAAATAATACGAATACCTGTCTAAAAATAAAATTTGGAAATACTTCTCGAAAAAAATTTGTAAAATTAACTTGGGAATTAGTATTTTGCTTGACACCTTCCTTCGTTAGTATTCTTGTGTGATCTTAGTAAAACTTAAAAAAAATATTGAATTTTTTTTCCATCAAACGGGTTTTACTATAGCTAAGAACCATCCTGGTGACCCAATAAGTACACAAAAAAATTTCATCAAAATCAATCAAGCCGTTTAAGAGGTGAAGAGTTACGAACACACGGACACCGGAATTTTATATATAAAGATGGATAATTACAATTATTTTTAATCGGTCAAATTTCGACGGGGTCAATCCACGGTAAAGGTTTATTTTGTTTTGCGCAAACCAAGCATGGTTGTTGTGTGCCTCGATAGCAGCCATAAACACATCGCATCTGCCTACATTACGAGAACAATAAATTGAGGTGCACACATATTTACATTTATTTATATAAAATAAATTGTGATCTCATCCAGGAAATCTAATACATCGTCGTCGCGTCCCACACGCATCGTGCGCATTTCAGTTCGCCGTTCACAATCGCGGGTTGGTTCACACCAATCAGCTGACTAGGTATGCAGAGTTTCATTAGAGTAAATAAATAACAGTGATTTCCAGGTATCTCCACTTAGTCTAATATACGGTATTCGAAATATATACCCTCATCTGTTATTTGATAATGACAAAGATTATAATATATACATTGATAAATCGCACATGGGTTGCTTAGTTAAATCGTGTATTGATGCTGTCTTTGGATCAATTCCCCAGATTTGCTAATCATAAAAATCGAGCCTTAAATGAAAGAATATGACACAAGAAATTGGAATATATCATTGATTCTATACATAAATATAGATCATCCACATAAACATACCTTCTAAATACTTGTGTTCTGTGTATTTTGAGTTCATTTGTTTTGTTAACATTTTATTTGTGCTTTATTCTCTCATCTTAGGCTCGATTTTTATGATTAACAAATCGAGGAAATTGATCCAAAAAAGTTAATTAAAAATTATTTTATTTAACAGCAACGGTACGCGATTTAGTTAGGAAACCCATGTGCGATTTATCAATTTATATATTATCTAACATAATCTTTGTCATCATCAAACAACAGATGAGGGTATCTCTGATTATTTCTAATACCGGATCTCGCACTATTCAGGTTGATGTCAAATCAGAGTTTTTGACAATGTTTTCTGCAATCCAGCATCAGACATGAATATTATACGATGACAACTACATATAATCCCTGAACAAGGGAGATCTAAGTCTGTAGAACCGTTACTAGCGTTATTTCCGAGTATCTATTTCAAAAATTCGGAGGTAGGGTCAGTAAAAATAGCATAGTCACCTCGTTCCAAGATTTACTTATTAAATGTAAATTTCACTTACCGCTTACTTATCAGGTTTATGTTATAAATATACACGCACCTGAAACAAAAAGAAATATTGTTAGAATAGTGTCAGTAAATAAAGCTTTCAATTTTTTTCGAACACTTTGCGATTGCAATTTGTGAACCACCAGCTGTTAGGTATGCTCTAAGCAGCCAGCAAACGGTAACGAAACCGTCACCCGCATGCGCAGTAGCTAAAACGAAAGTGTTTGTATCGGTTTTGGAACATGTTTTAGCTACCTACGCGTGACGGTGACGGTTTCGTTACCGCTTGCTGGCTGCTTGCTATTAAATAATGAATTGTTTAAAATGCCGGTCTGCTGTAATCCGGACCTCGTTCGCAATGTGAACATACCCAATTGCAATGGATTGCCTGAGAACACAGTACACGTCAGTGTTTTTATGTATTCCTGCATTCATTACATCACTTGACCTCTGCGCAGCAGTTGTGTTAGCTGATCACTCTATTATACATACATATGTGCCATGGTATAACTCACTAAGTGGCGTTCACTTAACCTCTGACCCCAACCGGATGTTCTTCGCAGTGCGCTGATCTCGCTCGCCTGTTCGCCTTTTGTTACTTGAATATTGGCGTCGCTCGACTAATATGTCATTTCATTTTTTATGTTTTCATCATTATGAAAGAGTTAATTAGCAAGATAAATAATATTTTAAAGTAAAATAAGTATTTCCTTTCAGCACCGCTTCAATATAAAATACTGGTTTACAAACACAGGGCCGTCGTAGTCAGAACTAAGATTTTGGCAGGAGTCGGAAGTTTTAACTATGGTGCGATTTTTTTTCAAATCACGAGCCTGCTTAAACTACTTCCCTTTTCACTGTGGGTTCCGGAATACTCTGAAATCGAAGGCAACGAAGAAGCTGATCAGCTGGCGAGGAAAAGATCGTCAACTCCATACATTGGCCAGAACCTGCCCTGGGAGTGTCCAAAAGCACAGTACGGGTCAAATAAGGAAATGGATAAAAAATCAGCACGAGACATACTGGAAGCAATTTTCCGGACAGCAACATGCCAAGCCTTTTATTAAAGGGCCAAAGCGAAAGATGAATGAAGAATCTCGTCTCGTAGTAAGCCTCCTGATAGGACATTGTGGCCTGAAGGGAGACCTTCAAAGAATCGGACTGTTTAACGGGGACTTAAAAAGCGGACAATGCAATAAGGAAACGGACACAGCTTATATCATGTGTGAATGCAAGGCTTCGAATCGTAAAAGACAGATAATTTAGGGACAATGTAGAATGAGTCCAGAAGATTATATCAATCATCCAGTCCACGGACTGCACAAGCTAGTGCAAGGAACGGGGACACTGGGCCGAGTGACAGCACAATAAGCCCAAGAGACTGCGGTGTTCCCAACTTCCCGATGATAAGCCGAGTTCCGTTAATTAAAAAAAAAAAAAAAAAACTATTTCACTGCACACTAGTCGATTTCCGGAAAGTCTGGATCTCGGGCGCGTTTCGTTTCAAAATCATTGTTCTCACTTAAAACCTTTTTTTATTATTTAAAGAGGGTGACAGAATGTTTGTTGGTATGCCAAACACAGTGCCACTTCTGATTTTTTTCTCTCTCTTTCACCACTTCGCAAATAACTTCCACCTTCTAGGCTTTCGTTAACGTTTTATAAGACGTCCTCTTACTTGCGCACTCAGACTTATTCGATTTCTAAATCACTCACAGTTTATTTCCGTCAACGATCCATACGGAAAAAATAATGACTACTGGTCGTGACGACATTTATAACAGAAAAAACCAACAATTCCACACTTCTGTATATATAACAAAATTGACAAAAACCATTCATAGTTGGCGGATAAAATATTTATTTACAAAAAGAAACGTTAACAAAAATAAACTAAAAGTACTTCTCTAATAATAATGAAAAACGAAATAAAATAAATAACGAGAAAAAAACGAATTCTAAAAAAACTATAATAACACTAAACTACTATATACACAGAATATTTATATCTCACAATGTCTATTTATATTGTAACGGTTATTTATGTCACTTTAATTGTGTCGTGCACTGTTCACCGTTACTGACATTGACTGCCTGCCTTCCACGCTTGCGCTGTTTATATAAGTTCTTCAGCCGCGTTCTGGAACATTCGCCGACGTTCTCGAAGCTTCGGCATTCTTTTATGCGGTTCCGATGACAATGAATGTAACAATACGCGCATTGTTGTTTATGCGGTTCCAACAACAATGCAAGTATTGTTGTTTACGCGGCTCTGACAACATAATTCACTGCCGCCATCTCAAGTGGCGTCTCGTTACGTATGAAAAAAGTGTTCGCTGCTTTACATGTGATTTTATTGAACTCAAGTAAAAAGTTCGGATTATCGGAGTTGAGATTCGAATTATCGAAGAAATTATTACATTGTGCTACACGGGGAGCACTCAACAAATACGAATTACCGAGAAATTCGAATAATCGAATTTCGAATTAACCAAGTTCTACTGTATTTTTTGCCTCAAACAATTTTCTTTCTCATGGTATCATTTTTTGCAATGGCGGATATACCAACAGGTCGAGTAGACCGTGGCCTAGAGTGGCAGATTTTAGAGAAGAACAGACCGCACTATAAAATGTGGAAAATGTAATATAATTTATCTCATAGCTCAACATTATTTTGCTAATCTCTGAGAGGTGCACAGGCGAAAAAGTTTAGTGAACGCTGCTCTAAGGTGTGTATCGACATGTCGCCATTACAAATGTTTTAATTCAGTTATCAAATCAGAACGCGTGTGATTGGAAAAGGAAAGGGCGCAGGTTTTTTTTTTGTGCACGAGCTAACAGGGTGATAAATCTCTCGTCGACTCTTTTATGTTTGCTCTAAATCACTTACTTTTTTTAGAGGCTCTTCATCGTCCATCGGCAACCGATCGGCTATCGGCCGTATCATCACGGGAACAAGACGGCGCGCGTTCTCACAAAAAGCTCTAATCGGATTAAGTTTCAATCAATATCTGAACACACTCGGCATCTATATAGATACGAACAACACTGCACAGAACATCTAGATATTAAGTATAGGCTTCGGATGCCCTACCTGAAGATAGCACAATAAATATATAATAGATTCGACCGTTCTTCGATGTAAATAATTTAATGCCGTACCTACATTTTAAAATAAATAAAAAATATATATATATTATACTTTTTTAAGTTTAAAGGAAAAAAAATAATTTTTAATAGAACCAGCATAGAGTTGCAAAACCAAAAGTGCACATACCACAATTTTTCCACTGTACATATTATAAAATATTTTTAACAAAAAAATTGAACCGACTTCACACTAAAAAGTAAAAAATAATTGCGTATTGAAATGTTTTGGAGTCGGTGTCAGCCAAAATGAAATCTATTCCGAGAACTACACCGACTCCAAAACATTTCAATACGCAATTATTTTTTACTTTTTAGTGTGAAATCGGTTCAATTTTTTTGTTAAAAATATTTTATTTTTCTCTTTTTAGTGTTAATCTAACACTAAAAATCGCTGAACATACATAAAAAACATTATGCGTTTCTTTGAAATTTGAGAGTTTCCCTCGATTTCTCCGGATTCCACCATCAGATCCTGACTTGGTTCCGATGGAACCACCTCTGAGGTGCACTCTTTCGAATAAAAAAAAATTGAAAATCGGTCCATAATTGACGGAGAAATCGGTGAACAAACATAAAAAAAAAATATATATATACAGACGAACACAGAACCTCCTCCTTTTTGTTGAAGTCGGTTAATAATGAAAAAAATTGAGAAAATAGATTAAAAAAACAATTAAAAAAATAAAATTAAAATAAAAGTTTAAAAATTAAAAATTACAAAAAAAAATAAAAATATATGAGAAATATATTATATAATATAATATACATATAAATATCAAGTGGAAATAAAATGGAATAGAAAAAAATTTCCAAATGATATACGCTAGGAAAGTATCTTTTGACAGGCGATTTTTGCGCCCTCTCGTGGTTTTTTCTCTAATCTGGTTCAGTCAAAACCTTAGTGTCATATTATGTTATACGTGCATTTTAATAAGGATTAATTGTCGAATCAAATGGGTAAAAAGCTATCAAATCGTAAGTGCTGTGTTGTTGATTGTAAAGATACACCAACTAAGCATCCAGAATTACAATTCCACCGTTTTTCTTATGAATTAGAGAGAAAAAAAATGGACTGCAGCAGTACGTCGTCAATGGTAATTAAATTTTATTTTACGTCTGTAATCATTATTAAATACATGAAAAATATCACACCTAATTGTTTTTTTGTTAACAAAAATAAGATTTAAAATATTTTGAAATAAATATGTATATCATTTATGTAGTTTTTTTACTGACATTTTGCGTAAATATTTTTTTATAATTAAGAATAACGCTGGTTTCCATGTGTTTGTACGTTTTGGGTGAACCACTTTTGAAAAAAATCAAACACGAGATGGTGCGAAGGTCGCGTGTCAAAAATACTTTCTTAGCGCATTGGCGGGAATCGCTTAATTTTTTTAAAGCACTTTATTATGATTTTGGCAGAACATGACAGTATCAATTGGCTGTATTCGTTTTTATACCACAAAGAGGCGCGCTTGTCGACGTAAGTGCTACGATTTAATTTCTGCTCGGTCCCTATATAGAAAAAAGCCTCCCTCATGTAACAGTTTATTACACATAGGCCGACGTCTACTTTGTCCATTCGATAATCCGGCACTGGCAAAAGCGCACAGCACCGCGTTATAAAAGAGACGATTGTATTTCAAAATCATTTTGTATAATCTGTAATATGTATAGGCAATACTAGTGGAGTAGGTATTTACGTGGTTGAAAACTGTAGTACCTACTTGTTATATGCATTACCGTCGTTACAATCGCACATTAAAGTTTTACTTTCATTACTATTTACGTGCGTGAAGTTAGCCCCCCCCCCCCAACCAAGCAATATTACTTCCAAACAAATTTTAACCTCGATATTTTAATTTATAACTATATGTAACCAGCTTTTTATAATTTGTTACCGAACTGTTCCCGAGATATGACCGATTTCTCAATGAGGGGTTAGCTTCACGGTAGCTCCCCAAGTTGCCAAATTTATTCGACACAGATTTTTAATCTTAGTAATATGTAACTATTCGTAACCATTTTTTTTAGAATTTGTAACCAAATCGTACCCGAAATATGAGCCATTTCTCGATGCAGTGAATTTGGCGACTTGAGGGGAGGAGGTAAAGTTAGCCCGTCATTGAGTAATCGGTCATATCTCGGGAACGCAAACGGTTTGGTTACTTTAAAAAAAAGTAGAATACAAATTATTACAAAGTGAAATATTAAGGTTACAAATATTTTGGTAGCAATATTGCTTGATTGGGGGACAAACTTCACACATGTCTACTATTTGGTCCCCACATTTCAACACCTAACTATTATCTGTTATCTAGATAACAATACTAAGCTTGTTACACAACTTGTTATCATTGGTATACCTAAAGATTCAAGCGTATAAAAGACGAGAATATCGAATGAGCGTTTTTCCTTAATTAACAACGTAAAATTGCCTCTCAGCGGTATTAGCGATACATTTATACCTACCTTTACCTAACCTAACACTAGCGTCGCGGACAGATTAATTTTTCGGTTTTTAATATCTGTTACATGGCGGTGAAAAAATATGAGATAAATTAAGACGTTCCAAAAATAAGTTTCGTGAGAATATAAAAATCTAAGGAAAGTTGCAATTTTAAGTACTGGAAGACCCTGAAAAATCAATTATTTTCATTTTCTAATACATGTGTGCGTACTCTGAGGGTACTGTTTTTTTTACCAAATGTTGCGTTCCGAGACGGCTTCTCAATGTGTTCTTTTCCACTGCATTTTAATATTATGCTCGCAGTTCTTATCAACAGTAGATTTAGGTTCTTCCGGACATGAATAGCTCCAGGAATTATGTTCTTTGTCGGAGTTGATTCTTATCTTTTATTAAAACGCATCTTAGTGTGTCGATACTCCGGCAGATTATGTTCGATTTCTATCCGAAATCTGTCGCCGTGCGTCAAGTCCAATAACGACCACAATGAGTATTCGTTCGTTCCCGAATGAGAGTGCATAAAGTGTACTATATCGAGCGCATGACACATTCGGACAGACTACGAAAAATGTTCCCGGCCAATTTTAATTGTGGAATGATAATGATCCGCCATCCACGGACACTTAAAATATTATTTTAACGAGACGCCACTGGAGGCGGCGGAGTTTCATTGTTGTCAGAGTCGCGTAGACAGCAACGCTTGTATTGTTGTCGGAACCGCATAGACAACAATGCGCGTATTGTTACACTCATTGTCATCGGAACCATAGAAGAATGCCGAAGCATCTAGAATGCCGAAGAATGTTCCACGATGTGGATGAAGAACATATAAACATATAAACAACGCTAGCGTGGAAGGTGGAGTTACGAGTCGTCAGTGACAGCGAACAGTGCGCTACATAAAATATATATAGTGACATAAATAACCATTATAAGATAAATAGATCTGTGAGATATAAACATTCTGTGTACATAGTTTAGTGTTATTATTGTTGTTTTAGAATTCGTTTGTTTTTCGTTATTTATTATTTAATTTTTATTAGAGAAGTACTTTTAGTTTGTTTTATTGACGTTTCCTTTTGTAAATAAATCTTTTTGCCACCAAGTTCAGAACAGTGTTGTTACAATTTCTTTCTTTCAGCGCAAAGGTGTCAGTAAAACAGTAGAACGAAATCTTTCCTCGGATGTTTCCGAGATACAAAGAAAACAAACCATGCTCGTTCCGTCTTTGGAACTGTTTTGCGCCAGTCCTTATCAATAGTGCAGATTGAAGATTCCATTCGATGTTTGATCAATTTACAATCGCAGAGAGAGAGATGCCTACCTTAGGACGTTTATGTTCAGAGCGATGAGTGTTTCTGCGTGTCTGCTGCGGCACGGCACGTGGATTCCGATTATTTCGACGTTAACTATTACTAACTAGCCGAGCTGGGCAAAATAGTGAACCTAAGTGCAGGAAGCACCGAGCACTTTCATAGATGCTCGATTTATTCAAAGCAACAAGCGTCGAGCACTTACTAAAGTGCTTAAAAAAATTCCAGCAAATTGGGCGACGGGACCATTCCAACTTCAAAATGTTGACATTTGATATCAGTATAATAAAGAAAATCAAATTTCTGATATCGCGTGAGGTAGCTTGGGTAATGGCTAGTATTCAATATGATATTTGCTATTCGTTGCTATGGCTTCCTACATATGTTCCACGCCATGTAAAAATTAATCAAAGCATGCTTAATAACTAGTTTATTTCTGACAGATCTACAAAACAAAAGGACAGCTGATTTTTTTATTTTCAAAATATTTCCGATACTATAAAGTTTAGAAAAAAAATGTTTTAACAACACTTCTTTGAAAAAATAAATAGAATAATAAGCCGTTAAGAAAAGTATACCATTGTTCTATGGAAAACACTATTATAGCACATATCTCTTCCGCGCATGCGCCGATTTTCCCAAAAACAATAAAGCATACCAAACATCCTCCTAAAATTTGGTTTCAATCTGTTCATCCATTTTTTATGTATCGTGCTCACAGACAAACAGACTAAAAAAGGCACAGAGTTTTTCCAAAAATAATGTTTTTTTGAATTCGGGAGACCTCAAAACGAAAAGTTATTGTAAAATTTTTGACCTAAACTAGTACCATTCCCCACTTATGGGTTGAAATTGTAAAATTAAGCATATAGCATCAAAACGTTTTAAAACAACTTCTTAAATCTTTACTTCCAACGTTAAGTTATTATATTTTCTAATTGATGAGGAAGTTTGGATTTAGAAATTGGACAAGAAACTGATTTCTAACATTAAATAAAATAATAATTACGAACGATAGACGAAATATATTATGTTTTATTAAACTTTGAAAGTGCTTATTAAGCATTATTATTGTAATCCTAATATCCTAAAAAAATCCTTCATTCGCCTATTGCTATTAGTTAGTTGAAGTTGAAATGTGGAAAATAACGGGAAGTGTAAAAAAATAGTAATGTTACGAATGGCGTCGTTATTAGGGATGTGACATTGAATGAAAAAAATCGATTACTTAATAATCGATTTTTTTAGTTTGAATATAAATCGATTTTTAAAAAATCGATTTTAAAAGAAATAATCGATTTTTGTAGAAAAATCGATTTTTTCTGTTTTATAACAAAACTTAGGCCTAGTTTATATGAGAGGCGTTCAACGCGCGTTGGGCTAACGTGCGTTGAACGCCTCTCATATAAACTAGGCCTAAGAGAATAATATTAAAAATTTATTAGAATAAAAATCATTTAAAATGGTAAGTATAATAATAATATCCAAAATGACAACCTTATTGTTTTGATACAGATTAGAATAATTTGTTGAAACAGTTTCTAGTACAATTTGACATTTTATTACAAATTGTAATTTACAATAAAAAAATAAAACCAAACGATAAGAATCAAAAGTAAAACGACAAGTTTTTGGTATGAAAATTAAAATACAAAACAAATCATGCTTTAAACTTTGAATTTAAAGAATCAAAAAACTAAAAAGAATCGTCTGTCGCACAGATGGCACTATTTAGAAAAATCGATTAAAATGTGTAATTTCTATAATCGATTAATTAAAAATCGATTATTGTCATAAATAAAATCGATTAAAAGAAATCGATTATAAGAAAAAAATAATCGATTAAAATAAAAATCGATTATTTATTCACATCCCTAGTCGTTATGACAAAGTCGAGAAACGGACGTTGAACGGATTATTATAATTATTCATCTCTTTCTTTTTTGATTCATCTATTTCTATCATGTCGCAATAGAAGTTTCACTTCAAAAAGTTATCAATAGTCAACACCGAAATAGTTGCAATTCTCCGTATAGTGTGATATTGATCGGTGTGTGTACACGCGCGTCGTGTTTTGACCGCCTGCCTGCACCCCTACTCCCCACCACCGCCAGTCCCCAGTAATACACCCTCACAGTCCGTACGCCGAAATCATAGTGGCGGAATGGAGTCTGTAGGCTGCACTGTGTACAGTCGATGGAATGTACACCGGGTGTCTAATGTCAAGTGTGACATACAATATCGCATGTAGGTAGGTACCACTAGTATACACTTTTGGCCGTCTGTTCGCCCGTTAAGTATAGTGACTCCGCGGGTCGCATTTTCTTGCCTTACCAAATACTCTTAGGGCCGTATTCATAAAGACTTGTTAATACTCAATAGTTATTTAATCGTTAACTTTTATTGAACCAATAAGGAAACTTGGTATTCATGAAGCAGAATTGTCAAATATATAACTATTGACTCGTTAAGATTTGTGTCCTTACTATAAATTGTAAATTGTTCAGTGGATATCAGGTAACGTGAAATATCCCTAAAAATTTTATTAATTTTATAACAATAATCGAATCTTTGTTAAAATCTGATTATATTATATAATAAATAAGATTTCTGACTAATTTTTCAGGTAATCTTTATTAAAATCATTAACCAATTTATGTTTCAGTCCGGATTTGGACCATCTTCAGATTTAGTTAAACTTAAAAATTATATTTAAAAATAATAATTTCACATATTAGTAAGTATAAATTTGGGAATTAACAATATTTAAACTAGGGTGACATAACATAATACGAGACGGAGAGTGTCCATTTCGTACTAACCAAATTAACATGTGATCAATAACACAGCAGCCATATTGGATTAATTGTCAAAAAGCGAAAAGAAACGGAAAAGAATATATTTCTTTCCTTGTTAAAACTGCTAATAAATAGTTTAATAGGAGGCTACTTCAACCTATAAATTATTTATCAAATACCAAGTCAGTCTATTAATTGGTTTATTAATACAATCTACTTGTTAAATTAGTTATTGGCTCTTTATAAATATGGCCCTTAGATTCCATTCGCTAATAACTACGAGACTAATAATAATGCATTAACGGGTAGAGCATGTCTTTACGAGTTCGTCGCGTACGATTCGTTTTTCCTGTGACGTCATCGAACGAGTGTAGGCGCATGCGCATGATAGTTACGAATTAGCTTTGTGTACAGTTTTAAGTTAATGTAACATGGAAACGCGTTTAGTAAGGACGTTGATTCGGGTGTCATTTTAAAGAGCTCGCGGAGCACTACTATAGGAGCTAAAGCAAGACAATAAAAATAGTTACCGGAATATAGGTGAAAATCTGTACTAAATTGAAAATTACAAAATAGCTAAACATATCGTCTCATATGATTCGCAAATTATAAAAAACGCAATCAACGGAAAGCTCGCATTGAGAAATGCTGAGCGAAAGCGAGAGCTACGGCAGCGTTGAAAAAGGAACGAAAAAACCCAAACGTCTACGGATCATGTGCAGGTTATACGCGAAACAACGTATTAATGAAAAAATTGCGGCGCAAGTTTTATATACATCTAGTTATCGGTTTTTACATTTTTGCATATTGTTATAATTTTGGCTTGTGATGAAACAGTTAGGCTGACTTGGTTGTAGAGAACTTTGCTAAAAAAAATTAGCTGACAAGGAGCTTAGATTGAGATAATATAATGACAGGTTTTAGACATGTCTAATGTCCTTGTGAAACTCCCTATCATGTAGAAAAACAAATCACTGATCTGCATAGAAAAAAGTCACTTTTGAAGCTACACTTTTATCAAAATGCGTAGAGAAATGCAGTTTTGAAGTGAAAATTGTCCAAAAACAATATTAAATACATGCATACCTACACAGTTCAAAATAAATATCGTTTCAATGGATCAATTATTTCTCGAGAAAGATCGATTTAAAAATCTACTTTGCTTTTCTTAATTGTAGACAATCTAAGGTCATTGTCAAATCAGATTTTCTGACAATGCTTTCTGCAACTCAATAATTGGTTATTATACAATCTAATTTGCTCGATATTATTTGATAAAAATATATAGATTTGATAATATTTGATACTAGCAAATTCATCTATTAATTATTTGGACTTGACATCAATTCATATTTTTAATTTATTATTTTTATTAATAAACTAGCAGCCCGGTCCTGTTCGCCCGAATTTGTAGATTGCCTATTAAAGATAGGCGTATTATGCTATATCGAACTTTCTTACGGAATAATAACCGTATTTGCAGGGCGTTCTCATATATTTATTAAAGTGAAACTTTTATTCTATCGCCCCGAATTTTTCTGGCCATCTGTTGCATGTCGCATTACAGGCGGCCGCGGAGTAGGGGTAAAGTGAAAGGCGTTCGGAGTGGGCGCTCGGTAGAGCAGCCAATGCCAATATGGCGGCGCCCATGGTTAGCATCCGCTGACCGTGTAGTATGTATAACACATAGTCAGTCTGTCATGCGGGCAAGTGCTGTACAGTGTTTACATGTTTTTATTCGTGTATTCATGTGAATATTGTTGTTTATAATTAATCGTGATGGAAAAATGTCTACAATCCAACGCCTACAATCCAATAAAAGTTTCACTTGCGGCGTGGTTTCTTAAAACCACACAACTGTTTTTTAAAAATAGCCATTACCCACGGCTTCGCACGCGATTGAGACGAAACACGGCAGCACCAACACTAGTGGAGCCATCGGCTCAATCGTATAAATCGAGAAATGGAAAATAAATATGACATTTTGTACATACTTTGTTTCTAAACATGCGGTATATAAAATACAAACAAATACCCCACAAGCAGACTGCACTCATTGAGCAAAAGGTGAGAGACTGTGCATATTTACATAGTTGTATTTTGTGCTTATAGTTTGTAAGCCGTTTCCAAAATACCTTCCCGATAATTATAAATACCTATTAATTACTAATCAATATTAATATATTGTCTACACCTATTTAAGTTCATCGGTACGACTTCGAATGTTGTACTACTAGTCTATACCCGCGGCAATGCTCACGGTAATGCCGTTTTTTAAGTTAGGTATATTTCTTTTGACGTGTTATTAAAAAATTCGAACCCTTTAATAAGTCATTCACTATTAAAATTACTAACTAAAATTTGTAAATCTGGTCCTGTCGAACAGCAGCACCTTTTAATCATTGTTGAAGGGTTAAATTTGAGACGATTTTGAGAATTTTTTCGGTATTTCTTTTCTTTCTTATATTTTTTTAAATTCTGGTAGTAATAGGAAACCCCTCTTTTCCTGATCACTTTTAATTGCTATTTACATCTCGTGATGAAATCCGAACGTCCTAACGTCTCCAACAGAAAACGTAGCTCCCGGAATGGTAAACGTTTGGACCTTCCTCCAAATACAGTGGCTCAAAACGTTCAATATATGAGTAATCAGTAAGTCAGTTGAATGAGTTATCAACTGTATTATGTGTAGAATTCCCATGTTCAGAATGTTCCGAGCGTTCAGACTAATGCACGCATACAAGATGTTTCATTTCCGAATGTTTGTTCGCAATGTTATTAACCTTTGAACTTAAACTGACAAGTGAAAATTCTTAAGCTCTCGCATTTGCGCTGTCAATGTCGCGCCCTCTTAAGAGCTTTTCAATTACTTTTTTTAAGTAGTACCTACCTTTAAAAAAAAAAAACAACTGCTCGATATCACAAGAAACTCAACACTGTAGGTACATAAAACGTCCAGAAGTTTTTGTCTTGTCTTAAAAATAAATTAACAGTTTCGTAACATTTAAGAATATTTTTGACAACCAACAGGCCTATTGCGTGTCGTCGGTGGCGCCGCTATTCTGAGTGTAAAAAATAAAAACAATATTATGCTAAGTATACTATATTAGACGAAGATCCCAGATCCGTCAGTCCTAGACAAGTAACATGAACCATTTAAAATGTCTGACATCTCGAATATGTCGAACATATTTAAATGGGCCATGTTATTTGTCAGAGAACATTATTTTAGCGTTTTGGTTGAAGTTTTTAAGCCATCCAATTAAAAAAACAAACAGTATCTATACATTTTTACATGTCGTCAAAATAACATCTTTCGGAAAATTTAGAGGGAAGACGCCCCAAAATCAAGAAAAGTCATAGAGGAAATAGGTGTCAGACTAGGCCTAATGAAGCCATATACAAAGTTTGTGGAGAGTATTTGTCAGTAAAATTTTTGCCGACGGGCACTCTGACTATAAATTTCATAAATCTGTCAAAAAAATCATCTAATGCTCTCACTCGCACTCATATGCATGCATATTACCATTGCGTACGTACGTAAGCACGTGTTTTTGTATACCTTTAGAACCTGTTATCTCTAAAAGGCCCCCGCTTTCAAGCTAGCAAATTGGATACGTTTTTAACTAAATATTGCACATTTACTGATAAAATCTTATCAGTACTGAAATGACGTAGGTCTGGTGGGTCCTTGGTATATAATGTACTACTCCACATACAAACTAACAGAAAAGCGAAAGCGATAAACACGGTAGGTATATGTATGTCTCTTTCTGACCCGTTTTGTTGTATGTTGTTGAACAAAAACGGAATTGCTACCGCAATTATAGCTATCTCTTTCTGCCGTTTTGTTCGCGCAGCCTAGACTTGCACTCCACATCTACACCTCATCGGTGCACTCATGTGCTAGAGAGAGAGAGATATAACATTGAAACCGCCCCAAGATGGCGGACTGACAGAAAATACTAATTTTAAGTCTAAAGCCCACTGCACACGAGTCTGGCTTTTCCACTAGATTCCTTGCTAGATTTCAAGCGTGCTGTGGCGCTGGGTTTCGTAAACCGAAGTTTGCCAGAAACTTTCCGGTCCACCGCGTGCATAGTTTTCAGAGAGAATATTTTGTATGTACATAAGCACACGCTGAAGAAGAAGAAGGAAATCTTACGATCGAAGCTCTGGTTTTTCTTCGATATAGGAATGTATACTTACTTTAGATATAAGCCGTATAGCCCACCTGCCTATGGAGAATTCCAATTTGATAACGCAACCGATGCTACGTTCTCTCGGATTTCTCTGATCTCAATTGTCTTTTTGTTTTAAGGCCGGACGTCGGCAGCTGAAATATTTGTATAGGTATATACGCACTTTTCACGGAAAGTTGTTTACCGATTTAATATAACCCATTCCGGCAGTAGATAGGTTTCCAAAATAAACTATAAATTATTTTAATACAAAGAAAAAAGCAATAAAAACGAAGGCAACGTTAATTTGAGTCAGTGGTTTTAAATAATATTTAAATAGGTGCTTTTTTACCATTCCAACCCACAATTAAGTGGGGAATCGTACTAGTTTAGGGCAAAAATCACTTTTCAAAAATTTTGCAAATTCTTTTCGTTTTGCAGATCTCCACCGAATATTTTTGGAAAAAAACTCTGTGCGTCTCTTTGTCTGTGAGCACGATACAGGTCAAACGGATAAGCGGATTGAAATCAAATTTTGGGAGAATGTTTGGTATTCAAATATGAAGAGACCTATTGTTTTTGGGGAAAATCGGCGCATGCGCAGAAGAGATATATGCTATAATAATGTTTTTGTATAATAATGGTATACTTTTCTTAACGGTTTATTATTCTATTTATTTTTTCAAGAAAATTTCGTAGTAAATTTTTTTCTAAACTTTGTAGTTTTGGAAATATTATGTTGAAAATAAAAAAAATCATCTGTTCTTTTGTTTTGTAGATCTGTCAGAAATAAACTAGTTAATCATGCTTTGATCAATTTTTACATGACGTGGAACATATTACTTAGATAACCGTGGCAACGAATAGTAAATATCATATTGAATACTAGTCGTTACCCGCGTCACCTCACGCGATATCAGAAATTTTCTTTTCTTTATTATACTACCTATTTCAAATGTCAATATGTATTTTTTAAATTGGAATGGTCCCGTTACCCAATTGGCTGGAATTTTTTTTGTGTCTTTAGTAACTTTATAAAGACAGAATGTTTGAGACTTTATTCTTCGGATCTACTGAGCCGATTTGGAAATTCTTTATTTATTATTACCTTTTAATTATGGTTCTGATCAGGATTGCCATATACGGTTCTAATCAGAAGTGCCTTATACGATCCTGATCAGGATTGGCTTACATGATCCGGACCAGGAGGCTCTTGTCATAGTTACCTGATTAGGTTCTTAGCACGATGACCCTGTATATTTTTGTGCGGCCGGACCAAAATAAAAATCAATATTGATTTTTATTTATTATTATCAGTAGGGGCTGAACAGTAAAGAGTGATAAAAAAAACGAAGTAAATCGGAAAAAAAGGTTGTTCGGGGACCTTCTGCATCATAGGCTGTTTAAATTGTTAAAGATGTTTGTAAAATATTGAAAATTTAAGGTACACTAACTTTTTCCAAGGGCTCTTTCCCTGTAGGCTATTTATTACCTCGAAACCAAGGTATTAAGAATTTCAGAACCGATTTGAAAAATTATTTCACTGTTTATGAATCTACTTCTTTCCAAGTGACATATTGTGTGATTATGCTAAGACAAAATGTGGATAATCAGTCAGCGAAAATGTAAGCACTCGATTTTGGAGCTGTATTGATGTACGCTAGAGATCTACATCGAAGTCATAGAATATGAGAAATCTGTTTCTCTTGGTTGTTCGTTGCCAAACCAAAATCTACCTGGACGAATTTTAAAACGCGGTATGTATACGATTCAGTGAAAAATTGAACGCTGTAAGGCAAGCTTTAGTTAAGAAATTAATTTGATATGATTCCCCTCAATTCAATATGTCATAATATGATAAATGATCGTATTTATAGATATGACACTTTTATAAGAACGTTTCCACGTAGTTGACTTTTGTGATGGTATTATTTTCTGAACGGGAAATGTTTTCTATTAAATAACAATTTTTATTGGAATCACATTGTAGTCTGCGACTGTGGAAACACCAATGTAACAATAGTTGCATACAACTGACATTTTATTAATAGAATTTTGTGTTTTTTGAAGTGGGCGAATGATGGATTACCCCCCTTCCCCTGGAGAACTGAAACAATTCAAGGGGCCACTAGTACCTATCGTCAGAAGCAATTGGGGGGACGTTGATTGAAAATCAGGGGGCGATGGAAGCATAAAGCAAGATGAAGAAAATTTTGTAAACCCTTCGGATCGTTTCATTTGTAGCAAAAAAAATAGTTATTGTTTGATTTCGTTCTTTTAATTTTTACCATTCTTACTCGACAAGTAGGGAATGGTTTGAATTTCGGCCCAAATTTACGTTTCAAAATTTTGCAATATTTTTTTATTTTTGGGGTCCTTTCAATTCAAAAAAGGTATTTTTCACAAAAATCTGTGCATCTGTTTGTTTATGAACACGATAGAGGTTGAACGGATGGGCGCGTTGAAACCAAATTTTGAAAAGTTGTTTGATATGCAAATTAGTGATGCGACTCGAGCCATGTTTTACATGGTTTTACTCGAGTGAATTTATCTTACTCCGTTCTCGAGTAAAAATAAATTTTACTCGAGTCCGCTTGCACTCAAGTTACCGAGTCAACTCCAGATTTGGATATAGATAGAAATACTTCCTTACATGGAAACTACTGTTAAGAAATTATATTATTTCATATTATTACGTATTATTTATTTAATAAAGGTACCTATTTAAAAATGCTTTAACTAAAGTAATCAAAATTCTTAACTCGAGTGATAACTTTCACTCGAATTGCTGGATATACAACTCGAGTTACGTAATAAAATAACCCGAGTGACTCGAGTCACAAAATCCTATTCGAGTCGCATCTCTAAATTGTAAATGTGACGAGTTCTATTGTTTTTGGGGAAAATCAGTGCATGCATGATGCGCAGAAGAGATATATACAGTGTGTTCACCGATAGTGATAACAATAAATAATTCTTATGCGCAGAAAATTATAGCTCATAGACTTATATGGCGTTATAGAAGGTTTTGACTCTATTAGAAAATTAATTATTGTTTCTACATTGTTCACATCAGTCAAAATTAGCACTTTTTCTTTCAGTTTCATCCAAGTCAGAGTTGAGCAAAGTCCTGAACCTAGCATCGAACATCTGTTTTTCGAAGTACTTTAAGCATTATAAGTTCTTAGAGCTAAGGATGTTAGGGAACTCCGTAACTGTAACCGAAACTATCGGATATCCGATACAAAAATCTATCCGTAACCGTAACCGAATCCGATATAAAAGTTTCGAATAATTTCGGATAGAGGCGTAGTTTGAATGATACGTCATATTATTTGTTAATAATGTATATTTTTGGGGCATTCTACACCAAATGACAACATTTGAAAAAATTATTTTTGATTTCCTTCCCGGTTCGGTAGGGAGCCTTTCATAATTACATGATTGGATCCACTCCTCCTATTCATAACGCGAAGCATTTTTACTCCCGACATATCAAATCCAATTTTGGGAACTTAATTTGTCTAGTAGAAATAAAATCAAATCATTTCCTATTTGTATTTTAATTTAACAAACCGTTTAAAATCCAATATCTGAATCCAAAACTAATGGATCCACATCTGAAACCGGTATGATATTATTCCTATATCTGTATCCGTATCCAGATCCGAAATTTTATATCCATAACATCCCTACTTAGAGCATTATTACAAGCAACAAACACTCAGCAGTGCCCAGCTCTGATCCAAGTTAACACAAACTAGTGTTCCTGCTGCTATTGACTCGCATAATTATTTCAGTTCCACCCCCCCTCCGCACAGACGTTCTTTGGTTAGGCACACTGTTAATACAGAATCCATCGAAACATGATAATATAAACAATGAAATCGATATAGACGGTTCGGTTATCCTCAAACCTAAGAGCAGAGTTTCCCAAACTTTTTTGTCTCGTAGACCACTTGCCATGTTTTTCGGTTTTCGGTAGACCCCCTGCTTATCTGATATTGATTTTTTGCAAATTCATTAATTTCAAATGTATATTTTTGACAACCGGTATAGTGCTACTCACTTTAAACGATTTAAATTTATAACGGTAGTGAAATGTAGTGTGAAATGTTTAGTTTTATACATTAATTATTAATTCGATTCAAATTAAAACGAATCAAATTAAAATTTACTTTCTGTTACATAAAATAAATGCTTTTAGTGTGAGGGATGAACCTGATGCTTTAATAATAAATTTTCAATATTTGACATCAATTTAGTTAGATTTAATCTTAAATCTCTTCGGTTAACAAGGTCCAGTTTTTTCCTTTATTGTTAGGAGATTCACTATCGTTGCCCCCATTTTCATTTCATGGACCCCCATTTTTTTCCCGCTGACATGGACCCCTTGCAAGTTGTCGTCGACCCCTGGGGGTCGATATAGACCACTTTGGGAATCACTGCCTTAGAGCATAGTATCGTACTTACGTCTTACATGCATGATTATGTGTTGCATCAATTAGATCAATCAACATAGGCTTTTAGTGTTCGCGCGAGCCGACAGATGGTGACCTGGAATAATTAAAAATGCACGACGACATTACGAAAACAATACCGCTGCAGTTACGGTAAAACACAACAATCGTCCAATCTCGCTAATTATAAAACGCGCTGCGCTCTATTGTTTGTTATTATTGTTTATTATATTGCGTTTACGCAACCATGCGTTGAACTACTTTTCAAACAAAACTCTGTTCTCTCCCAGCATCCGCAACCGGAGTTAAATCACGACTCTCGGCAAGAGAAGAGAGAAACCGACAAACGCGTATAAATAATTCGGTTCATAGATTGGACTGAACTCTTAAAAAAAAACTTCGCCTTTGTCATCTAAAGCGCGTACGTCAATGTCATCTAAAGAGCGCTCATCTTCGTAATCTTTAAGCGCGTCTGCCCCCTTAAAGCCCTTGGATGCCCGTTGTCACAGTGTCTATAATATTACTAGTGGCCCGGTCCGGCTTCGCACGAATTTGTAGATTGCTCTACCGTCTTTTATCGACTTACGTTGCCAAATTGGTCTCCCCGAAAAGCGATTTTATTTTAACGCGATAATATATAACCTATGACACCCTGAGGTCCATTCTAAATATTCGTGAATAAAATTTTAAAATCGGATGTGTAGTTTCGGAGATTATTAAAGATAACTATAGGCTAATCTCAAAATATTAGCAATTACAACACTTTCGTAATTTTGGATCTCGCCTTTAAGCTCCAGTGGCTCCAGTGTTCTCGGCTCTTAAAACAAAAAAAAATTAATAGTGTTACGAGAACGCATTACAGAAGTGAAACTTCTAATTGCTAATCATATGCTTGCGTTTGGACAAGTTGAAAAAATGTGTTACAAGATAGTTTCACGTTCAGATATTTCGTCTGTACAAGTTAATCTGAACGTGAAACTATCTCGTAATACATTTTTCCACTTGTCCAAATGAAATCGTATAATTTGCAACTAGAAGTTTCACTTCTGTAATGCGTTATCTTAACACATTTTTAATTTTTTCGCAGGCTTACTGCAAATAATAAATGAGAAAACACAGACAACAAAATTTCCGCAGGTTTACTGCAAATGTTTTTTTTTTTTAGCTCAAGTATTATTTTGATAAATTAGTCGAAAATTTTATATATAATAGGTATACTTAAAAATATTAAAAAAATAAAATTAAAAAACATACTGTTGTGCGCACCTGACGGAAATCTAACCCAGGCCGGCCGCGTGGTATGCCAGCATCCTACCACTGACTACCAATACTTAAACAGAGAATCATTGTTTATATGGGGTTACTGTTAGTAGGTACAAATTCGTGACAAATTCTATTACATAGGGAAATGACTTTACCTCCGTTTTTAAAGAAATATTCACTTTAAAAAGAAGAAGAAATAGTATATTACACCACAAGGGTCGAAAGTATGATATTTTTGCCCTGCGCGCCATAATTTCTGAGGCGACGCCAAGGGCATCATGGCGCGAAGGGCAAGCATATCACACTTTCGGCCAGTGGAGTGTATACTATTTTTCTTCATACGTCAGTCGTAAGCACACTTATTAAATACATTACCTAATTAATTAATTACATAAAAACACAGATTAATTCCAAGCAAGAAGTTTTGAGTTTAAACGAAAAAACACAAATGACAACAGCTGTTCGCGATTGTTAGCTAAAATGTAATAAGGTTGCTACGGAAACGACATCTAAACAGTTGATTGGTTGTTTTTACGTTACTACCGTTCGAACGTACGAACTTCCTGTATTGGACCGTGTAATCCCACCAATTGGAGCCGAAAATATGCACTTTCGATCGAGGTATGAAGAAAATGGTATTGACTGTACATAGAGGGAATGGTTTTGGCCGTCGGCGCTAGATTTCCGTACAATGCCGGATTTAGAGGTCTGGAGGCCTCGGGGCAACAAAGGAGTGGAGGCCCCCTGGCCCCAAATTATTTTCCAAATAAAATGGACAATTTTTTTCAGTCGAGTTTTCCAATAAATAATTTATTGTGAAACCAAGTAGGTATACATTCTTTTATTATTTAACAAACATAAATATAATCGGAAACAAGAATTATCTGAAATTAAATTTTAGCGGTAACGAGGGGATCCTTCCAAGTTCTTTTTGCTGAAAAATATCAAAGAAAAAGTTGTTAACTCGTGTTTACTAGTCTGAATTTGAATTTTTTTTTCTGAAGTTTATTGTGGGGGCCCCTTTCTGTGGAGGCCCCGGGGCTGTAGCCCCGGTTGCTCTCCCCTAAATCCAGCCCTGTTTCCGTATATTATTATATTCGATAAAAGAGACAAACGTGCGCGTAAGTATAACCACTTTAAAGAATTAGACGAGTCTCTAAAATCACTATACACAGCGCACGCATACGCAAACATGCGTTTACACACACATACACACACACACAGACGAACGCTTTCCGTTCATAAAATATAAAAATCTAATATGCAGTTCACGTTCGTATTAACTTAAAATTTTACGACATAAATTTTGTTAAAACTTTTTTCCATGTGCGTTGTGTACATATTGTTTTTTTTTTTTTATTTATTTATTTAATATATTGTTTAAGGATGGATGAATCTATTTAGCTTCGACTGCAAATTTAATTTAAATATTTGGATTGGTTTCAAGCGCGGAATTTAAATGGTTTAATTTAAAGGAAATAAAGTCAAGCAAAGTTTATGGTCAGGCACGAATTTCCTGACATCAATTTAGTCTCGATCTCGAAACACAAGACGTGACAAATTTTTTCTCTTTTGTTGAAATTTTTCTTAAGAACGTTTTTACGATAATGTTTTTTTTCGAGACGTTTTTATTAGTATTTAAAGATTACTTTCTGATTTATTCAAATGAAAAAAATACGCCCGCTAAGTGATCACGCACATTACAGTAAAAAAATTCCAGCCAATTGGGCGACGGGACCATTCCAACTTCAAAATTATTGACATTTGATATAGTATAATAAAGAAAAGAAAATTTCTGACATCGCGTGAGGTGACGCGGGTAATGGCTAGTATTCAATATGATATTTGCTATTCGTTGTGATGGTTACCTACATAATATGTTCCACGTCATGTAAAAATTAATCAAAGTATGCTTAACTAGTTTATTTCTGACATATCTATAAAATAAAAGAACAGCTGATTTTTTTTTATTTTCAAAATATTTCCGAAAGTATAAAGTTAAGAAAAAAAATGTTAAACGAAACTTTCTTGAAAAAATAAATAGACTAATAAATCGTTATGAAAATTATACCATTATTATATAAAAAAACACTGTTATAGCCTATATTATCTCTTCTGTGCATGCGCCAATTTTCCCCAATAGGGCTCTTCATATTTGCATACCAAACATTCTCCCAAAATCTGGTTTCAATCCGCTCATCGGTTTAACCTGTATCGTGCTCACACACAAACAGACGCACAGAGTTTTTTTGAAAAATAGTTTTTTTTTATTCAGGGAACCTCAAAACGAAATAATATTAAAAAAGTGATGTTTGACCTGGACTAGTACCATTGGTGGTTTGGAATGGTAAAAGCTACTTTTCGTGCCCGCATACCGGTGGTTTAGCGCTAGTGCTGTAAAGTAAAACAAATAAATGCCATCTAACCATTCCACCAATAATTTCCTAAAGCGACCTTGTAAGTTACCATTTAACTATGAGGAACAGAGACAGCAAAAAATGTGCTTAGTTTTCATAAACAACCTAAACAGATTTCAAATAGTCACGCATGGATCTGTCAAAAATAATAAAAATATATACGTATTATGATGTGAAAATCAGGTATCTTAAAGGAGGTGCGTGTAAAAGTGTACGTATCTTGCACGTAATGATGTTACGACTCGTGTAACTGTCGAGGCTCGTTAAACCATAATGTAAGAGCTCATACATAATAAATTTCATTACGGTCTAGATACAAAAACTATTATTTTGATGGCGTCCGGATTTCAGTGTTCTACTTTTCTAAAATAAAAAACAAATAAAAATAGTTAATAATAATAAATTTTTGAAACCCTATATTTTAAAACATCTTCAGACTTTTAAATTAATTATAGCATGAGTATGTCAATATTTAAAAATAGATTGTCATTACCTGCTCATTATGTAGCGATAAATATAGACAAATTATCATCCTCCACAAAAAGTAACGTATAGAAAAGACAATGCCTACCATTTGGAACTATTTGAAACTTTTTTAGAATATTTTATGAATGCAAATTTTAAATTAAAACTTGCACATTTTTAAGTCCCGGCATTTATCTTACAAATAGCTACATGCATAATACGCACATTGAAATGATAATTTATTCCCGGTATTTTTGTAGGTACATTGTTGATGAAAGTCTGTGTTGTTCCTGCGGGAATGTCGGGAGAATAAAACGAAACCGGTCTCCAAGGAGATTTTTCACAGTGTCACCGCCAATTATTGTCATAATTAGTTGTATAATTGCGCTCTGGACGCGAGTAGCAGAAATACCTCTGAGACTGTAATACACGACGCGCGTTGCCTTCGCAATGAATAATTTATACAAGACGTATCAAAAAATACAGGCACTGTTTCTAGCAAATTGCTTATCAATTTTTTACTATTTCAACCCACAAGTGAGGAATGGTACTGGTTCAGGTCAAAAATCACTTTTCAAAATTTTATAATTTTTTTCCTTTTGAGGTCCCCCGAATCCAAAAAACACATTTTTGGAAAAACTGCGTTTGTTAGTCTGTAAACACGATACAGGTCAAACGAATGAACGGATTGAAATCAGATTTTGGGAAGATGTTTGCTATGCAAATATGAAGAGCCCTACTATTTTTGGAGAAAATCGGCGCATGCGCAGAAGAGATATATGCTATTTTTTTATATAATAATAGTATACTTTTCATAACGGATTATTATTCTATTTATTTTTTCATGAAAGTTTTGTTAAAAAAATATTTTTCTAAAATTTATAATTTCGGAAATATTTTGAAAATAAAAAAAATCTGCTGTTCTTTTTGTTTTGTAGATCTGTCAGAAATAAACTAGTTTATATTATGTTGGTAACCATCGCAATGAATAGCAAATATCATATTGTATACTAGTCATTACTCGCGACACTCACGCGATATCACAAATTTTGTTTTCTTTATTATGTCAATATTTTTGAAGTTGGAATGGTCCCGTCGCCTCAATGGGCTGGAATTTTTCCCTGTTGCGAACATTTAAAGTAAAACATCAAAATTTAAGTAGTTTCCATAATTATAGCACGATTAGCTAATTGAGTGCTAAAGCAAAGAAACATCGTAAATCATTCTGCGTAATAAAATAGGTAAAAAAGCTTTATTAAGTTTAACGGTTTTATTGTACAATCGATTATGTATTAAAAACTTGAAAGTAATTATGAGTCACCACAGGGGGCTTTGATTGAACCAAAATAAAATCGTAGTGAAGAATTTATAGTTAGGTAGGTACATTATGGTCGAAGAAGACAGTCGAAAGCTAAATATGATTTACAATCTCAAACAAATGAAAGTTTCGTACTAAATGCGCGTGCGCCTCACGATTTTATTTTAGTTTAATCAAAGCTCCCTATGGTAACCTATAATTATTTTCTAGTTTTTAGTACCTATACATCATCGATAAAACCATTTAACTTTAAAAGCTTTTCTACCTATTTTATTTTTAAGTTTTTAGTGTGCTTAATTAAAAGTGCGATTTGTATCCGAACAAAAGTCGGACCGGTCAGTTAGTTCTTATAATATTATATTGTCATCGGAACTACATACGTATGCAAAATTTTAACTATATCGGATAACGGGAGGTAGTTGAAAAAGCTGTCGCAAGATTAGAAACAAATATATTTAAAAAAACAAATACACCCATACGGAGTCAAGCTAAATAAAGTATAAATAAATGTATGACTCAGTTCTTAACTTTTGAATATAGTATAGTATGATAGTAGATTGTATCGTATTGAATCGTTGTCGTAACCAGATTTATATTATTATGATAGACCGAATGTACGCAAAGAAAGAGTATGTATAAGTGAATAGATATGTTGGCAGCAATGAAAGGAATCGAGAGGATGAAGCAAAAGTTAAGACGCGTGCCGTGAACATTGTATACATACGCTGGTAATAATACCTACTACTATATTCCAAGTTTCATCTCCACCCAACCAGCTGGGTATAGGCTAGGCCGCGTGGAATCGAAATCATTCCCTCTCAGTGTTGCCAAATGTTTAAAAAGAAAATGCGCTGTTAATTTAACAAATAAATAAACGAAAAAAAATTAATAAGTTGTTAATAAAAATGAACTAAAAAGTTAAAATTAATTTTATTTCGAGTAGAAATAAGTCGCTTCGTACGTAGACGTACATATCACAGTCTCAAGTTTTGAAATAAAAGCGTGTTACACCGTCTTTTTTCTCTCTCTTGTCTAACACGCTTTTATTTGAAAACTTGAGACTGTGATAAGGTATTTCCAATCAGAATAAAATTATTTTTAACTTTTTTAAGTTCATATTTATTAACAACTAATAAAAACTTGTTTTCAAATTTTTTTTTCGTTTATTTATTTTTAAGTTTTTAGTGTGCTTTATTAAAAGTAAGATTTTCATCCGTTCAGCTAGTTATTATAATATTACATTGTTATAATAACTACATACGTATGCAAAATTTCAACTCCATCGGATAACGGGAAGTAGTTAAAAGTGCGATTTGCAACCGGGCTAAAGCCAAAATGATCAGTTAGGTATTTTAACATTGTATTGTCATCGGAACTAAATACGTATGCAAAATTTCAGCTCAATCGGATAATGGGAAGTGGTTCAACTTTAACTTGCAAGATTTGATTTCAAACAGACACCGGGACAGGTGAAACTAAATAAAAGCTTGTAAAAACGTGAAATTTGGCTTTGACATTTTCCCACCGACAGAACATTTTAAGTGGCATGAAAGTCACGGCCAACCAGAGAGAAATTGTAGATTAGATATAGACGTTCTATTCACTCAAAGTTGCAAAATGCTTAAAAAAATGTTTGAAATCCCATAAAAAAATTCCGAATTACAACGATTGGCAACAGAGAGTTTCTTATTGATTTAAGTGTGATGGAACCCACACCCAATCAGAGTTGCTTGTTCTCTGTCAATCTTGTAAAAAAAATCGATATTTAGAGAAAGTTGGCCTCAAGATTTTTATTTCGATTGGATGTTGTCAAAAGCTAAAAATGAATTTCTCTGCCAATGTAGTCAGATTTAGTCTTATTCTTTCGATTTTCTATCGATAACGAGTAGTTAATATTTTATTATTATCTTAAAAAATTAATTAAAAATTTAATTGATACTTTCACCACTTCTCAAACTCGCCACAAGTCACATTCATCATTTTCGCAACACATTTCACCGAGTCGTGTTTTTTTTTTGTCCTGCGCTAGTAATGATGTATGGGTCTATACGATAGAGATTCGCGAGAGAGCAGTGAAAGTGTTTGCAATTAAGAGAGAGAACAGTTATTCATCTCTAGGGTAACTAATGTTGCAAAACAATGCTGATTTGAGTCAATCAAATTTATGATTTTCTTAACTGAGGCAAGAATATACGTACTAGCGTACTCTAGTTACTTTTATCTATGGTCTGTACACCTAAAACAATTTTAAATCTCCAAATATAGGGACTTCTGCTCCTCGATATGGCAACGTTGCTCCATAGCCTACGTGTCCAGGGTATAGGGCTTCTCCTCGCGTCGTTGCTAATAGAGAAGTTGATGTGAGCGATATCTCTTGGGTCCACTGTTGCACACGATATTCGCTATGTACAAGCTGTTGCTGAATTTATATGCAAACTAGATAAGGCGCGATATCGATCAACCGGTTTTTTGACGCAAAAATCGCAACACTACGGGGTGCATTCACGAAAAGTCGACCGTTACAAAAATCGGTAACAATGTGGCGTCTTACAATTGCACACGATAAACGTGACGTCCGTACCTGAAAATATGATTTCCGGCTCGAGCGCGCAACGACTGCAGTTATGGCGAGTGAGTGGGTCCGCAATACGAAGCAATTTGGCGGTGCCCGGCGGGCCAGTGTAACTTCGGATTGCGTAGAGTTAGCGCTACGAAAATGGTGACATACGAAATAATGGGCACGAAATGCGTAAAGTAAACAATATGGCTTATTTTCTGTTTTCGTTCGGCGACCCAATGCGGGACAGAGGGACAGAAATCGTTTGTCTGAGAAAAGACTTCCTTACTTTCTTTAGGCACTAATACAAATGACCTTTTTTTAAATAACTCAAATTTAAAAAAAAAGACGGGTTGCACTCTGGGAGTGCCAGCAGAAGTGAAAACTTGAATATTAACGTCTTAATTTTTTGCATTTAGAAGCATTGTTTATTTATTGGCAACACTTGTAAATAAAATGGTTTGTATCATAGATTGCATTTTTATGTACGATATTTCAACGCTAGATGTCTAACGTTGTATAAAAAATAAAATGGTTTGTATCATAGATTGCATTTTTATGTACGATATTTCAACGCTAGATGTCTAACGTTGTATAAAAAATATTGATGCGAAAAGAATATGAACCTATTAGAAATTATCAAATTTTCTTTGACCGCAAGTGGGGTCACTCCTAATTATTTTCTTTTAATAATATCGATTGACCGCACGTGGGGCGATAATTGTTCTAACCGCAAATGACCCGACCGCAAGTGGCATTATTTCGCTATTTTTCCCCCTTGGGAGATGATTTGCAAAAATGCTGAAATACTTAATTCTTTATTTCTTACCATAAGCCTAAAATTGAGATATGTTGGGTGAGACAAAAGGTAGCCTATGTTCTTCCTCGGGATGCAATCTATCTCCTTGCCAAATTTTATCACAATCTGTTCGACGATTAGGGCGTGAAAAGGTAACAGACAGAAAAACAGAGTTACTTTCGCTTTAATATTAG
This sequence comes from Xanthostigma xanthostigma, assembly GCA_963575645.1. Classification (NCBI taxonomy): domain Eukaryota; kingdom Metazoa; phylum Arthropoda; class Insecta; order Raphidioptera; family Raphidiidae; genus Xanthostigma; species Xanthostigma xanthostigma. Next base: position 60,534,343 of record OY754464.1, on the reverse strand, counting down.
TATGGATTACGTGTTTACGCATAACCCACAGGTAGGTACCTATGGCACCATAAAAATATCATTTGAGACGTTATCGAGCGTCTGTAATTGACAATATCTAAGTAGTCTTTGGTTATTCGAACTCTCAGTATTATGTCCAAACCCACACCGACGCAGCCTTAGGACGAAGTTGTGTGTTCATATTTGTATACTGTGTACACAGAGTTCTCTGTAGAGAGGGAGAGAAAGAGAGAATTGCCCTTCCCATCAACGTATATTGGAAACTGGATATGTTTAAAGGTGCCAAACAGCACGGGAAACCACAAAGCAGCTTGTACATATTATACAATATGTATGTGTGTACCTTCCCGTTAAACCTTCACCTTACTATATTATTGTAGTGCCGCGCTTAAGCAGAACGCCTCACTGAAACAAATTCTACACCGAAATGGAACGAAACAATTAAAAATTATTTTAATGCAGTTTCTCTAAAAATTACGTTTAAAATCTTTATAAATATATTGGTTGCATGCGTGATACTATCAGTGAGTTTTGTAATAACCCAAGAGCTCATGACCCATTATTTATGAAGTGTTTGATTCACGTAGAAATTTTGCCCAGTGGTACAGATAGGATAGATCAGGCCTGGGCAAATGGCGGCCCGCAGCACAATTTTGTCCGGCCCGAGAATCAGTTTCAGAAAAGAAATAGAATGTGAAGACCCTTTTTTTTTATTTTGCTTTCCAAATGTGGAAATAGAATGTGAGGACCTTTTTTTTTTCTTTTTTGCTCTCTAAATGCCGAAATAGAATGTGAGGACCTTTTTTTTTGGCCTGCGCTCAAATTTTCATCACCTATGCGGTCCGCGGTCTAATTTTCATCAGCTATGTAGCCCGGCGATCAAAAAATTTGCTCGCCCCTGGAATAGATGGACAAGAAATAATATGTTTGCCTGACTTACCGTGGTACAACAGGTACTGCGCATACAAGTAATGCGCCCAAAAATGTATGTCCAAAAAATTGTTTGATTGAAACAAATCAACTAATCATGCTTTGATTAATTGGAACATTATGTAGGTAACAATGCCAATGAATAGCAAATATCGTATTTAATACTATCCATTACCCGGCACACTATTTAATACAAAATCTAATATCCGACTTCTTTAAAATATACCGAATATAAAAACGCTAAATCGATATTTTTCCTTTATAGATACCCCTTCTACAAGTGGCCCAGTAGTAGGAAATCTAAACCTTCTTGAACTTCTGGCTGATCTTCATTATCCATGTGGCCAATGGTCTCTTCAGGTTGAGGTTCCAAGTCTTCAATTTCAAGATTTACTACTACGATTTAGCGTTTTTAGATTCGGTATCTATATTTTAAAAAAGTCGAATAATAGATTTTGTATTAAATCGCTTGCGGTGTGCGGGTAATGGCTAGTATTAAATACTATATTTGCTATTTATTACCTACATAATATGTTTCAATTAATCAAAGCATGCTTAGCTGGTTTCTTTCAATCAAACACTTTTTTTGGCGTAAATTTTTGGGCGCATTACTTGTATGCGCAGTATCTGTTGTACCACGGTAAGTCAGGCAAACATATTATTTCTTGTTCATCTATCCTATCTGTACCACTGGGCAAAATTTCTACGTGAATCAAACACTTCAAGAATACGGTCATGAGCTTTCCAACTATAATAGGTAGGTATGTAAGGATCAACATTGCCAATCTGTAGGAAATGACGTAAACTGTCAGGAACTTTAAGCTAAATAAAGAATTAGTGGAGAGACCCTTGATGCGAATATCGATATCAATTATAATTAATATTTAAAAAATTACCAGTTGGCCGTTTTTACGTCAAAAATTAAATACAAACTCCCCAAGCATAAGGATTGCATAAAAACTCGTATGCCACACTTGCAGGAAGTGACATATTTGGAATTGGATATTTACACAAGACCTCGCGTTCGATTTTCCTGTGACACAGCTGAATCTATCAGTCTGATGCCATAATTCGTCACTTTCCAAACTTGCAGCATAAATAGCTACTCTATTATAATTATACGCCAAATCGGATGTAAATTGTTAACAGTGCTAATGATCGCATGGTCGATGCATCTTTTTTTGTTGGATTTGTGTGTTAAAAAAAATAGCTAATCAACATTATATACATTTTTATAATTTTTAAGAACGAACCTGAAAATCGCAACATTTACAAAATTAAAAGCGAATTTAAAATTTTCCTCTTTTGTGTGCTCATTAATATTTTAAAAATTCTCTTTAAAATTGTTTACAGTTTCAAGTTAAACAAGTTCGGATTATAAAGGTGGGGATTAATGAATAAGAAGCAGGCATCTTTTTTCTCCGTTAAAAGCTTGCTAATGTGTAATACAAAGTAAATTCACATAATCTTAATTAATATTTAAAGGTAACGCTAATGCTGTACTCCTTGTTGTGCTTTTCATTAATACGATCGTTATACTCACCCGAAACGGCTAATGCTGGTTTAGTCCTGAACGATCCTATGTCCAGAATTTGAAAGATTTTCAGGTCTTATTACATGACAACCAGCAAGTTTAGCAGTCACAAGAGTTACTACGCCCAAAATATGTTCTATAATTTTTACATAAAATATCAGCTTTTTGAGAAAATATGTTAACAGTCCATTTATCATACTAAGTAGAATTGTTTAGCCAGTAGGCTTTGTTTAGTGTAGATACGTAGGCATAGACAGTCAACTACTTGCGTGGCCAACTGTTCATATGCAATAGTCTATCGTGTACAGGATCCGAGGGTTCGCGTCCGACTTGAAGTTATATGAGAAATATTAAATTTATTGAATTTTTCTTTACTAATTTTTAAAAACAAGTGAATTTTACTTTATCGTACTAGTGCGCAATGGACCACTTTTTATGCCTGTATGCATACGTGTAAAGCAGTTATTTTATAAGTGCAATGGGAAATAGTGGGTTATGTATCTAGTGCTTGAATTAATTATTATTTAATGATGCAGTTATAGTAAAACGCACGAAATATATACTGGGTGATACATTTTAATCTAGGTATATATGAGAAATTATTGAGACGGCAACATTTTCGTAAAATAATTTTAAAGAAAATTTGTCTGAAACACCCGATGCCTCCCTCAACCCCTAACACATCGGTTTTCCGAAACTTTATTTCAGTCACCTCCATCCCCGCGCAGGGGCCGGTGTTTTTATGTTTAATCGATGACCCTTCGCAAACCAAACAACTTACCTCTCGTAATTTTCTGCGCAAGATCGTTATTTAGACACAAAAATGTAATGGAGTTTCGGGAAACCAATTTTCGACATGCATATTAAGTGTTGAGGGAGGCATCGGATAAAAAAATATTTCAGACAATTTTTGCATATTATTGAGACAGGGCAACATTTTCGGAAAAAAAGTTTCAGACAAAAGTTATTTAGTTTGAAGGGGGACATCGTTTGAAGACAAATCCCACCCCTAACCCCTGCGCAGAGATGAGGGTGACTTTGACATGTATAATAGGAATATACCTATTTTTATCACAAATTATAACAATAACAATATGTTTTCTCGAAAAATCATAATTTGTGATAAAAAAATACTACGCCTGCTTTGTGCTGATTTGCTATCTCTGTTCATCTTACAGAAATCAATGGTAACTGGCAGGTCGCTTTTGTAAAATTCTGTTGGATAGCTAAGATTGCATGTTGGGTATTTTAATCCAACGTAGTGCAAAATGGATCATTTTACTACCGATATACAGGCATGAAAAGCAGCTATTTTATAGGAGTCGTGCAAAAAATGTTAGCTGACCATTTTGATAATAACAAAAGATATTCGTAGGTATGTGGACAAAAATAAAACAATCATCTGTAGTGTAACTAAAAATTCAAATCAAAATTACCAATACAAAACAATGAGAGAGAGAGAGAGAAGTCGTTCACATACCGTCTTTTGCCTGGTAAATACAATATCGTATTATATTATGTAATGTTCAGCGTGAAATTACGCCGGTGGAATTTAACAAATTCTTAGAATTCAACAAATCTCGATGGCGCTCTCACATTGTCTTTATTATAACGTATAACGCATTGCATCCGTTATAAAAGGTGCTTGCACATACAAGCGACGGACAGCGTCCCGACTTTACGGGAACGAAGAACAGGAGGGCGAGGGAATAATATTTGTTTGTTTCCCAACGTTGTCATGTCTCAATTGGTTAAATTTTAAAATCTCACCCGGGTTCAAATCGAAGAGCTGGTAAAGGTTGAATTTTAGATTTATTAAAAAACTGCCAGCCAATTGGGCGACGGGATCAGTCCAACTTCAACATGTAGACATTTGATGTAGTTTAATAAAGAAAATAAAATTTCTGATATCGCGTGAGGTGACGCGGGTAATGGCTTGTATTCAATATATTTGCTATTCGTTGCCATGGTTATACTTACATAATATCTTCCACGTCATGTAAAATTTATTCAAAGCATGCTAACTAGTTTACAAAACAAATGAATCGCTGATTTTTTTTTTATTTTCTTTAAAAAACAAATTTTTAACGAAACTATCTTGAAAAAATAAAAAGAATAATAAGCTGTTATTATTATATAAAAAACACCGTTATAGCATAAATCTCTTCTGCTTATGCGCCGATTTTCCCCAAAAACAATAGGGCTCTTCATATTTGCATATCAAACATCCTGCCAAAATTCGGTGTCAATCTGCACATCTGTTTGATTTGTATCATGCTCATAAACAAACAGAAAAAATACATTTTTTGGAATCGGGGGACCTCAAAACGAAAAGATATTGTAAAATTTTGAAAAGTGATTTTTGCCTAAACTAGTACCATTCCCCACTTATGGATTGGAATAGTAAAAGAATAATAAAATAAATTGATACAAGGCGTAATTAATAATACTGACTGTTGGTGACCTTAAAATTAAACCTGGACGCAGAATATTTGCGAATCAAACCCCTCCCTACGGAATTCAAGTACGGCAAAGCTATTTGCGCCAGAAACAAATTTACTGTTAAAAACGAGGGACCTGAATATTATTATTGTGCATAATATGTAATATGCAGCTCATTCACTGCATCATGACGTCAACAAAACAAATTTTAAAACATCAGCATTACTCCTGAAATCAACAAGAATGATTCCCCTCTAAATTAAAATTCACGTTTCTGTTATGTAATCCAACAATCTTACTTGGACAAATTACAATTCAACATCCGCACTAATATTATTTATAAATGCGAAAGTAACTCTGTCTCTGTCTGTCTGTCTGTTACGTTTACACGGACAAACCGCTGGGTTGATTGTGATGAAATTTAATATGAAGATAGTTTGAAGCTTGGGAAGGACAAAATTCTTCCCCTATAGAGATGAAGTGGAGGTCGTAATAATGTATGAAGTTACGCTTTAATGATCAGACCGCTGGACCGATTGTGATGAAATGTAATTGTTAGTAGTAGTTTTGTTCCAAAAATATGCTTTGAAGGAGATTTAATTTATATTTTCATCCTCAGGGCCTCAACGAAATATAATTTTCAAAACGTTGGTAAAGCTTATTTTTCAATTGTTCCTCAATCAATACATGAAATTTAATATGGAGATAGTTTAAAACTCCGGGGAAGGCCATTAACTAATTTCACAATTTTATGTCAGATTAAAATTGGCAGTTGAATTTCAAACATTTTAACGTCTGTTGTAACGTAATTTGATTCCAACTGTATGAGCGCTGTCCAATAAACACTTATTCTAGTCAGCAATCTGGAACGCAAGTTCGTAAGTGTGTCGCTGCACCGGTTGAACTACGAATCCGGCAAGCAGTGATTAGATTTCTTACGATTGCAGAAGTCGTACACTTCCGCAAAATCCGAGTCTATTTGATATATAAATTGACATTTACCAATCCGTCAGAGGAAACTAATTAGCACTTCAATGTTTTATGGGAATTAGTGGGTCCAGTACGAAACTGGATGTGACCAAATTTTTACTTTTTTTAAGTCATAGAAAAAGCAAAATTTTGACGTTCAAATATAAACCAATTTCCTCAAAAATACGTAAAAAAATGGAACTACTTTTCGTCTTTCACTGTCATTTTTTTAAAATTTGTTTTAATCTAACCAATCAGAAGTCACATATACACGTCATAGCAACTGGTATAGAATACTTTGAATATACACGATCCCGTAATTGTTTTTTAAAGAACTCCCTCCAAACGCCCTCCCATTTTCACTGCGAAAAAAAAACACCATTGCATCAACACGAACCCGTAAATGTTTTTAAAGAACTCCACCCAGACGCCTACCCCTTTTCACTGCGCAAAAAAACGTCATCGCATCGACACGACTCCGCAATTGTTTTTAAAGAACTCCCTCCAAACGCCTTACCCTTTTCATCGCGCAAAAAAATAATTTTTAAAACGGCTACTGGCACTATTATATATTATATAAAATAATAATTGTGTATTCCCAATGGATATATATTTATCGTACTCTAACCGGAATTAGCACTTCCATGAACCCGAGCTCGTATCAATCGGTTTGTGTATGGTGGCGAGCAGATTCTCTAATACACACATAAGCGGTGGTGACCTCAGCTGTTGAGCGTCTATAATCTACTATCAATCTATCTGAGATTTACGAAATGATATATTATAGTCTATGGTTCTGTATTATTTATTTTTCGTTCTACCATTAGCGTTAAATACTCAACGAAACATTAAACGGACGAGACAAAATCAGCGTCACTTCCAAGTGAATGGGTTCGGGACTGATGTACGTGTATTGTATAGGTGCAGTTGTAGAAGTCGCCGTCGTTATATAGGCTCTATGGTCTGGTGCAAAGCGCACCCCCAACACCCGTTCAGCGAGCTGTCGCAGTCACCGGTGACAAGATAATGATGGCCTTTCTGCAAGATTCACTCAAACACCAGACCCACTCAGTATCGCAACTGCAGTTCTTGCAAACGTATTAAGTTTCGTATAGTGATGGATAAAACGGTTCTTTTCCAATTATACTGTGCGTGTTATTAAAAAAAGACAGTATATTTTACATTACACACTACTAAAGTCAAACTTGTAGTATAATTGTAAAAAAACAAACAAAAAACCTGATATCCGGGAAACTTTAATAGAGGAGCAGGGGAAACAACGTATAAACAGCGACTATTCTTAAAACAATTTGTGAAATAAAAGTGCTATGTTGCAATAATAATATTATTTCAATGGCAAAAGATAAAAAAATACTCTAGGATAAAAAACGGTCCTTCGATAACTTTTAGCCATCATAAAACAAAAACGAAGAATTAATTTGTTGTTACCAAAAAACTTCTTTTTAAAAATGTTTTTTACAGTTTTATGATTTATGAGTATTGGATTGAAAATAATGCGAATTGATATTGTCAATACTGCATTTATTTTTTTAATTAGTCAAATTTTATATTCATGGACGACAACGCTAATACAATACCCAAAACATAAACATGTTTTTTTACAGTGCTCCACCACCGATTGAAATACACTGGCACAATGAAATAGAGAGATGATCCAGTGAAATGAAAGTCCCTATTGTGGTTTTGACATTTTATCGCGCCGATTGCTCATTCCTTTATCTGTGTTTCCGAATAATTTCATAATCCTAACGTTTTTCAAAACTAGCTTTGTAACCGTTGCTTGTGAAATAAAAAACGAATTCACAATATTATTATCCCATTCTAGCATAGTACGATTATTTAAGCTATAAATAATCCACGATTTATTTATCAATATATATAAAAATCTATAGTATCACAATTATTTTGGCCGCGCTAGTTTCTGAAACCACTGAACTGATTTTAATGAAATTTTGTAAATGTGTCTTACTTGGTGAAACTTACGCTATAGAATAGTATTTTGTACTAAATTACGGTGTTTTCTCAAAAAAACTGTTTTAGTAACATGTAACGACATCTGATAGAATTTGCTCAACAAAAAAACAGTTTTAGTACCAAGTAGCGACATCTGATAGAATTTGCTAAACGCTATCAGCTCAGAAGCAAATCTGGTAGGATTTGTTCAAACGAAATACATTTTGCAGAATTATACCTATCACGCCCGGGTGAAACCGGGACGGGCCGCTTGTATTTAAAAAATAGTATATTACACCACAAGGGCCGAAAGTGTGATACTTGTCCTGTGCGCTATGATGCCTGAGGCGAAGTCGAGGGCATCATGGCGCGAAGGGGCAAGTATCACACTTTCGGTCAGTGTGGTGTATACTATTTTTATTCATACCTCGGTCGTAAGCACGCTTATTAAATACATTAATTAATTAATTACATAAAAACACAGATAAATTTCAAGCAAGAAGCTTTGAGGTTATACGTAATGACAAGAAAGACAGCTGTTCACGACTATTAGCTAAAATGCAAAAGGGTTGCTATGAAAACGACATCTAAATAACAGTTGATTGGTTGTTTTTGCTAAACTACCGCACGAACGTACGGACTTCCCGTATTGTAGCGTATAATCCTACCAAGGAGTAAATGTTAGACTTTCTCATTACACTTGGTGCCGAAAGTATGCACTTTCGATCGAGGTATGAAGAAAAACACATTTTATAAATAAATTGACACATGTTATATAAAGCAATTTCTTTTTTGTTTCTTTTCGTAAGGCCGCCAGCAGCGAGGGTTATATGGGCCTAGCAAAACTTCATATTTTATTTTTACCATTCCAATCCACAAGTGGGGAATGGTACTAGTTTAGGTCAAAAATCACTTTTCAAAAATTTTACAATATATTTCCGTTTTAAGGTCCCCCGAATCAAAAAAACATATTTTTGGACAAACTCTGTGCGTCTGTTAGTCTGTTTGTATGTTTATCTGTTTGTCTGTTAGTCTGTTAACACGATAACGGTCAAACCAAATTTTTGGAGGATGTTTGGTATGCAAATATGAAGAGCTCTATTGTTTTTGGGGAGAATCGGCGCATGCGCGCAGAAGAGATGTATGCTAAAACGGTGTTTTTTATAGGTATAATAATGGTATACTTTTCATAACGGCTTATTATTCTATTTATTTTTTCAAGAATGTTTCGTCAAAAAAAATTTTTTTTTCTAAACTTTAGGTAAGTAGATATAGTTTCGGAAATATTTTGAAAATAAAAAAATCAGATGCTTTTTTGTTTTATGGATCTGTCAGAAATAAACTAGTTCGGCATGCTTTGATTCATTTTTACATGACGTGGAACATATTACGCAGGTAACCACGCGGCAACGAATAGCAAATATCATATTGAATACTAGCCATTACCCGCGTCACCTAAGAAATTTTATTTTCTTTATTACAATCAAATGTCAACATTTTTGAAGTTGGAATGGTCCCGTCGCCCAATTGGCTGGAATTTTTTTAAATAATAAATCGCAAAACCAATTCTCGATTTAGAACCTGGGTGGCATGCACAAGAGGAATCATGCAGGAATTAGCCGATTCGCCACACGCTCGGATATTATCAAGTCGTTTTTTTTTCGTTTCCATGGTTATTAATACCATCAAACTGCTACTCCATTCATGCATTACATTTACAACCAAATACACGTCAGTTCAAATGTAGATAATTCGATTTCGAATACACGTATTTATATTAAAACTACCGCACTATTCAGTACGGCATATTTTGTTTTCCATCGTACTGTAGAATGCATGCTGTACCGGGTTTATAAAGGGGGGTGGGTGGCAAGGTTGGGCGATCGTTCAGAATGCCAGGTCCGGCGAAGCGACGGAATGTTACATTTTTTTGAATCACGAATCGTCAAAATCAAAAAATCCGCAATTGTTTTAAAGTATACTATTGTTTAGAAGGAATAGAAGGAACGAGGATACTGGATATAAGAGATTGGGAGATAGCAGAATAAGTCCAAGAGCAGCGACACAAATGCGCACAAATGAGTTTAGTATGCCGGACGAGTCCATAACTCTGTTTAAAGGGGGTGACGCTAGACCCACAAAAAGAGTGATATAATTAATAATGCGTTTAACGTCCGTTCCTCGATTTTATGCCATAATAACAGACGCCATTCGCACCATTACTATTTTCTATCTATCACACTTCCCGTTATTTTCTACATTTTTTAAACTTCCACTTAATTAATAGCAATGGGAGAATTAAGGAATTTAAGACATTAGGATAAGATAGGCAAATTTTGAAAATAGGAGTTTGAGAGATAATCGGCCATGATCTTGAATAAGGAACCATCTCGATATTGATCTAGAATTATTGATAGAAACCTTGGAAAACCTCAACAAGATGGCCGATACAGGAAAATACCGTTTCTCGGCGAGATGCAGCAAGACACAGTCCCAGCCACATTTGCCCCCGCCGAGATTCGAACCCGATACTTCTCGAATGCAAGTCTAGTGCTCTCACCACTACGCCACCCCACTCGGCAAAAAGAGTGATATGCCTCTTTCATAATTGACGAGTCCATATTCTAACACCAATAGCTCTCCCCACTACATCTACCGCGCCTCCTGGAGTCTTTTCTAAACAATACTGCTTCTATAGATCCTGAGGAAGACTAAAAATTGATGACGAAACGTCGATCAAAAAAGTAAGCAAATAAAAATTATTATCTTTTTGTCTCAAATCCTGTGCTTGAGTTCATTAAAACAAACATATAATTGAAAAGAAAAAATATATTGAGGTGTGGGGCTAAAAAATGCCTGACCCGGGGCGCGACAGGTTCGCTAAGGCCGAACCTGAATGCATGCATATGAACTATATACGAGTAGGTATCTGTAGTAAATATTATATAATCCATGTATTATAGTGTGCGAGTGTGTGCTCTTTAACAGCGAGATTGATTTTCAATTCAATTTTCATACACGCTCACATCTATATACATATTATGGCTCATATTCAGCTCTAAGTAGATTTACAGCATTAACCAAAAATATATTAGGGATATATTATACAGGAGAGTTGAATATGACAGGGATGGGAGAACGATACCATAACACTTAATTTAAAATTAAATAGGCGACCCTAAGGATCACAAAACGAATTTTCCAGTTTGATGAATGATAGGTATCTATAATCTGTATTTATAAAAAGAAACCGTGACTGACTGACTGACTAATTGACTGACTGCCTGACTAACTGATCTATCAACGCACAACTCAAACCACTGAACGGATTGGGCGGATATTTGGCACACAGATAGTTATTACGACGTAAGCATCCGCTAAGAACTGATTTTTGAAAATTCAACCCCCAAAAAGGTGTAACTGGGATTCAAAATTTGCACGGAGAAATCATATAATTTAGTTGTATCAATTCGAAAATGCACAGGATTACTTTTGTCAACAAAAACACGTGTTTCGTGCTTTTTCAAAAACAACCCCTTCAGAGGACGAAACGAGGTAAATAATCTAAAAATTAACATGGGTGTCATTTTCAAGGTTTGTCAGGACGCTGATCACGTGAATGTCATCAATTTTGATATTTATTACACTTGAACAACAACAAAATTCAAAAAAGTCATCATTTAAAAAAAAAACTAAAACTTATCAAACTTGGCGCGAGCAAATCCGCCGGCAAACGCTGGTAATAATCTATAAGTATATAAAAAACTCAAAATTTGTCCGCCAAAACCTTTTTAACGGTAAGTCCGATCATCATGAAATTTGGACACAACGTTAATCTCGGTAAACTAAGATGAGCGTGCGTACTCATGTTTAAAAAATAGTTTAAAAATGGTCTAGTGACCTAGAAACATAAAAATTTGTCAAAATTTTTCATTTAGATTTTCGGACCCATTACAATATCTTCCCAATGTACTGGGATGTTAAAAATGCTCGACTAACAAATTAGATAAGCATTTTTATTTGGTAAAATAATTTTTATTGACTCTGCAACACTCGTGTCGTTTACTTTAAATATTATTTTGTACACTAGTCGTGCGTTGACAATCTACAATCTAGACTCAATCCGGCTCATCCCTATTCCAGAAATAAAAGCGTCGTCGGGAGTAAAGCAATGGTTGCGTTCCGTATCATTGGCGACGCCATATCCAACGCCATGCATAATATGACGTATGAACTGCAACAGGAGCTTCCTCCTCACATTCTATATTCTATGTCTATTTTACATATTATACTATTCTACTATAATAGTCTATAGTATCTGATATCTGAGACTGCAAGTCAAAAGCGCTGAAGTGAAATGATTTTTTTCCCGAAGCGCCACCCTTATATTATTTGCACGGAGGGGCAATACAGGAACTAGGGATGTGAAAAAATAATCGATTTTTATTTTAATCGATTATTTTTTTCTTATAATCGATTTTTTGTAATCGATTTTATTTATGACAATAATCGATTTTTAATTAATCGATTATAAAAATTACACATTTTAATCGATTTTTGTAAATGGTGCCATCTGGGCGACAGACGATTCTTTTTAGTTTTTTGATTCTTTGAATTCAAAGTTTAAAGCATGATTTGTTTTGTATTTTAATTTTCATACCAAAAACTTGTCGTTTTGCTTTGGATTCTTATCGTTATTTTTATTTTTATTGTAAATTACAATTTGTAATAAAATGTCAAATTGTACTAGAAATTGTTTCAACAATTCTAATCTGTATCAATAACCATAAGGTTGTCATTGTGGTTATTATTATTATACTTACCATTTTAAATGATTTCCATTCTAATAAATTTTTAATATTATTCTCTTAGTTTTGTTATTATACAGAAAAAATCGATTTTTCTACAAAAATCGATTATTTCTTTTAAAATCGATTTTTTAAAAATCGATTTATATTCAAATTAAAAAAATCGATTATTAATTAATCGATTTTTTTCATTCAATGTCACATCCCTAACAGGAACTGCTGACGTACCGCGTTTATTGTGGCAGAAATAGGAACTGAGCGTGTTCGAATTTTGCGAATTTATACATATGTTGCTGATTCAAAATTAATATTTTTGTGTGTTTAATAAATTTTTATTGATTTCAAGTCTATCGTACCTTTGGACGAAACCTAAATATATAAAAGGAAACCGTGACTGACTGTCTGACCTATCAATGCACAGCTCAAACCACTGGACAGATTGAGCTGAAATTTCTCACACAGATAGTTATTATGACGTAGGCATCCGCTAAGAACGTATTTTTGAAAATTCAACCCCTAAAAGGGTGTAACGGGGGTTCAAAATTTGCAAGGATAAATCATATATAAGGTATCAATTGGAAAATGCGCAAAATTATTCCTGTCAACAAATAAACACGTGTTTCATGCGTTTTCAAAAACAACCCCTTCGGAGGGTGAAAAAAGGTAAATAGTCTAAAAATCAAAATGGATGTCATTTTTAAGGTTTTTCAGGAGATTGATCACGTGAATTTCATCAATTTTAAAATTTATTAGGGGGTCTACGTCGAGAAAGGATTAACTATGCCAAATAATGAGAATGCATCCGTGTTTCGTCTTAATCGCGTGCGAAGCCGCGGGTAAAGGCTAGTTATTCATATAGATGAGAATAGCGGTTCGTGAACCAATGCTGTTATTTATATGGAGTTGCTCCTCTATTACAGGCACCCAGTTTTCAAGTTTAGTCCTGGCAAAAGTGTTAATTGGTCGATTAGCTAATTACCATGATTTTGTATTGTCATCGGAATTACACACGTGTGCAAAATTTCAACTAAATCGGATAACGGAGAGTGTGTGAAAATGAAGCCGCGCCGGTAAGGTAGTTACCATAATATTGTAATATCATCGGAGCTTCACATGTGTGAAAAATTTCAACTCAATCGAATAACGAGAAGTGGGTGAAAAATCAATCGCAAAAACCGTGTAAAAATCGAACTTGTGAATGCTCTTGTAAATATTAATTTCTGAAAAACTGACATAAGCTATTTTTTCATTGGACAAAAGATGTGCCATGCAACCCATGTTATACAATGCAATAAGGGTACGCTGATTAGTTTTGAGCTAATAGTGAGCCGGCTTGCAGGGGTTGTAACGGCGGCAGGAGCAGATGTCGATCACTCATCTCTTTTCTCCTAAATATGTATGAGGGTTGCTTCGCTTTGGAGCCACGATGCTGTCTCAAACTACCAAACATACTCCAAACCAGTCGATAACCTATAACAATCTTTTTTTAAACGAATATAAAAAAAATAAGATAACTTCCTATGCTAAATTTTGTTTAAAATGCATAGAAAAAAAATTCCAGCCAATTGAGCGACGGGACCATTAGACTATAATAAAGAAACTAAAATTTCTGTTATCGCGTGAGGTGACCCGGGTAATGGCTAGTATTCAATATGATATTCGTTGCCATGGTTACCTACATAATATGTTCACGTCATGTAAAAATTAAACAAAGGATGCCTAACTAGTTTATTTCTGACAGAACAAAAGAGCGGCTGATTTTTTTTATATTTAAAATATTTCCAAAACTATAAAATTTAGAAAAAATAAATAGAATAATAAGCCGTTATGAAAAGTATACCATTGTTAAATAAAAAACACCGTTGTAGTATATATCTCTTCTGCGCATGCGCCGATTTTCCCCAAAAACAATAGGGCTCTTCATATTTGCATACTAAACATTCTCCCAAAATTTGGTTTCAATCCGCTCATCCGTTTGACCTGTATCGTGTTCACAGACTAACAGACGCACAGAGTTTTTCCAAAAATATGTTTTATGGATTCGGGGGACCTTAAAACGAAAGGATATTGTAAAATTTTTGAAAAGTGATTTTTGACCTAAACCAGTACCATTCTCCGCTTGTGGGTTGGAATGTTAAAAGTGGAAACTGTACAAAAACGATGCTAAATACATGACGTATAGATACGAGTACAGTGTACACATTACACAGTTTAAGAAAAATATCGTTTCAATGGGTCAATTACTTTTCACTATTCTCTCGAGTACTCTATTCTCTATGGTCAAACGGCTAAACGGATCGAATTCACATCTTGATAGGATGTTTGACACATAATATTATACAGAAAGAATCCTATTGTTTTTTGAGGAAAATCGGCGCATGCGCAGAAGAAATATGTATTATAACTTTGTTTTACCATCCAGCCCACAAGTGAAGAATGGTAGGTACTAGTTTAGGTCAAAAATCACTTTTCAAAAAATTTTACAAAATATTTCTGTTTTGAGGTCCCCCGAATCCAAAAAACATATTTTTGAAAAAACTCTGTGCGTCTGTTAGTGTGTTTGTCTGTGAACACGATACAGGTCAAACGGATGATTGGATTGAAATCGAATTTTGGGAGGATGTTTGATATGCAAATATAAAGAGCCTTATTGTTTTTGGGGAAAATCGGCGCATGCGCAGAAGAGATATATGCTAAAACGTTGTTTTTTTATATAATAATGGTGTACTTTTCATAACGGCTTATTATTCTATTTATTTTTTCAAGAAAGATTCGTTAAAATTTTTTTTTCTGAACTTTAGTTTCGGAAATATTTCGAAAATAAAAAAAAATCAGCCGCTCTTTTGTTTTATGGATCTGTCAGAAATAAACTAGTTCTGCATGCTTTGATTAATTTGTACATGGCGTGGAACAAATTATGTCTGTAACCATGGCAACGAATAGCAAATATCATATTGAATACTAGCCATTACCCGCGTCACCTCACACGATATCAGAAATTTTATTTTCTTTATTATAATCAAATGTCAACATTTTTGAAGTTGGAATGGTCCCGTCGCTCAATTGGCTGGAATTTTTTTTTCTATAATAACGGTATGTTTCACATAATGATTTATAGTGTATGGACTCTGTAGTGAAACGACAGATTCAAAATATAACTCAGCTGAATAGTGAATAGCTTACAATTGCATTTAGTCTCGAACGCCCAAATTGGTTGCAGTTTGTCGTCCATTGTGCACATTTACATAACATAGCTTTTACACATATACATATATTTCACCTATCAACAACACCGTACGTAACATATTGTGATTGCTTCAATGTACGAGGTACTCCGCTGACGCCGCGGCTAATGAATAATCTGCCTCCTATAGCGGCGGCCAAAACAGTTCTTTTCCAATAACAGATGTCACTGTTCTTTGAAAAGAACGTGTTCAAAACGATAGGCTATTACGTCGTTTTTTGAAAAGTGTTTTAATTGAATCCTAAAGTGATAAATAAGCACTACATTTTTAATAATTATATTTTATAACCGAATAGTGCCATAATTTTAATTTATCGTTATTAACTTTCCCGCGGAAACGACTCGTGACGTCACTATGAACGTAAATAATAACGGTAGTGCACAATAACCATAGTAACACTGCACAATTAAACACATTTAAGATTGCTATCATTATAACGTTACCAGTGTAAGTAGAAGGGTACAAGTTAGTAAAACTTTATTTATTTATTAAACGTATTTATCCTTGGTTGACTAGTACTTTCTGCTTATACGAAACCACCTCTTATGATGCGAAATCAATAAAATACGGAATATAAGTGTATAAACGTGATAATAACTTAAAATAACTTCAAAATAACACTACATAAATGTAGCGAGTTTACTGACGAAGTGACGTCACGCCGGAATCCAATGTTTTGACTTTTGAAAGAACAGATTACAAAATTTAATTCTTAAAATTGGAATTATAAAATTGATACTGCATTATTATGAATGAAAATCAACATTTCTCGTTTGCCTTTTACAAAATCTTTCGAAAATATGTATTATTAGATTTTTTTCTTACATGATGCAAAATTCCTTATTGCGTTATGTAATAAAGATTTCACAAACTTTCAAAGAGGGATAGAATCATTCATTTTTGTAACGACACTGAAACTTCTGATGTATGAATAATATAAAGTTACTTTAGTGATTATATTTATTTTGCAATGTACATGTATTTAAAATTTACTTTTGCACATCACTCTACAAAATTGCTACTTTTCGTGTCTGTACAGCGGTAGGAAAATGATCCATTTAACGCCAATGCTGTACAATAAGTGCCCTCTAACCAATCCAGCTATAATTTTCAAAAGCGACCTGTCAGTTACCATTTGAAGGTATATCAGAAACAGAGAAACGCAATATGGCGTAATTTTTGTCAACAACGCAAATAGACTGCAAATGGACACAAAGTTTATTATTCATATACTGGGTTGCTCGAACCATTATCAAAAAATTTTATTGCAGTTTCTATACATACAGGAGCAACCTAATGTCGTATTCAAACTCCATGTCATGTAGAATATAAAATTGAACTCAAAAAGAGAAAATAAATATAAAACAGATCGCTTTTCAAGCTAAATTTTGATCAAAATGCGTAGAAGCATGTTGTTTCGAAGTGGAAAAGTGCAAAAAACGATGTTAAAATACATGTATACACACTTGAAAAAAATATCGTTTCAATCGATTAATTATTTTTAGAGTAGAATCAAATTCTACAGAGAAATGTGTGTGGTGACAATCTAAGGTCATTTTCAAATCAAACTTTTCGAAAAGGCTTTCTGTAGTTCAGCATTACGTCGTCGTTGGTTCTGTAATAGCTCCTCTGTGCATAGTTGGAAGAATTTACGTTTTTTAGATGAAAAGATTCAGAAAACGGAGCTCTATACATTAGTAATACCTCCAAATTAATTTTACAATAACCAACAAGGGGAAATAACTCTTATGTGAAAAGTTGTATCAAATAATTCCTCCATACGCCAATAAATCCGAAATTAACGTTAAATATTTTTTTTTTAAATACTTCCTCTTAATTAAACATGTATAGTGAAGGTAAGTATGAATTAGTAATATACCTCTGAAATTGCTAGTTCTTACCATACGTTGCTAAAAAAAACACTTTTTGGCCTTTCCTGCAAATTTTACTTTTTGCACATAGGAGGTATTACAGAACCAACAACGATTAATAGACTAAGTGGTCCCTCTCCCTCATTAATAAGTTTTTGGTTAATTTCGATGATGAAAGACCTGGTTATACAAATTAGATTGTTGTAAGAAAATATTGTTTTGTCATTGAAATAAAGCAAGTTTGAAGTTAATCGGATATATGAACGTAAATCATCGGATATGTGGATTTATAATTAACCTCAATTAACAACTAGCTTTAAGAACCTGTTCTGTTGAGAACTGTTATTACAAAGCGGTAATATATTAAGAGAACCGTTATTTCTAAAACCAAATCTATTCCAGTAACGTTTCGTAAATAACTGTTATTTCGTTTAATCATTATTACCTCCGCCTAGCCCTTTCACACTCGCCTGTATTGTTGCATACAACACATTGTCAATTGCTGTGCAATACCCTATACCACTTAATTGCATTTCTCATAGGTGTATATTGTTTTAAACTTTCAGAGTAACTCCAATATACATTAAACTTTTCAGACCACAATATATAACGTGCCAGGTAAAGGCACTAGATTTATCAAGTACTGCAATCCATTGTACCCATGTGTTGAGATATATAAGAATGAAATCGCCCCAAGATGGCTGACTGACAGAAAAACTGCCAGATATTCTACAGTGATTGCCCCAGTAGCATTTAATTCAGCTTGGAGTCTATAACAATAATTGATTTTACGATTATTTTTTATTAAAAGGAATAATACAAGTAATTAAAATGTTTAAAAAAAATATATGAGATTTTTTCTGTTACTTTAAGGAGAAATTAATTGTATATTAATGTAACTACGCTTTAGTTATAAAAAAATCGCAACTTCACATTACAGTAACATTTATATAATTAAAATTTGTATAATTTATGTAAAAAGATTAATTATTATCTGTCATTGATATTTATTTTTGAACTTGTTATTATTTTTTCATTATTTTCGAAAACTTTTATATAGGTATTTGAATTGAATTTACCGACACACATTGGTCGACGATTGCGGAACTTCATCAAATCTACTAACTTTAGTATCAGGTTGCACAACGCGGCAAGTATTCGCGTTTATCGACAAGTTAATGTTCATGTTATTTGTCGGGCGAAAGACAAAAATAATATAGTTCGATTTGCATGTTTCGTGCAGTTGTGTAAAGTTAATGAAAGATATATTAATTTATTGAATAAATGAGCATTCTTTCAGTGATCACGCATCTCCTATAAAATAGCTGGTTTACACTTCATTGACAAAAATTTTGACAGGTCCCTTGTGAATAACGTTACATCTAATAGCAGGTTATAAAAAAACAACCAATAGCCAAAGAATTTCATACTATGTAATTAGTGCGCGATCATTTTCGTTTTACTTTACCGCACTAGTCGTAATAGGTCACTTTACATGCCTGTGTACATGTATGTAAACAGTAAAGAAGTTATTTTATATGGGGAAATCAAAAAAACGCATTAATTTAAATCTGTGAAAAAAGCGAGGTTTACTGTTTACAAAACTAGGACCACCAACAGCTAGGGTCTTTGTGGACGAGTATCAATTTAAATTTTTAATTTACAGTTTTTTATTCATAATGAGTATTTCGTCTAAGGATGTATGAGGAGTATCTGAAATCATCAAGAAGTTAATTAAATTTTATCAACTTATTTCTCAATATATTTGCAAAAAGAATCCAAAATTTTAGAACGGCTTACTAAATAGTTTAGAAAACTATTATGACTTTTAGTAATATTATTATTTTATTACAATGAAAATCCAATTCGCCAAATCTCGAATTAAAACCTGTAAGCTTTAAATAAAGGGGCTACGGGAACGCCTTATAAATAATGGCATTGCTACAAGCTCGGCTATTCTCAAGTCCAAAAAATTATTATTCTACTAGAAAAATGTAGTCGGACTTTTATGAACTTACAGTTTTGATTATTATTGATTCTGTCGATAACTTTTCTGAAGACAGAAAACCACAACTATAAACGAGTCTGCACGCTCAGCTGTCGAGCGTCTATAATCTATAATCTAGTCGAATGTGTGCAAGGCTTGATTTTTATTATCATTTTTATCTATTTGTTTTAATCAGTTTGTACGTGGCTTACATTCTCAATAAATAATTCGTACATCAAAGCACAACTCCCATCCTCCCAATTCGGTCTTTTCATTCAGTCCTGCGCCCGTCAACACCGCCGTCTCCCGTCAAACAAACGTGCTCACACGTCACCCCCTTCAAGGGTTGAACACAATCAAGCTATTATAATGTATCGACAGACAAGTTTTAAACTGAAACAACATTTTTTACAAAAACATCGAAAATCTAACGCAAAAAAAATCTACAAAAAGACAGTTGACGAGTGATGACGTCACAGTTTTATATATTCAGCACCATGTAACGAGAGTTGCACACGTAATGGCCTTGAACATTATAACGTAGTGACGTCAAAGTTTAACCGAGTGTGTATTAAATTAAATTAGATTTAATCTTTATTTAATGACCATATTCACCGAACGGTAACTATTTAGGTAACTATTCTTCCGAAGAAATTGCGATAATTCAATTCACCAACCATAATTATGTTTGCGGCAGCATAACTTTCTTTTTTCAAAACTCAACTGTATGAATCAGAAAATTTTTATTTGTTTTTGATAATGTAGACACACATCTAAAGTTTTGTTTTACTTAGTTTTTAAAGATCAAATCAGATCGGTAAAGTTCTTCATTCTCCATATACTGAGTAAACCGATTTCTGGCGTTTGTCATGACTCTTGCCAGCATATCAGGTGTTACCTTGGCAATTTCTTCCTGGATGTTGGTCATCAAATCTTGTAGGGTCCTTGGACGGTTCACATAAACACGGGACTTCAAAAAAACACCATAGAAAAAAATGTCAAAAAGACAAATCGGGAGAGCGGGCCGGCCACTCCAAACCGCCCCTAATTGAGATGAGGCGTTCTGGGAAGTGTTCCATCAAAACAATCATCGAGGCTCTTGCAGTGTATGCTGTTGCACCGCCTTGGAACCAAGTGTCCCCCAAGTCCAACTCATCTAGTCGTGGGAAAAAAAATCCTGTAACATGTTTACATACCGGTCCGAATACACTGTCATTGTTACTTCATTTTCTTCAAAGAAGCAGGGACCAATAATTCCGCTTGAGGAAATTAGACACCACACTGTGACTTTAGGTGAAGGCAAAGGCTTTTGATGCAATTCTCGAGGATTGTTGTCAGCCCAGTAGCGCATACTTTGTTTGTTGACGGTTCCATACAAATGAAAATGGGCTTCATCACTAAAAAACACAATAGCGTCCTCAGGAACGACTTCCAGAAGAACCTCACACGCGTTCCACCGAGAATTAACGTCACGTTCAAAAAGTTCCTGCACAATCGTCATCTTGTATGGATGGAAATGAAGATCATCATGAAGAATTCTCCTCAAAGAACGATCGGAAAGTCCAAGGGCAAACAAATGTTTGCGCGCGCAGGACGCCGTGGTGATCGCAACATTGAAGCTCTCAGTCTCTAATGGACGAGGGACTCCAGTGCTTCGTCTTGTCGCAATTGCAGTTTGTCTAAGCGTAGTGACCCACATAACAATTGATTGCCGGTCCGAGACGGGGGCCAACGGAGCTAAATTAAAGCGATTCCGAAAGACGCGCTGGGCTGCGAGCACAGAACATCCGTTCGAAAAGTAGGCCTCGATGGCAAACGCACGCTCCTCACTGATGACTGAACATTAAAGTTAGTGGAAGTTTAGTGTACAATTGGGTTAGGTTTACTTCTCGTGGGTGCTACAGCCCCCGAGCACCCACGGAGTCGGCGCTTCTGGCTAGTACAATAGAGAAGCCATGGAAACACCAGATAAACAACGACATCGCCAGGCTGTTTTCAAGCACTGAGAGAAAATTTCACTTCCCTGTTCGTATGACCGAGTTGCTTAATTTCTTTTTCAGGACACTCGATTGTTCAACCCTGCATAGAACACACACAGCGTATGGTGGAGTGAGTGATCCAATCGGTGAACTTTTTTATCAGCTAGGTGCAGAGAGTTAGCTGGGAATGGTTTCATTTGTCTGCAGCGAACGGCATCAGAGAGCGAACAATGCAACGCGCATCAAACAGAGAGGAGAGACTGTCATTCATCGGCGGCGGAAGTTTAGTGTAGAGCAGAGCGGCAAAAGAGTAAAACCGGAGCCGCTCTGATTTGTGTCATGTTATACTATATAGCTCAGACTCTAACGTTATTAGCTCTTTTTTTCTTTCAGTCCCAGCGTGTACACCGCCGGTCCGACGGAATCATTGAAAATAGTCGAGCGAATAGCGATGCCGTTTTCATGACTCCGCCTCTACTACAAGCCCCCATTTTCCAGGTTCTCATCCGAGAGATTTGTAAAACTATGAAATGAATATTAGAATTATTGAAGGAGATTTATTTGGTTGAGGAACAATTGAAAATAAGCTTTACCAGTGATACACTGGTAAAGCTTATTTTCAATTGTTCCTCAACCAAATAAATCTCCTTCAATACATATTTTGGAACAAAACTTCTACTAACAATTAGAATTATTATTATAATAAATTTAAAAATAAACTTAGTTGTTTAACAAAATACTGAAACCATTTCGACGCGTTAATTAGCTTATTATTGAAGTGCGGAGGTAAAACTAAAAAGCGGCATGAAATAGATAGACAGATTGAGAAAGACATAGAGCACAAGCAGTAACTAACGCACTATTAATGAACTACACAACACTTTTAGTCGGCACTGCCATCTAAGGTTGGGTAATCAAGAAACACATACTGTCTTTTTTCGTATCTATTGAATGGGGCAGTCCCACATTTTTGTTGTGCAAACATCTTTATGGGCTACGTCATCCAAAAACAAAATATCTCAAACTAGACTGAATTCGTAAGATTTTATATGTAAAGGCCGCTGCACACGAGACATGCCAGTCGCTAGATTTCTTGCTAGATTTAAATACTAATTTTCAATCGTTGGTTCTTGTGATGGCTTTTAGTATGTGTTGGCTTCACACGATGTATGTACTGAAGTTTGCTTTGTTGACAGGTTTGGTGCGCGCGCAAACAAAAGTGGACGTTAATTGTCTCTGAACAGAACACACACTATGGCGCAGTGTTTGTTTGTGGGAGTTTGTTTATGTCGCTCATGTGACAAGATACTGTGTCCTGATTGGTTCTTGTTCAAAACAATCAGACAAACAAGCGAGAAAAATAGCACCAATTCTAATTTTGACATTCATCTTGTCACCTCTCAGGCCAGCCCGCAGTGACATTTCCATCTTCGTTACACGCACGGCAGCCAGCCCAAGTGTCAGCAGTTAAAAAGAATTAAATTAAGATGGCGTCACCATATAGGAACAGTGTCAATTTTTCTCTGATGATTGTATAGTTTATTATTTACCAAATAATGTTTGACTACGTAAGTGATTGAGGTTTTATTTACTGTGAATATATTAACTACTCTAGTCGCCAAAAATATTAAATATTTCTTTCAGCACACTTCACTTCGTCTACAACTGCAAAGTTTACATGAAACACTTTTTCTACACTAGCACCATTCTGGTCACTTTTTGAACTGTTATTTGACGCTTTCAGACGGACACTTTTTCAGTTTAACTCATAGAGATATTATACTAGAGACGCGAGTGAGCCGTGAAAGTGTCTGCAATTCAGAGAGAGAAAAGTTCCTTATCTCTGTGGTAACTAATGATACAAAAGAACTTTGAGTAAACATATATCTGGTTTTCTGGACCCGCTGCAGCGTTCTCTCTCTCAACTAAGGACACTTTCACTTATAGCAAGCATACGAACTAGCGAACTCTCTACACTCCATAGTCAGCAATGTCTCTAGCGGCATAACTAGCCTCGTATGCAACGGCCTGATGCCTGGAAAATAGTATATGCTGACATCTGTAATAACTAGTATGAACTGTAACTGATCACTGATAAAATCAAACCCAGATTACAACCAATGTATCTAATATAGGAAAATGTAAATAGTGAAAATCTGACAGATAGTGTACATAATATGTAGAGTGAAATTGAATACCGAACGCTGAAAATTATGTACTTTCACGGATACGCCGTTTAACGATATTTTTCATTTTGTCATAAAATAAATTTGCAAAAATTCAGTTACAGATAATACCGATGTATACTGCATATGCAGGTGTCACTTGAAAACATATAAACAATATTTTTATGGCGCTTGGAATGAAATATTAAAATTTTCTCGATAAAATTCTCGACATAATATAGCATTACAACACATACGGGTGTTCCGAAACCAGAACGGTTGTGAAATTTCCTTAACCGCGGTAGGTAGAAGTGATGTCGATCGGATACAAAAAAAAAGTGCGACCCAACAAGCGGTGGGGGAAGGAGAAAAGAATACAACCGCGGTACTAGTATAGAGAAATTATTTCACTCGCTGACAGGTGATAATAAAAAAACAAATGAAAAGACGTTTACTCAGTTCCAATAAATTGCCCTAGAGCTTTAAAATTTGCATTGTTTTTAAGTTTATGTGAACGCGAGAGGACATCCAAGTACACTCGTAAGTGAGTGAGAGAGTATCACTGATATCGTGTTATCTTAGCACACACACATTCTATTTTTACTGTATTTATTTACGACTACCAAAATATATATTTATTTTGGTATAATGTGTAAACGTGTGTATTTAAATTGCACTATATGACTAATTTGGAATGATTAACCTCTATCACTTGGGAATCGGAAGTGCGTCATTTTTTTATGATGACACTTCTGTGAAGAATTTATATATTTTTTTTATTTATTGTAAGTTTTAACACTAAACATAACGTGGTTTTTACCTTTAGGAAAGTTGGCCAATTAGTAAGCTATCAAATCATGGAAAAATTCAGGCTAAAAAGAGAAAAATATTTTTTTTTAATTCTTAACTCCCAAAATTCGAATTAGCGAAGTAGATTTTCTCGAAAATGACGCATTTCCGATCCTCAAGTGATGCAAGTTAAACCATTTCAAATTAGTCATAGTTTCTTCTTTCTAGAGGAATACAAGCAATTACCGGTCACTCTGTATATTACCAATTATATTTTCTTGTATTTTGGCCCACCGTGCTCAGCCAACACCGAGGAGACAAAATGTATTAGTTGTGATGAAGTGCGGTCGTGATTATCAAGATGGAAAAGTTTGTCATTCTTCACAATAGTCGAGCTTTTAATAGGGTGGCTGGAGATACGCACAGAGCGGGTGCAAATTGCACTCATATACAGATGCCACGGAGAAAACAGTAGACTTTCTTTAAGTCAGCGCCTCTGGGATTGTTGTAAAAAATATCCATTTAGAGCTCGGAATGTCTACTGATAGGGCTGCCACCTCAAAATATCACGAAGTCGTTCGTGCATACGAATTCGTGAATGTGTGTATGTTAGTCAGAGTGCCCGTCGGCAAAAATTTTACTGACAAATACTCTCCCAAAACTTTGTATATAGCTTCATTAGGCCTAGTCTGACACCTATTTCCTCTATGACTTTTCTTGATTTTCGGGCGTTTTCCCTCTAAATTTCCGAAAGATGTCGTTTTGACGACATGTAAAAAATTTATAGATACTGTTTGTTGTTCGACATATTCGCGGTGTCAGACATTTTAAATGGTTCATGTTATTTGTCAGAGAAATTTATTTTAGCGTTTTGGTTGAAGTTTTTAAGCTATTCAATTAAAAAACAAACAGTATCTATAAATTTTTTACATGTCGTCAAAACGACATCTTTCGGAAAGTCAAGAAAAGTTATAGAGGAAATAGGTGTCAGACTAGGCCTAATGAAGCCATATACAAAGTTTGGGAGAGTATTTGTCAGTAAAATTTTTGCCATCAGGCACTCTGACTATGTGTTAAAGCAAATTATTTTTGTTATAAATGAATAGTAACTAAATTAATACTCAAAATTTAAATAATCTAAATAAATAAAAGAAAACCGTGACTGACTGACTGACTGATCTATCAACGCACAGCTCAAATCACTAGACGGATTGGGCTGAAATTTGGCACACAGATAGTTATTAGGACGTAGGCATTCGCTAAGAACGGATTTTTAGTAAATTGAACCCCTACAAGGGCGTATTGGGGGTTCAAAATTTGCATGGAGGAATCATATAAGACAGATGTATCAATTCGAAAATTTGCAGGATTATTCCTGTCAACAAATAAATGAACACGTGTTTCATGCTTTTTCAAAAACAACCCCGATAGAGGGTGAAAAGAGGTAAATAGTCTAAAAATCAACACGGGTGTCATTTTCAAGGTTTGTCAGGACGTTGATCACGTGAATGTCATCGATTTTGAAATTTATTATAGGGAGCTCTACATCGAGAAAGGAGTAACTATACCAAATAATGTGAATGTATCCGTTTTTTAGTTTCAATCGCCTGCCAAGCCGCGGATAACGGCTAGTTATTTATAAGTTAATTATTATCATTATTATCATTTTTAAATTTGTAGTCATATTTGGTATGTTTTTACAGCTTTTGGTCAGACTTAGTAAGTCTAAAAATTTACTACAATTCATGTAATAGTTTATTCTTACACATAATTTTGAACACTCAAATTATTTCTCTCTTCAGTTCATAAGTTACTGATAATTGAAAAAAATTCTTTCAGCAAACGCATTACTTATAGGTAGGTATTGACAATACTTTACTATCTTCAGCAATTCAGTCGATTCAAATATTTGACACAATTTTTTTGTCAATAGGAATATCCATTTTAGTTACTTTTTCGCAAAAAGAATTCACTGCGCCAACTTCATCAAATATTTTATCTTCATCAATAGTGATGACTAATTTCTGGGTTAATTCTAAAACGCTATCATAATTGATACATGTTTTAAGATCAAAAATCGAAAAATATTAGAAATAATTATTTTTTTAAAAAAGTTTAAAGTTTAAAATTAAAATCGGAAATCGGGAGAAATAATACGATTTCGGGAGTCTCCTGATCAAATCGGGAGAGGTGGCAACACTATCTAGTGAACGAATAATAATTACAACTGTGTATATTGTTGTCTAATAAACCTGTGTTTAAAACGCTGAACAAATAACAATATCGAAATCTCGCGACGTAGATAGTGAATCTTCCCGCATAGTGACTGTTGAATAAGAGAGAAGAGATTTCGAGCGAATCGACCTGGGGGCGGCGGGTGGCCGAACGTCGACACAGCCTCCCCCGATGTGTCAATGTCACGGACGTTTGTTGGTATACACGCACCGCAAACTGCATGTCGCCTGCGCCACGTCGTGCGTCTTCGTGTTACGCTACTGGATCGTTTCCGTATGAGATATATATTTCTCTGTCACTTATCGGGCCAGTGGCGTAAATAAAAAAATCGGGTGCGTCTGAAGAAAAACTTCCTGGTTAAGCATTTGACTAGTTCATACAGTGAAGGAATTTTGGTGCGGATCAACTGATAGCTCGTTGGTTATTTAACACTACTGATTTATTTTAAATCTAGAATAAGGAAATAATTAGCTTTTATTTGGGCACGGAAATTCAGCGTGGTCAGGAAATATCTTTTTGGAGAAAAATGCCTAAACGTGAGCAAAATTGTCACATTCTTGTGGGGCGATTTTACAAAACGCAAACTTTGTACCTGAATAATACGTAAAGTAAGTTCATAAATCGAAGAGGTTTATATCTTATCACAGTAACAACCAATAAAACTTTGCTAAAAGCTAAAAAGAAATTACGTGTCTCCCTATTTTTATTCGTATTTCCATCATAAAATAGAGGCGACGTGAATTGTGTATCACATTCCTGTCAGCCAAAAAATTAAATAAAGAGCGCTGCTGCCAAATTTCCGATACAAAGCAGTAAGCACGCAGTTAAATGAACTCATTTCCGCTTGAACTGCCGCCAATCAGTTGGTAATACTATAGAACCTGTCGAATAAGGTTGCTATCTAATAGCATTGAGTCTCAACCCGCTGGTTATATGCACAATGGTTTCCTCCAAAAATGTAGGACAACAGGTATTCACCCACGCCTGCGACACTGGTTTTTGCGAATCAGATCGAGTGAAAGGGGTGCATTATACACCCTTTCGGCATTCACGGGAAGACAACACTGTTTAACTTCAGTGTATACCCAGTGTGGGCCAGTGCTTCTGCACGTGTGCACACCGATTAGGGCCGGATTAATTAAATGTTGTCACTTAATTGGTCGACCGTACGTGACTGCGCCCCCTCGTCCCTCATTCCCCCCGTCGGAAGGTGGTCGTCACTAAACTTGGCATACGGCGCTTTATCTCCGTATACGAATGATGACCGTCATTAGATACGCCGCACTGAAGGAGAGCGAGCTATTAAAACGGCCTAATTGTCGATACATCAGACCGTTTCGACTTTACGTTAAGAACTCTCAATCCATAGGATAAAATCGAGACTTGGATTGTAAATTGTAGACGCTCAACAACCGAAATCATTAGCGTCTTATAAATATATCAAATACCGCCTCTACCTACTCTTCATCTTGTAACAAACTGTTCTAGTTCGTGGTGGAAAATATTTATTTAATATAGTCAAACGTTAACGAAACAAAAAATAAACAAACAAAAGTACTTCTCTATAACGTAACAGAAACAAAACAACAATTCTAACTAATAAAATAAAAGAATAAGTAATAATGAATACAAACTCACTATTTATGTACACAAAATATTTACAACACATAAACACACCAAAGTTTATTTAGCACACTTAATTATTAACTATATACCAGAGATTATTTATGTTAAACTATTTATTTCGCGCACTGTTTATTTACACAGTTCATTTATATATTTATCTCGGCAGTTATCTCAGTACTTTCACGGTACTGACTGTTAATTTATGTCACAACTATTTGTCGATTGTTAACCCTTAATTGATCTGTTAGGTCCCAGGGACTCCGCCCGATTTTCAAAGTGTTGAAAAAACTTTAATATTACACTTAGAAGTTTGTGCATCACAGTACCTTCCTGAAATAGTGTGCGACGCTCGGGGGAGAGAGGATGTGCGTCTACGCTTGTATATCGGTGAGATATTACGTTCATGGAGTCCACGGGACTCCACCAGAGCATTTGTGTAACTTTTTTGCTAATTTTATAAATGTCATTTTTTGGGTTTAATGACACATTTTCTTTGTTTTAAACTACAAAATGGCTTCCAATAAACAAGTAGTAAATTTAAATCAACCAGATGCTGAATATATCATAATGGGCTGGCTAAACGACGAAGATGAATCTCAACAGTCACAAAATGTGCCTCGACCTTTTATACCCGAAGAATTACTTTCCGACTCCGAAGATGAGTGCCAAGAAACCAAAGTAAATACTGTCACATTATGTCCTAAGCGCCTAAAAAGAAAGACTGCATATTTGTGTCTTAGCTGTAAGAAGCCAGTATGTTTGGGGTGTACGAAAAAGATTTGCGCCCGTTTTGTTGCGACAGTCAAATATTAAGTGCTGCACATTTTTCATTTTAATATGAGACACTATCCTTTTTTTATTTTGCTCTTAATTTCACTATATTGTTGGCATTGTCCATAAGTGAAAAGATAAATATACTTAATTTTGAATTTTTATAGTAGCTAGAAGATGGTACAACTTTTTGTTAATTTTATATGGAGGGTAATTTGTTTTTCTATTGTTATAAAGCTTAAATTATTTGTTAACTAATACCAGTCTGATATAAAAGTCTGATACTGTAATGTTCCTTACTCAAATATGTAGTTTTTTGATACTGGATATCGTTTTATTAAAAAAATATTAACGACTTGTTGAGAAGGAGTCCCCTGGACTCCACCAGATAAATTAAAGTATATCTAGGCACCAGATTAACTGAGGGTTAACTTAACTCCATTAAACACAATGTATGACTGCCTGCTCACTGAGCTATTGCCGTGGTATTTATATGCGCTGGATAGTTCTTTCTTTTCTTACATTCATTGTTGTCTGGAATTTGGCAACAAAGGCCCTTTTACCTACGCATATTGCTATTGTTTGAACAATCAAGCCGATTGTTGTTCTACGACAATCCGTGTGTCATTGTTAGAGTGACGAGCCGACTGTTGTCTCTCGAATTTCTTTGTCGTCTCAACGGCGAGCGTGTAATAATCTCTAATCCTTAAACTGTTACAACTCTCCCGGCGCTATTTTTAAGGTTGAAGGGTTTGGGAATAACTGAATATCACACCACAGATCATACAGGCGATTTTTTATGGTTGTAAAAGATTACGAAACGATTATTTATAATTTTTGTTGCAGAAATCTGTATCTACTCTACTATAATATTATAAAGAGAAATTGAGAATATTGTGAGTTTGTGTGTATGCGAAGGGTAATTTCTGAAACTAAAAATCTGATTTCAAATTTTCTTTCAGCGATATTTAGAACGGACCTTCAGGATGAACATAGGCTATACCTAAATTATCGCGTTAAATAAAGTAGCTTTTCGTGGAAATCAATTTTGAAACGTAAGTCGATAAAAGACGGTAGCGCAATCTACAAATTCGTGCGAAGCCGGGCCGGGTCACTAGTTATACATAAAGCAACGTTTTTTTTTTTCTTATCAACTATGACAACGCCAGCTATGATGGATAACATGTTTAAATTAAAAAAAAATGGAAATAGTAACATCTAGTCAAGTGTGATAACTAAATAGCCAATTAATATTTCGACAGAATAGTTCATAGATTTTTTTTAACCAAAAATCTGATAATAAATCGTAAATTAACATTTTCCATAATAAGAAAATATGAAGGTAAAAATATTTTACAAGTACATAATTATTATTTTATTATAATTATACCTAATATTCACAAGAAGTAAGAGAACATTCCTTTCTGATTTCAAGAAAGAAAATACGAACTGATACTGATGATCTAAAAATGAATAGTCTTACCTTAAATGTATTATCGTATAGCTCCAAAAATGACAACCTCGATGAAAATAGAGCCCGATTAAACGATAACAAATATACATAGCACTTAAAAAGTTGGTAAATATAAAACAAACTAATTATTTACACTTACAAAAAATATTCACTTTTTATAACGTTTAACTGTTTACATTCCACCAATAAACCATGTTTTTCAATATTGTCTGATTACAGCGTTTTTAGACAAACACGATAGATCAAGTTTCAAATAAAATAATTATCAATTATGCAATAGTACAGTAATTTACATAGTAATCAATTATCTATATGCTGCCATCTCGTTTCTCGTTTATTTAAACAGACAATCAGAATAATCTTTAACTTATCAAAACGAACATCGTGCAGAGAAGTCTTTATAACCAACGACATTTTAACATTGCCAAGCATTTATAATATATATTTCATTTCAGTGTATGTAAAATTAAACTTAACTAATTTTCCGACTAATCAGGCTGTTCACGACTATAATACAAGACAAAAGGCACACTGTACCTGTCTCATTACAGTAAAAGTCCAGTTTGTTCTGGAATTAACACTTTCAATAATTATTTACCTGACAAGATAAAAAATTTAAACATCAATCTATTGAAAACTGCATTAGAAACATTTCTTATTCAGCAACGATTCTATTCTATTGATGAATATTTTACATGAAATATTTTATATCAGATTTATAATATTTAATGACACTTCTTGCCGTTTTGGCTATATGAAAATAAATCCTTTTATTTTTATTATTAGGTATCTATTATTTATACTTCTCATAAAATTAGACAATTAACCGATTCGAATATAAATGACTTGCAAAGACCTCATTTTACAGTGTATTCACTGATAGTGGTAACAGTGAACAGTTCTCGTATCCTGCTAGATACAAAAAAAAGTTTAAAACAGTCAAACCCTAAAGGACCCCGCACAAACCTAATGGGATTTGGTTCTCGGTTAAATTGATCGAAAATGGTTTTATTTTATAGTTTAAAGATCACAAAGAAAAAGTGTCCATAGGCGCATTGCCTAAACACCAACAGATTTTTAGTTACAGATATGATTTTAGATATAGAGATATCCATTGAATTCACAATCTTAGAAAATCCTAAGCTCTAGAAATATGTTTTTGAGTGCGCTGAATCCGAATATGAAATTATTATTTTACACAAAATGACATTTTCCAACGTTGCCTAGTTTTCGACTATTTTTCTATTTCTAAAACAAAAAGCACAAAAGTTGAACATGGAACATGTTTGTGAATTCAATAGATATCCCTATATCTAAAATCTCGCTAAACATATATGTAGCTAAAAATCTATAGGTTTTTAGGCTATGCGCCCATAGACACTTTTTCTTAGTGACTTTTAAACTATAAAATAAAACTATTTTCGATCAATCTAACCGAGAACCAAATCCCATAAGGTTTGTGCGGGGTCCTTTGCTATCGGAAATTGCTGAGAAAGTGTGTATGCATTTTTTTTTCAAACAGGCAGGTCAATGTAATATTTCCAGAGAAAGGAGGAGAAACGGAGAGACTGTGTATTGATAAATCTTACAGTTTTGCAGTCGGGTGAAACCGGGACGAGCCGCTATAGTGGCATAATAATGCGCAAGCATTTTTTTTTAAAGACAACGCTTTTGGTAAATACCGAATATTGAAATTATCTTGTTTGACGTAATCAAACAGGGAAAAAAACAAAACAATGTATACTGTGAGAACAGAACATAATAAAATTTCAATATAAGGATATTTCTTAGAAAAGATTAAATTAGAATACAAAGAGACCGTTTATATATAAAAACCAAAAAGAGGAGTGCATTTTTGATTTAGCCTTGCAAAAGTGCATTTAATTTTGTGGCACACAGAAAATCTTTTTGTTGTGCGGATAGACAGCCGCCAGACGACAGTTCTTTTTTTCTTTTTTTTTCTTTAAGTATTTGCCTATTCATAGTGTATGGGCACATACACTATTGACGCTCGTCGGATGCCGGGATCTAACAATGGGACTATAAAAAATCGACGTTTCACTTCATTCTAAACAGTTTATCATTTTTGATGTTTTCTTTTACTAATCAATTAGTAAAATTGCAGTTCATCTGTGACTTAATGCGGAAAATATTCGACCAATTATCATGTGGTTTTCACAAATAGGTAGAGAATTTTTTTTCTATCTCATTATGTTTCTACAACCGGGGATTGTAATTTTCGAGCAACACCCAAAACAAAAAAGGGACTGTGTATTTTACATTACAAAAGTAAAACTGGTATAATTGTAAAAAAAAACAAAACAAAAAGTAATAACGGTTTCAATTGCTGAGATCGAACCTGCGACCTTTAGGTTACGAGGCAAATATTCCAACTCTCCACCAACTTAGCTTAATTCTACAGCCGTTTTGATAGTATATGGTATATGTACGTTGTGACACGTTCGTTACATTTTCAATCTCAAGAATGTCTTGTACCCTACCGTTAAAAAATCTGTGAAATAGTTTCAAAATCGAAATTAATTAATTAACTTTGAACAAAATCGGATAGAGGGAAGAAAAATTTACAAGAACACCGGTTTGCGAATATTGAAATATTTTTTGTAGGATCTATATAATTTAGTTTAGATTTTAGATTGATAAAATGTTTACCGACTGTTAAAATTGTGATAAAATTCATTATTTTAACGCATGGATGAAGAGGTTAATTTTTTTGTTTTGTCAAAAAAACACAAAGTTCATAATTTATAATGCGCATAATAATAATAATAATATTTATTTTACCACATTGACAAAAGAGTATATGGCATGTCCATAAAAAAATTTAGAGTTACATATTAAAAAATTCATTAATGCTATAAAATTATCTGCTTACTAAATCATTCTTTAACTTACTTTTCATGGTTTGCAATGGCAAAGATTTGATTTCAACTGACAGATGGTTGTAAAGTTTGATACAGTTATAGAGCACACCTTTTTCAAAGGTAGTCAAGGAATGATCTGGCAAGCGAAAGTCATTGTTTCCCCTGGTGTTATACTTATGTAATAATTGATGGTTACTGAAAAGGTTAAAATGTTCTTTTACGAAAACAATACATTCATAGATGTATAGCTCAAGACACTATTTTCTCGGCAAGGTTCTGCACTGCGACCCAAGTTTTTTTCGTCGTTCGGTTACCTTGATAATTGACGTGTGGAAGGTGACCATATACTGCCAATGAACGAACGAACGTTTACCAATTATAACAGATGTCTATTCTAGCGATGAGGCGAAAAAACAGGAACAGTAGTTTAATAACTATTACCAAAAAATAACTGGTTCCAAAAAAGCCTCACACCGAAATTAGTATAGACTCCATGCAGAACGACTTTTGGCTCCAGCATGGAAAATTTCGTAAAGGCCACTGCACACGAGGCTGGATTTGCCGCTAGATTCCTTGCTAGATTTCTAGCGCTGGTTTTCTTAAGGTCGCTGCACACAAGGCTAGAAGCGCTGCTAGATTCCTTGCTATATTTGCCTACTAGTTTTCTAACGCTGGTTTTCTTGATTGCTGTTAAGTGCTTGCTTCACACGAGACTATTTTTCAAGATTGTTTTGTAGATAGATCTGATGCACGCGCAGTGATAGTTCGAATATAAACACAGAGCAAAACGTGTCTGTTGTCTGACTATGAGCAGAATGACTCAATATTGGGGCGTTTGTTCAAGTGCCCACGTGACAAGATACTACATCCTGATGGGTTCTTGCTCATACCTAGCAGCATATCTAGATGGGAAAATAGTCCCTGTTCTAATTTTAAAACCTATCTAGCAGGCCAGCCCGCAGTGACGTCATTTCCAGCTTCGTACCCAGCCTACCGGCTAGCAGAACTCCTAGCAGCGTTTCTAGCCTCGTGTGCAGCGGCCTTTAATTGCTTTTAATTATGTTATATTAGAAAGTGGATTTTCGGAAATAATTTTCGGTTGTCGACAAAACGTAAAACGATAAAATTGATACATTTCAAACATTTGATACGAGTCAGAACACAACCTTTCATTTTTATGATAAAAATGCCATTACTCATATGATTCATGTTTATTAGTAAGTTTAATCTTTTAACCGCTCGAATCCACTTTTCTCTCTACTCCAATTTATGAGATCGCTGGCAGTCAAATTCTATAAGTAATTTCCGCCTTTCTGCACGGAGTTTATACAACTGGTTAAAAATTATTATTTATTGTTTAAAACGCCAACAGTCAATAGTCCTGTCAAAATAGATAAAAATAGATAGAAAACGGTCCTCCGATAATTTTTAGCCATCATAAAACAAAAATTCCAGTCAATTGGGCGACGGGACCATTCTAACTTCAAAAATGTTGATATTTGATTATAATAAAGAAAATAAAATTTCTGATATCGCGTGAGGTGACGCGGGTAATCGCTAGTATTCAATATGTTATTTGCTATTTGTTGCCATGGTTACCTACAGAATATGTTCCACGTCATGTAAAAATTAATCAAAGCATGCCGAACTAGTTTTTTTCTGACAGACCCATAAAACAAAAGAGCGACTAATTTTTTTTTTATTTTCAAAATATTTCCGAAACTGTAGTTTAGAAAAAAAAATTTGAAAAGTGATTTATGACTTAAACTAGTACCATTGTTGATATTTGATTATAATAAAGAAAATAAAATCTTTGATATCGCGTGAGGTGACGCGGGTAATGGCTAGTATTCAATATGATATTAACTATTCGTTAATAAATAAAATTATCGACCAATTTATTTATTAAAGAGTTCTAATCAAATATTTAACTATTCGTTGCCATGGTTACCTACATAATATGTTCCACGTCATGTAAAAATTGATCAAAGCATGTCTAACTAATTTATTTCTGACATATCCATGAAACAAAAGACCGGCTGACTTTTTTTTTATTTTCAAAAAATTTCCAAAATTATAAAGTTTAGAAAAAAAATGTTTTACGAAACTTTCTTGGAAAAATAAATAGAATAATAAGCCGTTATGAAAAATATAAAAAACACCGTTATAGGATATATCTCTTCTGCGCATGCGCCGATTTTCCCCAAAAACAATAGGGCTCTTCATATTTGCATAAAAAACATCCTCCCAAAATTTGGTTTGAATCCTCCCATCCGTTTGAGCTATATCGTGTTCACAGGCAAACAGACTAACAAACAGGCTAACAGACCAACAGACGCACAGAGTTTTTCCAAAAATATGTTTTCTGGATTCGGGGGACTTCAAAACGGAAAGATCAAGCAGTTGTCTACATGAATCGTTATTAGGTATACTTTTTTTCGTACGAATCACCATTTTTTTGAAATGGTGATTTCATACATCGAAAATACTAATATGCATATTAATATTTAACGTTATTTTTAATAAATACGTTCAGTACGTACATACACATTTTGATCTCGTATCTCAAGAATAGTGATTCGTAAGAAAAAAAGTATAAGAACAGTTTTTGTAGACAATTGCATGATCTACAACTTTTTTCTGATCTATTTTTAGATAACATTTACCGTTTACGAGAAAAGTGCAAAAAATTGATACTTTTGGCCTTTGACCTTGAAAAAATTTTGAAGCAGATGTAGGATCTATGGGGACTTTTGATATTTTATTTGTAATAGTGACTGGTATCAATTTTCAGCTCTATGCGAATTATAGTAAATTGAAATGTTTATTTTGACTGGATTACAAGGTTATTTTCACTCAGCATCAATTCATATTATCAATTTACTATTTTGTCATCGATACATGTTCGACTATTCTTAGATCCTTTATTAAATGGATTTTCAATCTAGGTATATTAAAAAAAATAATAAGTTCCATCGCAATCTAGTTTCGTCAAATCTTCTCGCTACAAGTGCAGCTGCATAAATTCAATTCACTCTACAGTGCGTAAAGAAGTTTCGACTTTCAGGACTCGAATCCGAAACTTGGTCAAGTTATCAGTTACTCCCCAAGTAACTAGCTGGGAACGGACTATTATTTTTTAGCAGTTAATATATAACAGATGATTTTCAAGTAACAGTTATACACAGTCACAATATTCATCACCAGACCGCAAATTTATTGTATTGAAAGTAATAATTAATGTCATCGGTAATCAGAGCTAAGAGCAGCAAATAACTGCGCCTCGACACAAATTATTATGCATCATTTGACATGCCATAAAAATGCCAAAACAAATCACAAACAATCCGATCGATTCACACGCTCTACAGTGGAACTAGTTTGAAAGAACACTAAGACGACCTTGCAGAATGCAGGCCGAAATAATTGCTAGCCTTAACCTTTTTACCTGCGGCTTCGCTCGCGGTAGTGTCGTGATACAGACAGTGCGGCCAGATTCTCTGAGCGAGAAATCCGTATATTTGGGGCGTTGGAGAGGTGGGGGGTATAGCGCTTCTAAATCCGTAGAAATTTCCATTATTTTTATACGTAAAATCGTTTTGGTAAGCTAGTTTGGGGTTTAATGTGGCCTCCTTACAGTTTTGAACTGTTTAAAATGCACAACATTTGGCTAAATCCGTATAAAAACCCGCATTTCTATCCAGCATCTCTTTTTTTTGTACGCACCTACACAGTAACAGTTGTAATACAAAAAAAGCGTCCGCTACCGGTGCGTTTATACAGTACAATATGAGAACTCTGGCATACAACACTGTACGACAACTAAGCTATCAGATATAGTCACGAGTTACAATACAGTTCAATAGTTCATCTGAACTCCTGCATTCTTAGGTGGCAAACTAACCGCGACGTTTACCGATGTATGGGGCCAACAGTTTTCCAACGGCTAAGCGGGAAAAATTTTCGAGACTCGATTCCCGTGACGGACGAACTATTTACATACCTACAAGTTTGTCCGGAACTCTCGGCGCACTTGTTACGTATTTCACCATCATATTATGATAGTTATGGTACCGCTATCTAAGGAAGTCAGGACTTTAGACCCTGAAAAGTTGAAATTACAAACTGTATTCCTAACAATTTTATATGTATATTAGTGTATTATTTTTAAACAAAATTGTATCTCTAACGAGGTTATAATGATATGCGCATGAATTTGTTGCACTCTGTATAGGTGGTCTGTTACACAATTTATTAGCATAATGTAGATACTAAAACAGTCATATTTTGTTTAATTGTGTGTATAACGGCGGCAAAATATCAAAAAAGCCATTAGCTGGCCTCGAAACTACATTGTTGCTTTTACGCGAACGTACCGAAATATGTTTTTGACTAATTAATTAATTGTTTTTTTTTATGTAATAGTATTGAAAACACCACAAAATACGCTAAACTCCGTTCGTTTACGAATCGTTTGAAAAACCAACTCAATAAGTGATACAAAAGGTTATCATTTATTTTTCGCTATAAAAATGTTTATTTTAGATAATCTTACAGTAGGGTTGCAGTAATTGGGACCCCGTCTAGTTGGACCCCTCTTATAATCGGACAATGCCGCAGGTACCCACTCCACACGGGCAGAAGGGAGATAAATTAGTTTGTTTTTTTTTTTTTTTTTAATTAACAAAAAACAGTGAACAGCAACGAAGGCTACTTTTACTGTGATAACAAGAGGTGCGTTATTAGAGTATAAGATGAGTATATAATGTAAGATGAAAGGTAACTACTATACCTATATAAAATAAAATTATTGAATATGTAGTTTGAAGAGTTTCTGTTTTTGTTTTGAAGGTAGTCATCGTTAGAAATATTTATGACTTGGTTCATTATTCTCACATTAACTATTCCACGTAAAAATTCAAACATTTAAGAAACAGATGGAAAGAAAAACTTAAAATGTCAAGTTTTTTCTTTTTAGATTGACCCAGCGTTCTACCCATAAGTTTCATTAATGATTAGGTACTCTACTATATATTTTTACAGTTTAACTACAAGAGGTGTACCCCTCAGTAGAAACATTGGAAAGTAGTTTCCTTTCCAATGTTTTTTGGGAATGAGCGCTCCCAGGAAACCGAGTCCGTTTGTGTATGTCGACTTCCAGATTTTCTGATACACACATAGCCGCTGATGATCTCAGTTGTTCAACGACGGCAATCTATAATCTATCTACAATAAGTTTAACAATAGCACTTACAATCGAATAGCTTCGATTATTGGACACCAGCAAGCAAAACAAATGCCCGATTATCGCATTCGTACTGTTATTATAGAGAAATAGAAATACGATTTATTTTTTCAAATTTATTACTAAATTTGGTATTACATCTCAATATTTATATCCTGTCTGCATGTTCATGATTTAACTGAAAACCGCTAATCCTATTTCAATTTGATTTTCACGGTTGCATGAAGCATTCGAGGTGTTATCCACACACAGATGAGGATGTCTGCAAAACTCGTTGTGTGGTTCATAATTAGTATTTCTATCGTCGTTTTTTTTTCGTTTCATCAGAGTCGTGCGTAATCACTAATCAAGCATACATTTTGATTGGCTTCTGGTATCTCCTCCCCCCTTGGAGCGACACGGGTCGACTGTTTTGCAATTTGAGTTTCAACAAGTTCAGGAAGCAACTTTTGTGCAATCGACTGAGTTTCTTTGTTCGTACAGGAGCACGACTAAATCTGAATTGATAAAGATGAGATTGTTGATGAGTATTTGGAAAGAATTCCGTGGCATAAGGATCGAAAATGAAGCAATACAAAGATTTTTTTAAACTTGCATTTAATACTAACGTTTCGATACGTTTTGTATCATCTTCAGATGAGATTGTTCATACCTTACAGAAAAAAATCGCAACAGCATGCAACCATGCGACTGAAATTGCTCTCGACCTGCATACACGATCGCACACGACCAGTTTGAAACAAATTTCAAATCGGTCGTGTTTCTATTGATTCACGTGCGTCTCCCCATTCTCTGACGTACGATCGCATTCTGAACCGGTTTGAAACTCGAATTGCAAAACAGTGGAGCCGTGAACGGAGAGCCTTAAAAAAACCGGCCAAGTGCGAGTCGGACGCGCGCACCGAGGGTTCCGTACAAATTTGTAGGTATGTAAATAGTTCGTCCATCACGAGAATCGAGCCTCGAAGATTTTTTCCGCTTAGCCGTTGAAAAACTGTTGTCCCCATACATCGACAAACGTTGCGGTCAGTTTGCCAACTAAGCGTAGAATTACAATGAGTTCAGATGGACTACTGAAGTTTGAACTGTGTTGTACCTCCTGGTCCTTAACTGAAAGCCAGTATAATAAACTGCAAGCTTGTCAAATATCAATGCAAAGGAAAATGCTTAACATAAAACTAATAGATAAAATTAATTCTAATATCATAAGAAAGAAAACAAAAGTGATAGACCTAAAACAAAAAATAAAATACATGAAATGGACATGAGCAGGGCATATAGCAAGAATGAATAAACTCTGCGTTGATGCACTAGTTTTTGACGTGATAACGTCTTATAAATTGATGAAACACCGGCTGCATGCACGAAAAAGTGTAACGTTCCGAAAAGTGTAACGTTCCGCCTGAGCGATCAAGCGATAACGTCTTATAAATTGATGAAACACCGGCTGCATGCACGAAAAAGTGTAACGTTCCGAAAAGTGTAACGTTCCGCCTGAGCGTGCAAGCGAGAGCGCGATATAAGCGATAGAGAGGCACGATCTGCCCAAGCGTCGGCTTGTACGAAGCTCCGCCCACCTAGACGGATGTCATTATCTGTAGCATGACGTGTTGAATACGAGACAACGTGTTTATTGACGTGTAACGTCTTATAAATTGATGAAACACCAGCTGCACGCACGAAAAAGTGTAACGTTCCGCCTGACCCTGTGCGTGCAAGCGAGAGCGCAGTATAAGCGATAGAGAGTCGGTAAAAATATAGTTTGACAGCTACTAAAATTTAGGTTATGTATTATTAAATATGATATTCGAGCGGAATACGTTATCACGTAAAACTATCGTCCGTAAACCGACTTTACAGACAACCAATTTTTTTTTTTTAAATGAAACTCTGGGTCAGTTTTTTCAATAAAACTCTGGATTAGTTTTTGACGTGATAACGTCTTATAAATTGATGAAACACCAGCTGCACGCACGAAAAAGTGTAACGTTCCGCCTGTAACGTTCCGCTTGACCCTAAATGTGATATTCGAGCGGAATACGTTATCACGTAAAACTATCGTCCGTAAACCGACTTTACAGACAACCATTTTTTTTTTATTCTTTTGTTTTTCTTCTTCCTTTTTTGTTTATATATTGTATTTTTTTCTTTTGTATTTTCCATTCTAAAATAAAAAAAAAGAATGAATAACGATAAATGAACAAAAATAATAAGGGAATGGTATCCAAGAGACGGTAAAAGGAAGCAAGGAAGACAGAAGAAAAGGTGGAAAGATGATATAGAAAAGTTAGCTGGAAAATATTAGCATCTTACTGCTAAAGACAGGAAGATATGGACATACCTGGGGGAGACCTTTGCCCAATAGTGGG
The DNA here is from genome assembly GCA_963575645.1 of Xanthostigma xanthostigma. Classification (NCBI taxonomy): domain Eukaryota; kingdom Metazoa; phylum Arthropoda; class Insecta; order Raphidioptera; family Raphidiidae; genus Xanthostigma; species Xanthostigma xanthostigma. The sequence goes on along the minus strand of OY754464.1, from coordinate 60,493,048 downwards.
ATGGAAAGGGCTATATTATTATTATTGTACCTCGTGGCTATATCTGATATCCTAGTTGTCGTACCGTATTGTATGCAAGCGGACGCTTGCTTTATATTAGAACTGTTACTGTGCACGTACATAGCATGTTATTGCGGTTTAAGAACGTTATTTTTTTTTGTGATGTAACTTACGGTTTTCGGATTTTCGGATGCTATAAAACATTGCTTCTTGCCAAATTTCATGATTCCAGATCAACGAGATTATCAGGAGTCTTCACAGACAGACAGACGGACAACAAAGTGATCATATAAGAGTTCCTTTTTTCCTTTTGAACGTGCTGTATTTTACAAACCCTACCTACACAATATTGATAGCCCATTGAGATAAACCGACATAGAGCATATTATAATTGTTAATGAGATTCTGCCAAACGTTGGCATAATTTATCGACGAGAGGCGGTCTTTTTTTTCATAATCGCCATTTTTTTTTTTAAACCGAAACGTTTCCAGTTCGCTGGAACACGACAATCAATTATCATCCCGCCAATGTCTCGAATCTCGATGGTGTTGGCACATGAAATCGTTCGCACAACTGATTTTATTATCATGCGCTTTCAAAACATTTAATTACTTCCGAGAATCGTTGCATGTTGTTTAGCTGTTTGATACACCATTTAACACTAATAATAATTATTACCGCTGTTAACATGGTACTTTATTATCTTAAAATATTATTCTTTTCATTGTTGTTCATTTGCCTACATTACAAAGTATTCATTTTATGGCATATATACTATTGACGTTGGTCGGATGGCGGTTCCTATGGATCAATCAAAACATAATTTTTGAAAAAAAAAAATTGGTTGTCTGTAAAGTCGGTTTACGGACGATAGTTTTACGTGATAACGTATTCCGTAATACATAACCTAAACCTCCCAAAATTTGGTTTCAATCCGCTTATCCTTGGTGTCGGAATGATAAGAAATGTCAAAAGTGACGTTTGCAACTTACAAAGTATTATGTTCTAATAATAATTAGTTATTCCAATACTTAACTTAGAAGGCGTTGCATTTCACAATATACTAATGTCAAAAAATTGAATTAAACATTAGAAATGCAGCCGTTTTCATGTTAAGACAAGACATACGTTTGCTTCTAATTTCCATGTACGGCAAACAAAGACAACCGACCGCGTCGCGCCATGCATTAGACAACATTGCATTTATACAGCTATTTTTCTATATAAATTTGTATAAAATATTTTTCTATATAAATTTGTATAAAAAAACTGTTTAGGCAAATTCTGTTATACGAAATCTATGTAAAATGTTCTCCTCTTTCGTTTAAGACTGGTTTCAAACCGATCTGATTTAAATTGAGCGAGAAATTAGCAAAAAGCACGCACAGGGTCAGGCGGAACGTTACGCGTTACACTTTTTCGTACATGCAGCCGGTGTTTTATCAATTTATAATATTGGTGATTCATCAATTTATAAGACGTTATCACGTCAAAAGAACAAATTTATAATGTTTTTAAATCTGGAATTATTTTATCGCTTCGCTTAATATAAGCATAAATAAGTAGTTCTCGTGTTTTTTGCGGACACTCAGAAAAACATACGAGACGAATTTTGTTTTATAGTGATAGAGTTTTTTAAACGGTAGCTTGACTCCGTATATGTTTGTTTCTAACTTTTTTTCAAATCTTGAGACAGATTTTTAAACTACTTCCCGTTATCCGGTTGAGTAAAAATTTTGCATACGTATTTAGTTCCGATGACAATACAATATTATAATAACTAAATGACCGGTCCGGCTGTTGTCTGGGTGGAAATCGAACTGTTAATAAAAACGCACACTAAAAACTTAAAAATAAAATAAAATAGGTTAAACGATTTTATTGTGCAATCCATGATGTACCTACTAAAAACTAGAAAATAATTAAGAATCACCAAAAAGGGCTTTGATTAAACTAAAATAAAATCGTGGGGCGCATTTAGTAGAAAACTTTCATTCGTTTGAGACTGGAAATCATATTTAGCTTATCTTCTCGACCATAATAATGTAACTATAAATGCCCCCCATGATTTTATTGTAGTTTAATCAAAGCTCCCTATGGTGACTTATAATTATTTTTTAGTTTTTAATACATTGTCAATTATACATTAAAACTGTTTAACTTAAACGTTTTTTACCTATTTTATATAGGTAATAGGTATATTATGCTAAACAAATAAAAATTCTGTTACTTACTCAAAAATATTTGCAATTTTTTCGGGACTCACCTGAAAGCCAAAACAAAAAAAAAAACACAATCACTGTTTTGTTATAAATATGTAATATTTTTTAATATGGATGGTATATCTTTGTACAGGGTATGCGCGCACCTGTCAAGCACGAACCTGCACGACCAGCACAGCATGGAGGAAAAAACCTCTTCGTGGAGATACCTACGTTATTTAATTGGACTATCGCACAGTTATACCAGCACCTGCAACCAGCAATCTGCAACCTCAGCCAGCAATGACCGTCAGTCGGTCGCCTGGCAGTTTAGGTTTAGCCTTGCTGAACCGAACTAGCGTGCTAGCGATGTGTCGTTTAATTAATCTGCATTAATTAATTTGCATTGATAAAAACTACTTGAAAACTGCAAAACGTCTGCCAGACATACGAAACATGCACTGAAATTTGCTGGTTTTGTTGTCTAGTGTGCAACATCAGGTTTGTGCGATGCTGGCTGTGCAGGTTTATGCTTGACAAGTGTGCGCGATCTCTAATAAGACGTTCTCCAGATAAAAAAAATCTTTAAAAACTCTCTGTAGAATAAAAATAAACGCTCGAAACACATGGATCTCTGAAACAGCCAATAGCAAGCTAGAAGGCGAGCGCAATGCGTTCACGCCACTATGACGCGGTGGCTTCATCTTTCGCCGCAGCTATTCTACTAGTTTGCTAAGCGAGCAAAAAATTAGAAGTCTAAAACAATGTCATATTCCAGGGGTGGCGAAACTATGGCACGTGACAGATTATTTTGAGCACGGTATTGATTGAGGTGCAAGATTGAAATAATTAAAAATATGCTAGATGTCGAAAAAAAATTACTTTCATCAATAACAAATACGGAAAAGTTTCAAGGCGATCAGTGCATTATCGAAATTATTCTTTTAATCTATGTTTGATTCATTTTTTTTGACAACTAAATTTCTTTGGCTTCTTGTCGCCACGTCATGCTTAGGTACATTAAAAATTTTTGACGTAGAAAGGTTCGCCACCCCTATCATATTCCACTACCAACCCGAACTCAAAAATTAGATTTGGAAATAAATTTTAAACAGTGTCGCCACGTCAGAATTTTACATTATTTTATCTATACCATTTACAATCAGCAAAACTTCTTTTGTTTTTTGTTCTATGAATTGAACCTAGAAAAAATAATAAAAGAAATTGTCTTCCTGCTTAACTATGAAAATAACTAATACGAAATAACCGTGCGAAGCCGGTTGCGTTCACAAAAATTAATCTTTTTCGCTGCAAAAAAAATTGTCGGTCATCAGGATCCGTTGTAAAGGGATTAAGGTTCAGGCAGAAAGTAATGTCACTGTTTTAAATTTATTTTAGTTTCTAAGTTTGAGTTTGAAATTAAATTTGGCATAATTATTTTAGATTCCTATTCTTTTGGTGACCAAACAAACGGATAGAACAGAACTTTTTTTTCACTATTATGTTTTTGATAGAAAATATATATGTTACACACCGTATTTGTGAATCTGTAAATACAAAACACGAAACGGCATTCAAATATACCACATAAATAATATTATAATATCTAAATAACGGTGTTTTTGTACCTAATACGTATTGCTGCAGTGTTTATGTGTATTATTATAGTTTTAAGGTTGAGGTCAGGTTAGGTCTGATGCAATCAGATGTATTGTAACTGCGCACAAGTCATAAACAATACACGATCTGTAAGAAAAAAAAACAACAGACCAGCTGCAGCGCCACAATCAGATGGAATCGAGTTTGATTAACGACGTTTGTCAGGTCACGAGACAAAAATTATATCGATAAAGACGATTTTATCAATTAGGCTAAGTGGGCTAGAGCAGCACGTTTCGAGGAGCGGAAAATTGTTAATAACTGCCGCTAAGAAAAAGGCGCAAACAGATGTAAAATTCTAGGAAGTTGTTTTTTTTCGTTAAAAATGATCAAAAATACGGTCGATTACAGAGATTCCGTTGATTGTATGGTGTTTCCAATACTCGAAGACATTTGTGTGAATTTTTGGGATACAAAATATATAAGCATATAAGCCAGAAGAGATGCTGTTCATTAAAATCAGCTTCTTTTTTACCCACGACAGAACGGAGCTGGTATATGCGTTTAGCCTGAGAGATTGTTTGTTGTTTGTTTGTGCACTCGAATGTCGCCATTTATCTGGAAATCGGTTTGATCAATTCAGATGCGGTTTTCTGTAAAGGGTTTGTAATAATTCATCTGCAATGATAGATATTACGATAGTAATGCGCCAGGGGCGCTATAGTGCGCAAAAAATTAATCGCAAAAACCATAACAAACGTGTTACGCACAAACAGATCTAAAGGCTCAATTACATTGAGCGAGTTTACAAGCTGCTTGTTGGATAGTTTAGAAGCAGGCGAGTTGGCTAGTGAGATACGAATGATGACACACAAACTTCTCACTCGCTCACTAGCCAACTAGCTAACGAGCCACGTATTGTGAATTTTTTGTTGTTTTTCTTTCATTTCCGTCGACATTTTGTAGACACTGAAACCAGAAACTACCAAGACGCATCTAGTTCACTGGCAACTATGATGACACACAGCTAGTTAACTAGCTAACAATCTCAAACGCCAGCGAGTAGCGAGTAAAGTTGATCGGCTTTCAACTTTACTCGCAGATAGTTTACAATCTGCTACTTGACTAGTAAACTGATTACATTGAGCGAGTTTACTAGCAACTAGCGAATTAGCCAACAAGCAGCTTGTAAACTCGCTCAATGTAATTGAGCCTTTAGATGACAGGAAGTTGGAATACGACATATGATCACAATCTAAGGTCATTGTCAAATCAATTTTTTTGTTAATCCCTTCTGCAACCCAGCATTAGAAATCAAATCAATCAGGTTAAAAGGCAGGAAACAATATCACGTTGCCATGGATTCGTTTATAGAGTCATGGAGAGAGGACTCAATGCAGGAAGGATGTAACAATCCAAGAGACTCGTGGGATCTTACAGCGACAGCGCTGCGCATAAAACTTTTACGAACCCTTACTGTCATTGATTGCCGGAACATGCGGTTCGCATTACGGCTCGAAGAGATCAGTCTCCATCCTCTCTATCCTCCATGATTACTCGATAACTGACCCTTTGCTAGAAATGTTTTGTTTTCATTTTATTCTCCAGATTATAAAAAACCAAACAAATGAAGCAAGCAGTGTTACCAACTTTTTAATACCTATAATTAATTTTGTAGGTCACGTCGAAGATGAGTAAATAGTTGTATTATAGTTTAGTAATTATGTAGATGATATGTGTTCTACAATGGTTTCGTCCTCTACCTAAATGTATCTCCGTCGAGTTATGACTGACTGTTGACTCTGAATGAGACCATAAAAAACTTTTTTATTTAATATTTAACGATCTTGTGTTGTACAGTTGTTATGTTATGTTATGGGCTTCTTGAAACTGGAATGAAACTTCGCCTATATAAACATTTACACTAGTGGACAAAGAATAAAAAATAAAATCAACCGAATATTAATCACAAGGGTCGGTTTTTTTCAGAATTTTCATAACGAATGTTTAAAAATCGTTTGGTAAGCATTATATTTTAAAAAAGAAAAAAAAATACAATATTAGTTTATGTATCTTGTTCGTAAATGAAGTTATTATACGAGACAGTGACATTATGTTTAAACGAGTGATTAGAGAGTTTTTAGTTAGTCGAGACAGTATACGTACAAGATGCATATTACATTTTTTGGATGCATTTCCTGTAAAATAGCTGACTTTCGACTCATAAAAAGTATATCTTAAATATTTTTGACAGCTGTTGCCTGTTGTGTAGCTATTTTCATATGAGCTGTTGACAAAAATTACGACTGCTTTGCTATCTCTGTTTCTCTTATAGTATTAAAATATGGTAACTGACAGATCGCTTTTGAAAATTACTATTGGATTGTTAAGATATCATGCATTCAATTCATAGCACCAATGTTATACGGGTCAGTTTACGACCGCTATACAGGCATGAAAAGTAGTTATTTTATAGGGGTGGTGTGCAATGTAGTAGATTATGTATCTAGTACGTGAATTATTATTATTTTATATCGTCATGTGACATCATAGTAAAACGAGAGCCAGAGCGTTTTAACAGTCAAAAATAATAACAGGCGAGAAATAGATGATATTTTTTACACGTATATAAAGTGGCTATTTTTCACGCATAATAAATATAATATCCGACAGCTTAGTTGTGTAGTTATTTGCAGTTTATTTGGGTTGTTTACGAAAGCACGCCTGCTTTGTGCCGCTTTGAGTAATCCATTGGACCAAATCCAGTCCTAATAGAAATATCCAGCACACTGTTAGAAGCTGGTTAATTAACAATGTTTTTGACTGGGACCTGATTTCAGGGAATGCACACATGGGAAGAAAATGATTGCTAGTCCTTCAAAATGGCTTAAAGATTCGATTGAGTGGATCGAACTAAGGAAATGGTTAGGTTTTTGATCGACCACACATCCCAAAGGAAACACTCACGATGGAGATATACCAATAATGGACACTAGGTATGTTCCAAGCAGCAGGAGAAGAGGCACAGAACCCTCATCATCTTGAGCAGTAGCTCACAGTCTTGCGCAGTAGCTCAAAAACCGATACAAGCACTTTTGTTTTGACTACTGCGTAAGACGGTGACTGTTCTGTGTCCGTTTTCTGGATGCTTGGAACATACTTACTGTATAGATTTTGTCAAATGGAAGACGAAAGAGTCATCCATTTCTTGTTCGACTGCGAGACCTTCCTGCAGGAGAACAACAATATTTGGACACATAGACGAGCGTGTAGTAATTTCACAAGAAAACCTAGTCGCCAATCTTCTGGAGTCAGTAACAAAAGCAAGGTTATTGGTGGACAAAATTCAGTAAATACCAAGCACAAAAATATTTACGGGATGTCTTGTATTTTTTAACTGACTTCAAAAAAGGAGGGGGTTCTATGTTCGACTGTATATATACTTTTTTTTATGTATGTTCACCATTTCTCCGTCAATTATGGACCGATTTTCAATTTTTTTTTATTCGAAAGAGTGCACTTCCGAGGTGGTCCCATCGGAAGCAAGTCAGGATCTGATGGTGGAATCCGGAGAAATCGAGGGAAACTCAAATTTCAAAGGCACGCATACTTGGCCTATCCGATTGCAATACTTTATCTAACACTAAAAAGAGAAAAATAAAATATTTTTAACAAAAAAATTGAACCGACTTCAAAATATGCACTAAAAAGTAAAAAATAATAATTATTGTTATTTTTGGAGTCGGTGTCAGCCAAAATGAAATCTATTCCGAGACACGACGAATCTCCGATGTGACACCGACTCCAAAAATAACAATAATTATTATTAGCTGATAATATGTTCACAGATCAACCAATATTTTGTCGACAATTGGAATCGAAACTTGTAAATTAGCATCAAAAGTAATTTGACGAAGCGTCTTGCAATTATGGATCAAGATTTGGTTCGCAGACGTAAACATATACAACTCCTAACTCTCATAAAACAACATTAGTCTATTCACACACGCACATACTCACATACATACAGAGCTTTAAATACAGTACGTGTTATTACAATCCGTGTTTAGTGAGTTATTCCAGAGAGAGAGAGAGAGAGATTCTATACTTCCACACACAGTGATGTTGTTTATGAGTCGCCTCCGGCACCAGTGCATGGTGACCAGTAGCCGGACAGCTCTCAGTAAATCTGTTACCGTGTATTATATTGTGTGGATCTCGTATTTCGTTTGGCCCCGCAGAGATCATCTTACAAATCTACATAATGCACAGGTTGTTACAAAAAAATTACACAGAAATAAAAAAATAAATTTAAATGGCCTTGCACAAAACTATTCAGAAATTCACTTCAAAATCATATTCTGCTATCAAAAGTACTCTCAAATTTTCAATTTCATCAAAATCAGATGCTTCATTTGAGATTAAAAGAGAGTGGCATTTTCATATTTCATGCGTTATCCTGTAACCTTTGCATTCCAAACTGTGCAAGCTAGTACAAGGAAGGAGAAAACTGGATCGAGAGGTGATAATGAGAGTTAGTATAGAGACAGCAGTGCAAAATTTTTAAAAACTTATCTTCAACAAAAGTTTTTGTGTTAAGATTTTACCTAGATTTTATTTCGATTCGTTCAAAAATTTAGAAGGGAAGAGGACACTATAATATGTACACCCGAGCGGTGAAATATTAATTTCTGAAATTCGATTTTTTTTCTGGCACCATGCATTTTTATCAGTTTTAAAGTTTGATTATGCCCATCAGTGGATCATAAAAAAAATGTAGTTTAAATTTCTATTTAAATATCGTTGTCACTCATTTATGTTAGATTTTTCATTTTACCCCCCAAATCGGTCAAGTATTAGAGCACGATCCCAGACCCGCCAGACCTACCTAAGATTTTATCAGTAAATGTACAATATTTAATTAGAAACGTATACCAATTTGAAAGCGGGGGCCTTTTACAGATAACAGATTCTTAAGGTACATAAAACACGTGCTTACCTACGTATGCAATGGTATTATGCATGCATATTGCATATGAGTGCGAGTGAGAGCATTAGATGATTTTTTTTGTTTGACGCAGCTTCATGAAATGTAGGTTGTTTATTTGTTTTCATGGAGTTTTTCTCTCTAAAACTCATGAACTACTCTGTGTGTGTGTGTAAACAAATAAAAAACCTAAATTTCGTGAAGCTGTCAAAAAAAAATCATCTAATGCTCTCACTCGCACTCATAATACCATTGCGTACGTAAGTAGCCACGTGTTTTATGTTCCTTTAAAACCTGTCAATTGTAAGTTAGCAAATACGTTTTTAACTAACTATTGCACAGTTACTGATAAAATCTTCAGTACTGAAATGATGACGTAGGTCTGGCGGGTCTGGGATCTTGGTATATATCGCATATTGCATATTCGACTATTTTTTGGAAAGTCTATCCGAAAGAGTGAATGACGGTGGGCGTGATTTTTTCGAGATGATGATGACGTTACAGAATATTGACGTTTATAATAGAACGTCTATATAATCTGCGATATTGCTCTAGCTTTACGCGAGCTAAGTCAAGCAGTCTAGCTGTAGTCATAAACTAAATTTTAAGCGGGTAAGTTTTTTGAAACATTTAGTAATTCGGCAATAAAGCGGGAGTACTGTTACAGCATCCAACAGACCAAAAGTCACGTAAAGTTTATATCTTACATTTATAAGTGGTGCTGCTCTATAGTAGTAAGTTGATTAATTATACTGCTGGTACATAATTACACAAAATAATTAGTGTCTAACCATGAATTTAGTTAATTTCATATTATATGCAGCATCGGTTCAAAAAGTTACTGAACTTTTAAACGCGTTTATACTACCTGCATACCGTCTTTTTAGTTTTGATTGAACGCGGAGTTTTCAAGTGGATTGTTTTTTTTTTATTTCTGCGCTCATGTAACAAAATCACTTAAGTCGATTTTTTTGTGCAAACATCTGGGTCCGTCCCCCAATTTCAGCCAGAACGAATCAACAGGTTCTGGCGATATAATAGCATGGCGTACTACCAGCCCTAAATAAAAAATTTTTGTTTGCCAATTATGCAGTTTTTTAATTTTTTTCACTCTTAGTCTCCGTCCTAAAAATTGCAAAATTAATGGCGAAATAATTTTTGTAATATCTTTAGAAACAACAAAATTAGGCTACGTCAAACTCTGAAATTGACAATATCATATACCTAAATAAATTGTATAATGTAATAAATGGTTGGGTTTGATTTAATTTAAAATTTATTTTCTTCTTTATGGAATGTTTAAATCAAGCTTGTTTTTAAAAATTTATTTTTTTTACTATTATAAGTAATTTAATTTTTTAGTTTTTTTCTATTAATTTTTTAGTATTCGCTAAAACTAAAAATCGGAACTGAACCAACATGTAAAAATTCAACTCTGCAAGATAAGAGGAAGTGGTTCTAGTTCAGTTTTCAAGATTTTACCTAAACATACAAACATTGCAAGTTAAATAAAAGCTTGTTAAAAAAAAAATAATAATGACATGGACAGCCGGGATCGAACCTACGACCTTTAGATTACGAGGTAGAAAATTAATTAAGACGAAATTTTCTAGAGCCGATTTGTATAGAGGTAAATATAATATATTATACAGTGTGTTCATTTCAAAAGTATCCACCCTTAATATCTCCTGACCTGATGTGATTATTGTTTTGAGTGAAAACACGTCGATTTAGATATCGAGGGGGAAGTTCAAAAATGGAACCTAGAGAATTTTAGGTTTCATCCCCTAGCCCCCAGCCACTCCCACTTTGAAATTTCAAATGGCACCCCCTACCTTGTGATGCATCATTTGAAAGGGCATAAAATTCTCTATTCAACCATGATAAAAAAAATGAAATCGATCGATTGGTTCTTAAGATAGACTACACAGAAGATAGAAGGTATGAAATCAATTATTATTAGCAAAACATTGCGGATTGGATACACTGTTGAATTCAACAAACATTTAGAAACACTTATTATTATTTATTTTAAATTACAGTCATAAGAAATTATTTTATGACATGTTCGAAATGGCTACCATTATTTGCTAGACAAAAATACATTCTGTTTTGGAACTCTTCACGAACTTTGACGAATGTTGCATACATCGCTGTCGCATCATGGAAAAAACACAGTCTCGAGCCATGGGATGCGATTTTTGTCGTAATTTAAAATAAATACATAATAATAAGTGTTTCAAAATGTTTGTTGAATTCAACAGTGTATCCAATCCGCAATGTTTTGCTAATAAGTAATAATAATTGATTTCATACCTTCCATCTTCTGTGTAGTCTATCTTAAGAACCAATCGATCGATTTCATTTTTTTTATCATGGTTGAATAGAGAATATTATGCCCTTTCAAATGATGCATCACAAGGTAGGGGGTGCCATTTGAAATTTCAAAGTGGGGGTGGCTGGGGGCTAGGGGATGAAACCTAAAATTCTCTAGGTTCCATTTTTGAACTTCCCCCTCGATATCTAAATCGACGTGTTTTCACTCAAAACAATAATCACATCAGGTCAGGAGATATTAAGGGTGGATACTTTTGAAATGAACACACTGTATAATATATACCTATAGGTGCTGTGACACGTTCAATCTCATGAACAAATTTCAGCCTACTGTGCCAAAAGCAGTTTTACTTTAAAGAAATTTGGACACGGTTTTGTCTTTTGCCCACAGTATTTTCATAATCGATAAAGGTATATGCAATAAGGCTATTACAAATGTTTAAAGAACATTAATATTTCTTTTTCTTCTAGCAGTTAAACTGGTATAATTTCTTTAACATTCATGAATTAGAAAACGGTTATCGTCGCCATTGCAATATCATAAAAATTTTCTGCAATTTCAAGCACATTTCAGATATTTAAATTTTTCAATAATCACGAATTGATTCAATCGTGTGCAAGTTGAATAAATTCAACAATCATAACATTAAATTTTATTTCATTCGAACTTTAGTTGAACTATAAAAATGTTAAACTAAATTATGACAAATTTTTAACATTTAAATTTTAAACCAATAACACCTAGAATTTATTATTCCTTACAACTACGCAGAAAGATTAAAAGCACTTGAGCCATTTATTATTACTAGCTGCTACCCGCGGCTCCGCACGAGGCTGAGATGAAAAATAGTAGTGGAGCCTTCGACTGCACCGTATTCCAGTGCGCCCCGTTCGCTAGTGACAACAGTTGTGTAGCTTTTGGCTCCACCGTATTGCAGTACCGCTTTAAAACACAATGTTTAATGAAGGAGATTTATTTGGTTGAGGAACAATAATTGAAATAAGCTTTACCAAAGTATTGCTTGTTGGTAAAGCTTATTTCAATTGTTCCTCAACCAAATAAATCTCCTTCAATACATATTTTGGAACAAAACTTCTACTAATGTTTATTGTTTATATACTTTGATTTTTATGCAGGAAGCTTTTGCGCCATGTTTCATCGTAATCGGATGAATGGTGTATATGTCACCGGGATATTGTCAAATCCGTGATTGTAATTTCTCTAGTGAAATTACAATATCACGATTGACAAAGATTCGTGATATTATAATTTCACTAAGTGAAATTATAATATCACGGGTTTGACAATATCCCGGTGACATATATATCGTATATTACATGTGAATTTTTAAATAATTCCCTATTTAACCCCCTTGAGAGATGCTTTTACAAAAACGCTATAACACACATTTCCTTATTTCTTACCAAAAGCCTAAATATGAATTTTCATATCCCTAACTTGAGAAATGCTGGATTTCCCATACAAACATTCATCCCTCATTTCATCCCCTTCAGGATTTTGTTTTAGATAAAAAGTAGGTTATATCCTTCCTTGTCAAATTTTATCGAAATCTGTTCAGCCGTTTAGGCATCGGCACTTTCGCATTATTATAATATTGGTATGGATTACTTCACTTGAAATTTTGACAGATTGTTGAGAAGGCCATTTTAAGTCAAAATGAATGTAGTTTCTTGTTATTCCGTAACTAAATAAATTAACTCAAAGTTACTTTCCCAACAATCTGTCAACATTAAGAACATTGAATACCTACCTACAAAAAAAAAACTCCCACAATCTTTATCCTTTCCCTTCCTTTAAAAACAGTTACAGTGCTTTCGAAGCAACTTTTAAAGCTACAAGGAGTTCAGATAAACGCCAAATGAAGTTACAAGAATCACATCACAGATTATACAGGTGAAACATAAAAAAACCTGAAAAACATTTAATTAAAGAAAAAAAACAAACATAAATTACCTACGTAATATTTGACACATAACCAAAACTAATTTTTAAAAAATTCGTCCATAGAATCTGTAGTGTGATTCTTGGTCCTTCGTTTGGCATTTAAACCCAAGCCTTTTAAATATAACGTCGGGAGAGCTGTAATAATTTATAGGATTTGAGATGAAGGATTCAGGGGGTAAGAAACAAACATTTTGAATTCCAACGAAATGTCACCATAAAAAATATGTTGTTAAGAATTTTTCATATCATATTTTTAAATGATGAATCTTCACCAGTATTTGGCGTACGTTTTTTAAACATTCTGTATTTGTCTAGTATTTATGACAGTGTATTAAAAGTCTATGGTATATGGATAATATTTTATGGATTCTGGCTACTCAATTATTCGGTCTACTATAGCATTTCTCGTGACAAATGTTTTCATTATACCCAAAAATAAAGAATGCTTAGTTCTGTTTGTTTATAAATTATAGTATATTTCTTCAGTTTGTGATGTCAAATCAGAAACAGTCAATCAGGAACTAACAAATTTGTATGTACAGCTGAACTCATTCGCTAATATTATGCATGTATATCCATGGCCTAAATGCAAAACCAGTTACGTCAAAATTGTCTATTGTGTAATGAGTTCTCATAACATATCACAAACCCTAAATTTACGTGGTTGTAGTATATGAATTTTCAATGCCGTATAGTATAAGTTGTATTTTATCTTCACAAACTAAAATATAAAAAAAAAAAACAATAAATTCTAATTAAATAAAACACAACGTTTAAATTTATTTACACTTAAAAAACCGCGCACACTTATTCCGTACGGATCAGCCCGACCAGCACAGAATGAACCTGTAACACGCACAATTTCTCACACTAGACCAGCACCAACAACTTTTAGCGCAGGTTCCGTATGAGGTAGACATTTTGCAGTTTTAAAGTAGTGAGTGTAAAAAATGGACGTGTGTAGTTCCATGGAAGATTTTTTTAATTTATGGATGTTGTATGAAAAGGAGGACGAAAATGAATCCAGGAAAAAATAAGGTTTTGTGTTCACCCTATTAATGAAAATTAAACACAAGTGTCGGAATGGTAGATACTAATTTACGCCAAAATTCACTTTTTACAATATTTTTTGGTTTTGCGGTCCACCGAATCCAAAAAAAAATATCTTGGAAAAAGTCTGTGTGTCTGTTTGTTAATCTGTTTGTAAACACGATACACGTCAAACGGATGACCGGATTGAAACCAAATTGTAGGAGGATGTTTGATATGCTAATATGAAGAGCTCTGTGGTTTCTGGCGAAAATCTGTGCACGCGCAGAAGGGATATATGCTATAACGTTGTTTTTTTATAATAAAGGTATACTTTTCATAACTGTTTATTATTCTATTTATTTTTACTAGAAACTTTTGTAGAATATTTTTTTCAAATTTTATAGTTTCGGACATATTTTGGAAATAATAAAATCAGCTGTTATTTTGTTCTGTAAATCTGTCAAAGAGAAATTAGTTATGTAGCTAGCAAACATGCTTTGGTTAATTTTTAAATGACGTGATAACATACATACAGGTGATTTTTAAGATAATTCTTCCTTTTTAACAGCGTGTAAAAATCAAATAGACGAACAAATATTTTAAGTAACTTTTTATGAAAACTCAAAAATAAAATAAAATTTTTAAAATTCTATTTAATTAATTCAAAAGCCCAGTTAATATACGCGAAGAAATGATAGCACGAATCGAAAATGCATCCGAAATAATTTGCGGAAGGCCCTTATCGCTACTACAAGCATGGCTACAACGCACGCATCTTTGTGTCCAGCAAAACGGGGACAACTTCGCACAATTTCTGTGAATACTTGATACGAACGTAACATAGTTCCATAGTGACATAACATAACGGCAGAACCGACCTCGAAATTTGATAACATTTACTAAAACTTTGAAAGCTCGTACTTCTTTCATTTTTGATTTTTAATAAAAAAGTTGTTTAAAATATTTATTCGTCTTTGTGATTTCTACACGCTGTTAAAAAAAGAATCAACTTAAAAATCACATGTATTATAATATATAAAACTAGCCGCTACCCGCGTCACCGCAGGCGTTATTTGAAATTTTATTTTCTTTATTATATGTCAAATGTCAATATTTTTGAAATTGGAATGGTCCCGTCGCCCAATTTTTTCTCTCTTTGAGTTACGCTCACCTCATTGTCTAAACAGGGAAACCTCAATGTGCACATTTTATACATTCATGGTTCTAGCCTAGACGGCGAGGAGGTAAAAACAATAAAAAGTGTATTTTTTCCAAAAATTCCAACAGGATACTAAAGTTGAATGGATTTGTGATTTTTCTGGCTTGGTCCGACCAGCGAAACCCGTTTGTGAAAAAATGGCGCAATTTGCAATTAAGGAAACAAAAAAAAGTGATCGTTAATTAATCGAGAAGTAATTGACCGATGACGCTAAAATTATTCATGCATGTTTGGGTCAACATAGACATCATTTTTGAGAATTTTCAGTCATCTATGTGCGGTCATTTTTTAGTAAAAAATAGTGAAAAAAACGTGTTTTTTTTAACTTTCGGGGCTATTTGCAAGTTAACAATTGCACTTAGCGACCTCTGTCAGTGCTAATTTTTTAGTAAATTTCATAAGGAACAACTTTCTCAATGCATATGCTATACTAAAAGTCAAGAGGAACGGAGATATTAAAGGAAATAGAGAAAAAAACACTATTTTCGGCACTAATTGTTAATTATAAAATCAAGCACATCAACAATTTGTAAGCAAACTTAGGGGGTTGAACTACACCCTAAAACGAAGCGATTTCAACAATAATCTTGCCTGTGCCCGAAAAATACACCCAAAACTCCTCGCCGTCTCGCCTATTCTCATAAAGACGACTTAAACGATTTTATCAAGTGACCGCTGATATTATGTTAGTTCTACGATACAGTTGGCGAGTTATCTATAATACCCATCTCTGCCGCAGCTTCCGTACAACCGGTAAACGCGACGGCGTATGCAAATGCAGTAGCTGTTATAGCTGACGTTCGTCTGCTACCCATATAATAATATTATTATGTAGTGCACATGAAATGAATATATAGACGAAAAACGCCTCGAGGCGCCTGCTTTAGTTTAGACAAGAATCATCTATCAATGCGTTTGTTTTATGTAGGTAAATTTAATATTATTTTTATTTATTGATCGTGTTGACCGCACGCTCGATACAAGTCAGCTCTGCAAATTGCGCGTTCGTATCTATAATATAACTAGCTGCTCGGCCCGAATTCGCCCGTGTAAACCAAATTTACGAACATTAATCCGAGAACTGGTAAAAGTGTCAATTGAATTTTCAATATATTATAAAAAATTCCAGCCAATTGGGCGACGATCCCATTCCAACTTCTAAAATGTTGACATTTGATTATAATAAAGAAAATAAAATTTCTGATATCGCGTGAGGTGACGCGGGTAATGGCTAGTATTCAATATGATATTTGCTATTCGTTGCCATGGTTACCAACATAATATGTTTCACGTCATGTAAAAATTAATCAAAACATGCTGAACTAGTTTATTAATGATAGATCCATAAAACAAAAGAACGGCTGATTTTTTTTTATTTTCAAAATATTTCCAAAACTATAAAGTTTAGAGAAAAACTATCTGGCAAAAATAGAATAATAAGCCGTTATGAAAAGTATACCATTATTATATAAAAAACAACGTTATAGCATATATCTCTTCTGCGCATGCGCCGATTTTCCCCCAAAAAATAGAGCTCTTCATATTTGCATACCAAACGTCCTCCCAAAATTTGGTTTCAATTCGCTCATCCGATGATCCGTTTGACCTGTATCGTGTTCACAGGCTAACAGACGCACAGAGTTTTTCCAAAAATATGTTTTTTGGATTCGGGGGACTTCAAAACGGAAAGATATTGTAAAATTTTTGAAAAATGATTTTTGACCTAAACTAGTACCATTCCCCACTTGTGATTTGGAATGGTAAAATAATTAATAGATTGAAATGAAATATTTTTGAAATTAAAAACTTTAAGTACTTGGAAAAAATGAGACAATAAATAAACAATAATAATTAAATAATTAGCTAGCATTAATTTCAGTAAGTTCAAAAATCTTGCGGTACACCTTGAATGTATGGAGAAGACCAATTACAAAAATACCAAAAATATGTTAAAAAAAAACACTTTTCATTCAATGATCAGCTTTCGTAAAATACAATTTCAGATTAAATCTGTCTACAATCAAATTACAATATCATGAACAGTTTTTAATGTGCAATATTATAGGTACTTACAAAGTTTTGAGGAATCATCATAATTTCAAGTTATATTTCGTAGTGAAATTGTTTTATATAAATAAATGGAAAAAATTATTTTAATTTTGAAGACATTTTTAAAAAATTGAATTTTAATAATTTCTATTAATTTTTAAATTGAAATATGTGATTAATATGAACATAACTATCAGCCGGCTGATAGTCAAGTAGTGCTGAAAAACGAGCAAATTTTGATACAAAAATGCAAGGATGTGCGAAAAAAACCTTCGTGGTGTCTTGTTTATAAATTATGAAATGCAATTATTTCTGTAAAAAATCTATTATTTTCAATATTACCAAAAACTGTGTTTACATTTTTGTCAACATTACTGATCTTTGTTGCATTTTTTATGATTTCAAAAATCTCTAATTGATGCATATCTAATATTTATCGACGCGTTTTGCAAGATTAATATTATCGATAATTTAATATCAATTGAAGTATATTATCTTTAGATAGGTACTATGCCTTTGTATAATCACGTCCACAAAAGTGGTCAATTTGTCATGAGAATCAGCGAGAAGTAATTATTAAAATATTTGAACAAAGGTGTTATTTAAATTATAGTATAATAAAAGTTATTTAATTCTATTCGTCAGCTAGTCTGTAAGTACATAATATTTCCTTTAAAATTTCGACTCAAGTAGGGATTAGGTAGTTTAGGACAAAATTAACTTTCAAAAATTCTACATTATTTTTCATTTTGAGGTCCTATTAAATCAAAAAACATATTTATGGGAAAAGTCTATGCGTTTGTTAATCTGTTAACACGATACAGATCAAAGGAATGAGGAGTTTGAAACCTTTTGAGATGATATTTGATATCAAAAACCCTATTGTTTTTGGGGGGGAAATCATCGTTGCGCAGAGGAGATATATGCTATAACGTTGTTTTTTATATTATATTGACATACTTTTCATAATGGTTTATTATTTTATTATTTTTTTCAAGAACATTTTGTGAAAATTTGCGTTTTCTAAGTTTTATAGCTCCGTAAATATTTAGAAAATAAAAAAAATCAGTTTTTATTTTGTTTTGAAGATCTTCTAAAAAAGAAATTGGTTAGGTAGCTGACAAACATGCTTTTTATGACGAGAGAAAGGATGAACTTAATAAACCTATAAAATGATTATTTTATATTATTTGACAAATTGTTTACGTAGAATCTAATATACATATGAGCCAAAAATTATTAAATAAATTGCATTTTTGTTTAAGAAGTTTAAAATTTACCGAATAAAAAAACGCTTAATAAATATCTATATTAAAGGAAAATTGTTTTTATTATGTCACATCTTTTATTGATTGCTCTGTACTTTGTATCCGTACAATGTAGGTACACCTAGTATTATATGGATGATTTTTTTGTATGTGTTTTGTTTTAGAGTATTTTTGTATTAACGCTATTATACAGATTATCTGTCTCAATAAAGCATTCTATCTATCTATGTATGTATTTATGTAAAACGTGCCGTTATATAAGAAGGAATTATTAATGTAAAATTATTGTAAATTAATGTATAAACATTTGTTTTGTTGTAGCTTGACTGAAGAAGTTGAAGAACAATCATTGTTGCTTTAGCATTTGCGTTATCTAGTCCAAGTCTCCATCATTCTACTACTTGTGAATTATCATATTTGATTTCAAGTTTTTCCTGCAAATTTAAGACTATATAATTTTGTGCCACGCCTATGGCACACTTGGTACGAATTCATGGTGTTCGAGGACTGCAGAACCACGCTGAGTCGATAAAGTCACAGGTAAATAATTTTTATAAATCAACGAAAGCCCTAAATTACGCTTTTTTATTTTATGTCGATAACTTTTAAAAATTTAAATGTTAATAGGTTCAACCAAAATCACAATTTTTTTTAAACGCATTCAGTTACTTTCTATAGGCATCGAATAAAAATATTATCTAAGAATACGTCTAACATCATCTATATTCTAACATGTATATAAGAGGCCTTTCTAAAAAGTTGTCGTTAAAAACCTTTAGAGGTGCTGTCGTCATTATAAGTATAATATTTTAACTATATTTTTATTAGTTCTGTTACTATAGTAAACGTGAACGATGAATATTGACATCCTTTTTGATTTTCAAATGCACGCAAATCGCAAATAGAAGTTGGGAGGTAAACGTTACATTTTTTCTCAAAAGAAGTGTGTTTTTAGACATCTTTTGTATTACCATTCCAACCCATAAGTAGGGAATGGTACTAGTTTAAGTCAAAAATAAGATAATATCTTCTTTTCCCAATATATAAATCAAGTGATCATAGAAAAAACAGATTTATTAAGTAGCATTTAAATAATTAATAATTCTACAAGCAAAATTTATTATTATATTCTTTAAAGCTACCGATCGACTGGGTTATTTAAGTTTAGTGGCAACACATATTTTCAATTTATTATTTTACCATTCCAACCCACAAGTGGGGAATGGTTACTAGTTTACGTCAAAAATCACTTTTCAAAATTTTACATCTTTTTGTTTTGAGACTCCCCGAATCCAAAAAACATATTTAACTTATTTTTCTCTGTGCGTCGGTTAGTCTGTGAACACGATACAGGTCAAACGGATGAACGGATTGAAACCAAATTTTGAGAGGATATTAGATATTTAAATATGAAGAGCGCTATTGTTTTTGGGGAAAATCGGCGCATGTGCAAAAGAAAAAAAAAATAAAAAACAAACAACAAATAAATAAATAATAATGCCTTTAACGTTCGTTTCTCGACTTTATGTCATAACAGACGCCATTCGCACAATTACTATTTTCCATCTACCATACACTTCCCGTTATTTTCTACGTTTTTTAACTTCAACTAAGTAATAGCAATGGGCGAATGGAGGGATAAAACAACATTATACTTTAATATTATATTAACTGACGACAAAACAACATTAATAAATATTTAACATTAATAAATATTTTTATGATTAGAGATAGCAACAGTACTGATAGCTCGGTAAACAAGTTGTCATAGCGACAGAATAAATAGCCCTTGTTACGAGTATAAATACGCACGAGAAATTTTTTCCTACCGGGAGTAAATGTCAATCTTTCGTCCCTGCTGACGAAAGTACGTACTTTCGAGCGGATATGAAGAAAAATCGTATACACCACACGGGCCAAAAGTTGAAATCTCGGCCCCGCGCGTCATGATGCCCGAGGCGAACAACTTTCGGCCCTTGTGATGTAATATACTATTACTTCAACAACTGAATTAGTGTGTCAGAGATTTGATGCTTTCAATCATAATATTTCCTGTTAGATCTCACTAATAAAATTTTATCAGTGTTATCCAGTAGACTTTTGTACGAAGTTTGGAATTACATACGCGTTTTAAACAGAATAGTTTCGGAATCGGTCGAATCCAATCCGATCCAATCGAATCCAATAAGAGTAAGTGTTGTCCAGCTGGTCGGTCGTCGACAGGCCCGATATATATGCGTTTTAATTAAGTGCATTGCGGGTGGCGCACACACACACACACATAGAGAGAGAGACGGGCGTTCGTGCCGTCCCGCCGCGCCGCCACCGTTCTACGGGGGCCAGGCAGTGGTAGGATATAACGGGGCGACACCGACCCACCGAGCGCTAATCTAACCAATAAAAGAGAATGGCATCCGCACAGGGCCAATTGCCACGGCGTACATACATAGAACTTGCACTGATCTCTTATAAAGTCGCGTTTGCACCAAATGTACACATGTCGACAATTTTTAATTGACAACACCATAAAAATTGAACAACCCATTCGATAAAGCTTTAAAATATTTTTTAACGTCGCCAACAGCCAGAATTTGAGAGATATTGTAGATTATAGACGCTCGCCAACTCATGTCTAAATCTGAAAAACCTCTCTTAGACTATTTCTGTTATATTAAGTGACAATTCAACACAATTCCACGTTTTAATTCGGCCTTAAAAAAATAATGTTGAAAAGTCGCCTAATTAATATAATAAAATAAATTTTCAATCAGAAGACTTTTTTACTAAGGTGACTGTTCACTACGTTTATAAAAAATGCTTTCGGCAAAGCACCCCGCACAAATCTTATACGATTTGGTTCTCGGTTAAATTGATCGAAAATGGTTTTATTTTATAGTTTAAAGGTCACTAAGAAAAAGTGTCGATGGGCGCACAGCCTTAAAACCAATGTAGTTTTAGCTACAGATATGTTTAGCGAGATTTTAGATATAGGGATATCCATTGAATTCACAATGTTAAAAAATCCTAAGCTCTAGAAATATGCTTTCAAGTGCGCTGAATCCGAATATGACATTATATTTTATACAGGTGACACCTTCCAACATTTTTTTTTCTTTATATAAAGGAGGTGGGTTGATATGAGCCGTTCTCCGCTCATCACACACTCGAAAAAAAAATTTCCGGTTTCCGACTATTATTGAATGTATTTGTATACTTCAAGATACATGTAATTTTTTATTATATGTTTACGCTATAAATAATAAAGTAATTTATAGACATTATTGCCAAAAAAGCCAGTGTTTACACTTTTGTCGTTTTTTTAATTTTCGAATTATTTTTGACGTGATAACGTCTTATAAATTGATGAATCACCAATCTTATAAATTGATAAAACACCGGCTGCATGCACGAAAAAGTGTAACGTTCCTAACGCGTAACGTTCCTAACGCGTAACGTTCCGCCTGACCCTGTGCGAGCTTTTTGCTAATTTCTCGCTCAATTTAAATCAGATCGGTTTGAAACCAGTCTTAAACGAAAGAGGAGAACATTTTACATAGATTTCGTATAACAGAATTTGCCTAAACAGTTTTTTTATACAAATTTATATAGAAAAATAGCTGTATAAATGCAATGTTGTCTAATGCATGGCGCGACGCGGTCGGTCGTCTTTGTTTACCGTACATGGAAATTAGAAGAGAACGTATGTCTTGTCTTAACATGAAAACGGCTGCATTTCTAATGTTTAATTCAATTTTTTGACATTAGTATTTTGTGAAATGCAACGCCTTCTAAGTTAAGTATTGGAATAACTAATTATTATTAGAACATAATACTTTGACAGTTGCAAACGTCACTTTTGACATTTCTTATCATTCCGACACCAAGGATAAGCGGATTGAAACCAAATTTTGGGAGGTTTAGGTTACGTATTACGGAATACGTTATCACGTAAAACTATCATCCGTAAACCGACTTTACAGACAACCAATTTTTTAACGAAGGTGTCATGAACCAAAATGAAATAGTACTCAAATTCAAATGAGTAGAATCATTGATAGTCAAAATGAATATGGTTCATGGAACACTTCGTGAAAAAAAAATTCAAAAACTAAAAAAACGGCAAAAATGTACAAAAAAGGTTAAATACTCGATTTTTTGTCAATAATTTCTCTAACTTACTTTATAGTGGAGTGGATTGAGAATTTTAAACCGGTGAGTCTCGAATCGAAAAATGTTTCCCACAAAAACTGCAGAGTCGAGCTCCTATAATATTTTGGTATAATTTGTGACCGCATGTTACTTTTCCTTAGCTACGCAGAAAAATTCAATTGAATTTTTCTGCGTAGCTAAGGAAAAGTACTGAATTTTGGTGCGTAGCTAAGGAAAAGTAATTTTGACGACATAACATATGAGAGAGACAGCTTATGTTACAATACTTTATTTCGCCGGTTCTACCCACCGCGTCCAGCTTCCGGTGCAAAGAAGGGGTCTTTAGTACCTTTGCTATAAAAAGAAAATTAAGCTCCTAGCCGCAATAGTTTAAAAAAAAATGGCATTCAATTTTTCAAAATTTCGCGAACGGGTTGTCTGATCAGACCCGGTCTGGAATGAGCTTACACGGATTCTTTTTCTCTACAACTTTTGTTGGAACATTTTTTCCCTCGATAATAATGGCCGATTTATGGGGCGAAAACGGGTTTTCCGGAACTTAAAGCTGCATATCCCCCGCCGCCCCTTCCAAAATGCGGTCACAAACTATACCAAAATGTCGGAGGAGCTCGATTCTACAGTTTTTCTCATAGAAACTAGAAATTTCCGGAACTGTTTCATGCAATTTGTATGCTCACATGCATTCAACTGCTCGCAATATAGATTATATAATATTAAGGAGTGATATTTGACAGCTGGTGAACAGTCACCTACCCTTAAACTAATGAAAATATTTTTTTGACAAACTAAAACGCTACTCATTACATTTAAAAAAAAATGATAATTTCTTTTAGACCCAGAATTACGTTTTTCGTGTGAACGGGCCTTTAAACATTTATGCACGCGTACATTGGCAGCGGTGGTGTGAGCTCGACTACACTGCCCTCTATTTGCATTCGGAGGCAATTACATTTTACTGAGAAAACCCGCAAGCCGGATAGATTTATTTCTACATAAATTTCGACCGCGGTACGTTTCCATTTCAATGACTGCGATGGTGGGAGGACGGGACCCTGTGCTCCGCGTGCACCGTTACTTCCACCATCACCACCACGCCACGCGACGGCATCGCCACAGCGCGACAATAGTTCGCCGTCACTGCACAGGGTGTTGAAAAACAGAACCGACAAATTTTTGACAATGAAACACGCGAATGGTGTACTTGACAAATATTTATCAACTGTATATATATGTTGCCTCTAAAATATTGTTTTGCATTCTAGATTGTATCTGTATATGAAACAAAAGTTTCAGGTATCAAACATGCTTTTAAAATTTTTAAGGTACTTTAAAAAATGATTTAAATACCGAGGTGAATTTTTGAAGGACGTTCCCATAAAAATCAGTTTTCTTACGATTCTTTTGAACCTTTAAATACACACATTTTTAAATGTCCTTTATACCTTTTTTTCAATTTTTTTTTCAATACTTCTTGCGGCAGTAAATTTTTAAATGTTGACTATTAAAATTTGCATATTTAACATGGAAATCCTATCCCGGTCGATGCTGAAGCGAATGTTTTAATAAATAACAATAGTAATTTTCTTACGATTGTTCTGAAAAACTGAGAACCATTAATTAAAGATATAACAAATATCTTTCTGCAAAACGGTATTGAAATCGATCGATTTTTTTGGTTAGTTGTCAAAAGTGGGCGGATGTTATGTTGAAAATGTATGAGTGCGCTGTTGCCGCGTTTTCACAGTAAGTATAATTAGTGACTAATTTCATTGTATTGACAGTAATATTTTTGAAATAAAACCTATAATACTTTAATATTTTTTACTAACTCTGTTCCATAATGTCTAATCTTTTTCAAACTTTCAAATTTTTACATTCATTTTTGAGGTGAAACATCTCTTGGCGCGCCTTGGCAGTAAAACCATACCAAACAGCATGACGTTCTCTTATGCCCCTTTGTGCGTGCGCGCACGCATGCTATACACTTTTCTGTTTCTCTGTGTGAGCTGTGTACTACGTGTGCCTTTATATCCGACTATAGTATACTTGACACGTTTACCGCTTGTATATGTCACCGCGACATTGTCAAATCCGTGATATTATAATTTCACTTAGTGAAATTATAATATTACGACTCTTTGTCAATCGTGATATTGTAATTTCACTAGTGAAATTACAATATCACGGATTTGACAATATCCCGGTGACATATACACACTATGTTTCACATCTGCCAGGCGTCCCACAACGACTCCTATTTTTTTCTAAATATTTAATCAATCAACACGATGACATTCTTTCCTATTACGACTTTATGTAAAATTGTGGAAAATTTAAATCATTATAACTGTTTATTTGTCTAGTGAATCGATTTGAAATTGTTTTCTTAATTTCAGAATTTGTATGCAAATAGTCTGTAAGCAATTTTTTTCGGTTTAATACCTCCATAATATTCATCAGCAATATTGATAGCTTTAACAGTTAATTATTATATTGTTTTTGATATTTTGCTTTAGAATATCTGTCAGTAGAAAACACCTTGACTAACGCGTCTTTTGTTAAGATGTTTAAATTATAAAATTTATTCGAAATCAAATGAAAAATACCAATTTACAAAAAATTGGATACCGTTGAGGTACCGATGTAGAAATCGGCCGACTGAAGTAAGGAAACAACTTACAAATGTTCGTCTTGACGCAATCTTTTGTTTTTCAACACCCTGTGTACACCGACACACCAATCACAGCTACTGCAGAGTTCTCTTGTCACCAGTGTTGTACATAGATTGGTCATTTCTATATGTGCAGTGTAGCTCTGCAATCGTTCTTCATTTGTTTTGTTATTTGAATTTATGTATCAGACTTTTATTTTTCGGCAAGAATATTTATAGTTTTGCTATACAGATAGCGGCTTCAGACTGTGGACGTACGTATTTCCTTCTAAGTGATGAGAATTACCTCCAAATTATTAAATCCCTCCCCTACCCCACATCCTATCATCTAGTTTGAAAATGATCTTAGAATATGACTACACATAGTTCTCCCTAGGAAACGCATTGTAAAATCATGTTCGATAGACATGTACAAAATATGTAAGGTCCGTCAAAGCACATTTTCTGATAATGCATTCTGCAATCTAGCATTTAAGTCTGTTTAAAAACTTGGAAAAATTGAAACTACGCAAATTTTAATGCGGTTTTGTCAACTTCATCACTATTTTCAGTGACTAATTTATTTAAGTAAGGTCGGCCTTGTTTATACAAAACGGATTTTGAACAGAGAAAAGCCTTTAATACAAGTGTTAAACTAAACGTATTTTGTGGGGGCAAGCCACATCAACCGAAGCTCAGCGCAAATGTAGGCACCGCCCCATTATCAGCCCTATACCTAAGCAGTATTTGTAATATCAAACCCCTTTAATAACATCAAAGCCAGTCCTGTTTACATGGTTTAACCCTTTGCTTGCACAGTGGCGGTCGATTAAACAGGGTCAGTATATTACAACTATATTCTATAATGAGCTAAACAATTTTCCCGTTTTATGATTTTACAATGTTTGTGTATGTTTTGTGCACATATCGGCGTTAAATAAATAATTTAATTCAAAGAACTGATAAATATATATTTAAAAAATAAACTGTGATTTTTATCAGACTAAAGACTAAGGCCAAGTCAAGATGAGGGCTATGCGTTTATTGAACATAGAATTTGAATGGGTGAACCGATTTTGATGCGGTTTTCTTTATATGGCAAAACATTGTTGCGAAAAGTTTATAGAGTTAGAGTACGATAACGCAATGTGCAAAATATCCACTGAAAAAACACAATTATTATTTAATATAACATATAACAGTGTTATTAGCCGTTTTAAGTGGAAAATTGATTTTTATAAATTATTTTATTTGCGCAGTGATAATGGAAAAGTGTTTGGGGGGTGTTTGGGGGAAGTTCTTTAAAAAACAATTACGGGCTAGTGTATACAAAGTCATATAGTAATACAGTAATCCTACACTAGTTGCTATGACGTGTATATGTAATTTCTGATTGGTTAGATTCAAAAAATGACAGCGATAAACGAAAAGTAGTTCCAGTTTTTTTTACGTATTTTTGAGAAAATTTGTAAATAAACCGCAAAGTTTTTTTTTTAGCGTCAAAATTTAGCGTTTTCTACGACTTGAAAAAGTCAAAAGGGCACATCGAGTTATCGTATTGTCAGCAGTTTATAGAGTACAAAAAGCTTAAAAAACATAATAACATTCAATATGAAATGATAAAATAGTGCTGTCACTTAGGTATAGCTGTAACTTTAGTAACAAATATTAGAAAAACACATTTTTCGTTGAAAATAATAAATTAAAAATTGTAATAACGTTTTTAACATTAACACTATATCAAAAAGTTATTAATAAAAGCTGTAGAGAATTTTATTATCTTGAACATTGCTGCCTACAAAACTTTTGTGAAATCCACGGATACGGAGATACCTCAAAAAACTATTTCATCTTTCATTTCAAGGTGGCGGCCAAACAGGGACAGTCCTCGTTACGAAAACTCAGTTTTAATATCACCACCGACCCCTCCAGGAATCTCAAACTAAAAATGCCTGACTACCCCCCAAAATGCGCGGTTGAATGACGAGTTCACTTCACTAATTATAAATATTATAAAAAACACCATCTTGGCTATTTTCCACTAATATTTTCACCGGCTTCCAAACTAGAACTTAGAAACACCATAAACATTACAAACAACGACGTCCTTATAATCTCGACCTGTCTCTTGAAAATTTATGAATTAAAGAACACAAACTAACAACGGAACTTATTGTTGCACAGAAATAGATATTTTCAAGCGACGCCCATGAACTTTGGACAGGACAGGGAGTTACAGGATATCTGCACATGTCAGTATTATACATATGTAGACACTCACACATGTAAGGATACGTACAATTTGACTAGATTATCTCCTATGTAGGGTAAGCGCTCCAATTTCTGAATATTGACCCCTATAAGATCGCTCGCTTTTGCCACGTTCCAATTACACAAGTGGTACTAAAATCAGTCAAAAATTTCTTTTCAAAATACCCCCCCTACTTGAGATTCTCGAATGTAAAAAAACACGTCATATAAAATATTATAAGCGCTTTCGACCTAAGTCATCATCAGATAAAATTATTTCTCACACAATGAATGTATAATTTGATACATCTGAATGGAATTGTTAGACATTTTAAAAAATTTGAGAAAAATGACAAATACTAGCTATTTTTGAAGGATAAGGGAAAGTCAAGTATAGATTAGTGACATAAATTGTAGAACTGTATAATTTGTTTATATAAGTTATTTTCAATGTTACTAAAAATTAAATTTAAATTATTTTCTGTATAAAATATATTAAAACATAAAATACATTAAAAATGACATTTAAAAATTAGATAATTTTGCAAGTGAGTTGATGTTCAACTTAAATGTAAATTATTTTTTTCTAATTTCTCTTAACATATTATGTTCCAATAAAATAATATTATTATTTCTGAAAAAATACCCTTGAAGACGTCTCCCATTGGGCTAAGGGTACAAAATAAAGACACAATTTAAATTTCGAATTTATTAGCACCGTTTCGTGAAATATATTCACAACCTAAGAGCCCAAATGCCGTTAGGAAGAAACAGTGAATTTGCCGTATTTTGGAAAATATTATTGTAAAATCATTGTATTTGATAAATTATTATTTTCATTATTGCATGTAATAATATTGTAACAAAACTGTTCTTTGATGTGGTAGAAAATATTTATTTAACAATAACAATAAACATATTAACAAAACTTAATAAATAAACAAACTAAAAGAACTTCTCTTATACAAAGGAAATAAAATAGAAATAATGTAACAAACAGAAACAATATTTTCTAATAAGTAATAATAAAGTTATTCAAAGTCACTATATAGACAGAAATATTCATCCAAGCACTCTAGAGAATTTATATGTGAACTCAATGAATTTATGTCTGGCGACCGAACACTGTTAACAGTAAATCGTCTTAACTGTATCTGACCTCTGAACTGCAGGCGCGGCTGTATTTATACGGCTGCCGACGCGTGGTCGAACATTCGGGAAATAATCTACCTGCGTCGATATTCTTCTTACGCAATTCTGCCGGCTTTTTTTTCTCGAATGTTCGGGAACATTTCTATACGTGCATCGATATTCAATTCTAGGAAGATCGGAATTTCGGCTACCTACAAAACGCTTCTATCTGCGCGCAGCGTGCGTCACAATATGTTATGTAATGTGATCGAATCATCGAGCGGACTATATGTACTTGATCGGGAACTGTTACTCTCACCCTATGTAGCCAGTCGACGATGAACCAGGCAATTGCGACAGCACGGACTAAAGACTAATTCACTATGGTTTCCACAATTAGTTGCAATGAACTACAAATTTTACTACTGCGACCAATACTAATATGGAAACTCTAATGACCTCAGCTGTCGAGCGTCTGTAATTTACAACCTAATCAGTACTAGTGGAATAAAATAGTAACGAGAATTTAGTGTTTTTGTAGACGAGAATACCTTTTTTTCCGGAATTCTTGTCTATCGGTCTGTTTGAGCACATCCATTCAAGAACGACTAAAACGCGGTTTTGATGAAACTTGTCTGGACACTCGACAATTGAGGTCGTTAGTATTGACGAAACAAAGAATTTACATCCTACGCAAGCTGTCGCCATTTTCTTAGCAGGCACAGCTGGCCAGTTTTGACTACAACTGTCGTGTCGGTCGTATAGTAAAATTAGAGGTGGGGCTAGCGCGCGCTTACACAGCTGTGTTGAAGGTCTTGACTGACAAAACATCAAAAACAGTCGAGTGAATGCACTGGTATTTCAATACGCTGTACTATGTATAATTGGTCACACATCGTAGTCAACCATGAAAACAATTCCTCAGAATAATGTTGACGGAAAAAAATATTCTATTGCTGAATTGCAGAAGGGATTGTCAAAAAATTTGATTTGATAATGATCTTAGATTGTGAACATATGAAAAGCATTGTAGACTTTTAAATCGATCCTTCTCAAAAAACAATTGATCGATTGAAACTATATTTTTCTTAAAATCTATATAGGTACCTACATGTAGGTACTTAGCACGTTTTTTCCACTTTGAAACAACGTTTTCCTACGCATTTCGATCAAAATTTAACTTGAAAGCGATCTTTTTCTATGTAGATTATGATTATACAATCTAATATTCTAGATGAGAGGGAGTTTGAATACGACGTTAGACTGCTCCTGATGTATGAAAACTGTAATTATATTATCACAATCTAAGCTCATTGTCAAATCAAATTTTTTGACAATCTTTTCTGCAATTCAGCTGCATTAATCTACACGGAAAAAGATTCTTTTTCAAGCTACATTTAGATCAAAATGCATAGAAAAATGTCGTTTTGAAGGGAAAATTATGTTAAATACGAGCATATACAGTAAAAAAATTATCTTTTCAATCAATCAATTATTTTTCGAGCAGAATCGATTTAAAATAGTACAATGCTGCAACCCAGCATATGAGACACGGAGAGTTGTTTTCGTGGTTGACTACGATATGCTACGATATCTGCACAATAAAGTTTAACGGCATCTGGAGCCGCGTTATCAGAAAGTCACAGTAGGTATACGTGTGTAGCTACATTCACTACATTGGACACATACAAATGACAACGATGAACGCTTTTCGTTCCAATGACCCTATATATTGTACATTTATGTAAAGTTGGTATCGGTGTACAGCGCGCGAGGTTTTAAATTTTAAGTCTGATTAATTATCTCAAATGCCTATATATGGAAATATGTGTTTGCATTTGGAATGTTTTTAATTTATTTAAAAACCTTTTAATTTTCAAATGCCAGATTACCGCTCGACAATGTCTGTCGAAATACGACTGAGTGAGTATGTTTGAAGAAGAATTATTCAAAAACAAAAAAAATAACTGCAATTATTTAGAACAATATGATTGTCCCACGCATCAAAATTTAATAATTTTTAACAGTGCATATTATTTCTTAGGTGTACAGTCTCGGCAACATGAACTAATTTTCACTGCACGTGGTGTTGACGTTTTCGAGGACTTCATGTAACTAAATATACAGATGTAGTACAGGAAACTGAACATAGGAAAAAATTCCAGCCAATTGGGCGACGGGACCATTCCAAATTCAAAAATGTTGACATTTGATTATAATAAAGAAATTAAAATTTCTGATATCGCGTGAGGTGACGCGGGTAATGGCTAGTATTCGATATGATATTAACTATTCGTTGCCATGGTTACCTACATAGTATGTTCCACGTCATGTAAAAATTAATCAAAGCATGCCTAACTAGTTTATTTCTTACAGATCCATAAAACAAAAGAGCGGATGATTTTTTTTATTTTCAAAATTTTTTCGAAACTATAAAGTTTAGGAAAAAAAAATTTTTAATAGAACTTTCTTGAGAAAATAAATAAAATAATAAGCCGTTATGAAAAGTATACCATTATTATATAAAAAATACCGTTTTAGCATATATCTCTTCTGCGCATGCGCCGATTTTCCCCGAAAACAATAGGCTCTTCATATTTGCATACCAAACATCCTCCCAAAATTTGGTTTCAATCCGCTCATCCGTTTGACCTGTATCGTGTTCACAAACAGACTAACAGAAGCACAGAGTTTTTCCAAAAATATGTTTTTTGGATTCGGGGGACCTCAAAACGGAAAGATATTGTAAAATTTTTGAAAAGTGATTTTTGACCTAAACTAGTATACCATTCCCCACTTGTGGGTTGGAATGGTAAAATACACAGTACAAATTAGTTAAGATCAGAGATTGCTTTGTCCTCTATTCAGAGATCGTTGCCATGGTTACCATGGTGTACGTATACAGTTACAATAACATTAATGCATATTGCTGTTCATTTGACAATTTAGTAATATTTTACAAAGTGAGACAAAGTTTTTATAACCGATTAAGCCACTTCTTAATTCAAAATGGAGGTTGATTTAAACATTTGCTGTAATTTATAAAATAATAATAATTAATAAAAAATTATTTCATTAATAAAAAAAATTCATTTAATATTGAAGAATTTATTTTAACTGTTTTTTTCTAATTATTCATTATTAGCTATTGATATTAAATAATCGTTAGTCAGTGTTACCATGGTACCCATTCTCATATGTTGCCAAAGTTATCGTTGATCCTAACTAATAATTTATACAATGGAGTTTTCCCTATGTTCGGTTTTTTGTGGTACATCCTGTATATAATGAGAACCCGTAACACTCAAACCCTACGAATCGCCGAAAAGGCCAGTTGACGGTTATTTGGGAAATTTAAGCCCAGTTTAAACGAAAAATACAATCATTGGCAGGCTAGAGTGAGCCGGACCGTGAAAAAGGGTTCTTCCAGTCCTCCAAAAAAAAAACGGTTATCCTAAACATCTTCGAAAACTATTCGATTTAAACGAAATTTGGTCTACCACCGCACGAAGCTTATTTAAAATGTGCGCAACAGGGCTATTGAAAAGGTGTTTGTTATAGGGGTTAAAAAAGTTTTTGGATCCAAAAATATCGAAAGAAAATTCAAAATAGTTTCAAAATTGTAATTTCACCTTTCAGGAAGAATTACAATATGCTGCCAAAATTCTAATAAAATCGGCCTGACAGGACCGGACTTACAAATTTTATAAATAAAATAGTAGGTACCCTTTTTTTTATTTAATAAAACTTGATTCTGTCGCTAATTTACTTTAGGTACCTATTATTCAACTAACCTAGCACAAATTTTATTTCCGGGTCCAGTACGATATCTCGATGTGCCCAAATTTTGACTTTTTTTGTCATAGAAAACGCTAAATTTTGTCGTTCCAAAAAAAAACTTTGTGGATTATTTACAAATTTCCTCAAAAATACATAAAAAAATGGAATTATTTTTCGTCTTTCACCGTCGTTTTTTTAATCTAACCAATCACATAATACATGACATGTCGTCTTCTCCTTTTCACTGTGCAAAAAAAATAATTTATAAAAATCAATTTTCCGCACTTAAAACGGCTAATAACACTATTATATAAAATAATAATAATAATAATAATATTTTACTGCTCTAAATATACATATTTAGGCAAAATGACAGGATCAAACTAGAGTTTGATCTTCCTCCTGCCCCTGTACATTAATACTTGATATTTATAAAATCACATTTAAAAAAACAAAAAAAAAATTAATCTATAGTTGGTCACACACAGGCACGAAAATTGTTAGTGTTAAGTTGCCTTTTGTAAACAAATTGTTTTATCAATCTATGTATATAAAAATGAATCCCTATATCCCTTGGTCACGCCATCACGCGTGAACGGCTGGACCGATTTCAATATTTTTTGTTGTTGTGTTTGTTATTGTCAGGAGAAGGTTCTTATGACAGAAAAAATTTAAAAAATTGCGCGGAAAAAGAGAAAATTTAAGAATCCTTATTATAAGAAAACTTAACAACAATATATCTAGATCGAGGATGTAAAAAACTGAATATCGTTTAAAACAAATGCTTTTTTTTCGAGCACGACGGCGCAGCCGGAGTGAACCCTCGAAATAGAGTAAGTGTTTTAAAGACCAGTTATCCACGAATACTTTACGCTATTTCTTTTCGAGCACGATGGCGCAGCCGGAGTGCTCGAAATAGAGCAAGTGTTTTAAAGACCAGTTATCCACGAATACTTTACGCTATTCTTTTTCGAGCACGACGTCGCAGCCGGAGTGCTCGACATACACACATATACGCCCATGTATATTTTAAAATAGCTAGCAATTAATAAAATAGATATATAGATAGATAGATGTTCCAATTAAATTGTTTTATTATTTCACTTTATACGTAGCGAAGCACGTACAGGGCCGCTAGTATTTTTATATTTGCTGGTTTTAGATTGAAAATTTTGTTAATAATAATTGTGTATTTCCAGTGGATATTTTGCACATCTCTAAAAAAACTGAAGAAAATAAAAACATATCACCAACATACCTTACTTTACCATATGTCTATTATCATTATTATAAAAAAATAACACTTTTGCCCATCACAATTCTCGATTCCAGCGCTTGTGTATAGTATATGTACCATACTCACTACTCATATATGGAATGTCGTATATATATTATATAGGCAAGCCTGACCGAGCAGAGTCTCGTATATTAAAGTCGATATAGCGTGACGACTTTAAGGAAATATGTTCAACGCTAAATAACACTCCAACTACATAAAAACAAGTTCACTTATCGTGACGATGACGACGACGACGACGACGACAACGACAGCATACGACGGTGCATATCGACACTACACGACCGGACAAATACATTTCAGTTTAAAAAATAAAGCAACTTTTTTTTAGAAAAGCTACGAATGACTGATCGGAAAATTCGCTAGTTTTTCATATTCGATTCCATCATTCCGTATCCCCATATCCGCAAAAACTAGAACGAATCGAATGCTAAACGTCGATGCGGCGTCGATCGTTACTAGCGGCGAATCAATAAAAATAATAATAATTAGAAGTGAGAATTTAATGTAAAGGAAACAATTTCACCTTTGAATCACCCATAACTCTCACTTTTGTGAAAGTTCATATCTAGCGTTAACTAAGATAAAAATAAGCTCTCTCAGGATGTGAAAAAAACAGTTACAAATTGCTTCGAATATTAGAATGATTGACTGATAGTTGTGTCACTGTGAAATACTCAGTCCGCCGCGATAGTGGAAAGATTCAGGGTTCGTATCCCGACGGTGACATTGTTTGAAATATAAATTTTTTCTAATATAACGATGTAACAATGGATGTTTCTTAACAATTGTAGCAACAGTAGCTACATTTTTATAATCATAATGTTTGTTTGTATTAGTTACACCAATACATGTTTACATACATGTCAAAAAGTCAAATAAAATAATAATTAACTAGAAACCGCATTATTTAAAAAATCTTTATAATTATAAAAGCATGATTTCTCTAAAAACTAGTGTTGGGCGATTATGAATGATATAATCGAAATATTTCGATTATGGCCGAATAATCGATCATTCGATTATGAGATATCATTCGCTTGAATCGATTATGAAATATGAAATGAATATTAAATCCCGACACAGTACTATTGCTATGTCCACTGTCGATATTAATGTGATATATCGATATATCATTTGGTTTCTGCATTAAATCAAATTCCTAAAAAATTGTTTTTATGACATTAAGGATTTTTTAAATTTTAATGTTTCACTCATTATGTAAATTGATGATGTATCCATCTAGGGCATAACAAATATATTTCTATTCGATCATACCAGGGATTCCATTATTAATATTGTGTTAAGTAATATTAACAAATCGAAATTGCTAAGTTTGAACATAACTCATAATCGATATTTTGAATGATCATTCGCTTATACTGTAAAAGTAAATAAAACGAAATTAATAATTCCCAAGTTTGCGCATCATTCATAATCGATAGTTCAAATGATCATTCGAATCATTCATAATCGATAATTCGAATGATCATTCGATTATAAAAACCGATTATTTCGATTCATTCGATTATTGAATTATATCGATTATGCCCAACACTACTAAAAACCCCTTTGTGGTTTTCTTGAATTTTGCTATAGGCTACGCTCTTGTTTCAGCTGTTAATTTATTGAAAAATTTTAACCCAATATAATTAGGACAATGTCTTGTATGTGTGAATCTTTTTAGAGGCAAACAAAAGTTGGATTTATGTCTCGTGTCATGATTATGTACGATTGACAAACATGAATAAAGGTTAGAATCCTTAGCTTATTAAATAGATGTCTGGAACCTTCATTAAAGACAAAATATGTACTCATAATATACTAATCTCCATTATGTATAAGGTATACATATTTTTGGAACCTACTAATCAAGCCTATTCATTTAACACTCCTCATAAAAGGCTTTACTGACTTTTTGCGTACTCACAACATGACGTCTAGCATCCGCCATATTAAATTTTACGTGACAGCTTATACCCAGTGGCATTGTTGAGATTAGGTACGACGATTCAATCGACACTTTATTTATTAAAATCCATCAAGGCGGTCCTGACTTTTGATTTTTGAGTTCTAAAACTAGCCGCTACCCGCGGTTCCGAACGCGATTGAGATGAAACAATGTTTTATGCAACAGTAGTAGAAAAAAATTATAAAAAAATTTCAACACAACAAATTTGGAAATCAGGGGGGCCAATTTGAAGGGGTTGCCGAGGGGAAAAGTTGTGGGACCCTCACCGTCATGTTCAACGACCTCAAAAACAGGAGGGCTCTCTAGATTGGCACTCTGGCAAAAAAAAGCAAAAACCCCAAAAATCCCTACTCCAGACGTCGACTATAGAATAGAATAGTATTTATTATCTTCAGCATAAAGTAGTGTTGATCCAATAGAATGTTACCATGAAGGAAGGATTTTTGGTTGAGGATCATAAATAAATAAGCTTTACCAATGTTTTGCTAGGGGCCACTAGCGAAACATCCTCAACCAAAAACTTCCTTCATAGTATTTATTATCCCTATTACTCTTTGCAAGTGGTTACGTCAAAACACCAAAATCTCAATCAACATACAAAATAATAAATATCTAACAAATACAAGTTGGTAAATAATTAAGTTCGAAAATAATCAATATTATATAGACATTGAGTAAGTATATCAAACATTTTTAGTGCGTGATATTCGGCACTATTATTAAATAAAGTCATTGTGGATTTTGGCGAAATCACATTCGAATTATTTCTAGTGTCATGTCCATGGATAGCCTGAAATGTGTCGTGTTTGTTAATATGTTGCTTAATAAAGCACAAAGTAAAATAGACATAATATATAGACGGTACAGTTAAAATACATTACATTTATCGATAAAAATTTGTTTGCAACTGGCACGAAAATCGAGATTAAAAATGACACGAATTGCCTTTTTTGGAGCAAGAAAATTTTTTTGATATCTGCACAATAACCCCAGCTAACAATACCATATTTCACCAGCTGATAAAAATATGCATAATAGACAGATAAGGAAATTTTAGAGTCAAAACAGCTATTTTTAATAACCCCTTTGCTTGTAGCTGTTGAGTAAAAAGTAGCATCTGGTTCCGAAATAATCCATAAACACATAGGAGATAGATCACAATCTACTACTGACGCACTATTTACGAACTACACAACGCGTTCGGTTGGCACTATCTTTAAAAATTTTTGATTAACGTCTGATTAGTACCCTTCAATAAATTGATGACTATCATCTTTAGTTGGCTATATAGACAAAGTAGTCATGAATTTTCATTTTTAATCACATATTTAGTATTTCTAACGCTTTCCAAAACTCCGATGCTTTTTCCATCCATACACAATCGATATAGGAGCAGTGGATTAAATATGTTTATCCACAATGGGGCAACGTACAAGGTATATAATATATATACATGTATATAAACGTGCAGGAGCGATATGGACTCGCTCGTCTGTCGGTCGGTCGATCGCACTTGCTGAAAAGCGCTCATACAACATTCATGCGAGAAAACTGTAACACCGCAACCACTTGCAGAGCTAGCCGACCCTCTACAGTGACTGCCTGCTTGCCCTACACGCGTTTTTTATAACATTAATACGCTGCACGGTATCCGTCTTTGTTGGACTCACTGGCTCATCTTGTGCAACGCGTAGTTCAACCACTAATGACTATCGAATTGGAAAATAAAAAATTCCGGTCGAATGCATTTTGGCTTCATTATGTGAACTTAAATTTATTTTTGGAGAAAATATAAATATTAAACATTTAACGCATCGCTTGAAACAATATTACATTTTTCTTAATTTCAATATCCGACATGCATTTTATCAACCCAACATCTGCATGAAATTATAGAAACTCTTCAGCAAGTTATTAATTTTCTTAAAAATATATAAGTCCAATCCTGTAGCTGACAGAGGTTTTAAACAGTTTTTTGGGCTACAAGAAAAACATTTTCAATGTAATTTTAGACATAGAACGATCTCGCTCCAGAGATACGTCATCGCTATACAGCCTCAGCTGATTGGTTGCCTGTAGTTGACTTACGCCCATTGGTTTTTGAGACTTGTATCAAGACGTAGTGATACAGACTATAGATAATTGATATATACATCTCTTTCTATAGATATACCTCTCTTTATAAATTCGCGAAAATAATGTGCTGACTAGGTTCAGCTTTGAACAATATAATTAATTCGTTTCCCGCCCCAAAATGCTCCTGATTTTCAATAATATAAAAAAACTAAATTAAAAAAAGTCATCAAAATCGAAGCTGTTCTTGCGATGTTCGAAGTAAAAGACTTCATTGACGCGACTACTAAGTAACAGAGAATATAGAGTCACTAAATTATGTACACACAATATTTACAACACACAACCACAACAAAGTTTATATATAGTACACTTATACCTATTAACTATATTAACACGATTATTTACAAGTTATTTATGTAAAACCAGATTTATATACTTGCACTCAATGGTTTACACAGCTCATTTATCTCAGCAGTTGCCTCGATCTTGCTGTACCGACTGAACAATTTATTTCACAGTTGTCTGTAATCCACTGTACCTACGCTGCAACTAACCAACTGACTGACTGACTTGCCAACCACTCCGCTCGCATTTTTCAGCTTCGTCCCCCGCCTGGTAGAATTTTCTAGAAGCACTGAGATCCTGCCTTTACATGTATCACCTTCTTCAGACAA
This sequence comes from Xanthostigma xanthostigma, assembly GCA_963575645.1. NCBI lineage: Eukaryota > Metazoa > Arthropoda > Insecta > Raphidioptera > Raphidiidae > Xanthostigma > Xanthostigma xanthostigma. The sequence continues at coordinate 60,454,389 of OY754464.1, read as the reverse complement.
CTTTATGAAGGTCGGGTTTTGATCACCTGCTCTCCATTGTTGTTGCTGCGAGAATATTCCACAGAAAGCACAGTCGTCTCAACAAAGATTGCGCAACAATACAATAAAACATAACACAATGAGTTTAAACAGTCATTCATTTTATAAACACGCATTTTTTAATTAAAATTTTTTTAAGAAATTGTCAGAATCTATCATAATTGTTAATTATTTTTCTATAGTTAACTTATTGTATAATTTTGTACAGGTACATAGCGGCCCCCTATTGTACAAAGAAAGGCGATAATTATCAATGTATAATGCATTTTTTTGCCGAGTGTTATGGTAGTGAATATCTGTTATTTCTGAAAATCGGCTATGTTTTGCTTGACAAATTTACAGATTTCATAAATAAAAATTGAACTGAAAGTTAACAGCTTGTTATTGATAAAAAGTGAACGGCATAACTCGCGACGACCAATATTAAAAATGAGACGAATGATACGTTTCTGCCAGATGAGTCTATTGCAGTGATTACTACCGCCCCAAACAACCACATTATAACTTAGATTTGAATAGGAAAATGCATAGTAAATATTAAATAGTGATAAGGACTAACAGTGTTTAAGTTCTGGGCCTCCAAGTATCAAGGACCCACAAAAATTGAATTAGTATTGTACAATTTCAATACTTTCTTATTTACAATGACCGCTTATCGTTTAGCAAAAATTAATTATTCTTAATAATATAATAATAATGTAATTATGTAGCATTATTTGTTTTATTTTAATTAATGTAACATAATTGGTTAGATTAGAGAATTTCAACTCCGATTTTGATATTATAAAAAACGAATTTTAGCCCCAAATTTAAAGATTCTTAATCTAACAAAAAATGGGGTCTCGTTCTTCAATAAGCCCTAGGCCCCGAAAATCTAGATCCGAACTTCGACAAGATCAGTCTAGTTTATTTTGAATAGCAATTACATTTCTTAAAACTTTTTTAACGCGAACAACAACCAGGGTAATTTGAGTTTATTACCAACTCATTTGAATTTGAATCTTCTAAGTATATATACTGACTTACCGATCTATCAAACTACTGGACGAATTGGGCTGAAATTTGGCACACAGATAGTAATTATGACGTAGAAATTCACTAAGAACAGATTTTTGAAAATTCTATTCCTAAAAGGATGTAACGGGGGTTCAAAATTTACATGGAGAAATCACAGAAGATAGATGTATCGACTGGAAAATGCGTAGGATTACACCTGTCAACAAATAAATAAACACGTATTCCATGCTTTTGGAAAAACACCCTCTTCAGAGGGTGAAAAGAGGTAAATAGTCTAAAAATTAAAAATGGGTATCATTTTCAGGGTTTGTCAGGACGTTGGTCACGTGAATGTCATCAATTTTGAAATTTATTAGGAGGGTCTACGTCAAGAAAGGAGTAACTATGCCAAATAATAGGTATGCATCCATGTTCGTCTCAATTGCGTGCGAAGCCGTGGGTAACGGCTACTTTATATATATTTTTTTAATAATAAATTGAAAATCTAATTGATACATTTATTAGTTGTCATATTAGAGCCCGCAGGAACTGTCTTGTTACACAGAAGCTATTAAAACGCCATAAAAACTATGGCATTGCGACACGCTCAGCTATTCTCAAGGCCTAAAACCGTGACTTGTTTTCCAGCTTATACCACAGCAAAAAAAAAGAAACGAGATATGGCAGTTCGTTAAACGACTGTACCGCCATAAAGTAAATTCAGAAATGCACACTTATCCAACGTTGGATACGATAATGGAAGATTCGAACGAACACGGCACAGGTGCCAGACTACAAAACATGCATGCGCTGCTGGATGTTCGCGTGATTCGATGCATTTTGTCCGCCGACAGCGTTAATGTCGTGTGCTGTTAACGTCCATCACACAAACTTGGAATGGCGTCGGTTCACAATAACTCGACGTTATGTTAAAGTTTTCGACAAAAAACATTTAAGAATTGTTTCCAGTTGTATCTTCTATATCATTGAATCCATATTGTCCGAAAGCTATTTTCATTATAATTTTTTTAACTCTTAAACACAGCCCTAAAAATTGCAAAATTAATGTCGAAAGAATTTTTGTAATTACAGTGTTAACTCTATTTAACGTCACTCGATATAACGACAAACTCCTTAAAACGTGGAAATTATTTAACTCTAGTTGGTTCACCTTATTGCTCATATACAATTATACACTTTAAATAACGACACATCCACTCTAAATAACGACAGCAATACGTCATCATTAAACAATAAATAATACTTGTTTGTTATTTTGTTGCTTTGTTGTCGGCATCATCAAAAATCTAAGAATATCGTTATTTTGTTTGTTGAGATTATCTTTCATATTGCTAGCTCAGCTGCTTATCGATAAGTTATCATATTCTTAGTTGCCCACAAACTTGCAAACTGTGGACATGGTGAGTAAAAGAAAATCTTTGTATTGACGAAAAAGTTTTATTAATACGCGCAATAGAGTATGAATGTTTGTTGGTCAGTTTTAAATTTTATATATTAGGAGTAAATACATATTATATATAATAGTTAAAAAATATTAATGGATTATTTCCTCTCTCCGTTTAACGACAACTCTCAATAACGCCACAAAGTGCACAGTCCCTTGAGTGTCGCTATATAGAGTCACTGTACATTAAAAATAACAAAGTTATGCTACTTCAGAGTTTAATTTTCTGCACTATGCTGTTCTCAGTGTGGGTGACGTCACGCGGCACAAGTGTCATTTTAATAGTTAGATACTAATAATATAGTACATCATGAAGGCAACGGTTGAATAGATATAAAAATTAGTGTAGTGGCTAGTAGGAAATTTGACATCTAAATACGCAATACATTCATGACTTACTAAAATTATTATTTAGTTACGTTAATCGTGCCGCGGGACGTCATAATGGCCACCCATACGTCAATCAGTCTCGTGTACGCGACTTCACGTACAACAAATTGATTGGAAATAATGTTTTCAGCATTTTTGAGGGTATCCTTATTAATCCTGATGTGACACTATCATTAGTATTATCTTCGATATTTTGGATGTTTACTTAAATTAAGGAGGTTGATCCGTTACAGTCCCAATCAAAAATAAGTCGAATTTTTTACAAAAGGTTATAAGTCGATGATACCAATAAATTACTGTCATAAAGGCGTAAATAATTTTTTTTTTAAATTATAATTAATTATTTCAGTACTTTACTTAATGGACTAACTTTTGAATTTTATGTACAAAGTTAGGTTAAAAAAAATAAATTTCTGTAAATATCTGTATTTTATATATTTTTTGCAGTAAATAATTAAAAAAAAATTTAGTAGTAATAACAATTAAAATTAAATCATTAAAAAGTTGAAAATTCAGTTAAAACTAAATTGGAAAAAATATTAAAATATGCGTAAGACATCGATGCTTTACATAGTTAGCTTTCGGAACTGCTGACATTATTTGGTTATTTGCAAAAAATTAAAATGTACCGTTTGCATGCTAGGTTGACATATTTTCCATAAGACTACATGTAATAGTTTTTTTATAATTTTTAACTTTATGAATCTCCTAATGATTTTGGATTTTTTACAGAAAATTTTGTCTTTCTTGTTGCATTCATTAATTCAGCATGTTCTCAGTCCTGTGATACGTGCACCGTGTTTGCGATACACATAATTAGGCTAAAATTTTGATTGACAAGGCGTGGTGCAATTAAACGCTTATCCATAAAGCTCTTTTTTCTGTCGGTCGTTGTGAAAGAGGCCATATGCACACATGCAACCTTCGTGAACGGTCACTTCGGACCTGTGTGACGTGTCACCCTCCCCCGTCCTTAGTTCATATCTCTGCCATCGCGCTGTCTGCACTATGTTTTTCATATATGTATATTATCATTGCATACAATTATTATTGTGTATTATTAATCAATGGTGGATAATTTCAACGAACAAGCAATCAATATGCAGCCGTAATATTGTTGTACTATTAACAATCAGGTCTGTTTAAGCATAGATGAGACAGAAAATGGCTACATGTATTTTGTAGGTTATGTAAGTTCATTGACCGAAACGGAACAAAAAAAAAAAAAAAAACTGTGTGCGTGTCCTTGCACACAGCTGAAGTGAATACTTCTTATACAATTAAAAGCAAAAATTTTTAATGCTTATAACTTGAACATTTCTCAATTTATCGAGAGAGGACAAAAAGCATGGTTTTTAATTCGGTATAGAAGGGATTCGTGGCACGTGTTAAAAAGAAACATGAAAACTATGAAAATTTCAACTTTGACTAGGTACCTATAGCTTTTCAATGATATCTATTTGGGACAAAAACACGGTTTAGGGCGTTCTTTGCTTTATGAACACACGTAACACACAATTCAAAAAAATAAAGCTGTCGAAAATCTCGTTATGTTTTATCAATTGGTTTCCAAGGCGACAAAAACATTCGACTGTCTGGTCATTTTTCTGGCTATACCTTTTCACATATCCAAAAATGTGTAAAAATCAAATTTTTAAAGACCTCACAACGGAACAATTTTTATCAAAGTGTGTAGGCTTTCACGGCCGGTGTTGATCCATTTCTTCTTAGTTTTCAGGCTTGTACGCCGTGGTCCATTTCTACCTGACGTTTCGTCTACAACTGCGGTAGACATTATCAAAGGCGATGTGGTAGCGGGCGAAGTGTTCTTCTAGGCTGCTCAGAGGTAAGTGTGTCGACAAGTGCAGTACTTCCTTCTTTTATGGTCAGCGTGCTCGTGTTCTCTGCTCGGTCGTAGTATGCTCTTCTGTGATTGTACGACCAATCACAGAAGAGCACAAATATAGGAATAGTTTTACCACCCCCATTGTCTTCAGAGGCTATAATATGTCGCGTGTCCCAATATCTACAGTGTTCTTTCGACTATAAAATGTAGAGCTGTAACAAACCGTATGTATTTGTTACTGAGTAACGGGTACATCGTCTGACTCGAAGTAACGAATCGTTACTTTTAAATTCATTTCGTTACTCGAATTTGTCGTATCCATGTCAGTTCGACTCGTTTGATGCGGTTGTACGTTATACGAACGAAGTCATACCGTATCACGTATGCGACGCGCCTCGATGCGATGGTACATGCTTGATGCTGTTAGTACACGATTGTATGTCGTATGAAAAGTAACAAGTAACGTAACGATACGAAAGAAACGGGTACTGGTTCTTTAAGTAACGAATACATACGGGTACACAATTTCTCGTTACTTTTACAGCTCTAATAGGCCCCACTCACGATCAAACTTCATGCCACAGTTCAGTGTTCAAACTTATAGTTCAGTGAAGCATGATAATGTGTGGGACAAATAAACACTGAAACCAACACTGAAGTCAAGCATGAACTCATCAAATGCATCTTGATTTTTGAACGACTTCAGTGTTCAGTGTTCAAGTAAACTGCTGTGTGTGTGGGTTTTTTTCAGTTCAGTTTTTAGAATTCTGTGTTTTGTACAACCAGAAGCCAAAAATCTCAATGTTGTTGCAAGTCTTTCTTGTACAGAAATAGATTTTCGTATATTTATATCCTGGTTCTTAATAAATAGGGTAACTAATTTCAATAAATAATTGTAAGTTAATTTATCCATTCGTAAATAATTATTCCAATCAAGCGGTTCAAGATTCATTAATCAAATAAACATGCCTTCTTGAATCACGCATTTCTAACAAATTTTTCACCCATATTCTTCTTTTTTTTCTTATTTCCCTGTTTTAAATACAATCCCATAGCTATGAACAGCCAATCCTCACCATTTAAATAACTCATTTAGTTCTTATTAATTATCTATAGTATAATATTATAGTATGTATATAATATATATTTTATATATCTATACTCGACGAGTGTATGCCAACAACTGAACCAAACTGAACACAAAAAATTTAAAAAAATGAGCAGTTTGCATGAACTGTGTGTGGTACCAGTCAGTCTTTCCATTAATCGGTCCAACTTCACTGAACACTGAACTGTGGCATGAAGTTTGATCGTGAGTGGGGCCTCAAATTTATTAGATGATTTTTACAAAAATATATTTTAATGTTACTTTCAGATCATAATGTTTATTTATTGTTAACATAAATTACACAATTAATTGAAAAAAAAAAATGTAATGTTACCTTCAGACCATAAGACGCACCCAAAATTTGAGTTCATTTTTCTATGTAAAAAAGTGCGTCTTATAGTCCGAAAAATACGGTACATATGTTAAAAATATAAAGAGGTGCTACTGTGCCAAATTTCATGCTTTCATCATAAAGTGCACATAAAGCACATTAAAAACTTAAAAATCAAATAGGTAACAAAAAGGTTTTTAGGTTAAACGGTTTTATTGAATAGTAGATGGTGTACAAAAATATTGAATATAAAAATAAGTGATTTTTTTAAGTGAAACGGTTTTTTTGTACAGTCGATTGTGTACTAAAAGCTTGTAAATAACTATGGATCAGTAATCTGAAACTTTAATTAAAATAAACTAAAATCGTGGAACGCAAAAGCCAAACATGATTTCCGATCCCCAACAATAATTGCGTCCCGCGATTTTATTTCATTCTGATAAAAGCGTTAGATTGCTTATTCATAATTATTTTCTAGCTTTTAACACATCAACTGTACCAAAAAACCGTTTAACTTAAAAAGCTTCATTTACCTATTTACGTTTCTCTAGAATTTTACATTCTGCAATAGCAAAATAATGTTGTGGTATGCAACTAAATTGTTTTGTTTTCCTAATATGGCTTCGCTACACTGGGTTCAAAAAATGTAACACGCTGCCTGTTCCATTATTATGTAAGCCGACCTGCAACAGGATAAATGTGTACCTACGTGTCTAACAATGGACATGTGCATTTAGCTAAAGCTGGGTAATTCTGTCATGACGAATAATCAATATTCTATGTAGCGACTACCAGTTGCATTATTATCAACAGGGTTGTTGCGTCATGTTCCTGCTCTAATCAATGTCTAGTATCCAGTCATCATACTGACACAAAACATTTATTAAAAAAAATGTTACAGAAACGAAAAGCCGTCTACATAAAAGAAGAAAACAAGCAAATCTAAACGTGAGAGAGTACCGTATTTTTCGGACTAAAAGACGCATCTCAAATTTATAAGATGATTTTTAGAAAAACATAATATTTGAATGTTACTTTTGGATCATCATTTTTATTTATTGTTAACATAAAGGACCCCGCACAAACCTTATAGGATTTGGTTCTCGGTTAAATTGATCGAAAATTATTTTATTTTATAGTTTAAAGGTCACTAAGAAAAAGTGTCCGTATGGGCGCATAACCTAAAAACCAATATAGTCCAGTAAATAAGCCGGAAAATCTGGAAAAGTGGCGGAACAGCTCCAATTTCAAAAATTCTTTTTTTCCTTGATTCCTTAGACCCTCAGGAACATTCATCACCACTAACCTCCGCCTCACTCCGAAAATTGGAAAAAGTAGGGTGGTTTTAACCCTCTCAAAAGCACCCGCCAGTGAAACAGTGGTAAAAATTTTTGAAAAATAAAAATTTTTTTTTAAAAATCGGCTCTCGTGGGTTTTCGAGGTCGCTGATTACGAATCCGAGGTCTGTAATCAAGTGAGGGCAGTTCCAACCCCTCAAAACCACCCCCAGTCGTCACTGTAATGAAAAAAATAGTAAAAATAATATTTTTTAATGTTTTTTTCAAACAGTAAAAAATAATATTATTTAATGTTTTTTTTTCCCTTTTTTCGTTTGTTGTGGTGGGTGTGTGGACATTGGATATTAAAAAGTACTAGATTTCCGCTTCAACGTACTAGCGTACAGAAAATCACAAAAAAGTACTAGATCTAGTACAATTGTACTAGACTGACTGGAAACACTAATACCCACAAATACACAGTTGACTAAAAACGAAACATAATATTATTCTGCAAGCTCATTCAAATTGACTGAAATTAGAATCCAAAAAGGAACAATTTCGATAAAAAGTGGAAAACGTTAAAGGCTCGGTTCACATTTTTTATTTGAACTTTAAAATCATGTGAAGTTTGTATGTCACTATGTGTGTACACATCATATACCAGGTGGCAACTTTAAAAACTTTATTCAATTTTGCAACCACCCATCCAATTGCCGTCAGCGCTCGTTCGTCGACCGTCGCTATCACGCCGTACCTACATGCAAACGGTTCATGGAACAGATGATTTAGTTCCCATGCAATGACTGCGCTATCAAGTTCCGAGCCAAAAGTTTTTGGGAGAGAAAAAATATTGAAAAATTACGATCGGTTCGACTTTGAAAACCGTTGCAATAACACGCGATTCGTTTTACAATGAAGCAGGGGCTACACACATGGCCAGCCTGGGTCAATATCTCGCAATAGACTGGTGTGGCCGCTACACCAGAGGCAATAATCGTAAAATGTTCGAGGCTATTGGAGGTATTGAAGTGCTGGGGAAGACAACGACAAGTAGTATATCAATGAAACAAGTATAATCACATTCATATTAACACAACAAATATTTTATTTCAATAAATATCTATATTTTGAAAATACGTAATTTGCATTATTACTAGTTATATATTCTGACACAACTAACTATTTTGAAGTTAAGGCCACTGCACACGAGGCTGGAAACACTGCTAGAACCACTGGTGGAACTTCTGATTGCCGGCAGACTGGCTACGAGGCTGGAAATGAAGTCACTGCGGGCTCGACTACGAGCTCAAGATGGATTTAAAAATTAGCTTGGTCCTCTACTTGCTCTGAGCAAGAACCAATCAGGAAACAGTATCTTCTCACGTGGGCGACACAAACAAAGACTGCTCCATGGTGTGTGTTCTGTTCAGAGACAATAAACGTCCACTTTTGTTGCCGTTCTATCACTGCGCGCGCACCGAACCTACCTACAAAACAAGCTTGAAAAGACGTCTCGTGTGAAGCGAGCACATAAAATCAATCATGAAAACCAGCGCTAGAAACTAGTAGTCAAATCTAGCAGGGAATATAGCGGCAAATCCAGCCTCGTGTGCAGAGGTCTTTATTTTCATTTTTAAACGTTTTTATTTAACTTCACGTTACGTATATTCGTTTATTCGCATTAATCTGCCGTGATAACTGTTTAAATAACCTAACGTTTGCTCTTAATCAATCTATCATAGATATCTGTGATTGGTGTGACACTAGCGGCCTTAAACTAAATATAGCCAAAACAAAACATATGTATTTCGGCACTAAACAGTCGTATAATATCAATAACGCACCTACTATTTTTATGCAGATGCACATCATTGACAATGTTCAGGTTTTCAATTACCTTGGCGTCTACATAGATAACAATCTACAATGGAGTTATCATGTGGATGTTCTAGCCAAAAAATTACAAAAAAGTATATTCTTACTACGTCAGATGAAGGGATTGATGGAAAATCAATACTTACTGTCACTTTACTATGCGTTCGTTCATTCTTACATCAGCTATGGTGTTCTCCTATGGGGAAATTCAAGAGACAGCAAACGTATATTTTATTTGCAGAAAAGAGCTATACGAACAATTTTTGGTTTAAAACCGCGTGACTCTTGTCGTAATGTTTTCAAAGAAAATAATATTTTAACTTTGGCAGCGGTTTACATCTATAAAGCTGCAGTGTATATTCACACAAATATGGAAAATTATGGTTCAAGAGGTCACGATTACAGTACGCGACATAAAGATTTACTTTTACTGCCTAAACCAAACTTGACAATGTTCATTAAAGGCACATGTTACAATTGTGCACGGATCTACAATCATCTGCCAATTAATATAAAAAGTATTAATAATATTGATAAGTTCAAAGGAACACTTAAAAAATTTCTGTATAATGGCTGTTTTTATTCACAAGATGATTTTTTTAATACTGTGTGATTTTTGTACTGACGTTTCCAATAACCGTAACAGGTTCTTAATGGAATAAATATATATTATTATTATTATTATTATTATTATTTGTATTTAATTGTAATTAAAGTCTTCATGGTTGAAGGTTTATTGAAAGATACTGTAACAAAACTGCTCTTTGTTGTGGTGGTAAATATTTATTTACAACAATACATTGTTAACAAAACAAATAAACAAACTAACTAAAAGGGCTTCTCTTATATAATAGAAATAAAATAGGAATAATGTAACAAACAAAACAACAACTTCTAAGTAATAAAAATAATACAAAATCACTATGTACACAGAAATATATACAAGAAATGTTTATCTAAGCGCTCTAAAAATTTATATCTGAACTCATTGATTTATGACTGGAAATCGAACACTGTATGTTAACACTATACCATCAACTGTGTCTGTAACTGTCGTGAGGCTGTATTTATATGCGTTGGGTACCCGTTCTAGCTTTTTCTCGAATATTCGAAACCCGTCTCTACCTGTTTCCACAAAAGCTCCTCAACCTGCTTCTACCAATGCGCGCATTGTCGATGGCGTGCGTCACAATAGTAACAATTATAACTGCAAAATAACAGCGTGAATATCGTTGGTCAATATTCTGGAGCAAATATTCGCGAAGAAATATTGCCCCGGTGCGTAGCCAGCCTGTCCAGCCGCTGCTTCATTGTAGTAGTGAGAGACAAACATTGGAAGCAAGTACTTGCCAATTACTTTTGGGCTAGGCTTGCCATGTGTGTGGCGCTAGCTTAATAAAAATGAAATTGGTGTGTCACTGCACTCATATATACTAAATTTTCTATTATTTTTAAATGCGACCAAAACATGAAAACGCTCTGTCCATGAATCCGTGTGAGTCACTCCTCATCTCTGCAGGAAGGATACAGTTCGCTTCTTCAAATTCTTCACTCAAGAAAATTGTCTATTACTGTGTGTATAGGTATGTCGGTGTGTTGTGTAGTTTCTATGTCAAGTAGGCAGTTTTGAAATATAAAACTGTGTGTGCTTTTAAACTGTAGGAAATTGTTGCAGAAGAACTTACGTGTCTTATTAATGTTGTGTTTATTTATTTATTTTGAATTTACTACAATGGAGTTCATTTTAAACATTACGGTAATATTAATATTAGTGATGTGCCGGATATCCGTATCCGTATCCGCGGATATCCGAGGGAGAAGAAAGATCCGTATCCGTATCCGTTAGTTTTTGGCGGATCTTCACGGATCTTTTACCTTATTGATTTTCAATTCATAGATGAAATTTTATATATACATATAGGTGATTAGGTAATAATGAAAACCTGTTAAAACTTAAATTCCATTCAGATTATTTTTTGACGTGATAACGTCTTATAAATTGATGAATCACCAATCTTATAAATTGATAAAACACCGGCTGCATGTACGAAAAAGTGTAGCGTTCCTAACGGTCGTAACGTTCCTAACGTAACGTTCCTAACGCGTAACGTTCCGCCTGACCCTGTGCGTGCTTTTTGCTAATTTCTCGCTCAATTTAAATCAGATCGGTTTGAAACCAGTCTTAAACGAAAGAGGAGAACATTTTACATAGATTTCGTATAACAGAATTTGCGTAAACAGTTTTTTTATACAAATTTATATATAAAAATAGCTGTATAAATGCAATGTTGTCTAATGCATGACGCGACGCGGTCGGTCGTCTTTGTTTGCCGTACATGGAAATTAGAAAATAACGTATGTCTTGTCTTAACATGAAAACGGCTGCATTTCTAATGTTTAATTCAATTTTTTGACATTAGTATTTTGTGAAATGCAACGCCTTCTAAGTTAACTATTGGAATAACTAATTATTATTAGAACATAATACTTTGACAGTTGCAAACGTCACTTTTGACATTTCTTATCATTCCGACACCAAGGATAAGCGGATTGAAACCAAATTTTGGGAGGTTTAGGTTATGTATTACGGAATACGTTATCACGTAAAACTATCGTCCGTAAACCGACTTTACAGACAACCAATTTTATTTTTTTAAATCGTATTTGGCACCTTTATATTGCAAACATTTATCGTAGTGAGTACCATACTAATAGTGCATAGCTCAAAGGTACTAAATCAACTATCTTTATAATGAGATATTGAACATCGATCTTTGGAAAGAGACAATCTGTTATGAGAGTTAACTCTTAAAGAGGTCAATAACTTTTTCCCATAACAGATAGTCTCTTTCCAAAGGTCGATGTGCAATATTTACCGCCATGTACTCTAAGCAAGTTAAGATCCGTATTCGTATCCGCGGATCTTAAACCAAAAATCCGTATTCAGATCCGTATCCGCGAATATACATTTTTAACGATCCGGTACATAATATAACATTTTTAAATGATTATAAATTTTTTCCGTATTATGGTTGACTAAATAATCTATTAAAAATATAAACAAATACATGCATATGACCTATTATACTTCTTGCGAGTCTTAAATAATTTTTAGCGTTCTTCTTTGAGAGAAAGTCCGAGGCGGACCGGTAAAACGGGACATTTTTTTTCGTAAACGGCTCTATCTGTTTTTCAAATTTTGCTCATGGATGTAAAACAGTTCCTCCTAGAAAATGCAAGGAGGGAAACTGTACAGGTAGAAGTAAATTAATAAAGGGAAATAAAATGACAAATCGATGCCTCTTTCCAGAAGTATTATTGGGAACTGAATAGAATCCACAAACACACGGCCACCACGCGGAAGATCCACTTTTATGTACGTTTTAGGGATAGGCCAATCTGAAAACTAAAATCTGGGACACACTTAGATTTTAGACGATCGACAACTATAGAAGGCCATCAGAGATTGACTCTTATCACAGTACTTCCATTTTCTTACGGAACATGAAAGAAAGCTTCTCACACACAATTTGAAATAAAATTAAACGACATTATCGCTCCATTTTGAAAACTCAATCAACAATAGATTTTCTCAAGAATTGCATTTTAAAATTAAAACGTTATTTTACATTCGAGATAATAATAAAGCAATCGGCATTTATTTCTTTTTTCGAAAGAAGTCTTCTCTTATTTGTATTTTTCTTTTGTTTGCATTGTTATTTGTACCCGGAAAACAAAACAGAATAAAGTAGCGATAAAGTCAGCGACGTTTTCTTGCATCTGTATGTCTTTTTTGTACCAATTGTTTTCTTGTCACTTCGCAGTAAAACCAGTGGCGTATAGGAACTTTATTAAAAAAAAAAAACGTTTTCATCAATGAAGTAATTTTCATTTTTATACCGTAAATAATAAGCAATTTATAAACAAAATGCAGCTATCGATAATTAAGAACTTTTGACATTTTTTTTGAAGAATGTTTATTTCATATAAAAATGTACATCTCCGCGTCGCTACCTCCGAAAAAACTTGAAAAAATCAAGCTGGTAAAAAATACAGAAAAACTGTAGCGAATGATGTTCGGAATGGCGCAAGAAGTCGTAGTTTTTTTTTTAATTTGTTTAGAAATATTAACGAACAAACTTATTTTATCAGCTGTGCTAAAAAAACTACAGTGCAAAGTTACACGTACAAAATATTGGGATCGATCTCCGTATAAAATCTTTTTAAAATAAGCGTATTTGGATCATATTAAATACAGCGAACAAATTAAAAACGGGTTTCAAAAAGTTTAGTCTTTTAGTGCAGGTTAAAATATACATCTAAAATTTAAACACAAACGCTGGGTTGAAAATTAAAAAAAAAACAAATTTTGAGACTGACCTAGATTGTGAGCTTACTCACTATATAACCCTAAACTGCTTCACAATATTGTTAATGACAGTTATCTATTAGACAATGTTAGCTTTAAAGTTTCCAGTGCAGCAACTAGAACAAAATATTAACCTTTAGCATGTCCTCAAGTTTCAACTCAGCGTTTTGATAATTCAGCATTATGTAGGATGATGTCATTGGTGAGCACTCTGCAAGCTAACAAACCTTCTATAGACTTTTTCCAGGGCAGTTACAAGGCACTGTACGTAGATCAATAAGATCATGAAATTATTGCAATGGACATAATATTTTATAGCGTGTCGCTTTTCTCTCTTTTATACTAGATATGTTTAATGTTTATATTTAATGTCATGTTTATATTATTATGTCATGTTTATATAACATGTACTCATTTTCAGAAATTTGTAACTCGCTGTTATTGGACGCATATCTGTTGGGAATACATATTTATTATTATTAAACTTATTTTAAACCGTCAAAAATTTGTTTTTAAAGTAATGAAATCGTTTTAAAAAAAACAATTTTTTCCAGGGATGAGACCTACCATATAAATTTTTTGCTCCCTGAAACGCATTTCCACTAAATTTCATCCAAATCGTTGAAGTCGTTTTCGAGAGAAAAAAAAGCTCGTTCAATAATATAAGCTCTGTTCTAAGCTGTCTAACAGAACCGTCACCGTCTTGCGCGTTAGCTAAAACGAAACTGTATCGGTTTTTGAGCTAGTGCAAATGACGGTTCTGGTACCGTTCTCAGACAGCTTGGAACAGAGCTATAGTATAGGATTATATATTAACGCCATCTCTCGGTATAAAAATGAAAAGCCAAACTGTATTTGAATTACGTTAAATGAGGATTTTAGTAGATCATCTGTCTCATGAACACATTAATTTTCTATACTAGATTAAAAAAAAAAATACTACCGTTTGATTGTCCCGATCGACCAATCAAAACTCAAGAAAAAAGGTATGCATGCACATAATATATTAACTTCGTGTGTCGGTTTCATTAAGTTCGTTTTGCGTTTTGTTACCAAAAGATGAAGACGTATAGGTATAGTTGAATCGTCAACTAGTTACTTACGAAAACAGAAACCGTTGTTTCAATCACGAAAGATTAACAATTATTTTCGTTGAATCAACGTATAGCACTAATCTATACTAATACCTATTATAAAGAGAGAGTGAGATTTTTGTGAATTTGTGTGTATGCGGAGCATAATCTCTGAAACTGCTCATCCGATTTCACAATTTTTTTCATAAATATTTAGAATGGAGCTCCAAGATGAACATATAAATATATTATCGCGTTGAAATAAAATCGATTTTCCTGGAGACCAATTTTACAACGTAAGTCGACGAAAAAACGGTGGAAATCTATACACATTCGTGCGAAGCCGAACTGAACCACCAGTAATTAATATAAACGATCGTTAACTAAAGAGCACTGCACACGAGGCTGGTTTTGCCCCTAGATTCCTTGCTAGATTTGGCTGCTATATTTCAACGTGCTGTGATGTTGGTTTTGGTGATGGCTTTTATGTGTTCACTTCGCACGATGTATATAAATATTAAAGCTTGCTTTGTAGATGGGTTTGGTGCGCGCGCAGTTATAGTTCAAATGTTAACAAAAATAGGCGTTTGTCTCTGAACATAACACACGCTGTAGCGCCATGTTTGTTTGTGGGCGTTTGTCCACGTCGCTCACGTGAAAAAATGCTGTTTCTGGATTGGTTCTTGCTCAAAACAAGAAGACAAACTAGTACAAAAAATAGCCCCGGTTCTAATTGTGAAATCCATCTTGTGACCTCGCACACGACGCTCGCAGTGATGTCATTTCCATCCTCGTAGCCATACAGCCGCGCCGGCTAGCACAAGAGCCAGCAGTAGTTCTAGCGGCAAAACCAGCATCGTGTAATATGCCACAAAGTATGCTATATATCAAATTTTTTTCGACAGAGTGTAGTACTTAGATCACTGATCAGAATCTATTTTTTTAATAAAAACGAAAAAAAATACAACTGGAATAAAAAAGATTCACTAGAAAATAATACATAACAAAATCTAACTAGATGTTTTTTTCTTTCTTTTCAACTCCTGGTTAAACAACACTGATCCGGTTCTGCAATTCGCTAGCAATAAGAATATTTTCGCTTATCATGAAATTACTATAATCGATTGAACACACGCGGTCGGGCCATTTTGGGTATGGCACTCGAAAGAAAATGGCCCCCAATTTTATGATTTCCGGATACGATATTCAGATGTATCAACAACACAAGAAGAAGTGCTACAGATCTAGAGTCTTTCAACACGGACGCTGCGCTGTGTAGAGCAGAGCGCAAACAAGGTAAACTTTATTCCAGACAGATTTCTCATAAACAGCTTCGTGTATTTAGGATATTGTGACGTCATCTATTTTCCCAATAAGTTTATAACGTGTGGTAGACATTGCGCCAGCAAGTTTTAACAGTCTCCCAAGCAGAGCCGGATTTAGCATGGTGCCATGTAGGCCCGGGCCCATAGCGGCAAAATTTTAGGGGCGGCAAAACGGAAAAAAATGGAATTTTCAGGGAAATAATATTACAGTACTATGTTTTATCTACTCCATTCCAGTTTTACAAAAGACGCGTATGAGTATGTGATATAGTCATGATTGAGCTAATGCCAAGTTATTCGTTTGACTCAAACTAAATGTACGCCTGTACAGTAAACTGCAGCAGAGCGGCTCCGCGCCGACGTTTTTGTAAGTAATTTTGTGAAAGAGAGAGAGAGGCGGCGGCCGCTTCGCGCAGTCTCTGATTGTGTACAAGGGAAAGGGGGTGCTGCTTCGTGCTTCCTCGGCTCCGTTCAACTGTAAAAAAATATTGCAAATCCAATGTAAACTATAGAAAATATTGGTTGGGGTATAGAGTGCTTTTAATTGTGAGGAAGGCGGCTATTTCGGGGAGCCCATAGGCGCAAAATATGTAAATCCGGTCCTGATCACAAATAATAACATTAATTAATAATTACGCTCTAGATCTGTATAGAACGTTTGGACGTACCTCCTATAAAATAGCTGATTTTCACAATAACTATATTTGTGACATTTATGACAACTCTGTATGCGACCATATTGCAATCTACAGTGTAAACTCTAGCGACACACTCAAGGGACTACGCATTTTGTGGCGTTATTGAGAGTTGTCGCTAAACGGAGAGAAGAAATAATCCATTAATGTTTTTTTATTACTATAATATGCATTTACTCATAATATATTAAAACAACTAATCAACAAACATTCATACTATCACAAATTATAACGCTTATTGCGTATAGTCTGTTATTTTTGTCTGACGTTTTCGTCTCAACAAACAAAAGAACGAATTTCTTAGAATCTTTGGTACGCCTGATGCCGACAACAAAGCAACAAAATAACAAACAAGTACCTACTGTTTATTGCTTATAGAGTGAGTGTGTCGTTTTTTAGAGTGTATTATTGTATGAGCAAGAAGGTAAACCAACTATATAGAGGTAATTTCGATGTTTTAAGGAGTTTGACATTATATCGAGTGACGTTAAATAGAGTTTACACTCTATTTGGGTTGTTTGCGAAAACTACGACTGATTTGTGCTGCTTTACTATCACTGTTTCTCTTATAGTATTAAATGATACCTGACAGGCACTTTTGAAAATTATTGTTGGATTGCTAAGATTGTGTTTACTTGTTTGATATGACAGCACAAGTGCGTCATTGGTTATTTTACAGGATTGGAAAGCTGCTATTTATGTGCAAAAATATTGTTATATCTCCGACAAAGCTGACTGGAATAAACATACAGAGCCAAGGAAGCTCTGCCTGCTGCTCTACTCGCGGATCGGATAAAATGTCTTTAAGCTTCGTCGCTTGCGAGTTCCTTCTTTTTCTATTTCTTTATAAGATACACAAATATACATATGCATACACAATATACAGATTTCTTCAAAAAATGACGGTGAAAAAAATTCAACGGCGTCTCGAGTTGATTTATTATTATTTTCGGCAGTATTCTTCATTTATTATCTATACCTACTAATATTATAAAGAGAGAGAGAGCAAATTTTGTGAGTTTGTGTGTATGTGGAGGGTAAACTCCGGAACCACTGCACCTTTTTGAAAAATTCTTTTATCGTTTGAAAGGTACATTACTCCTGCCAACATAGGCTATATATTATATATATAGGTATTATGTGCAAATTAGCTAAAGTTATGATGATATTCGTCAACTAAATTGGAAAAAATCGTACCTCTTGAAAGCTTCCACGGCGTCCGCTGCGGGAATAGTTAAAGTTACACGAAAATAATGTATGGCTGAATTGTTCCTCTTGAAAAGTTCTAAAAAAATGCCCGCGACAGCATATATCTATCGTCTCAGGTTAACTCACATCAACCATTTTTATCTTTAAAATTTGATAAAAAACAATGAACTATTTATGAAGCTGTTTTAACCGATATAGTGTTAGTCTATATTTAAGTAAAGTTTATTATTTTAAGTATTTAATTTAGAACAAAATGATTCTACTAGTCGGCGGTGCCGGGGATGTCAGGTATAAAATTATCTGAAAAATTGGTCGATAATAATTTTATTTATTGAATAGATATTTCCATTTAAAAAAATCGACTAACGGTCTAAAAACACCCCTTCCGGTGTAGATCGGAAGTCGTATAATATAGACCATTCAATGGCTCCATTGGTGCTCTACAATTTTTGTCTGGAACATTTTTCGAATTAATCGAGTCTACCCAAGGGCCAAGATATTAGCTTGTCTCAAGATAAACGTCCCACTCTGTATATTGTGTAATATGGTGTATTTGTGTGCGTAGTGCCCTGTGCTATAGTTTCCTTATTTTTTTAAAAAACAAATATAAACAAGCAAATGTAAATATATAATATGTATATCTATGTAGGTAAGATTTCAGATAACTGTTGCCATTTTCTAGTAAGGTTGTGTTTGCGGAAAAACACTCATGCTGGAAGGAAAAACGAAAAACGTATCGTTCTAATTCAGTCAACTAAAACATATTTACGTTCTACACATATAATTTACTGTTTTCACCAACATTTACAAACTCATATTGAAATGCATTTTCGTGGAAAATCCGAGGATATATAAACAAATAGGATATTTATTTAAATTATTACAATATTTATAGAGGAAGAGCTAGCAACATATTTCGAGTAATCTTTTCAACAGTCATGAAAATGTAGCTATTGAATCATGTATACTTGCTGAACAATGAAAGTCGATTCTGGCAGTCCCCTGCGACCGGACTATACTACCCAAAAATTACAAAGAAAGTAAGAAAAAAATGCTTTATATTAGTAAATGTTTTTAAATTTCTTAAAGTTAATTTCGATAGAAAATATTGACATTACATTGCCTCTCTCTTAATAATTGTTAACAGAACAGTGTAAATCTATATCTATACTTACCTATATCTATTCTATCTAAATATATAAACCTTATATTAAATATATCTGACCGTGACTGACTGATCTATCAGCGCACTGCTCAAGCCAGTAGACGGAGTGGGCTGAAATTTGGCAAACAGATAGTTTATGACGTAGGCATCTGCTAAGAACAGACTTTTGAAAATTCAACCTCTAAAAGGGTATAACGGGGGTTCAAAATTTTCATGAAAAAAACATAGATGTATCAATTCGAAAATACACATCAGGAATACTTCTGTGAACAAATAAACACGTGTTTCATGCTTTTTCAAAAACAACCCCTCCAGAAGGGGAAAAGAGATAAATATTGTCTAAAAATCAATATGCGTAATATTTTCAAGGTTTGTCAGGCCGTTGATCACTGAATGTCATTAATTTTAGGGGGGGTCTATGGGTAACTATGCCAAATAATGGGAATGCATCCGTGTCTCGTCCCAATCGCGTGCGAAGCCGCGAGTAACGACTAGTACATATATAAAAATCTTGTGTCACGATGTTCATCCGCGCTTATCTTCGAAACCACTGAATCGATTTTAATGAAATTTTGTAAATGTGTTTTGCTTGGTCCATCTTACACTATAGGACAATTGTTACAATATTTTGTCTAAAATTTGTAAAAAACCCGGTTTTAGTAACATTTAGCGACGTCTGACAGAATTGGCTCAAAATATTAGTTAAATAGCAAATCTGTAAGAATTTGCTCAACGCTATTAGTTCAGTTGCCGGACCGCAAACGAAATACATTTTGAAAAATTATATATCTATCGAAACCGGGTGAAACAGGCCCGGGCCGCTAGATTATTATCTATCGCAACTTTAAAAGTTTTGAAATTTTGAATATCTATACTAATATATAAAGAGGTAAAATTTGCACGTTTATCTGTATAGGGGGTAATATCTGGAACTACTGAACCGATTCTAAAAATTATTTCCCTAAGTGTAAACTAGTCGGGGCCACACATAGATTGCAAAGATAGTAACCCCCTTTTTTGATTTCGTCGTAGTCGGGTAAAAAACACGAGTTACTCCGTCATTTACTAAACATTTCTTACACAAGTGAAATTCACGAAATACGTTTAAAATAAGTCGCATAAAGATAAGACAAGCTGCAAAAAGTGCAGAAAAGCATTAGAGAACTTTTATTTCTAACATAAGTACTCACTTTCATCTTACAGTAGCATTAAGCGTCAACTATTCGATCTGTAGTTTTATAAATAAGCTTAAATTCCCCTACAAAAAGGAAGTTCAGGCACAATGTGAGAAACAATAAAGATTAATTTCAGACGCGCAACATTTACACACAGAGAGACAGAGAGAGAACACAAGGAAAAGAAGAAACAAATGGATCCGCGATGTATCAGCACTGTTAGATCAGTCACTGGGGTAATAAGGAGGACTGCATTAGGTGTAATATAAGAGACTGATGTGTGATCGTTCTTACTTCTTATATAGTGCAGTGTAGTACAATGCGGGTTATACTCCTTGAACCATAGTGCAATCGTATAAGGTACTAACATTCTTTACAGATTAGCCCGCGTAAAAACAATTGAAAACCGATTCTGCATTTGCTCGCGTGAAGAGACCAATTCGACATTCAGATTCGCTTGCGCAAAAATCGATTCTACATTCAGATTCGCTCGCGCGAAGATCCGTTTTACCGGCCACAACTCTCGCAGCAATGTCGATTTTCAGTTTTAAGAAAAACTTTAAGATAACCGAATAATACTAATCCCATCAAAAACATAAAATGTAAAAAAACGCCAAGTCTCGCATCGCAGTTCTTCCGCTACAAAAAGTAAAGATCTCATGTAAAACCAAGTCAGTTATGTTAGTGTCTATGGAAGCACCTGTCCAATAACTTTGTTATAAATTGTTACCTAATCAATTGCGTATCAACATTTATAGTGACCGTATCAATATTAGACATCGTTATTTTTATAAAAATTATAATGACTTGGCAATTGCACGGCAAGATAATTATGAAAGAATAATCTACTATTTCGATTACTAAGTAAATCTAAACAGTGCACTTAAGAATAAAGTATTTTAATTAGTACCTTTAATGTGGTGCCGTGTAAGTGCCAAGTCATTATAATTATTATAAAAATAACGATGTCTAATATTGATACGGTCTATTGATTTTTCGAGTAATGAAATTTCAATATTTTTCATTTTTTCCATCCTTTATAGGATAAACGCTAACTAAAATTCAAAATTTCAAGTTTGTTGGGACTGCTAGAAGTACCTTAGCATTTTGATGATCGGTGAGTGTGTCAGTGACAAAATTAAAGAACTGGCATTATAGCCAGTTATAGTATGCCCTCTGGATCACTAAAAATTCAAACTTCTTATTTTATCCATAACGAAGTTACACGGGGGTCAAAAGTGCCGTGATAGAGTCGCTTCGAGAAAAGGATAGTACGGCAGTGCTCGACTTGGCGGGTGGACTGCCGTGCCCTCTGATCTTTATGTTTCACCCAAATTGGCGCAGTTGTTTCTCATTTAGTTATGAAAAACCCGCAACATAAATATTCGGTCAACTATAAAAGTAATCGATCACAGAGCAACGCGTTCGGAAACCGATGTTTTCACGATATTCAAGAACGAGAATAGCTATAGTAGCGCGGGTAATGCATTTTATATTTTCAGTTTTAATGAAACGGTTATTTTTTGAGAATTCGTCGCGCCATTACGTTTTTAGGCTTGGTGCACCTTGTACGGTGTCAACACAGTTTGTCGTCATGTGTGAAGACCGATAATATAGAGCACATATAGAAAGGAAGTTGGCTGGCGTAGGGCGCTTGCTTTATCGCCGCTATAACTTCCGCCTTTTGGGGCGATGCGGCTTGCGTTTACGACGTTGCCAGCGGAAGGAGGGGGGACGCACAGAGAGACAACGCAGGTTCATATTTTCTCCAAGACTCACACACAAATGCGTGTCGTTTATTTACTAGAAAGAGTTGCAGCGAATAGTATAGTTTCCACCAAATCAAATATCGAATATTCGGCAAGGTCACATATCGAATAGGAGTTTATGTATCTATGATGTAATGTAGGTTATTATCGGCGAGTTAGACTACAGCTATATTGCTTCCGTTTTTATCTCGATCCAATGTCACCCGTCGTGTGTGCCCGATCAGATAGCAGTTACAATTGTGTTGTAGGATTACAATGAGTGACTGGGAGGATGATTTTTTTCTAGAGAAGAACGTTCTCCTTACGAAGAGATGTAGAAAACAAATTATGGATGCATCATTTGAAGAAAAATTGTTTCGAAGGGGAGTTTCTTAAAACTTGTCAACCTATTGGAAATTGTCCAGATAAATTCAAAGACTACTACCGTATGACTATTCCTCACAAGATCAATAAACTGCTCTATATAATAGTGTACCGCCGCAATGAGATATATCGAACTAGAAATAAACATGTTTCACCGGCCAACCCAGTAGACTATGCAAATCTTGATTTTTGCGTTTCTTCCGATGTCGCCCGACATTTAATGGGGAGAAATGTGGATCCAATGTAGACGTAACCTAAGCATAGAGATAATATAATAGAGTACGCGAGACAGCAGTGGAAGGGCCTGCAATTAAGAAAGATAACATTTCCTTATGTCTATAGTAACTAATGATGCAAAACAATGCTGATTTGGGTAAAAAAATCTGGTTTTCTGCAGCGTTCTGTCTCTTAACTGAGGACACTTTTACTTATAGCAAATATACACACTAGCGTACTCTAGTTAGTTATATCTTCTATGAGCTTAAGTGATATTATGTTGACATGAGTGTCAGCCAGTTTTAAGGAGGTTGAGCCGTTTTACGAAGATAATGAAAAAAATCTGAAATAAAGTTTTTTTAATAGATTTTTTTATAACAAAATTTTCTGTAAAAAATCCAAAATCATTAAGAGACTTATAAAGTTAAAAATTAAAAAAAACTTTTACATGTAGTCTTATGGAAAATATGTCAACCTAGCATGAAAACGATACATTTTAATTTTTTGCAAATAACCAAATAATGTCAGCAGTTCCGAAAACTAACTATGTAAACTGCAGTAAAGTATCGATGTCTTACGCATATTTTAATATTTTTTCCAATTTAATTAGGAGACTTAATCAATGCGTCTGTTGTATTGAGCCCATATTATTTTAACAAAATAAGTCGCATTGAATCTATCCAAAAAAAAAAAAAAGATTTCTAAGAACTGTCAATTGGAAATTCAATTTACAATTAACATACGAAATCTTTAATGAAACTACAAACTCTTGAAGTTAGAAGGAAAATTTCTGATATGTGTTGTCTACATAAAATTATAAACGGTACAATTAAATCACCCGACTTACTAGCGAAATTTTATTTATCTGCTTCAATCTACCACACTAGGAATAGAGATCTATTTTATTTGTCCTCAGTCACGACCAATTATGCCTTTAACTCTCCGCTTTTCAGAATGGCGTACATTTTCAACGATATCAACAATAGAACGGATATTGATATTTTTGGGGATAATCTAAAAATTTTAAAAGACAAATTTCTGTTTTTTTGAAGTGAAAATTATATCTTTTCGATTCTCTAAGTTCTATATTATTCAATTATGTTTCTTATTTTATTGCTTTTTTTCTTTCTTTTATATATATAGTTTGTAACAGTGCTGCAAATGTATAATAATTATTGTATAATATTGAGAGCAGGCTTGTTACTGGACATTGTCTGTTAGCCTGCCAGATTTACAAATAAAAATAAAAAAATAAAATAAAAATAAAAATAAATATTAAACCTTAGCACTTTTCGGTTATAGACCTTTATTCTTGACAATTTTAACAATTTAACTGAATTTTCAACTTTTTAATGATTTAATTTTAATTTTTATTACATCTTATTTCTTTTTTTAAATTATTTACTGCAAAAAATATGTAAAATACAGATATTTACATAAATTTATTTTTTCTAACCTAACTTTGTAAAAAAAATTCAAAAGTGAGTCCATTAAGTAAAATACTGAAATAATTAATTCATATTAAAAAAAAATTATTTATTTATGCCTTTATGACAATAATTTATTAGTATCATCGACTTATAACCTTTTGTAAAAATGTATTATGGAAAAGTTCCCATTTAAAATTCGACTTGCTTTTGATTGCGACTGTAACGCATCAACCTCTTTAAGTATCCCGAGTCAAAAGATTATTAGTAATATACTACATTTTTTGCACGTAGGTACTCGCTATTTTCCCCATTTTCAGCACAATTGTCGTAAAATACTGTTGACAGTTCCATTCGATGGCTTATGGAAATAGCTATTCGCGCTTGCTCTTGTTTTCTAATAGTAGACTCAGACAGATTATATAGTTACTGATTAGATCGCGTACATTGGTTTTACTTTACACACTAGTGTGCACGAAGGGCAACCATTTTATAGAAGGGTGTGCAAAAACATGTTTCTAGAATTTTTCTATCTCGAGAACTACAACAAAATATAACCTTTTAAATAACGCTGTTTCTTTATTTTTTGCTGCTGTTAAAATTAGGAAGAAACGAGTGGAACATTAACAGAAGCTATGAAAAATGCTATCAGTTTTTAAATTGAAAATATTTTTATGTCTTTTCAGTTATACATAAAAGCGTATTCTTTAACAAATGACAATCAAGAACGAACTCCAAACAGAGTCAGTTTTTACGAGGCGCCACGTGAGCAATGGCGGTCATTACCGGCCGTCGCTGATGTCGGCGAATCGACAGGGCGAACAATGCATGTGTGAGTTTTTCGAAGAAAGCGTCTGATTCATTGTGCGTTCGCCGAAGAACTAACGTATCGCAGAATAATGGACGACATCTTTATCATATACTGTGCGTTCCAAAAGTAAGGTCCTTTTCACATCGCGTCGCTATTTCGTTACTCTTACCGTACCGTGTCTGTTTCGAGGTCAAGCGTGCAGTTGCCATTGCACGCGAGCACCGATTGTAATTTCGCCCAATCGGACGCGTCTCGGCCGGTCCGCCGGCCATACGCGTCGCTTTGAAAAGCAAAATTTGACACAATTACAAATATGTCGGTCAAGTGGGTACACGAAACTGTGAAATGGCGGAAACATAAAGATCTCGTGCAATTTGAAATTTAAAAATAGTTTTCCTACTCTAAATACCAATTTGCACCCGAGTAAAGCCCGACCGGACACTTTGTTAATTTATGAGATAAATAAAACAGAGACTTTATATTTTACACTACACACTACAGAAGTAAAACTGGCATAATTGTGAAAAAAAAACAAATAAAAATAACTGCCGGGATCAAACCTACGAGGCAAGTGTCTTACGGCGCCACCGAGTTAGGTTAATATTCGGTTTTTATAGTATACGGTATACGTACATTGCAACACGTTCGTTACATTTTCTAACTCAAGAATCAATTTCACCCGACCGTGCCAAAAGAAGTTTTACTTCAACAAGAACACAAATGAAGCACGAAATGATCATAAAGGATTGTGAAACTTACGATTCTTCAGTAATGTAAAAATTCTTTTATAAAATTGTTTTTACACAATATGTTGGAGTCTCGACTACATTTATATACATGCAAGTAATCGATTTACAATATATAGGTATCCATAATCACAAGACGCAGTCGTTTATGTCGAAGATTTGGTAAAATACGAGTAACTAATCAACTCATTTGTTTAATGATCCATTCCAGTGGTGGCTGGTGAACATTCTAAATGGGTGTTCCACAGAGTCAGCCGAATGTACCTCCTAACAGAGGGGTAGCTTATTTAAATTATGAATCACTGTCATGTTTATGATGTTTTAATTATTCACTTTTTTCAAACACTGTTGACAACAAACTACAATATACACTGTAACACTACTCACTGTTGCCATAAGCCGTGTGTCGTGTATCATGTATGTGTATATGTACGACATACGTACAACCGAGTCAAAGGTGTTGACTGAATGAGATAGATTCAGTGAATACTTCTAGCATATAACAGTGATAAATGCTTATTTGTACTAATGTGCTAACGATAAATGCAGCTCAAAGCCGATCTAAATAACACACTATAACTTATGGAACAGGAGTTGCACGGTGTACACCGGGGCTATCTGATGACGACGTTTCATGTGCTGTTTCGGAGCGCAGAACAGTGTCTAAACGGAAGAAAGTCTGCCACACAGAACACACACGAGTTTTATGGTCTCTCAGTGACTGTGTATTTTACACTACTTGCACACTACAGAAGTTAAACTGGTATAATTGTAAAAAAAAAACAAAAATAATGGCACCGACCGCCTTTAGGTTACAAAATAACTGTTTTACCTCGCCGCCACCTTAGCTTAATGTTTCGGTTTTTATAGTATTTGATGTACGTACATTAGCGACACGTATGTTACATTTTTAAACTCACGAGTCAATTTTATTCTACCGTACCAAAATAAGTTTTAATTCGATAAAAATTAACTGGACGATACAAAACCAACTGGAATATCCATTCATCTTGTCGACATGCGTGCTTTTACTTTTCGCCCGCCGATACGTATATACTACGCACAACTGGAAGCATTAATAATTCACGCACTTACGCAACACTTGGAATCGACTGACACTAAACAGACATCGCACTGCATCATTCATGCGCCGCTCAATCACTCCACACTTACCCAACACTACAGCGTTATGAAATAACTGTAAGTTATTTTAAAACTGTTAGAAAAAAACTACCTGTTTCTAAAATAACAGTTATCGGAATAGGCATGATGACATATTTTGAAATCCACTTCTATAATGACGTGGGTAGAATCTGCAATGTACATTTTATCTTTCATTGAAGTAATCGCGAAAACGCTTGTGACGTCACGCCTTAGTGACAGCTGACACCCAGAGTTGTCGTGCAGAGGCATTTCGTCGAAAGGTATGTAAATATACTTAATGTAGATTTATTTATAATTAAGCAACACGGTGATTATTTACTTCAAATGTTTATATTCTCTTTGATTTAGGAAGGCGTGACGTCATTCGGTGTTTCCGTCAACATGGCCGATTGCAGTATTCGTGTTGGAGTTACTCCTGTCCAAGAATATAGGTTTGGAAAGTCTGTTTGTCTGTGGACACGATTCAGGTCAAACGGATGGGCAGCTTGAAACCAATTTTTGAAAGGATATTTAGCATGCAAATATGAATAGTTCTATTGTTTTTGGGAAAAATCGGTGTATACGAAGAAGAGATGTTGTTTCTTTCTATTATATTTTTTCTATTACACAATATTATTTATGACTTTTCCAAGAAAGTTTTGTAAAAGTATTTTTTTTCTAAGCTTTGTAATTTCAGAAATATTTTATAAATAAACATATTATTCAGATGTTTTTTTAATTTTACGGATCTGTCAAAAATAAATTAATTAGGTAGCTGACAAGCATGCTTTGATTAATTTTTATAAGTGAAACCATATTGTATAGCTATGCAAACGAATAGAAAATAATATAGCATTTTTTACTAGTCCCTACCCGCGTCACCACACGCGTTAACAGAAATTTTATTAATTATTTGTCAAATGTTAATATTCTTGAAGTTGGAGTGGTCCTGTCCCCAATTGGCTGGATTTTTTTAAACACGTTTGTATCAGCATAGATTAGTGGATTGAAACCTTGAATAAAAATTTAAAAAATCTCTAATAAAAAAAATTGGTTGTCTGTAAAGTCGGTTTACGGACGATAGTTATACGTGATAACGTATTCCGTAATACATAACCTAAATTTATATAATAATTACAATAATTCGAATCTATGATATTGCATCTTTCGCTTCAAATTTAGGTAAATTTTATTAAGTAGAATAATAAAACACTATAAAAAGTACACTATTATTATATAAAAAACAACTATGGCATGTATCTCTTTTGCGCATGCGCCGATTTTCCCCAAAAAATTTACAAAAATTTCTAGTAAAAATAGATAGAGTAAAAACCGTTTTAAAAACTATATTATTATTATATAAAACATCATTATAAGAGATATATTCTTTTACGCATGCGCCGATGTTCCCCAAAAACAATAGGCCACTTCATATTTGCATATCAAACATCCTCCCAAAATTTGGTTTCAATCCGCTTATCCTTGGTGTCGGAATGATAAGAAATGTCAAAAGTGACGTTTGATACTGTCAAACTATTATGTTCTAATAATAATTAGTTATTCCAATAGTTAACTTAGAAGGCGTTGCGTTTCAGAAAATACTAATGTCAAAAAATTGAATTAAACATTAGAAATGCAGCCGTTTTCATGTTAAGACAAGACATACGTTATTTTCTAATTTCCATGTACGGCAAACAAAGACGACCGACCGCGTCGCGCGCGCGCCATGCATTAGACAACATTGCATTTATACAGCTATTTTTCTATATAAATTTGTATTAAAAAACTGTTTAGGCAAATTCTGTTATACGAAATCTATGTAAAATGTTCTCCTCTTTCGTTTAAGACTGGTTTCAAACCGATCTGATTTAAATTGAGCGAGAAATTAGCAAAAAGCACGCACAGGGTGTGGCGGAACGTTACGCGTTAGGAACGTTACGTTACACTTTTTCGTGCATGCAGTCGGTGTTTTATCAATTTATAATATTGGTGATTCATCAATTTATAAGACGTTATCACGTCAAAAAAATGGATTCACTTTGTTTTTATTTACCTTCACACTCATTGCGCCCGGTTGCAAAGTACAAGAACTTACGCACTAGTAATAAACAGAATATTTTTTGACGTGATAACGTCTTATAAATTGATGAAACACCAGCTGCACGCACGAAAAAGTGTAACGTTCCTAACGTTCCGCCTGACCCTGTGCGTGCAAGCAAGAGCGCAGTAGGCTTCGGCCCAAGTTTGACAGCTACTAAAATTTACGTTACGGAATACGTTATCACGTAAAACTATCGTCCGTAAACCGACTTTACAAGCAACCATTTTTTTAAGAATATGTAGGCTCTCTGACCAATGAAACAGTATGTAGGTATGTGAGAAATAACAGGATGCACGAATAGTAATTAAAAAGTTTTAGAGTACTGAAAATGAAATAAATGTCAGCCGTTTCATAGAGGATACTTGAAAAAAAATGTAGAACATATCTCGGACGTAATGCAGATATGACTCGTGTGTCTGTTGATACTCGTTTACTTATGTCACTTGCTCGTCGAGAATATAGTTTCTAGCATCCTAAATAGTTGTTTGTTTGCTTTTTGCGAAAACTTTACTGACATATCGTCGTTGGTTCTGTAATAGCTCTTATGTGCATAGTTGACAGTTTTTCCGTTTTTTAGATGAAAATACTCAGGAAACGGAGCTCTATACACAAGTAATACCTCCAAATTAATTTTACAGTAACCAACAAGGGGAAGTAACTCTTATGTGAAAAGTTGTATCAAATAATTCCTCTCATGTGCCAATAAATCCGAAATTAACGTTAAATATTTTAAAAAAAAATGCTTCGTCTTGATTAAACATGTATAGTGAAGATAAGTATGAATTCGTAATATACCTCTGAAATTGCTAGTTCTTACCATCCATTGCTGAAATAACCACTTTTTGGCCTTTCCTGCAAATTTTACTTTTTGCATATAAAGAAGAAGAACTAACGACGATATACTACTTTGTGAACAAAACAGTGCTCTTTAGGATAAGGTTCTTTTTAAAAAGCATATGAACAGTAACAAATGTTATTGAAAAAGAACTGTTTCATCCATTACTACGACTCACGGACTCTGGCGTTTGTCCATCACTAAACTTCTCAAAGCAGATTCGTCCGCATCGCCCCCACAGTAATTCAGATATCGGAAAAAAATATTCGTTCAAGCTTATAAACATGCATTGAATGCCATGATTGTAGTATTATATAAAATGTATTATAGGTATACAGCCTGATGTCTATATTATGTCATGAATCTAAAAATCGCTGGACCTATTTTAATTTGATTTTTACTCAAACACAGAAAAAAAAACTAATGAAATTCTTATTCTAGCACGGGTAAAACCAATTTAAATGAGATAATTGCATTTATTTATTCCGCCTCTGGTTATAATCCTAATAGTCTTTTTTTAACACCACCAACAGCCACGGTTATTTCAAATCAAATCTCAGCACTGGGGGTTTGTAATAGAAGAAGCATTTAATTCAAAATAAACATACTAGTCTGTGGTCATATATAAATAACGGCAGGTTTCCCCTGGATATTACTGAAGAATATTAACATGCTTTTATAGTTATGAACTTAAATTATTAAAAATGGGTTTTTACTTTTTAGTACCTATACACTGCCATAAAAAGATTTTTTTTCTACTATTTTATTTTCAAATTTTTAGTTACGTATTAACCTATGCATTTCTCATAATGGAACAAAAAGGTAGTCCGCCATCTAGGGTCGTCCGCCATATTGAATTTAGAACGATATTAAATAACCGGGTGTTTTTTTTTTTGAAAACTATGGACGTTTATCTTTAAAAAACAACGGGTTGAATAAAAAAAAAGTTTAAACGAAAGTTGTTGAGTTTTGAAGGGGAATTCGTTTGGACACAATAACCACCTTTTAGCAGGGGGAGAGGGTGACCTTTGTTTTTTAAATAGGAATCCCCATTTTTAATCAGCAAATTTTTTTGTATGTGAAATGTCTGAAATTTTTCTAAATTTAACTTTTAGTTTTTTTGCAAATCGCTAATAATGACTGATAACACATTGAACAATCAACAGGCTCTCGAGAAAACTCTCCGTGGTAACGAATTCGGCTCGTAGTTTTTTACCAAAACGCTCATTAAAAAAAAGCATTATTAGCGATTTGCAAAAAAACTAAAAGTTAAATAAAAAAATTTTTAGACAAAAGCTGTTTTTTTCACATAGAAAAAAATCGGTGATAAAAAATGGGGGTTCCTATTTAAAAAACCCCTGCTAAGGGGAGGTGGTGAGGGTGATTATTGTGTCCAAACAATTTCCCCCTCGAAACTCAACAACTTTCGTTCGATTTTTTTTATTCAACCCGTTATTTTTTAAAGAAAAACGTTCAAAATTTTCACCCGGTATTTCGTTATCACCGGACATGCATATACGTGTGCAAAATTTTAAAGCTATCCTATTATTAGAACTATGGCACGCCGTTTTACTATTTAATAGTAAAATATTTTTTCCAAAAATTTTAAAAATATTTAAAAATTTTAATTTCAGAAAAAAAATTTTGAGTGAATTTTTTTTATGTGGTGACAGTAAAAACACAATATTATTATGTCACCAAATAATTATAAATCGTCATATTTTTTATCTCTTCCTATGTAGGTATAAGCATTTAAATTTACGTGTACACATAATAATATTGTATTTTTATTGTCACAACATAAAAAAAATTTATCAAATTTTTTTTTTTGAGATTAAAATTGTTAAATATTTTTAAAATTTTTGGAAAAAATATTTTACTATTAAATAGTAAAACGGCGTGCCATATAGAACTAAGTAGTCGACATTTTGACTGTAAAATTTGACCCAAACTAACTGAGTGAAAAACATGTGAAGTTGAATAAAATCTTGTAGAAAATAAATGTTTCTTTAATAAAAAATCCAGCTCCTTCAGTAAGCATTTATCGGAAAAATAGAATGTCACATTATTTTCTAACATCCTGCATACTCCGTACGATTTCAATTACATTCTTTCTGCGCTTGTCTTTTTACTCTGAAGTGAGCGTAGTTCGAAAACACATGTCTCAATCCAATTTCTTAGTTTCTTTTTTGAAAAGCACTGGTGTAACGCATTTCGTATAACGACGCAATGAATCAACAAGCGTTATCACCCCATCACCGGCCCTAGAACCGTCGATCGGGGAATATTGATACTCACAGACACACACACAAACACATTACGGTTGGGTTGACCAGCAGGAGCTGCAGACCCTGCACAGTCACAGAATAACGGTTACAGAAGCGACACTCGACCATCGACGTTGAGTTTCGTTATAACGAATGTATTTAAAAGTAACACATTTTTTTAATTTTAATTTTTTTACTTATTATTAAGAAATATATTAAACAAATTAACATTACCTAGTAAAAGGAAAGAAAAAATTGATTTATAAATGTTAATTTGAGAGTTGAATCTGAGAGGTTGGGCATATTTTATCTATACTAATAAATAAAGCTGAAGAGTTTGTTTGTTTGGTTGAACGCGCTAATCTCAGGAACTACTGGTTCGAATTGAAAAAATGTTTTTTTTTGTTGGATAGCCTATTTATCAAGGAAGGCTATATGCTATATATTATCATGATACGACCAAGAAGAGCGGATCATCAATGAAAAATGTTGCAAAATGTAGGTAACTCAAAAATTTGTCCGTCCGACAAAAAATTTTGGACGGTAACTCCGATTATCATGAAATTTGGACACAACATTAATTTCGGTAAACTAAGATGAATGTGTGTACTACTCATGTGCCTCCCCCCATTCGTTCTTTTGCACCCGGGTAAAACCGGGCGGGGCCGCTAGTAATTTATAAACAGACTCGACGCAACGACCACACCCACCTATTGACTTTTCCTGACGACCTTAAAACGAGTAGGTCTGAATGCATAGAGTATATAATGTCAATGACGTTATTTGTGCGCTTTATTTCTATGGTCCCTTCTTCCAAGCTATGATACGAAGTTCCTAACACAAATACGTGTGCGCCTTTGCTTAGTGACGCTCAAATCGTTTTTTCGTAATTAGCCGCTATTCCTAAGGCCTACGTTGAAAAGCATAAAGTCAAAAGTATATATTGTGTCGCTTCTGTAGGTCCTGTTCTGTGACGTCACATCAGGGTTCGTAACGCACAGTCGGCGGTGGCAAGAGAAAGCATCGTAACTGCGTGCGGTGTGGCGCTGCGCGACTGGCCACGCGGCGTATCATTGAAATAAATCATGATTACGTAATACACAACGGTCATAATCGTGTATAACTGCTGCGGGCCGTAATTGATGGGATATCATGAAACATGGATGTACCTCTCGTATATATCATTGACGAGAATAATGGACCGCGAAATAAACTCAAAAAAGTCGCTCAAAAAAGATCGATCAAGTGCGAATGTAGGCTTGGATTTCGTACAGCGAGTGAAAAAACATTTAGTAATTTATGTATCTAAACATTAATGCAGTTATTAAGTGACATTATGGAAAAATGAAAGTTCAGCGAGTTTTCAATTTTCATAATCACACTTCATATCAAACAGATGATTTTCACATCATACTAAGTCTACCTTTAATGTTTTTGACAGCTATATCTGTACTAATATATAAAGCTGAAGAGTTTGTTTGTTTGGTTGAACGCGCTAATCTCAGGAACTACTGGTTCTAAATGAAACATTTTTTTTGATGGATAGCCCATTTATTGAGGTAGGCTATAGGGCGTATAGGCTATAATATAATATCACGCTACGGCCAATAGGAGCGGAGCATCAATGAAAAATGTTGCAAAATATAACTCAAAATTTGTCAGTCCGACAAAAACTTTTTAACGGTAACTCCGATCATCATGAAACTAAGATGAACGTACGTCTCATGTCCCTCCCCCCCATTCGTTCTTTTGCACCCGGGTGAAACCGGGCGGGATCGCTAGTATGTTATATAATATGTGTAGCTCTTTTTAATCTATTTGGGTTGTTTACTAAAATGACGCCTGCTTTGCTGTCTCTGTTCGTCTTATGAGCATATTCACCGAACGTAAGTAGTTACTTATTCGGTACATTTGTTCCTCAAGAAGCTATAACTCCGAATAAATGGCGATAATTCAATTCACCAAACATAATTATACTTACTGCAGGTATAAATCTATTCTGTCTTACTTCCAGTGTGTAAATATTTATTCGTCCGATATAATAATAATGTTCGCCACACAGATCATAAAACCTACCTATATTAACGTGAAGTATTATATCTACAGTTGCTCTTGTGAATTTATTTATGTGTTGTTTATTAACCTTTTGTGAAGTGTATAGTTGTAAAACATTGTGTAAAATATTATTATTTTGTAAATTTTTTTTTGACGTTTACACTAACGCCATCGGGTGTTTTTTGGGTGAACGGCAACAGAAAGAACAAGGAGTATAGTGAAGTGTATATTTATTAAAGTGAAGGAAGGTTTTGGTTGAGAATCATAAAATAAGCTTTACCAGTTTCGAAAAATTTATTTTCATCTTCAGGGCCTCAAGCTGGTCAAGTAGTGGTAAATTGTTCTAACAGTATACATGTTACATGATCATAATTATTATGAGTTAATACAATTATTTTAAACATATCTTATTATAAAAAAAAATAATTAAAAAATTTATTCAATTTTGATAAAATTGTCACGTGATGAAAAAATTAAAATATTTATTTGAGAATTTAATTTAACCAAATTTGAGAACTTTCTGTGTGCTTTTATTCGAATAAAAGCACACAGAAAGTTCTCAAATTTGGTTAAATTAAATTCTCAAATAAATATTTTAATTTCCTCAACAAAAACCTTCCTTCACTTTGATATTCTATTGGATCAACACTACTTTAACTGTATATTTATTCTTTAACTAACTTTTCTACCAGATATTTTGCTTAGTGAATTGAAAGTAAATTTCATTCTAACAAATTAATTTGTTCAAAGATTAGTAACTTCTATCAATATGGGCATTATAGTGTTAAATAGTAACTGATTGATCGCTTTTGAAAATGACTGCTGAATTGATAAGCTAACATGTGTATTGGTTTTAGTTCACAGCACTAGTGTTAAAATTGTTATTTTACTACCGCTATACAGGCATGAATCGACTCTTAAGATACACACAGCCATGGCACAATCAATTATAAGAATTGGTTTTGTTTCTTTTGAAATAGATTCTCTCGTGAACACTTTTAGATTTAAATATTTCATAGAAAAGAGTAATACCTAACAGATTTCAAACACAGTAATTGCCCTTGCCGAATTTGAACTATTTGAAACTAAAGTCACACTTTTTACACACAGTTCCTATATTAAGCGGCGAAAAACACCGTATCTTAAAATATAACTTGAAAACGAATGTTTTAGTAACAGACCAAAAAAGGAGGAGGTTCTCTATTCAATTGTATTATTTTTTTTTGTGTCTGTCGGTCGATATCTTCACCGACTCTGAACCGATTTCGATAATTCTGTTTTTATTTGATAGAGTATGTCTCAAAGCTGGTCTCATATAAATTCTAACAAAATCAGTTCAGCAACTTTTTAGAAAATTAATAAAATTAAAGAAATATTGCAAAAGTTGTAGTTGTCGGCGTGAACGTTACTCTTCGGTTTCATTAGACACTAAAGAAGACCACTAAAATATTTAAAATAAAAAAAACTTTTAAAAAAATTGAACCTTCTTCAAAAAAAAATCACTGAAAAGCGTAAAATAATAAAGTTTTGAGGTTAATTACTATCACGTTTAATGTACTAAGGTATATTAAATTGGTGTCGACCTCAAAACTTTGTTATTTTACGCTTTTTGGTGAGCCTTTTTTGAAAGAGGTTAATTTTTTTTTTGTTTTTTTAAACAACTCATTTATGTCTAAAAAATGTAAGGTATTTTTACATTTACCTTAAAAATTACGGTTTTCAAAAGTACGAAATATTTTCATCTCATTCACAAAATGGAGGACATTTCCAGTACGTGGTTGAGGTAGACATTGGGCAGTCTACGCTTTAAGTCAATTGCTGACTACCTATATTTGCGCATGATGTAGAGGCTGTTGATGTTTGAAAGCGGTGGTGAAAAAAAATAACGCCCCTCTGTGTTTAATACAAGTTTTCAACATTATTACTTACGACTTAATTTACCTTTGTAAATTTTTATCACGCTTTGGTTTTATTATTTTTTTTATTCTGTGGTTCTGTTAGCTTCAACTTATAAGGTAGCAAATTGTATATTTACCGTTATAATGGGTAATATTACGGCGAGGAACATTATATTTAAAACGAGCACCAGCGAGTTTTAACAATCACAGAAGTCGTAAAACCATTACGTACGAGGTATGTATGGTTTTCACTTTTTACTTGGTTTTTGAAATTTTTAACAGTTCACTTTTGAACAAACGTCACATGTAATAGCCATGGTTATAAAAAAGAAATAGTGTATTATACACTACACACTACAGAAGTAAAACTGATTACACGCCTAAGCACGCGCTCACAGATATCCTAACTAATATAAATGCTAATGTGAGTTTTGCACATACCGCTAAACTAGCGGTATGTGCTTTATTATCGCTTTGTGCGTCAGAGCTGACTTTCGTTCATATAAGAAGTTATATCTAAGTTAATTTCACACGAAATCCATTCAAATTGAAGCTTTTTGAAAAGAGGAGATTCTAATCTATACAATAGAACCATTTTTAAATCAATTTGAGTTCATAAATACTATTAAAATTGTAATTGAAAATCACAAACAGCAGTTGTCGGTTGGTCTGTACGTATGTACGTACGTATGTACGTACGTACGTATGTACGTCACGACTCTACAGATCGCAATTTTGGTCGGATTGCCTTGGGTTATATTTTATTCACTTTGTTTACTATCAGACCAGAACCCTATTTAAATTCACTAAAATGTGTTCAGTAGTTTAATTTTTATAAACAGTTTTATTTTTTATTATTTTTGACAGCTAAAAGTTTAAAAACAATTTGTAAATATAGTGTAATCCATAAAACAAGTGCTACACTTGTATACCGTGATAACACCACTTCTGTATTAGGCCGCCGTGGCGCAATGGTTATGCCGTTGGATCCCCAAGGGCAAGGTCCTGGGTTCGATTCCTTACGAAACCATTGATATTTTTTTTCTTTTTTTTCTTTTTATTTTGTTTTATTTTATTCCACTTGATATTAATTATATATTATATTATGTATAGTTCTTAATTTTTTTTATTTTTGCAAACTTAAAAAAAAAAATTTTTCAATTTATTTCTTTAAATTTTTAAATCTTTTTAAATTTATTAAAAATATTTTTTAATTGTTATTTTTTTATCATACAGTGGAAAACTTGCGGGATGTGCACTTTTGGTTTTGCCAACTATTTGTTTCTTACGATTTCACGCGTAAACCACTGAACAGATTTCGATAAAATTTGGCAAGGAGATAGATTGCATCCCGAGGAAGATCATAGGGTACCTTTTGTCTTAAAAAAAACCTAAAGGGAATGATATGAGTTTGTATGGGGAACCTACCATTTCTCGAGTTAGGTGTATGAAAATTCATATTTAGTCTTTTGGTAAGAAGTAAAGGGTTACGTATTTCAGCGTTTCTGCAAAATCATCCCTCAAGAGGGTAAAATAGGGGATGATTTTAAAATTCACACGTAATATATATAACGCAAAAACTGCTGGCGAAAACATCAAAGAAACATTGTTTTTTAAAGTGGTACGGCTCCACTACTGTTGTCGCTTTCCCGTTTCATCTCAATCGCGTGTGGATCCGAGGGTAGCAGCTAGTTCCTTCTTTTGCAAAAATCGATAGAATAATAAACAGTTTTGACAAGGATAGCCACTTTGGATATGGTTTAGTTTTTTCGTTTTATAGAAAATTTTATGAATTTTAATTTTGTCTCATGAGCTGATAAATTAATAGCAGCTGACCATTAAAACACAGGTAAAATAAGTAATAAACTGCATTTGTAAAATAAAGAATGCAGATAAATTATAATGAATTAGACAGACGCTTTAGAAACTTTGTTATGGAGCATCTAAAACCTATAATATCTATATAGATCACGATGAACAGACTTATTTTAAATGACTAATTTATTGTAGATTTTTACAGACGTTTGAACCAAATGTCAACTTGTGAACGATGTTAAAGATCTGAATTGTAGATCGTCTATAATTTACAATATGCGCACTTATATTATTTTCATATACGTATATTTTGTGTACACGAAGCCACGCCTTGAGGTCTTCCAATTTAAATAGTACTATAAAACGGTATTGGAAACGCCATGTTAGCTAAAACACTTCTTTATTGTCCAAAGCGACAATTCAATATTGAAAATGAAAAAGTTTTACAGTTGAATCTCGATTATCCTTCAGGAATCGGGACAGTGTCAGCAACCGTGGAGGATAACAGATATGAGGTAACAGAGACCCATAAATCATGTTTTATTATTTTTAGGTATTTCGTCCGGGTACAAATCGAATTGAATTCAAGTCTATTTTGTACTCGGACCATAATCCGGATCGAGCAGCTAGTGTACACTAAAATCCGACCAGATAATGTGTACCTATTTTTTGTTAATCAAGTAATTCGGATTTAGTGGTTCTAGAATTATAAACGTAGGTATCAATCGACAGCGCTGATAACGTTAGATGTTGAGCGTCTATAATCTACTTCTACCAATCGACAGACAGAAGAGACTATACGTTTTATAATAGTTGGAAAGAAACTGAGGATTCTAGACGCTCGACAACTGTGGTCATTAGCGTCTCTAGCTATAATATTTATAGAGATGTTTACCTACTTAAACTGTAGTGGTGTTACCTATTTGAACAAAATTGCAGACGGATAATACGTGTAAGGATAATCCAGGTTCTACTATATTGTAGGCATAAAAACGAGGAAAAATAAAGTTACCGACCTTAGTTTTGAGAACGACGTGAATCGCTTCCTCTACACGAGCGAAATTTCCCTTGCCTAGCAGTTTACCCGTCAAACGATATTTGCCAACGCACGCCAGCTTCCGGGTTACAGGAGCCGTTCTGGGACGAGTCATCATCGAAAAGGGATGCACTCACACTACACTTTTTTAACACTAGAACACCACTGACACATCTGATAAAGAAACAGAAGACATCACCATTTAAGTTGCACGTATTTATAACCTTCAAATCATTATATTTCTTCTTTAATTGAAAATAAATTTATAACGCCTAATTTTAAAAATATTTTTTCTAATTTTGAAAAAAGAATACTTATTTGGAATGATACAAATAGATAATAAAAAAACAATATGTGTTCTTGTTGAAAAATTATTCGCGAAAACTGACAGGAGAAAATGTTCATTTGTTTTTTATTTTAAAATTATGTCAACGTATCAAAAATAAAACAATCGATTTTTATTTTCAGGTCACTTGAATTCTTAAGATACCAACGAACAAAAAGTATTTTTCTTCGGTTACTAGTGTAACCAAGTAACATTTTTAATTTAGTTCTAGGTAAAATTATAATAGTTGAACACGATGTTTAGGTTAGAAATGGAAACAGGCGTGTTTCAAAGAATATCTAGATTGTTGATAGTAAATACTTGGCAGCTTAAGTCGTCAGCGTTAAATGTTTAAAATTAATTAATTGTAGATTATAGACACCGATTTTAATTATTTAAGTCATTCAAAAAAAAAGTACTTATTATGGTATTTATAGGAATTGAAAAAAGTTTTTGGGTCCAAAAATACCGAAAAATTTCACAGAATCGTTTGAAATTTAACCCTCTAGTAAAGATTAAAATGTGGAGCAAAATTTAAATAAAATTGGCCCAACAGAACCGGACTTACAAATTTTAAGAAAACAATACTTTACGAATATTTACTGAAGGGTGTATTTAATTTAGTGTAGAGGTTAGAATGACAATTGTGATATTCTTGCAAAAAAAAACAACGTTTTACATTAAAATATTTCATTCTTTATTTACGGAACGTCAAGTTACAACTGGTACAAAATTATAGTAAATTATAATACTGAAATAATCCTTTACATAATCAAATTATTTTAAAATCTGTCAACTCAAGTATACAGACGTAGAAGCCAACAAACCGTATATTAAAAAAAAAAACTCAAGTCAAAACTGTATACATTGCTACAAAATATTGTAATTAAGAAATGAAATATATTGTTTTGAGGAATGTTGTCCTTAATTTTTTTATTCAACACGCGTGAGTAATATGTAATTTCGGGGCCCTGCTAAACGTGGGAGAAATAATATATTACTTCACTATAGTGTAATAATGAATTTTCTGGCGTGGGAGAAATAATGTATTACTTCACTAGTGTAATAATGAATTTTCTGGACCAATAGAAACTCAGTAGCAAGCCCAAGCGCTAAATAATGAAAAAAACTGCAAGTAGCTTCTGGACCAATAGGAACGTGGTAGGCGGTATTGTATACTTACATACCTATATGAAAACAGCATCGCAATTCAGCGAAATCATGGCAATCTTGTGTATACACTGACGGTGGTACGTCAATCAATGAAGTGATTTATTATTTTTCCCTCTTTTATCAGGGCCCCGATTACATATTACTCCTGCTAGTTGAATAAAGTATTATGTGCGACTATTGATCGAAGGAGAATATTCCACTCGCGTGTGTTTTACCGCACTCGCTGCGCTCGTGCGGCAAATTTCACGCTCATGGAATCTTCTCCTTCTCTCACTAGTCGCACAATATACTATTATTTTGTCCAAAAACAACATTAAGTTTACGTAATAAAATCCCACTGCCTGTATTAGCAAATACACTATATTGTCAATATGATTTGGCACTGCGAGTTGCAACCGAGCTTTTTCTTACGCAATTATATTTACTAACTAAATTAGAGGTCATTGCAAACACTTATCAATCTTTTGAATAGATTTAAAATATTTTATATAAAGAACCTCACACAAATCTTATAAAATTTGGTTCTCGGTGAAATTGATCTAAAATGGTTTTATTTTATAGTTTAAAGGTCACTTTCCATTGAATTCACAATCTTAAAAAATCCTAAGCTTTAAAAATATGTGTTTGAGGGAGCTGAATCCGAATATGACATTATTATTTTATACAGGATGATACCTTCCAAGTTCCAACATAACCTAGTTTTCGACTATTTTTCTATTTCTAAAAAATGCACAAAAGTTGAGCATGGCGTCATGTTTGTGAGTTCAATGGATATCCCTATATCTAC
Source organism: Xanthostigma xanthostigma (assembly GCA_963575645.1). Lineage (NCBI taxonomy): Eukaryota > Metazoa > Arthropoda > Insecta > Raphidioptera > Raphidiidae > Xanthostigma > Xanthostigma xanthostigma. The sequence continues at coordinate 60,413,281 of OY754464.1, read as the reverse complement.
TGGTTTTTAGGCTATGCGCCCATGGACACTTTTTCTTAGTGATCTTTAAGCTAATATCTAATAAATCCATTTTCGATAAATTTAACCAAGCACCAAATCCCATAAAGTTTGTGCCGGGTCCTTTAGATTAAAAAATCTGGTAGAATGATTAACAAAATTCTCAAATCAAACAATTATTTTTATTACAATAACCAATCGCATACACATTTAATAAAATATTATTGTAATCGCCTTTTTACAAAATATTCACGAATTTATATTGTGTTAAGTAATGTTACTATATTAGATTAAAGATTTGGTGTTATAAACAGGTCAGTTTCAAAATATTGATACAGCGATACGAAATAAATGGATTTCCACACTAACATTTTATTTATTTCATTATTCGTTGAGAACAAGACGACTGATGAATTGCTTACAATTATAAAAAGTCGACAGTGAACGTAAAATCGAAATAACAGCAAACTTTATTCATTAACTTGCTGTTAAAACTCGGCTCTCTGTTCAAAGCGGAGCTTCATTCACAAAGTTGTTGCTGTAATCAGTTCTATTCACCATTGAAACAGATATTACAGATAACTCACGTTAATAAAAGATGTAGTAAATGGTCCTACACAACTCAGACCAACTTTTCTATGTAAAGAATAAGCCTATACCGTACAAAATTCCAGCCAATTGGGCGATGGGACCATTCCAACTCCAAAAATATTAATATTTCATATATATAGTCCAGTGAATAAAGAAGTTGTAGAGTGCGTGAGCAGGCCCCTAAGCGATTTCTTCAGAAACTTGTACAGGGTCCTTAGGGAGTAAACTTACCAAAAGTCCTGACGTTTAGGAGGTGAGCCGGAGGTTTAACACCGTGCTACTGAAACAAACACATGCAATCTTAAACAGTAATTTTCAAAAGCGATCCGTCAGTTATATAGTTTAGTTCTATAAGATAAACAGAGCTAGTAAATCATCGCAACGCAATCGTAGATTTCGTAATCAACCAAATGAATTGCAATATGGCCGCACATACAGAATATGGCAGCTGTCAGATATTATATTTTTACAAAATGAAAATCTGCTATGTTATAAGTGCAAAAATATAGTATTATGACTCGTATGACTCGCCGGTTGTTCGTTTTAACACAAAGTAACAACTCGTACATTATAACTGCATTCACGTTTTAGAAGCATAGAAGCTGCTATTGTGAAGAATACCAAAAGTGCTTTATTCCAAATTCTTAAAATATGACGTCATTATTTCTCTATCAGATATTTTATTTACATAACATTCAGTTTAAGGGATACGGTAGAATGAGAGAGAGTTGAATTTGAGTGAAATGGAGATAGTGAAGACAGGCCGCAATCATTTCATATCTTTTATCGTGGTTTTGTATAAGACCGGCTGACGAGAACAATTTCCTGTCACCGGGTGGGTAGACAGAGACAAGTGAAGAGGAAGGGAGAAGAGTGAGAAAGAGATAATAATATGATGCGAGAATACAGCTGACAAGCGACGTGAGGCGTCCCGACGATTGTATGCATGCTGGGATGCCAAGATATCACTAGACGCAGACGTTCACACAGTGGCGGAACAGAAACAAAAAAGAACCGTTAAAACAATTTGATATAGTTTACAAACATCGCGTAGGATGACACCACTTTCGTTTCTGTCAACACTTTCATTTTCCACGCATTTCAAAAACTATATAATAATAATAATAATGCATTTAACGTCCGTTTCTCGACTTTATGTCATACCAGACGCCATTTGCATCATTACTATTTTCCATCTATCACACTTCCCGTTATTTTCTACATTTTTTAAACTTCCCACTAATTAATAACAATGGACAAATAAAGCCTTGGAGTTTTACAGGTAAACGGACATGGCCTGGAATAAGGAACCATCTAGATATTTACCTGGAATTATTGAGGGAAACCATGCAAAACCTCAACAAGATGGCCGGTACAGGAATTATCGTTTCTCGGCAAGAGGCAGCAGGAAAAAGTCCCAGCCACATCTGCCCCCGCCGGGATTCGAGCCCGGTACCTCCCGAATGCGAGTCTAGTGTTCCCACCACTACGCTCGCTAAAAAAAATATAGTTATGTAGTTAAAACCCGAATATTTTTTGTTTTTACAGGACTATGAGGTTATACTATAGGTACTATACTTGATATCTTTGTGAGTTCCTAAAAATAATAGTTATCGAAAACCTAAAAAATAAGTTTTTAGGTGATAATTCCACATAAAACTAGAAATTGGAAATTTTCGGAGCTTTTTTTACTTGTACTATGAAACCTTCCTTTGTGTTAACAAGGTTAACGGGAAGTGCCCCATAGAATATAGGTATGTATTATCCGAAACAACTATACGCAGGATTCGTTTAAAATATACATCAGGTAAATTCATTAGCAGAATATAAACAAGCTTTAATTAACACAGACTTAAGCTGTCTTTTAAATTCGGGAAATGGTAATGTCTTTCTATCAGTAGGAAGATAATAATAGTATAATAGCAGAATATTCAGGGCTACTTTGAAAAAGACTTAGGTTGGGTTTGGGAAGAAAAATTGAGTTTTTGTTACGCGTTTGGTAACTATCTTACTATATCCAAATCTTTGATTAACGTCAATTTTATTTATGTTACTATAGGTATGTTTTGATAAGTAAGTCACTATGCTGTGCTAGTCCGTGCAAGGAATCTAGCGGCAAATTCAATCTCTCTGCAGACGAGGTTGGATTTGTCGCTAGATTCCTTGCTAGATTTGACTACTAGTTTTCTAGCGCTGTTTTTCTTAACTGCTGTTATGTGCTCGCTTCACACAAGACGTCTTTCCATTCTTGCTTTGCGGGTAGGTTCAATGCGCACGCAGTGATAGAACAGTAACAAAACTGGACGTTTATTGTCTCTGAACAGAACGCACAGTGTTTTTTTGTGGGCGTTTGTTTATGTTGCCCACGTGACAAGATACTGTTTCCTGATTGGTTCTTGTTCAGAGAACGCAAGAGGATCGAGCAAAAAAATAGCCCCTGTTCTAATTTTGAAATATATCTTGTGAGCAAGCAGGCGAACCCGCAGTTACGTCATTTCCAGCCTCGTCGCCAGTCTGCCGGCCAGCAGAAGTCCCAGCAGTGTTTCCAGCCTTGTGTGCAGCGGTTTTAATAGATAACGTTAAAGCGTTTTCTCTGTTCCAATAAATTTTCCTATATGGCTCTAACTTAAAAGTATACCGATGTCCAAATTTAAATGTTTTAATGTCAAAAACTCCATAGCGAAATCGATGTAAATTTACCTTCACAAGCTAAGTAATAATATTGTATTCTAGTGACTGGCGAGATGTTATCGCTACTATCAGGTAAGAAAAGTCTCTGTCAAAATCAAGATTAACTCGAGCGAAGTCGCGGTTAAAATCTTGTAACTAATATACAGTGAAACTTTTGTATGTTTGTCGGCTTGGATTTCACAAAAATGTGATATAGTTGAAGACGTGCGATTAAGTTACAGAGGTTACCACCTTACAGGTTTTACTGTATAATGTTCAAGTTGTACAACGTCACTGTTAAATCCTAAACATGTTTCTTTAAATTTCTAGGAAAATTTATAGAATTCTTGAAATTACGTTTAGACGAAATATTTCTTCATTTCCAATTTATTTCAACAGATACAGTAAGTTGAAAGTTGTTCGAATGATAAGTTTTGTAATTTTCAGACATCTTTATTCCCATGACGGCAGTCTTCCCCCTTTTCTACTTCTTTTTAAACATTTAAAGTGGAATGATACGTTCCTTATAACGCAGTGCATCTTGTTTCATTTTATCATATGTCAGGCAGATCGCAGATTGCTTGGTTCACAATGATTTATGATTTGGTTAGCTTTTTAACAAACTTAAAAACTGAGGAGGCTATCAATTCAACCCCTATGCATTTTTAGGCGCGAATATCATATATTAAAGAATCTTCAATAAATTACCACATGATATTAAACAGCTTCCTTTGCCTCGGTTCAAAAGACATTTAAAAAAATATCTTATTGACAAATGTTTGTACTCAATACATGATTTATAAATTTAATTGTATTAATTGACATATTTCACAGCTTTTTAGCTACATATGAAATAAATAAATATCTTATCTTATCACATGTATATAAACTTGCTTTGTCTGTACGTCTGTGAGTCACGTTTTTTTGTATCACGCGTACAGCCCAAATGGCTTAATTTATTCATGAAATAAATTATCAAAAGACGTAGAATTCAGTGAATTCAGATAAAACTCCTTTTGATTCCAAATCGAAACAAAAATACAACCAAATATTGATACTAGGGTTCTTGTTTTCGATTCCTGACAATTTTAATCGATTTTTCCCAATAGCAATCCTTACACAAGCATAGTGCATTTTTTATATTAACTTGTAATAAAAGTTATGGCTCCTTTCAGTTTTTATATACTATTAAATTCAGAAATTTCTCTCCGTGGCGTTGACACGGCGTTCAAACAACACTAAGTGATTGTGAAGGGGGGGGGGGGGGGGTAAGGTAAGTGAATCGACAAGGCTATGTATTTCTATACGACACAACACGCAAGCAAGATAGCCGATTTTCGAACAGTTCATAGGCGTCATTAGATGAGACTGAGAGCCAGAGTACCTACCATCTAAGCTACTCCGAAAACAAAGATTAAAGTTTATGTATGTTCACCGATTTCTCCGTCAATTATGGGCCGATTTCAAAATTTTTTTTTATTCAAAAGAGTGCATTTCCGAGGTGGTCCCATCGGAACCAAGTCAGGATCTGATGGTGGAATCCGGGGAAATCGAGGGAAACTCTCAAATTTCAAAGGCACGCATACTTGGGCTACCCATTGCAATACTTTATCTAACACTAAAAAGAGAAAAATAAAATATTTTTAACAAAAAAATTGAACCGACTTCAAAAATATGCACTAAAAAGTAAAAAATAATTATTATTGATATTTTTGGAGTCGGTGTCAGCCAAAATGAAATCTATTCCGAGAACTAGAGACATGTAAGATTTAAATTGCTACTTTCGAATTCCGATATGACACCGACTCCAAAAATAACAATAATAACAATAAATTCCGGAGCAAACTAATAGGGAAGCCGACCTTTCCGGGAAAAAAAAATATCACCAGTCGATTCTTTATTAGGGCTTTTATAATACAGATTTTTGACACAGCTCTCTACGACTAACCGTTTTCGAAAAAAAGGACCGCTACGGGTGGTCTGACTCACCTGTATAATATTTTACAGAGTGAGTTGCCTATCTATATCTATATCTATAGTGGTGAGATGAGAATACTCACATTCAGAAATTACTGGGTTCGAATTCCGATGGACGCCGAAAAACGGTAATTTCTGTACCAACCATCATGTTATGGTTTTCCTAACTAATACTTGGTAAATATCGAAATGGTTCCTTGTAAAAGTTGATAGAAAACTATCTGCCAAACTCCCATAGTCACAAAGTTGTTTACCTTATCCTAATTACACGACTACGGCGAAACAAAAGGAGAGTTATGTGTTTGGCCGGTATGTATGTGTGTGTTTGGGTATGTACGCATATTAATTATGTTCATCTGTTCCATCATAACTTCTAAACTACTTACCATAATTTGACAAACGAAGTATAGTTGAGAGCGTTTTGACAGTCCGCTGTTTATAGGCTATATATGAGGTGGCATACGACCACGGCTATCCTCAGATGAGAATATTTTTTTTCATACTTTTCAGTAGTCAGGTTTTAGTTTTGGAACTTATTTTATTTTATTGTCTAGTTTCCAACTAACGATTTCCCAATCGTGAAATAATAAAATCGTCAACAAATGCTATATAGAACCTAAGATGTTTCGCTTCCAACGCGCGAGTCTTACGCATATTTTTGTTATCTAGGTCTATCGATTTCCGCGCGCATAGAATGATTTCAAAATAGTTTACTGAAAGTAGAAAAAATTTTATATCGTAAAATTGGCATGTGATTGTGCTCTACTTCTCAATGAATCGCCGGAAAAAAATACTGGGTACATCTAATGATAAGTGCTAGACTAATGAACGGACAATCCTACCAGTTCTACAAAGATTTAAAGATCACACTCTCAGAAGTTAAATAAACATGAAAACAACCGACAAAAGCGTCGCCTCTTAGGATAATTTATTTACTCTGAACATATTATTATAATACGTAGATACGATACGATTCCGTTAACAAAATGTCACGCCACGTCATGCAATCGACATTCAACCAGAAACTGCGAGTGCAATTTAAGTCAGTTCAGAAATGCAAATCTGACGCAGTACATCAAATGTCATCTCGTTGTGCAAAACTACTACAATTCACTGCATCAATAAATTCAATTCATTCAAAAGAACAACGTTACGTCATGTAGTTACGAATTAGAGTTGGGAATAATCGAATCATTTTAATAATTCCATAGGTTGCTATTCGAATGATTTTGATATTTGAATGTCAATTCATTCAAAATTATTCATTCGCATGATGTGATAAACATAGGAGGTGTGACTAAATGAATGCTTTAACTATCGAATAAAATTGCCCTCGATTTCGATTATCAGTCTTGAGAAAGTCACCTACATACGGTTCTTCATAGTACAGACGCATTCAGTATACTTCAGTATAAAGTAGTGTTGATCCAATAGAATATTAAGATGAAGGAAGGTTTTGGTTGAGGATCATAAAATAAGCTTTACCAGTGTTTCGCTAGTGGCCAACATTTCGAAAAATTTATTTTCATCTTCAGGGCCTATGAACATGTATATATGTATATAATTTAGAACATATTGTATCACAATTTTAATGTAAAAAGAAAACCATGCTCAAAAAATAAGTTTTTGTTAAAGTTACTACATAATATTAAAAATCTTATTACATACCTCAAGCTGGTCAAGTGGTGGTAAATTGTTCTAACAGTATACATGATAATATTTATTATGAGTTAATATAATTTTAAACATATCTTATTATAAAAAAATTATTAAAAAATTTATTCAATTTTTATAAAATTGTCACGCGGTGAAAAAATTAAAATATTTATCTAAGAATTGAATATTTGAGAACTTTCTGTGTACTTTAATTTGATATTGATCAAATGTGTGGTTAAAACATTATCATTAGATTGCTATAGCTGATTGCCTGTTTTATATTGTCAAATTTTGTTAATTATAGTGCCATATATGTAATTTAACCCTTCTATGTCCGATCTTTTGTTTATGCTGTTAGAATTTTTTTTGATGTAAATCATTTCTAAAAATAATCTTTTTGATAGATTGGATTCTTTGTGTAAAATAGACGGTTCGTTAAAGTTGAAATTATGGTTATTAATGATAGAGTGGTCTACTAAGGTTGAAGTATTGTTTATATCACTGTCTGTTCGGGCAAATTTTTTTATTTTTTTACATCATTTTTATGTTGGTATATGCGACTTCTTAACAAAATTTGACAATATAAAACAGGCAATCAGCTGTAGCAATCTAATGATAGTGTTTTAACAACACATTTGATCAGTATCAAATTAAAGTACACAGAAAGTTCTCAAATTTGGTTATATTCAATTCTTAGATAAGTATTTTAATTTTTTCACCGCGTGACAATTTTATAAAAATTGAATAAATTTTTTAATATTTTTTTTTGTAATAAGATATGTTTAAAATTATATTAACTCATAATAAATATAATCATGTATACTGTTAGAACAATTTACCACCACTTGACCAGCTTGAGGTATGTAATAAGATTTTTAATATTATGTAGTAACTTTAACAAAAACTTATTTTTTGAGCATGGTTTTCTTTTGACGTGATAACGTCTTATAAATTGATGAAACACCGGCTGCACGCACGAAAAAGTGTCACGTTCCGCCTGAGTCTGAGCGTGCAAGCGTGAGCGCGGTATAAGCGATAGAGAGGCACGATCGGCCCAAGCGTCGGCTTGTACGCATTTCTCTCTCTTCTCGCGTGACGTCAGAGAGTTCATCAATGTTTCTTTATGACGTTATCACGTAAAACTATCGTCCAGACAACCAATTTTTTTTACTTTAAAATTGTGATACAATATGTTCTAAATTATATACATATATACATGTTCATAGGCCCTGAAGATGAAAATAAATTTTTCGAAACGTTGGCCACTAGCAAAACACTGGTAAAGCTTATTTTATGATCCTCAACCAAAACCTTCCTTCATCTTAATATTCAGTATACTGTACAATAAATTAATATCTCCGAGTGGTTAGGTGCTATGCGAATTCTTGAATTTATTCGATGTATTAATATAACGAATGTATTTTGCTCTCGATTTCGATTATGAGACTCGAGAGAGTCACCTGAATGCAGTGCTTCATAGAACAGACACAGATAATAAGCATAATATAACATCTACACTGAAATGCATTGATAATGTCAGTTAATGAGAATCTGAAAAAGACATTTGCATGCAGTGTTTCAAAGAGCAAAGAAAAAGCATAAAAATAATTATTTATTACTTGAGATGTATTATAAAAGTCGTAACTCGTAAGTATAATAATTATCAATTCAATGATTGTTAACAGTGCAAGATCCGATATTAAAAATATATACCCTCATCTGTTACTTGGTGATGTCAAAGATATACCTACTACATTAGATAATATTATATAAATTGATAAATCGCAAATGTGTTGACTAGCTAAATCGCTTACCGATGTTGCTAAATAAAATAAATTTAATTAACTTATTTGGAGCCACTTCCCCGATTTGTTAACCATAAACATCAAGAATTAGCTGAGAGAATATGACACAAGGAATTAGAAAAATAGAGGTTGTCTACTTTTCTCGCAGCACAACTGTGAAGTTGGCAACCCACTTGCAATTTATCACTCTATATATTGTCTAATATACATAATTTATCATCAAGTAATATATGAGGGTATATATTTCTAATCCCGGATCTTAGACTATAACAACCTTCCAGAAATCTTAAAAGTCGAATAGCTAGATTATTTTCATTCGAAATATCCCATCACTGAGTAGAATATCTGTAACGTGAACTAATTACGGTCGGATGTGTTTTCTCATTTCTGTTCACGTTCGCGAGGTGTTCATGTATTAGTGATTAAATCAATACTAAATAGAGAGATATTGTAGACTACAGACGCTCGACAACTGAGATCATTATCGTCTAGGAATACTAATTACACACTTGATCAAAATTTAAAACTCCCACATATCGAAGCACCGCGGAAACAAATTATATGACGGCATAATATTATGTTAGCATTTACATTCAAGCGATATCCCGTCATATTTATTCCTATATAATTTGATCCCGCGTCGCTTATGCTCCCGCGTTGCTCTGTGGGATGTTTTATTTATATTTTTAATATACTGTAGGAATTATTGGACTCTTGTTGTTTTTAGGATTCCGTACCTCAAAAGGAAAAAAGGAACCCTTATGTAGGATCACTTTGTTGTCCGTCTGTCTGTTTGTCAAGACTCTTGGGAATCAAAACCTATAGGGTATGAAATTTGGCAAAGAGCAATGTCTTATAGTACATGTATAAAGGGAAAGATTCGAAAACTGTAAATTTGTAGTAACATCACAAACAAAATAATGTTTACGCACGTACACAGTAACAGTTCTATTCTAATACAAATCAAGCGACCGCAACTGATGCGCTTATACAGCACAATATGAAAGCTCTCGCATACAACACGGTACGACATTTAGTTTATCAGATAGGTGTAGCTATGATGTACAATACAATTCAGTAGTGTATATGAACTCATTGCAGTTACACACTTAGTTGGCAAACTGGCCGCGACCTTTGTCAATGTATGGTGAGAACAGCAACAGTTTTTCAAAAAACTTTATTTCGTGATGGACGACCTATTTACATATCTACAAATATGTACGGAACCCTCGGTGCACGAGTCCGACTCCTACTTGGCCTTTTTTTTGTGCTGAAACGAGAATACTAGTACGAGAGCCCGTAACACTAAAACCTTATGGATCTCCGAATAGGCCAGTTCCCGGATATTTGGGAAATTTAAACCCTGCTTAACAAAAAAATACAATGGTTGGCAGGCTGGAGTGGGCCGAACCGTGACTAAGGGGTCACTTCCAGTCACCCAAAAAAACGGTTATCCTATGCATCTCCGAATAGAATGTTGTTTACTTTTTTTTGAAGTTTACGTTATTAACGTACTTAAACTCGGTAGGTTGGCGGGTTCCGGTGGGCCGAAAACCCCGCCAACCGCGTCTAAGTCGATTCGCAAAATAGATATTCTTATCTCATAACCGAATAGGTTGAAATTACATTTAAATGAACGATTTTAACTTCTAAAGTCCTTTCGTAGTGGGTTGGTCGTGAACGAGTCTGGTGAAGACATTAATATTGCTACCTAAAATATCTCTGCAAGGGAACGATTTTGTATTCTTGACAATAGCCGAGCGTGTAGCGATGCCTCTGTTAATATGGCGTTTCCATGACTCCTCTATTACAAGCCCCCAGTAACCAGATTCTTATCAGAGAACTGGTAAAAGTATCAATTGACTTTTCAATAATAAATTGAAAATATGTGTTGCCACTAAACTCAAATAACCCTGTCGATCGGTAGCTTAAAAAATATAATAATTTTGCTTGTGGAATTATTAATTATTTAAATGCTACTTTATAAATCTGGTTTTTTCTATGATCACTTGATTTATATATTGGGAAGACAAGATATTATCGTTGCAATAAATTGTATCGGTAATTATCCAAGCATCATTAATCTATAATTATCAAAAATAATATAATTATACACAAAATGAACTGATCCGATTGAAATCAAAAATGCTAAACGTGGAAGCAGAAAACACATCAACATTAATACGTAATAATATACAAGTAAGTAATGTAATTATAGACGTTGAAGACTTAAATACTAAATACAGAAATATAAATGGGATTGTAAATGTCAATAGTTTATTTTATCGATTTGATTTATAAATATCGATCCCTGTATTACCTACATACGTTGTGTAAGTTGTAATTATGCAAACAAGACGTGAAGATTTACATTAAATCGTAATAGTGTTGAGAACTCTACAACAGAGTGATATTAAGAATGGGTCTATAATAGTCACCTTTCTCCCGTCTTAAATTTTAATACACGCTCTCCTGATGAAAGATTTATTCCAGTGTTTCTACATTAGAGTATTTCTCTCTAAATTTAGAGGAATATTTTTTATTTAGAGAATTTTTTTTGGATATATCAACTTTTTTATAGGGTAAAATATTTTAATATAGTCTTAATTTAATTAATATAAATTATCAAACAAAAATTAGAATACCTGCAGGTAGAGTCTGGTGGAACATCACCACGTTGAACAGTATTCGCCATATGTTCAACCCACGAAGTCTGTAACCAAGAGAGCTAGCTTCCTATGCTTGCTGTGTTTCGAGAAAAACCGTTTTCTAGCGCACGCGAGATGGCGCTGTTATCACTACCTGGGAAAACTTCGGTTCTTTCTACCTGTTTTCGCCATAGTTACCAAAGTTGTTTAACTTCACAGACACTACACACATCTAAGTCATGAAGTTGTGTGCGTTACCCAGTAGCTGAGGCCATATTGGCTCATGCGACAGATATTGGTCCACCGCTACGCTCGAGATGCGTCTCCTGGTTACATACTTCGTGGTTCTATCTAACAATTCCATTTAGTTTACATGCTGGCCAATTAAATTATTGTCATCTGCAACAAATATTTAATTTCAAAAGTTTAGGGGAATATTCAAATCTTTGATTAACGTCTGATTAAAACTCTTCAATAAATAAAATTATCGACCAATTTTTCAGATAATCTGAAAAATTGGTCGATAATTTTATTTAGGGGAATAGGTATATTTTAAAAACTATGTTTTTAGGGGACTTTTATTTTAGAGTTAGGAAAAAATTAATTTCTATAGGGTGTCAATTCACGACAAATTAAAGTTATTGGTTCTTTCTTGTAGCGCTACTGACCGGATTTTTAAAATTTTTGAGTTCAGATCAGACAACGCTCTTTTTAACCAACTTCAAAAAATAGAGGTTATCAATTCGACATGTAATTTTGTTTACATTCCAACTCCACAAGTGAGGAATGGTAATACTAATTTAGATCAAAATTTACATTCCACACTTTTACAATATTTTATCGTTTTAAGATTCCCCCAGTCCAAAAAAACATATTTTTGGAAAAAATCTGTACTTCTATTCGCTGTGAGCACGATATAGGTCAAACCGCGGAGCGGACTGAAATCAAATTTTGTTAAGATGTTTACATTAAGATTTAACATGCAAATATGATATTGTTTTTGGAGATAATTGGCGCATGTGCAGAAGAGATATGTGCTGTAGCGTTATTTATTTCTAATATAATGGTTTATTTATCATAACCGTTTATTATCCTACGTATTTTTGCAAGAAAGGTTTGTATTTTTATTGTAAATTTTAGTTTTTTTAAATATTTTGAAAATAAAAAACCAGCTGTCGGTACTTACCTGAAGATCTTTCAAAAAGAACTTAGGTATCTAGCTGACGAGCATACGTAGGTTAATTTTTACAAGTAAAATTATGCAATAAATCATAATTCATAATATTTATTACTGCTCGTTACCCGCGTCATCGCACGCGCAGAATTTTTATTATGATATGTCAAAGCAATGGCAATATTTTTGAAGTTGAGATGACCCTGTCGTTCAACTGAAAGGAAATTTTTGTGTTGGTTCAGCCGTAACATATCGAAGGGATAACTAATTTGATTAATTTCAACGCTGTTGAATTAAAAATGTTTACGGAATTTTTATAATTTTTATTTATTCAAATGGTTTACAACATTTTTTTTTGTTATTTAGTATTCAAATGACAAGAAAATAGTCGGTCCATAACGTGCGAACTATCAAATGCACTAAAAGGACAAAAAATAAAAACATTTTATAAAAAAATTGAACGTCCTTCAAAAAAAAAAAGGGAAAACATTCAAACTGTATTTTCGATTATTCAAGAGTTACGGTTAGAGAATACAATCCCGAGAATGTGTTGCAATCCCGGGATTACGGGATTTTTGATGCGTAATCCCGAGATCCCGGGGCTATCCCGGGATTAGTCTATGTGGTTTCTAATTGGGCTCAAATGAAAAAAACTTGAGTAATTTCTTAAAAAATGTTTTTAAAATCGTTGCACAACACAAATCACAATATAGTAAGAAAAGAAAATAGACAAAACAAAAAAAAAACTTACTTTTGCAAGAAATCAAAAAGACAACACAAAAAAATATTTAGAATTTAGAAAAAAAATCGCAGAATTATCAAAGCATTCAATGTTTGACTTCCAAGCCTGCTTCGTAGTTTATTGCTAACATATTAAGCTGAAAACGCTCGATCAGGTTCTGCGCTCGTTGGAGGAATAGACAATAGATACTTATATGCTGTTTCTAAGTGATATCCACGAACTCCTCCATTTTCGAACAGGCTTATTTCATTTGCCAACCCCGATTCATTTTGTACATGTACTTCAGGATCTGGAGATTTCATATTCTTACATATCGTACCGCGTATTTAAGGATTGTTTTTTGTCGTTATGTAATAAATAATATTAATATTATCTAGGCAAGGCGCAACAGATTACGGAATGCAAACTAGATCTGTTTTTAGCAATCCCGAGATTAGCCAAGTATAATCCCGGGATTTTCGGGGCCAGAAAACGGCCGGGATCCCGGGATTGTATTCTCTAGTTACGGTTGACAATTCCATTTTTTTCTAGTTGGTATTACGAAAAGCCAATCCTTTCTCAATATGCACTTGGTGAGTTTATATGCGAACTTTGATCGTAATTATTAATATTACTAATTAATCAAATGCAACTGTGTCTACAGATTATCAAGCGTTCAACAGTAAAGTTGCCACACCCGGCCCGACCATTCACTACAATATTTATGTAAACTTTACTGTTGACGTTTTCTGATTTATTAATACACGGAAGGTACTAGATAATCATTTAAACGCCAGTGCTTCTCAAAATGAGAGTCGCGACACAGTTCAGCTATACGTGACACAGTTGTGTCACTCAGCGATATTTTTATCCTACTTTTTTGGTTGAAATTTCATAGCTTAGAACGCAAGACCGGCATAGCCTAAATATTATATTTTATCTATCCTTCATGCGGCCATGTTTATGTATATGGACTAGTATAATGCAAAAAACGATACAATGGCTGTCTTATAAAGCAATGGTCAATGATATCTCTGATTTGTTGTGACGCTTCACAGTGTGTTTTGTTGTAAAAATATCGTGTTTGTAAAAGGAGCTGATAACGTGCTTCTGCTCTGTGGTCGTGGTCTCCTAGGAACCGTTGCCTGATTGGATTAAATGTTTCCCTCATATTTTAAATCACGTTAGCCACTTATCACTCTAAATTCTAAAGCAATCAAATTAGTATGTAAGGTTCCATAAAGCCACTATATATAGTAGTGATGAGCAAAATTGGTCTTAGTCTTGGTTTTAATTTTTCGCAAGACCATTCTTACATTAGCAAGACCAAGACCGAGTATGCAAGAGCAAGATCAAATGCGCAAGACTAAACTAAAAATTATAATTTTCGTAGGAAATAGGAATTATTAGAATATTTGTCATAATTTTAATACAATAAAACATTTTGAAATTTACAGTTTGCTTAGCTATATTTTAACGCTAAATATAAAAAAGGTTAATTTTACAACTGTCTGAGACACAGATGGTTAATACGTGTAGGTATATAGAGCCAAACTATTTTTTGTTTTATATTTTTATTTTCTTCAAGTACGTTGTATTTTTTTAACACTAAAAGGTCGATTTATGCGTTCAAGTATTTGAACAATAATTTTTTGAGTTTTCATAACACGTTGACAACGAGAGCCATTTTTCTAAACATAATTTTGGTACGGTTCTTGCCTGTGAGGTCAAGTACTAAGTCATTTCTAAATGACGATTTTTACCCCCATGGTCAAGTTAGCCGTTCATTATTTATGAACGGGGTCATTTTCAAATAATATTAGTTCTGTACGAGTCTATTAATTTTTTTATCATTTGTGCTATAAATTGTATGAAGACTAAATCACAGTAACGAAACCAACATTACAGTTGTCTAATTTATAGTAACCGCCAGTTTAGTATTGGAATGTATTTTTGACGCTGGGATTAAAAACCGTGTTTAAAACATGCTTAAGGACGTAGTCCTATGTTCAGGCTCGTTTTCAAGCGTTATTTCAGAATTTTTTTTAATAACAAAATAATGTACAATGTTTTCAATTTTGTTACATGTTTTTACTGACATCGTAAGCTAAGAAAAAAAAAATTTTTTTGCTTAATTTTACGCCATTTTATAATTGTTTTTTCAACCTAAAGTAGACAACTTTAAATGGAGGTAGGTGGGTAGCGCGGGTGATAACGTCACTTGGAGTCAACTGATTTATAAAAATTAAATTGGTTATTGTTTCGTAGGCTTGTGGCTCTATCCCGTACTAGAAATAAACATTTTTATTGATAAATAACAAAATGGCGGGTTTTAGAAAAAAAACAACGAGAAAATCGTGATTTTTTCGTTGAAAATCGGTAAAAAAAAATAGAAATAATTTTTATAATTAAGTAATTCTAGTACCGGACGGAGCTATTGTTGTGTAGAATACCCTGTGCAAAATTGAAAGGAATCGGTTGTAAACAATTGTTTCAATCACCCGCGCCGCTTAAAAAAACGTAGTTTTGAGAAAAACGCGTTTAAAGTTTTAATTTCAGATTTCTTACAAAAAAAATAAAACTGAATATTTACACTAATCAGCTATGCCTGGTGTATAGTAAACCTTCCGTTTCTTCAAAGGCATCGTTTTCTGTTAATTTTTTTGCGAGAGTATAAGGGTAACGTGATAACAATTGAGAGGTAAGAGCAGGTAAGAATTTACCGTAAGACCGTTGCTGCTCTCGAGTATATGCTATAGCTTTGTAAATATTTAATATTTGGATCTAAAATTTTTACAGTATTTTCTCAATATATTATACTTACTAAAAATGTAAAAAAAATAAATTAGTTTGTTCAAAACCCGAACACCAGACTACGTCCTTAAACAATTAACCCCGGAGATGAGGACCGTACAAAACCTATGTTTTTGAAAAAGAGACCCCGTCGTCTAAGATAATGTAATGAAATTGAGCCGAGTCAATAAACAATGAATTATTAGGTACGTGATTAATATAGGCATTTTTTTATATCCGTCTGTCTGTCACAGTTCCTTAGCTTCTAAGCTCCTAAAAAAACTGATTTTCGATTCATAGAGATGTCTTTTACTTTCGCCATTCTAAAAGTGATGATAAATTGTCAAAAAAATCCACGTCATCATCATTCCATAAGTCTTTTAAAATGCTACGAGACTTTCAAATACGTAATTTAATTTTGAAACTCCAGTAACGACCTATAAGTGTGCCCCGTTTGCTCAAGAAATCTGAATATTTAATGAGTACAATTCTACTTGATAAGCTTTGGAGAAATACAGCAAAAACTGTGGCTTATTTGAAAATTCTCGAAATTCCCAACAGTTTGTTAAAAAATCTTGAAAATATTTTATGAAAAGCACAACTATAGAACCCAAATTTATGCGTATCCGACACGCACTTAACCGGTCTTTAAACATCATGCAAATATTTTGAAGGTTTAAGTAGTTTAGCATTGAAATAAATTAAAACTGGTAAATCAAGAAGTGAACATAGTGACAAACATTTCTTAAAATTGGAATAATTGCCCAAGTAACAAGAGTATGTCAGCTGTTTCAGAAAAGTCGCTAATTATTAACAAGAAAGTGCGGACAGCAACGTTAAACGAATGCATCAAGTGAGCAATCAATGTCAATGCAGAGGGCAGAACGACCAAAGTAACCAACTACATGTGTAGTTTGCACCTATTATTTATTACACACCAAAACATCCTACATACGCTCAACTGTGAGATATCTATGACTATAGTCCGTTCAGTGATTAGTCTGGATCCCTGAGTCTTTATATCTATATATAAAACAATGTTCCCCGACGGTTTTCACTAATAGAAAGAGCGATAAATGAGGAACGATTTTGTATATGGGGCCATTCAAGTATTACGTAAGCAGAATTTTAGTAGTTTTTGGCCTGTAGTGTTGGATATCCTGACAGGATCGCCATGTAGTGTTGGATCTTTTGATCAGGTTCTTTTTGGTAATAATAACTTCGAATTTTGATTTTAATAATAATTTATTTACTACACCAAAGTCAAGGTATGCTAGCTTTCCGCTGGCATAGCCAACTTTTTCTCGTGTCCACTACTTCACTCCCTTTCGTATCATTGTCCATATCTTTATATATCAAAAGAACTGCAGTTATTGAATTATTAACTAGCACAGCAGTATTGTTAATTGTTTCATTTAGCATACATTGCAGTTCAATTGATATACGTAATTAACTTCCTTAATGCTTACTTAAGGTACGCATCCACTACAGGCCCCCCCTCCCCCTTGTCAGCAAAAGTAAGCAAAGCTCTTACCCCCCCTCCTATTAGTAAACATTCGTATATATTTTTTTTAAATCTGTTCAAGTTTTCAAGTAATTGTTGTCGGCGTGAACTTTGCTCTTCGGTTTCATTAGACACTAAAAACTTAAAAATAAAAATCTTTTTAAAAAAATGTAACCTCCTTCAAAAAAGTGTTACTAAATAGTGTAAAGTTTTGAGGTCGGCACCAATTTGATATATACTTAAGTATAGATACATAAAACGTGATAGTAATTAAATTGGTGCCGATCTCAAAATTTCGTTATTTTGCCCTTTTTTGACGAAGGATGCATTCTTTAAAAACAATTTTTTTAGGGAATCTCTGAACACACTTTTTGCTTTCGAGGATAGATAAGGAGGGTTGCCATATATATGTTACCGGCCAAACTAGTTTGGCCTAGGCCAAACTAGTTCTACAAACCAGTTTGGCCTAGGCCAAACTAGTTTGTCCTAGTATGAATAGTAGGCCAAACTAGTTTGTCCTGAAATCGGGTTTGGCCGGTAACATATATATCATAACCCAATAAATATTGCAGAAATATCAGAAAAAGTAAATAAATAAATATTGTTGACCTAATCACCATATAACCCCCCCCCGTCTCCCATGTCATCAAAAATAAGCTAAGCAAAGACTCCCCCCCTTGGTGTTTACGTAATACTTAAATGGCCCCTACCATTTGTAAATATTTCGTATAAAATGACGGTGTTTTGTCAGAAAAAATCTTTTCATATTAGGTAGCGACATCAAGTAGGCGAGCGCAAGTTCCTGCAACTGGTTGCACTCGAATAGCGTGTCACTACAACGCACCGAGCGACATCCGCTCAAAGCTCTTAGTTTAGACATTTCTGCGCTGTTGTCGTTTCTTAATGAAATACATTTTGCAGAATTTTTCGATAACACAAATTATATCTATCGCACCCGGCTGAAACCAAACCGGACCACAAGTTTTGAATAAACGAATGACTGTTAAATATAGATGCTCGACAACTGTGATCATCAGCATAATGCATTTCTTTGACAACTAACAGCCTGGTCCGGCTTCGTCCGAATTTCTAGATTTTCATCGTTTTTTAGTCGACTTAAGTAGCAAAACTGCAGGTTTCCACAAAAAGCGCTTTTATTTTAACTTGATAATATAAAGCTTATGTCCATTCTAAATGGTGATTAGGACATTTTTGAAAAGCAGTATGTGTGATGTATGTGTGTAGGTACGTACTACTTAGTCATTTCTTCCTAGCACGAAATCACGCAATTAAAAAATGATATCGGCTGTGTTTGGGTGTCAATCGCAACATATTTATGTCAATATAATCTGATTTTTTAAATCAATCTAGCCGTTCCTTTTACCGTATTTACAATTTAAATTTGAGCACCGTTTTCTTTCACAGTAATTAAAAAAACGTCAAGATATTTATAATTGATTTTTTAGAAAATTCAATCGATTCAATGAAAATCTGTACTTGAATGCATACTCGACTGATGGAAGTTAAAGAGTAAAAGGAGACAATGTACAGTACGTGTTAAAATTGGTTTATTTCCAAACAGGAATTTTGTTTAAATATTTCCCCTATCACACAATGTTGTCAGATAAAAATTGCACTCTCAACTTTAAGTTTGGGTATTCCATTATTTTCATAGTTACAAAAGTTCCACCAAAGTGCCATATTAAGCCTTATCACAATGTTTTCTTACGGAACATGAAAATAAAATTTTCTTCATACCTCGATCGAAAGTACGTACTTTCGTCCCTTATAGCAGGGACGAAAGTTTGACATTTCCTCCCTGTTATTAATTATATTAAATGATAGCGGTAACCCTAGTTACGAGTATAAATACGCATGAGAAATGTTTTCCTCCCGCCGCGCCGTTCTCACTAGGAGTAAATGTCAATCTTTCGTCCCTGCTGACGAAAGTACGTACTTTCGAGCGGATATGAAGAAAAATCGTATACACCACACGGGCCTTAAAAGTTGAAATAGTATATTACATCACAAGGGCCGAAAATTCAACTTTCGGCTCTTGTGATGTAATATACTATTAAATTAACAAAACAGCTGGGTAACAGTAACTGAGCATTTGTTTTACATGATGATATCCAATCACGAAGTTTCTTAATTGTAGTGACGTAGTTGGGTTATATAATTATGTTGGGTTATATCGAGTTCGATTGCTGAATACTCTACTATACATCATACATAAAAACGCAAACATTTAAGAAACTATGTTTGTTAAATGTTTGATTTCTTTCGTGGAGTTGAAAACAATATGTACATTTTTTATTGGCTAGACAGTGTAGGATAGGAGCAGACACTTTGTGTGAGAAGCAGAGACTAAAAACGAAAAATACGTTAATGAAAACCGTTGAAAATGGATGACGTTGAAAATGGATGACGTTGAAAATACATGAGTCCGACATCCTGTACTTGATGCTAGCACAGTGATGGCTAACTTATGACACGCGGTTCAGACACTGACCCACGCAGACTTTTTAAATGACTTACGCGTTGATTTTTATAATCTTATATCATAAAAAACTTTTTAACAAAAAAATTAAACCGCCGAAAAACTGAAAAGCAAAAAATAATAAATCGTTTTATTTAACTAAGTTCTATCTAAGTAGTTGAACGTATGTGACAGTCTAGTATATCTAAGTAATTTTGAGTCGGCGTCAACAATCCTTCGCCGAAAATCTCTGAGCGTTCACGAAGTTAATGTCAGCGACAGAGCAACCCGAACGGGCACACACTGAGGGCACACGTCTTTGCGAGTGGTCGTGTGGAGAGCGCATGTTTGGAATGTTAATGTTTATCGCTGGAGATTTCACGTATCATTGTTAATTTGATTTGTTTATTTTTTTTAGTGATCTTTGTTTATTGATTGTTTGACGCCGACTCAAAATTACTTAGATATACTAGACTGTCACATACGTTCAACTACTTAGATAGAACTTAGTTAAGTAAATAAAAAGATTTATTATTTTTTGCTTTTCAGTTTTTCGGCGGTTTAATTTTTTTGTTAAAAAGTTTTTATTTTATAATTTTTTGTGGCTATATAATTTATAATTGTAATACACAACTCAGGTTGAAAATCTGTGAGTGAACAATAAATCACCCCTATTTTCCCATCCTTAGGGAGGTATACCCTATCCTATAAAAAATAATTATCAAAATCGGACTACTCTGTAAAAAGTTATGCGTAGTCATACATTACAATCTGTGAGTGAACAATCAATAATCCCGTTTTCCTACCCTTAGGGTTGAAATTTTTTTTCCAAATTTATATGGGACTATTTTCGGGGTATACCCTTTCCAATAAAAAAAGAATTATCAAAATTGGACTACTCGGTAAAAAGTTATGTGTGGTCATACATTACAATCAGTGAGTGAACAATCAATTATCCCCTGTTTTCCTACCCTTAGGGTTGGAATTTTTTTACCAAATTTATATGGGACCAACTTCGGGGTATACCCTTTCAAACAAAAAAAAAATTATCAAAATCGGACTGCTCTGTAAAAAGTTATGCGTGGTCATACATAAATAAAAAAAAAAAATATATACGCGTCGACTTGAGAACCTCCTCCGTTTTTGTTTTTCGTCGGTTAAAAAGAGAGAACAGACAATCAAAAATATAAGAAAAATAAAGTAGGTAAATATATCTAATGTCGAATTTATAAAAAAATAATCCCCACTGGACATTGGCTAGCTGATTTTATATCGCATCACGCACCTGGGTAGGTACATGGTCATAAAACGTCGTGTTTTGTCGAAAAGAAACGTTGGAATCAAAAAGGTAGGTAGTTTTAACCATCCTCCCCTTACCCTTTCCAAGTGACGCCGCTGACTTAGTGACCTACGAGCTGGTACTTAAAAAAATAATGAATGAAACTACCGTGACCTGTGCGAATTATTCGCACTAAATAAGTATAATAATTATCACTTTACAAAATTATTTTTTACATATGATTGCAGGTATTCAATTCGTTTCTAATTCTGTTTACTAAAATTGTCATATAGAGGCGCAAGTAGCAAAAGTGTTGAGTTAAGCCGTCAGATGGCATTATGCAGCACTAAATAAGTATAATAATTATCACTTTACAAAATTATTTTTATGATTGCAGGTATTCAATTCGTTTCTAATTCTGTTTACTTAAATTGTCATATAGAGGCGCAAGTAGCAAAAGCGTTGAGTTAAGCCGTCAGATGGCATTATACAGCATTGCTGTGACGTTGTTCAGCGTTGCCCGTCAGATGGCAGTATGCAGTATTTACAATAAGAAGGTCAGATGACAGAACGAAGTGTTGACGTTGTTTCAAAATTATAGCCGTCAGATGGCAGACGATGTTTAGCGTTGCTGTTAATTAATTTACAAAAACAAAAGCAATAATAAATTTTTTAGTTGTCGATGTCAGTAGAGCAAGTAATTATCTGTAAAATGATATATAATTTATGTGGAGAAATTGTGTGTTTTTTTCTAAAAAGGGAGGCAAACATCTTAAACCTTAACGTATTAATATATATATGATATGACCCGCTTCTCAAAAAGGTTTGCCATCACTGCGCTAGCACCTCAGTTCGCGCACCTGGAGTACATTATTTCGGTGTGTCCTGAGACGTCAATTGGCCTCAATTGTCCAGCGTCTACAATCTCTCTTTATCTCGGTGTGCCTTCTCCGTTTAGACCGCGCTCCAGTATTGTCTTCTGCTCTGAGAGTAGATCATTTAAAACGAGTACAGCGTAACTCGTGCACGTGTTGTAATCTTGGCCTTTGTACACAGAATACATTGCTTGTAAGTTACTATCCTTGAGCATAGGCTACAGCGACGTTAATGCAATACAAAGGATGGGTAAACTTTCGAGTCTTTCGCAAGGCGTCGACAAACAACTCAGTTGATAAATCGATACTAATAAAAATTAGAGTTTAAACAAAACTAAAAAAACACGCTTTTATATTAACGTGAACTAAAAAGTAAAAAAAAATAATTTTTAAATATAAAGATTTTGTTCAACAGCGATGGGAAGTCCCCTGCTCGATATGATTGTATTTTTGTGAAAAAGCTTAAAACGAGATTGGCTTATTCAAAAAATTAAATTATATCGAGTGGGGGACATCCTATCGCTGTTGATCAAAATCTATATATTAAAAAATATTTTTTTACTTTTTAATAACTATTTGTTTAAAACTTTAAGACATTTAAATATGCCGCTATAAAATAATTGTCTGACTTACTGATCTGTCAAAAATTCATTTTTTTCTCCTACCTAAATTATACAAAATAGTCAGCATTTTAACGTTGCTACATGATGTTTGCAAATTTAAAGTACCGGAACGAGCTATTTTTCGACGAGAATATGGAAAAGTTTTTCGTGGAAGCTTAAGAAAAAAATGTCCATCCTTGCCACAAATAATAATGTTGTGGAAAAATCTCTCACGAAATACGAATGACAAATGTTACAGGTAACTGTATCGACGCATATAATGTCAATTACGTGATCACTGTAAGAGTAAATGGACATTACGTATATTATTACTATGTAGACTAGGGCTGGGTGGTATTGCCGGAAATTAAATATAAGTTGCCGTTAACACATTTATATCGATAACTGCTCATAGATATAACTTTAGTAGACCTAACTTAAGGGTGTTATGGCGGTATTTCGAAAATAATTATCTAAACATAGACATTTCAATATATTTATCAATAGAAACTCAGGGAAAAAAATCAAATCGATTTATTAGATACTAGTGGTCCGGTTTCGCCCGAATTTGTAGGGTGCTTCCGTTTATTCGTCGAAAATTGGTCTCCACGAAAATAGATTTTATTTTAACGCGATAATATATAGCCTATGTTTATCCCGAAGATTCATTGGTGAAAAAAAATTCGAAATCGGCTGAGTAGTTTCAGAGATTACCCTCCGCATACACACAAAATCACAAAATTTGCACTCTCTCTTTATAATATTAGTATAGACTATAATATAAAAAAAAATTACAAATACCTACTAAAAAAAAAACTGAAATATTACTTAAAACTACTCACTGAAAATATATTATCCTCTCTTTTCCTTTCAAATCAAATAATTTATTGTCTAAATTGGTGATTCACAGTTGAATCATAACTTTTTTGATGTGTCTACTATACCTACATAGATTTTTTCATGGCCTGCTCGTTTACTTTGTTAGGTTCCCCCTTCGCATACTTGAACCTCTCCCACGCCGATATCCCAGAATTATTTTGTTAAATATATGTTCAAAATTAAACATATTAAACAAATTTGTTTAAATATAGATTAACACTATATCGGTTAAAACAGCTTCGTAAATAGTTCGTTATTTTTTATCAAATTTGAAAGATAAAAATGGTTTTGTGAGTTATCCTTAGAAGATAGACATATGCTGTGGCGGACTTTTTTTTAGAACTTTTCAAGAGAAACAATTCAGCCATACATTATTTTCGTGTTACTTTAACTATTCCCGCAGCGAACGCCTTGGAAGCTCTCAAGAGGCAACTTAGTTGACGACTATTGTCATAACTTTAGCTGATTTGCACAAAATATAGATACATAATATATACCCTATATTGGTCGGGAGTAATGTACTTTTCAAATGTTGAAAGAATTTTTCAAATAGATGCAGTGGTTCCGGAGATTACCCTCCGCATACACACAAACTCACAAAATTTGCTCTATCTCTCTTTATAAAAAGTTAAAATTATTTTAACTTTGCAAAATTTTACATGACAACTATTCAATGAAATTGATAAATTTAATGAAACTATATTAATTACCATACTTGAAATGCGACGGTGTCACCGTATCTTGTACATTAATATAATATATCCCTGTGTTGGTGCATAACAAACTGAACCAGAGTAAAAGTTTTGGGTTCGACACGCTTTCCTATCTATAGAATATGCGGCAAGAAATATACTTTTGTCCACAACTATATCTCTCAAACACCTTTAAAGATAGGCTAAATCATGGGTAGAACATTTATAATTTTAAATTTTTGACAAATATTTTTACCTAAATATTCGTTTTTCTTGTTCGTTTAACCGTTCGGAAACTAATTATATTATTCAAGCATAGCTGTGAAACATTTCTGATTTCGTCAGAACTGGTAGCTGTTCCTGCTAAGAACATGGCGATCGCTTGCGCAGCATGTATGCGCGAATTAAATGTTACAGCTGACTGAGCTGTGATAAAAATTCGTATTTCTAATAATGTTTAAGTTGAATAATGAATAAGCTATATGCTTCAGTTGCTGGATAATTTCAAAGACGATAACTTTATACAATAAATAAATCAAAAAACAGCGAAGTGTTTTCTGAACGCAAACTTCAAATTTATTGGAATAGTTCCAAACATATGAACAAACAATTCATTTGTTTGTCAAGAACTACAACAGTTCAAACTAGATTTAGAATATAGAAAACCAACTGTCAGTTTCTAATTCCAAATGTTGCCCAGAAAAAAATACCGACCAAGCGCGTGTTGGGCACACACATGATAGGGTTCCATGGTGTTCGTATGAGGTATTTATGGGTTATTTATGGGTCGCAATCGTTGTTTGAGAAATATCATAGCCTAACCCAGAAATGCGTCAATGAAATATGTTGAAAGATTATTATTTAAAAATAAGTCAAGTAGGTATCCATGAATTATAATTTACTCTTAAACATTTTTAATTTCTGTTGCACCAAAATTCTTTATTCTAGTAGAATTAGAAATATTGCTTCAATATTGACGCTAATAAGATTAAGTAAGTAAGCTTATGATTTATTACTATTGTCGAAATATGAAAATCAAATCCCAGGACGAATTTAATTAAAATGCATCAGAAACACATTGAAATTGAATTCACTTATAGTGAGCAAAATTCGAGCTTTCCTTGTCAAATGGGTAATGTCAAAAGTGACTTTTTTTGATTGGTAATTGGTGGTCAACAAATGTGTCACGTGATGTCTTATATTATCAAAACTTAATGTCTCAAAAAATAAATCGAATGGAATAAGAATGCTTGAGCCTAGTTTCATAAAAACATTTTTTTTTTTTGATAAATTGTCTAGTCAACTTATTTTAATTTAAACACAGGACAGTCCAGAGTCGAGTTAAATAAAGTTTTTATCTTAGTGCGTTATAATAACTCTGTCAGCTCTAGTAAACACGTGTAGTACTTTAAATACCCCGTATCACATGCAATCGATGATACTATATTATTATAGGGTAAAAACACTAACTCCCGATCATTTTGTAAGACCATCCCAGGATGGTTCTAGCACGAGTTATTATTTTCAATGTATTACTTATAAATAACCATCCCAACTCCACAATATTTGAAGAGCTCGTTTGCAAAACTTGAGAAATCCAAAAAACCAACATCCTCAAAAAAGGTAAAAAACCGTCACATCGAAAGACTGATAAACTTTTGTTTTGTTTTTGAGCTCGCTTGGTAGCTCTGAGTCTTTGTATTAAAATAAGCCGAAGATGAAATTTTAAATTTAAATGGTTATTTTTTTTTTATAAAAAACTTTAGGTTTTGTCGAGTTTTGAAAACAAGCAATGGATTTGTTAAATTTAGAAAACAACCTATGTTGGATATGTCAAGTTTTGGAAGAAAGGACCAATATTAAAATAGAAATTTGTAATATTATTATGGAACCTCTGTGTATTTAAATACACATAAAATATAAGAGATTCCATAATAATATTACGAATTAAATGACGAAAATAGCGTATGTGATCAAAACTTGACAAAAATTGGGATTTGTCAAGTTTTGATTACAAACGCCATTTGCGTCATTTAATTCGTATATATGTTGAGTTTAGATTAAAAATAGCCAGAAATTCAGATTTGTTTAGGGTTGAATACTGACGTACGATATATATAACTCGATTTTTGTTGAAAATGGATTTGTCAAGTTTTGCAAACGAGCTCCTCATTTATTATTGGCTGTTACGTTATTTAAATAAAAATTAATTATTTTAACATGTCAAATATGTATCAGTATTTGTGAAATTTTGAAACGGTCTTGTTGTCCAATTGGCTGAAATTTTTTCTATAACACGCATTTTTAAGTATGCAGATCTGAGATTATTTTTATCCTTTGTGCTATATGACACGTATTGGTAATATAGACACTCACCAAATCAAAAATTAACTTTGAATTATAAGTTTTTTAACAATTTTTAACAAATTTAGGGGTTAGAAGCGATTGAAGGTGGTGACGCAAATTGTCATTTTCGTTGTTTGCACTGATTAAACTACATTATAAATGTCACTCCCATGTTTTAAATTAGCTTTCAAAAAGTTCAGTAGCTCTTGAACTGTGCATGTTACATTAGAAGATGTAGAATTTTAAACTGTGAAATAAATTTTCTAATCGATCTAGCAGTTCCATATTTTTTTTTTGAAGTCGGTTAAAAATGGCCGACTACAGGTGGGTGGTCGGGAAGTGATACTTTTACCCTACATAAATATAATGCAACGAGGAAGGTAGATGGCATCCACGACACGTAATAACATAATATTATGTAGTGGATACCATAGTAGATAAATATTGATGATACCCAGTGCTACTTTGAAATCATGAGTAATACGGAAAATACGGACGGTCATCATTATTTAAATACTTTATTTTAACACAGACTACAATTCATTGTTCCAGCATTTCATTAATTTAATGCGTCTATAAAATTCACACCTGATTTTTATAAGCACTATAAATATTATATTATCAACACGTGAAAAAAAAACTGTGTAGGGTCAAGTTGTCAACAGTGGCTCAGGCGGGTACAGTGAATTTAAGCTAAAATCTTACAGAATGCACGAAAAATTGAAAGTTTGGAAGATTCAAAAAATTTATGAAAAAATTCGTGCATTCTATTAGATAAAAATAACTTAATACTAATTAATTTTTGCATTTCTTAGATATTTCTGAAGAAGATCCAAATCCGGATCGAAACGTCATCTTATGTTATATTGATTTGAATTTTTATTATTTTTTGTCAATATATGGTCTGAGAAAAATTGGTCGACAATTTTATTTATTTGAAGAGTTCTATTCAGACGTTAATCAAAGATTTGACTAATATATAAAGCTGAAGAGTTTGTTTGTTTGGTTGAACGCGCTAATCTCAGGAACTACTGGTTCTAAATGAAATTTTTTTTGTTGGATAATCTATTTATAGAGGAAGGCTATAGGCTATATAATATAACGCTACGACCAATAGGAGCGGAGCATCAATGAAAAATGTTGTAAAATGTAACTCAAAATTTGTCCGTCCAACAAAAACTTTTGATCGGTAACTCCGATCATCATGAAATTTGGACACAATATTCACCTCAGTGAACTAAGATGGATGTGTGTACCCATGTCCCTCCCCCTCCATTTGTTCTTTTGCACCCGAGGGAAACCGGGCGGAACCGCTAGTAATAAATAAAATAAAACATACATTCATACACTGTAAAACATTATTTATAGTTCACGAAACAAAGACGCACATACATTATTATGTGTGTTCAGATCATAGCGTAGACAAGGAAATATCCATAGAAACAAAGCGCACATAGTAGGTCTTCAATATTATATGGTATTTTTTAGTTTCTACTTATAACGATTCACGAATGTATTTCCGACCTACGCTGCGCACCTACAAGGTCCTGGCGGTCATTTCAATGGAACTACTATTCTAACGCATGTAATTTAACACTTTGCGTACCGGAACAATATAACATATTTCTTTCCTAATCCCAGTTTGTTTTTTATAACGTTTTTCTTATTACGTCTGACTTGTAAACTAGACGCTAAAATATATCAGTTAATACCGACGTCTAGTTAACTAGTCTCTGTATTCAAACTATAAATTGAATTTTACAGTATTTTAGTGGCACCTGTTAGAGAAGTCAAGAACCCGAAATACGTTGACTAGTTAATAAGTCGTTGTATTTTAACATATACCCCCCTTTGTTAACTGCACGTGCGAAAAAACGAAATACAAATTTTTAGATGTGTGTGGTGGTATAATTTGTTTTATACATATTTGGACATAATTTTTTCTCAATAAAAGCTCTAAGGATAAAAAATGTAATCTAACAAGTAAGTATCTATACATAGATTGCTTTTCTAAAGCTATTTTTTATTATTTTTTAATGGTAAAACGTTCGTAAACACATTTTATAAAAACATGAAATATCGAAACAAATAAAACTCTTATAGTTATGGCAGAAATGACGTAATGAAAATAATACTTAGAAAGAATAAAATGTTAACCTCGGTCTCTAATAAAACGCTTTTACTGCCCAAAAATTGGGGAATTTTTTAACGACTAGTTAACTAGACGTTGGGAATAAATATTTTCTACGTTGAGGTGAAAGTTTGAATAATACCGTGTTATGAATAACTTTTTGTTTTATTTTGCAGACGAAAGATAACCGAAACTGAAATAGTAAACATTTTAAATTTTATTTCTATTTCAGTGATTATAAGTGTAATTTTGATTAAAAAATATTTTTTTTGAAATAAAAGTTAAAACATAAATACTTGGTATTATATACCTCTCCATTTTATATGTCCAGTAAACTTGTCTAAACGAATTAGTTACCTAAATATCCCATCGTCCTGTTAACTAGACATCATGTTTTCTTGTCAATGTACAATAAGTTGATACACTATTGAAATTTGCGACCACTCCTGCTGTTCAAAGGTGTCTATAAAGCATTTTTCTTATTGCGGGATTAACTAGACTTTTTGATTTTTTTACTTGGTACTTAAGACAAATTTCGTAAGTCCAGTTAACTGGACAGTAAATATTAATCAATAATTTTGTATGACTAGTTAACTTGACGTCGGTATGCAAAGAGTTAAGTCAGCGTAATTAAATACCAAATATAAACATTTCATTGTGCTTGGGGCTTGCCAAAAAAAAAAACAAAGAAATACTATATGTGTGGATCAAGATATCGAATCACGTGTTGACCGCAGTCATGAATTCACGCAAAGCTGGTAAAAGTGTATTTTCGTGATGTAATCTATTTTTCTTGTGCAGATATATATTTTAATTTTTAGATGTTAACTTTACTAATTATAGCAAACTTTGATTAACGTCTGAATAGAACTCTTCAAATAAATAAAATTGTCGACCATTATTAGATAATAAATAACTTAATACTAATTAATTTTTATATTTTTTAGATATTTCTGAAGAAGCTCCAAATCCGGATCGAAACGTCATCTTGTGTTATATTGATTTGTATATTTATTATTTTTAGTCAATATATGGTCTGAGAAAAATTGGTCGACAATTTTATTTATTTACTAATTATACTTAAAAAGTTATTAAACATTCTATGCCAGTGACTACCGTGAAAAATAATTTTTTTTGACCTGTTGTTCATTTCAATGAACATATGATTTTCCAAAATTCTGTAAATGTTAAATTTAATTTTTCACTGAATATACCTACCTTAATTACACCCTGAATAAGTCTAACAGGCTAAAAAATATTTTGTGTTTTTTAAAAATATAAAATTCAGGCCTAAAGAGGTTAAACAACTTTTAACATGAGATTAATAAAGGTTTTTCTGACTGCCACGAAAGAAGAATGTAAGAGAAATTGAAAATACATGAGTCGAATAGTTCCAACTAGTTGAAAATCATGAGTTCTACTTAGAGAATACAATCCCGAGAATGTTTTTCAATCCCGGGATTACGGGATTTTTGATGCGTAATCCCGGGATCCAGGGACTATCCCGGGATTAGACTATGTGGTTTCTAATTGGGCTCAAATGAAAAAAACTTGAGTAATTTCTTAAAAAATGTTTTTAAAATCGTTGCACAACACAAATCACAATATAGTAAGAAAATAAAATAGACAAAACAAAAAAAAATTTACTTTTGCAAGAAATCAAAAAGACAACACAAAAAAACTATTCAGAATTTAGAAAATACAATCGCAGAAATATCAAAGCATCCAATGTTTGACTCCCAAGCCTGCTTCGTAGTTTATTGCCAAAATAAGTTGAAAACGCTCGATCAGGTTCTGCGCTCGTTGGAGGAATAGACAATAGATATGTATGCCGTTTCTAAGTGATATCCACGAACTCCTCCATTTTCGAACAGGCTTATTTCACGTCTAACACTATTTGCCAACCCTGATTCATTTTGTACTTGTAATTCAGGATCTGGAGATTTCATATTCTTACATATCGTACCGCGTATTTAAGGATTGTTTTTTGTCGTTATGCGTAATAAATAATATTAATATATAATCTAGGCAAGGTAATTGTCAAAGCGCAACGGATTATGGAATGCAAACTAGATCTGTTTTTGGCAATCCCGAAAATCCCGAGATTAGCCAACTACGATCCCGGGATTTTCTGGACCAGAAAACGGCCGGGATCCCGGAATTGTATTCTCTAGTTCTACTGTATATAAGAATTGAAGATGATGAAAACAATGACTGATAAAAAATGATTGATAAAGTATGCAATGCAGTTTTATAAATGCATCTAAAATCAAATTGTAATACACATAAAACAGTCTTATTTGCATTTTTTATTCGATATCTCCGATCATTTCGCTCGCTGTTGATGGCGTCATTAGTGAACTGAAAATGCACGTACAGTTTTCAACTTTAACTGCGTGGAATAACACGTGCTGAGTTGATACTCAATCGTATTTAACGTATATAATGCTGTTTGCTCTATATATGTATATATCGCTAACGTAAAGACAAAACCAATTATGTCAAAATTTTCGTAATTTTTTGTTACTTCATTGTACCAAATTAATTTTTAACTTAATCGACTTAACTATGTATATAGAAACCAACTCATCCACATTCTCTCTGATAGCCAGGCGGCAATCAAATCATTGCAATCCAACAAATTCAGCTCAAAGCTGGTATGAGATTACCATCGTTCACTCAATGACTTGGAAAGTTGGGAACTTAGAACAAAGTATGTTCAATGTGGGTACCCGGTCATGAAGGAATCTGGGGCAATGAAATGGCGGATAGCCTTGCTCGACAAGGAGCCTCTGCGAAGTTCATTGGACCAGAACCGGTTTTTGGAATTACTTATACAAATATTCATCAAACTGTCAAAATGGAGGACGAAACAGTCAACTATTCGTTCGAATGCGAGGCCCTAGCCTACTGAAGAACAACCATTTTTGGATACATTAATGAGAGCGGAGTAATTCCTCAGAATAATCTAGTCACCAATCTTCTGGAGTTCATGAGAAGATCCATACTATTGGGGGACTAGATTCAGGTCAAAGGGAGCACAAAAATTCTTTTAGGATGACGTGCATAGCGAGCTATTAATCCATAACCCCTAATTTATTCATTCATTCATGTATATAGAAAACTTGATCGACTTCGACCGTATTTTTGATTACCCGTTAAAGATATGCTGTCGCAGACTTTTTTGTAGAACTTATGCCCAAAAAATCTTCCATATCTATATACCTGTATAAGCGAAATACCACACACTAATTCACTGACTCATTTCGAGATCTTAAAAACTATTCGCCCAATTGATTTTAAATTTGGCACAGTTAATCTTTTCTCGACGTAGACACTACCTAAGAACGAAATTTATGCTAATCTTATCCAAAACAAACGTTTCACCTACCATAACATATACTAGGGGTTACGTGGAGGGGAGTGGATGGTTGGGTATAGATGGGAAGGTCAATATAATATTTTGAGAAAAAGAGAGGGAGTTAGAAACTATGTATTAATAAATCATACAGTTTTGCAGCCGGAACGGACCGCTAGTATGTTAATATATTTGTAACAGTTTTGGCAGCGTATATGCCAGGAAAGTCTATACGCAACCTGTTTATTATCGACTTGTTTCAAGTAAAATTATCCCTGCTTAGATTCCCAGTTACTTAGCGTAACAAAATATAGCCTATCCGTCCCGGGATTTCACCCGGGTGCGATCGATATATATTATCTGCAAAATGTATTTCGTTTGCAGCCCATAGCGTCTGAGCAAATTCTACCAGATTTGCTTCTGAACTAATAGCTTTAAGCGAATTCTATCAGATGTCGCTACTTGGTACTAAAACAGTTTTTTGTGTGGCTCTGAACTAACAGCCTTGAATAAATTCTATAGGATGTCGCTATATGTTACTAAAACAGTTTATTTTCACAAAACACCGTAATTTTGTACAAAATATTTAATAAAAACTATCCTCTAAGTTGAACCAAGCAAGACATTTATAAAATTTCATAAAAATCGGTTCAATGGTTTCGGAGATTAGTGGGGATGAACATCGTGACACGAGATTTATATAGTGTTTCAAAAGTCCCGGAACAGCTGAACGTCTCAGAGAGATTAAGTTTTTTTTTCAAAAATGTTGGGAGTGAAAGCTGCTTAAATTGTAATGTATTTTTCGATCACAAAAGTTCCTCCCAAGGGCCCCGTAAGAGGACAGGGAGTAACTCCGAAATTTTAAATGGCAACCTCAATTTTTTTATTGGGTCGAGTTCCTCGGACAAAAAAAAGACATCTTTTGTTCATTTTGTGCAAATTCCACTTTAAAAACAACAAACATCTTTCAGATTGTTATCAAGGTCAAGTAAAAGAGTACCATTCCTTGACCTGCTACAAATTAACAAATTTCATTTGAGGGGATAAGGATAACACGGTAAATTTTACCCCGCGTACTCGGTGATCTGTAGCTTGAACAAAAAAAGTTTGGGACAAAAGATATCTTTTTTTGCCCGATGAACTCGACCCAATAAAAAAAATGAAGTTGCCATTTACGGAGGAATTTTTGTGACCGAGAAATACATTACAGAGTTGAGCAACTTTCATTCGCAACTTTTTTCAAAAAAACTGAATCTCTCCAAGATATTCAGCCGTTTCGGGACTTTTAAAACATTGTGTAGTAGGTATATATAAAGATAAGAGCTGGCCAGACAATAGGTGTTAAAATAAATTGGCGCCCATTGTAGGGTCAGTTGTTACATCAACAAATCTTCCATTTTTTTCTCAGTTGAGGCATCATATTATGTCCAAAAAAATTCTTATACGGTATTTTTTCTTGACTTGTTTCAGTAAAATCGCTTTATGTTTCGTAGCGTTACAAAAATAGACTAAAACCTGGCCAAACAACAGGTGTTTACAATTGACGTCTGACGTTGGGCCAATTGTTACATCAAGAAATTTTCCAAACATTGCATTGATATATCTCTAACGGTTCGGGTAACTTTTGTCAAGAAAACCTTTCCACGGCCTGTTTTTTTTGTTCACTTGCTTCTGTAAAATTGTCAGTATACTTGTTTCCCTGACTAAGCTCCCATGACAGAAAAAAGTTACCCTTCGAACACCTCAAAATTATAAAGTGACGATTATACCATATTTTTTCAATAAATGCGACCACATTTTTTAATGGAAAAATATGGTATAATCGTTACTAACTAGAAATTTTTTTTTTTTAATTCTAAATTAATACGGTAGATCTCTTTTATATACTTTAATACATTTTTCATCAAAATATTGTTTTTTACCATGCCAGATTCCATTTTTAAGCGCCATGACAGCGTTTTTTCATAAACAGATCAGCTTTTACAAGGGCCGTGTCAAAACACCACCTTAATTTTTTTCTGAAAGAAGGTTTTACATCTATTTTCTGCATAAAAATTGGTCTGTCAGCGTAAAAATGTTTTTTACTATGACTTCATAAAAAAAAAACAAATGAAGTCTGACAAATTTATTAACAAAAATTGTCAGCCAGACCAATTTTTTCAAAAATGGTACATTATTTACTACAAATTGTATAAATTTCAAGCAGGTGTTTTGGAAAGTAAAATCATGTTTTTTTTTTTAAATTTCAAAAATTCATAAAAAATAACAAATAGGCTTTTGAAAAAAAAAATTATCGATTTTTTTATTGTATTTTAAAACTTTATTATAAATAATATTGATAATCGATGCGAAAAACTTTCAAAAAACTTTTTTTAAATTAATTATAAGCAATTTAAAATTGATAAAATATTTTAAAAAATCACGTGACTGCAAACGCACTAAAATTGTTTTTGACAGTTGTGACGTCATAATGGTAAAATGTATATACGCAGTACACTATCAATGGCTTCTACATGTGTATTGACTAAAATATTATGACGTCACATTATGTTCGGGAAATGTCGGCGCGTTCTCGGAACTGGGTACAAAAATTTATTTTTAATTTGATATAACTTTTGAATTATAACGAAAATAAAAAAAAGAAAAATAGTTTTGTTATAAAACTTATATACGATCTTTCCATTTATGACAAAAACAAATTTCATTCAAAAGCCCAATTAACAAATTTTTACTAGTCTGGCGGGCGTAACATGTTTCTTACATGTTTTTCAGCCATTTTCACTTTATAATTTTGAGGTGTTCGAAGGGTAACTTTTTCTGTCATGGGAGCTATGTTAACCTAGCCGGCAGGGATGCACAGACCGCGGACCGCTGTAGATGTTATGTTACTGTATTACATGCAAATTAATTTTTTTAAATAGGTACAAGCGTACCGCGTTACTCGGAGTTTTTTTTATGGAATGGTAATACCTATCTGTATTTGAAGATACAGAAAATATTACCGACAATTCTGCATACGTGGTTTTACCGTTTAGCCATAGATAATATTATATCTGTGTAATGTACCTCCTTCCTACACGTAGTACCTGTAGGTATACAGGATTGGCTTCAAACAATGATTACAAAAAACATTAAATATTTTCTAACAGACTTGAAACAAAGAGCGTATATATGGGGGGTAAAGAGGGTAATTCCCACAAACAGACGCACAGACTTTTTTCCAAAATACGTTTCTGGAATTCGGGGAACCTCAAAGGAAAAAAATACTATAAAATTTTAAAAGATGAATTTTGGCCTAACTTGTGGAGTTGGAATAACATTTAAGGAATCACACTTATACTTCTTATCAAGGGCGTAGATATTGAGGGGTAAAGGGGGGAATTACCCCTCCTCCCAGAAATATTACGAATATTTAACTAAAAAACAAAATTTAGACAAGATTGCAGCATCGTATTTTGTAACATAATTAGTTTGGGAATTAATATTTTGCTTATAACCTTCCTTCATGAGTACCTATCCTTGTTTGGTATTAAAAAACTTAAAAAAATATTGATTTTTTGCTTTACCCAGAAAAAAATAGCTACGCCCTTGCTTCATATTGGCATAGATATAAGCATGGGGCGGGAATGCGTTAAATTGTGTCATTGCTTTACCGCTCCACTGAGCGAACCGTACTATAATGGGGACTCACTCCTTGAATTTTGGTCGCAGACTAAAGGCATGCTTAAGAAGTCGAAAATACATGAATTATTACCTTTCTTGGATTCTACGTAAATAATTGTAAATTGTAAATAATGTTTTTTTTACAGTTCGCTGAAAAACTTACTCATTAACATGGCGTTTCACAAGTCCACTTTAAATAATGTCGATTAGAGATCTGTGGCATTCACCAATGGGGTCCTAATTGCGAAACTTCAAAATCTCCTTAAGCCGTTTTTGTATTACATTTTGTGCCAGAGACGGCTTGGCTCTACGTCAGGTGACTACATGTCATTTACTTTAGTCTTTACAGGAATTTAATATGTAACATGTTGGCAACACTCATTAGTCTAATTATACAGTGACTAGTGCACTATCCCGATATAAGTTTTTTTAGATTCTGGTTTTTCCATAAGTTATTTTAATATTCTACGTTACCATACAAGGTGTCGCAAAATTCGAGATAGATAGACTGTTAATTATAGACGCCCGATAACTGAGGTCATGAGCGTGTAACTGGAAAATTAATACGTTTTTAAAGATGAAAGAATACACCATAAGCAAACATATTTGCATGAGGAATCATGGGTCGTTAAAATTTTAGGAGATAGTGAGTTGGTGCATTTTTATTGAGTCAAGCTATTCACAGTCAGAAGTGGATTCCCGAATGCTAGATATCAGCACTAATTTATATTATTTTTGTATTTCACCACGTTTTGTGTTTCTTGTGTGTCTGTCCGGGTGGACAGATACATATAAGTCGTTATTACTTATTAACCGTTGTAAGAGACATAGTAACCACTGGTCTATGGCTCAGTTGGTTAGAGCGTCGTGCTGATAACGCGAAGGTCGCTGGTTCGATCCCCCATGAGACATTAAATATTTTTATTTTTCACGATGTATTTTTGTTTTGTTTTTTTGTTCTAAAAAGTATAAAAATAATATTTCTTTTTTAATACACCAGGTTTTTAAATCGAACTAAAAAGTATAAAATAATTTCTTTGCAGACAGATTTTTAACTTGTAAGATTTGAAACGAAAAAAGTGTGGCGCATGCGACAGTTATATAAGAAGAAGTGTAGAGAGTAGCTATCAATGAAAAAATCTATTTATGAGATAAAACGAATAATGCGCCCTGCGTTTCAAATCCTACAAGCTAAAAATCTGTCTGTAAAGAAATGATTTTACACTTTTTACTTCGCTTTAGAAACGTGGTACAGTAGAACGCCGATTATCCGAATTAATTGGGACCGGGGTCGATTCGGATAATCGGACATGTAGTGTCTTGCCTCTAGCTTTCAACCTGCATTATACAGTTGAAATATATCTGGACTCCAGCGAGTTCCAACTTCGACGCGTGCTGATACCATTGTAGCGTCTACACGGCAATTGTCACACGCATTTTTGTGTTCCTGCCTCCCCACAAAACTTGTTTTTTTTTTTTAAATTACTTGGTTTTTATTTTTTATATTACGCTTAGGACCGATTCGGATAATTGGCGATTCGGTTAATCGGCGTTCGAATAATCGGCGTTCTACTGTACATTGTTTATTTATATTTCTTTTATTTTTAAAGTTATACTTCTATTGACGTGTTAAGAAACAATGAGAGTGAAATTAACGGAACGAAGTTGCTCGCTGAAAAAGACTACTAACAGAATAGAGGTAGTTATAATTGACTTACACTAGTGGACGTGTCTTAGCACTCTTTGCTCTAATAAATATCGTTGCAGTTGTTTTTCGGTTCACTGAGTGAAAAGGATAGAGTATGGTAGAGACCATGTTCGCATGCGCGTAGAGAATAGCTGCATTTATGCTAATCTTTCTGTGGTCCTTTTATTATTCAATAATTTTCATGCAAATTAAAAATTACGTTTTAATCACACCAAAGAAGTATAACTTCAAACGCGCGTACATTATAAGTACACGAACCCATTTTTTAATTGTTTTTATTTTGGTTTGTTTTTCATACTGTTGATTTTTTAAATTTTATGGTTTTTATTGTCATTTGTCCACAAATGTGTCACCATCATTTTTCTTTTATTTTTTTTGTTATACAAAAATATAAAAATCAATTGTCTTATGTAATAATATGCAAACATTTGAGAGTTGCAGTCTTTTAAGTCTTCGTTCGAAAACTTTCCATTCTTTCTTATTAACTGTACTTATGAAAATTTTTGTGCCGTTCACGTTATGTAAAACGGATAAAGCAAAAAACTCTGAACACAATCGGAATTTTATATATAGGGTAACCGGTAACTGCTTGTATTTCTCTCGGGAGAAGAAACTATGACTAATGTGGAATGATTTAACCTTAGGAGTCGGAAATGCGTCTTTTTTATGATAATGACACTTCTATGAAGAATTTTTATTTTATTTTTTTATTTATTGTAAGTTTTAACACACAACACAAAATCTAACAGTAAATTTCGTATAGCTTTTAGCTTTAGGAAGGTTGGCCAATTAGTAGGCTATCAGATCATGGGAAAATTCTGGCCAAAAGTGAGAATATATTCGGATTTTGTAAAAAGAAAACCGAAGTAGATTTTCTCGAAAATGACGCATTTCTGATCCCCAAGTAATAGAGGTTAAATCATTCCAAATTAGTTACAGTTTCTTCTCCCGAGAGGAATACGAGCAATTACCGATCGCCCTGTAAAGGATGTATCAATGTTTTCTTACGGGCTTTTCGGAGTTTTTTGATATTTGAGACAACGAGAACAGTTTTTTTTAGAATTTTTGTCTGGATTACGATAAAATTTCTGTTAAAAATGACATTAACGTTTTATCGATTTCTACTAAACCTCCTAAATTTCAGTGTAATTTATTATAATTAATTGCCATATGGCACATATACTATTAGCGTTGGTTGGATAGGAGTCGGACCATAATTTCTCAACGTTTAATAGAGCTGTAATAAACCGTACGTATTCGTTACTGAGTAACGGGTACATCGTCTGACTCGAAGTAACGAATCGTTACTTACAAATTCATTTCGTTACTCGCATCTGTCGTATCCATGTCAGTTCGACTCTTTTGATGCGGTTATACGTTATACGAACGAAGTCATACCGTATCATGCGACGCGCCTCGATGCGATGGTACATGCTTGATGCTGTTAGTACACGATTGTATGTCGTATGAGTAACGTAACGATACGAAAGTAACGGGTACTGGTTCTTTAAGTAACGAATACATACGAGTACACAATTTCTTGTTACTTTTACAGTTCTAACGTTTAATAACCTTCTGGACAATTTGGCACCGTTTTTGGAAGATTTAATCTATTTAAACGAAAGGACCCCGCACCAAATACACGGAAAAATAGATCTCGGTGGAATTCTTTCTTATAGCTGAGGGGAATGAATCAGTCATTTGATGCTGAAAAAAGTTTCCAATACAAATCCCGGTGTCCAAAGTTGCAAGCTTATCAATTATATCTTATTTTATGGCAATTAACGAACAACGTGCAATATATGTACCCGTGGAGATATATATGCAGTATGTATAGGTATATATAATAGGATTTTGAGACCCGAGTTGTATTGGAAACTTTTTTCAGCAACAAATTACAGTTTCATTCCCCCCAGTTAGAAAGAATTTCACCGAGATCAATTTCCCCGTATATTTGGTACGGGGTCCTTTGGTCCAGATGATGGGATCTATCACCGCACGAAGCTTACCTAAAATGCCACTTTATGGAGTTGAAAAATTGGCAGTAATGTAATATTAAATAAAGTTTTTGTCGACATATGCTATGACGCGGGCAATAATTAATAACAAATGCCATCTAAAACATAAATGTGAAAAAAGGGGCCAAGTTCGGTACCTACCTAGAAAAAACAGCTTGACGAAAAAAACCGTTATGAAAAGTATAAGGTTCTAAAAAAAAAAACACGTTATAAGTTCCTATATCTTTTGCACATACACCGATTTCCAACAAAAACATTATAGGGCTCTTCATATTTACATGTTAAATATCCTATACCAAAAGGTTTCGATCCGTTCAACCGTTTTACCTGAATCGTGCACACAGCGAAACAGACTAACAGATTTTTATGGACGCGGGGGACGATAAAATAACAAAAAATATTGTAAAATTTTAAAAAGTGAATTTTGACCTAAATTAATACCGTTCCCCCACTTGTATTCTTCGTTTTCTTTTGTTTAATGGTTTTTTTATTTCTGATAAATAATCATGACACAAAAAATTATCTAAACTTATTTTTTATTGCAAATAAGTGAATCGTTCTAATTTTCTAATTTTGTTGGATTGAAGTAAGTCAAGGAAAAGTGATTTCACACGCGAGCTAAATTATAGAATTTAAAAATATTACCTATCTCAAAGCAAATACGATACCATTATTTTAAATATTATGATTTGATAAGCAATGTATTTCAAATACAAATTATTGTTATATTTTAATTCCTGAATCCACTGACAGATGTCACTACATGGATTTAAACTACACGTAAAATTTGTTTACTGAATTTCTATTTATCATTTCATGCTGATATCGTCACGATGTTTAACGTACCTGTCAATTGTCATGCTGATTCAGAATACGGGATAAGTACATTCACGATACTCTAATTTTCACTATCAACGACAAAAAGACTTCTAATATAAAGGAAATGTGTATCATCGTTAGTATCTCTAAATTCCAGAACTACTAAACCCATTTGAAAAATTCTTGAACTGTTTAAAAGGCTACTACAGCAAGAAAACTGCAAGGAGCTGCGATTAAACCGCATGAATTAAAGTCTGGGCCGTCTTTAACCTATTGGAGGCCCTGGGCACATAAGGATAATGGGGCCTCTATGACCTTGATAGAGCACTATTTTATTAAAATAGTCAAAGATAGTAGATAACCAAAGTTCTAGATTTATTTTTATTTCTTTTCAGTCACGTTTAAATGAATAGATAATATAATATAATCCAAAAAAGTAATTCTTTTAGCATTCACAGGTTAATGCTTAAAAATCTATGTTGGTTGAAGAGATACCCTTCTAGAATTAAGATGGGTAAAATCGTTGATCACTTCTTCAAAATCTATGTTTTTGAGCATATCACATTCTATGGACATCCGCGACAAACTGCTTAATTTCCCTTGAAGCATTGTACTTCTTAATTAATTTTTTATTCTTTTCAATTTGGAGAAGGAGCGATCCCCACTGCAGTAAGTTACCATCATGCTTAAAAAGATTCTCAATGCAATTTCTACGTTTGGAAATGTGTCTTCAAATTTGTTTTCTTTCAAAAGATGATATATTTCCAATATACTATTAGTTCCTTCATTTTCACTACGAACAATATTCTGTTAAATGCAGACATTCCATTTCCAACTCTTTCTCGTTAACGTCTTCATAATAGCTCTCAGCAAATTGTTTGCAGCTTTGTTTCAACTCTTTCGGAATTTAGAGTTTTATATTTAA
Organism: Xanthostigma xanthostigma; assembly: GCA_963575645.1. Taxonomy (NCBI): domain Eukaryota; kingdom Metazoa; phylum Arthropoda; class Insecta; order Raphidioptera; family Raphidiidae; genus Xanthostigma; species Xanthostigma xanthostigma. The sequence continues at coordinate 60,371,971 of OY754464.1, read as the reverse complement.
TAAATATCAGTTATAGTTTAGTGATCTGGCAGAAACTAGGGGGCCCCCTATCGATCGCCGGGCCCTATAAGAACGTGCCCAGTGGGAAAGAGGGGCCTAAATAAAGTTGGAAAAGAGAGAGAGAAAATTCGAGAAAGGGAATGGAAAAATTCGAGTTGAATTCGTTTGCAGCGAGACGGTTGTATTTCAGGACCCAAGTATTTTGCAGCCCGAGTTCGGTCACATTCGACCAAAAATTTAATCTTCGGCAAAACATTCGATTTCAGCCGAAATTAGACTGAAGGTTTTGCCGAAGCCGAATGTAGAATTTACTGAATAATCCAGTGAGTAGATATTATTTTATTTAAATAACTCACACAACTGTGCAAGCAATGAATTAAAAAAAAATAGATTAAAAGTACTTCGCAATTTCAATGCAATTACATTCAGCTTAAATACTTTTTCTTGTCTCTTTTAGCATCATATAATTCCTTCGGGTTCGGTTTCGGCTAAAAATGAGAAAAGTTAATGTGGAATGATTAACAATTAGTTGCAACTTGTTTTGCAGTACCTATGTATAAACAATGGAGAAACATTTTCCAACAATTATTCTAATAGTACAATCCTTGGCTCATTTAGTATGATTTAATATTATACTAGTTGCTTGATGTAATATAACAATTTCCTCAGAGCTGTCCAATAAATTTATTTTATGGCTGTCAAGTTTTTTTCTCCACATCAACAGATAAACACAATGCAACATAATAATGTAGTCATCCTTGCGGTGTCCATATGAAGAGAATAAACACTTATAGGAATAAAACCTAACACTCGTAAGTATTTCATCTATTTCATGTATGAGGTTACTTTAAAAATGTTCTCAGGACCTGACAAGTATGAGTAATGGAATCTTGTCTTGCCAAACAATTGATTTTACTTCTATTTTAAATAAGGCTATCAACTGTCTGATGATTCAAATGAAAGGACAACTATCGAATTAAACGTTTTGTCCTTGAGATTTATATTTCATGATAATTTCATTTCAACTATATGTACACTATAGATTATATTTGAAACAAAATAAGTCAGTAGTCAATCGATTAATTTTTTTTTATGTAAATACTTTGTATGCGACTCCGAACGCGTTTAACGCTTTGCGCAAACCAGGATTAGGCAAGACTGCGAGGAGTTTTGGGTGTATTTTTCGGGCACAGGCGAGATTATTGTTGGAATCGCTTCGTTTTAGGGTGTAGTTCAACCCCCTAAGTTTGCTTACAAATTTTTGGTGTGCTTGATTTTATAATTGACAATTAGTGACGAAAATAGTGCTTTTTTCTCTATTTCCTTTAATATCTCCGTTCCTCTTGACTTTTAGTATAGCATATGCATTGAGAAAGTTGTTCCTTACGAAATTTCATAAAAAGTGAGCACTGACAGAGGTCGCTAAGTGCAATTGTTAACTTGCAAATAGCCCCGTTGGAATTTTTGGAAAAAATTAATTCTAACCGATTTTATAACGATTTCTTTAGCGATACCAATTTTAGACAAACGTATAAAACCATATAACTTTTCCAATATTCAATCGTTATAAAATCGGTTAGAATTAATTTTTTCCAAAGATTCCAACGGGATACTAAAGTTGAATGGATTTGTGATTTTTCTAGCTTGGTCCGACCAGCGAAACCCGTTTGTGAAAAAAATGGCGCTATTTGCAATTAAGGAAACAAAAAAAAGGTGATAGTTAATTACTCGAGAAGTAATTGACCGATGACGCTAAAATTATTCATGCATGTTTGGATCAACATAGACATCAATTTTGAGAATTTTCAGACATCCATGTGCGGTCATTTTTTAGTAAAAAAATAGTGAAAAAAACGTGTTTTTTTAACTTTCAGAGCTATTTGCAAGTTAACAATTGCACTTAGCGACCTCTGTCAATGCTTATTTTTTAGGAAATTTCATAAGGAACAACTTTCTCAATGCATATGCTATACTAAAAGTCAAGAGGAACGGAGATATTAAAGGAAATAGAGAAAAAAGCACTATTTTCGTCACTAATTGTCAATTATAAAATCAAGCACACCAAAAATCTGTAAGCAAACTTAGGGGGTTGAACTACACCCTCAAACAAAGCGATTCCAACAATAATCTCGCCTGTGCCCGAATAATGCACTTTTTAATGTTTTTACCTCCTCGCCGTCTAGGCTAGATAGGTAGACGCGTAACACAGACAATTTCTGTCCGTCGTTCCAGTGCTTTTATTGTAGCTTTTTATTTGTAAACGTATCCAGTGGCGGATTTGCCCTAAGACCCAGTCGGCCCGGTCCTAGGGCGGCCAATCGTGACAGAAAACATTATGCATGGCGTATGGTGTGCCGCACTGCACGGTGCAGTTTGCACCGCATCCTATAACAATAATCTTCCTAAAAAGTGATCGGAATATCTAATTTAGATCATTATTTTGGAGAGTTGAGTTTTTTTTTATTCTTTCAAGCGTTTAGATGACACCATAATTTATTCAGATTTTTAAATTGTTATTTAATACTATAAAAAAAAAATATGGTTTGTATTATCTCAACAGGCGTTGCGCTCGAGCTGTAACGGCCGCACGGAACCCTATTTTCAATGTTAAATTAAAACTATAAAAATAATAGAGATAGAGTACGGGAGGTGGGACTTTTTGGAAATTTTCCCCTCTTTAGAACCTTTTTTTCAATTTCCGGTATCACTTATAGTTTTTGAGTAATTGACAAAAATATGAGGGGCTTTTTTTGTCTTTTCGTTTTTTGTTAATAATAACAAAAACAATTTTTGTCGGCAAAAAAAATTTAAAAAAAGTGTTTTTCGGAATATTTTTCCGAACCGAATAAACTATTGCTTATATTTTTTGGAGACTTGGGTCTATTTTTCTCAAGAATCACAGTTCTTGACTAGGCTATAGCAGCTATTATAGAACTAAATTTCTGAATCGATTTCGATAAAATTTGGCAATAAAAGAAATTCATTATAAGTATGATGGGTGCTGAGAAAGGGATGGCTGGTACTTACTAGTTACTACCCTCGTGCGTGATGATATTATAGCTTAAGTGACTGTTAAAACTCGATGTCCCTCGTTTTTGAAATAATGTCACTAGAAACATAACCTAGTATTTTATAGGTAGATAGGTTCATAATGCGAATTTTTACCATTATAAACATGATTTTACGTGTCGTAAAATAGTGGATTTTAATCAACGTTTCATTATTATTCTCACACGATGTCGCCACTTGTATGAAATTACATGATTACGTAATAAAAAATAACCGCGCTGTATTATTTTTGTCACTTTCGAAAATAACATATATTTATTTTATAAACAATTGACGTATTCAAAATTATTATTATGATTTATATATAGGTATTAAATATTTCGAAAACAGGTGACTAAAGTCCAAAATATTTTATCATTGTTTTTATTATTTTTTTATTGAAGCGTTATCGTTAATTCAATTTGAAATTAGTACCTACGCAGTGACAGATACAAAATAAACACGATTTTTCTTTTCAAGATTACAAAAAAACAGCAACGCGGAAATGACATGTTTTGATTAACATTATCTCAATGTCAATTCATATTTTATACATAGGCATTTTAAAAATAAGCTTAAAAACATTATTTTGCTTTTATTGAAATGATAAAACAGAAAGAAAAAAAATACTACTTGTCAATAAATTATGTTTTAAGGTGTAATTGGGTCAATTAGTTCCTTTCGATATTATATAAAAATAAAATTAATACCTACTATTAAAATTAAAATTAGTCGAGTAAAAAACATTAAAATTTTTATATACTAGTAATGCTGGGTTGCAGAAAATCTGGTTTGACAACGACCTTAGACTGTGATCATATAATTACAGATTTTATTGTTGCAGGAATAGTCTAATGTCATTGCCAAACTTTTTATTATGGCGAACAGACTACTCACAGAAAAACAAATAGCTAATTCATATTTTCAAACTAAATTTTGATCAAAATGCCTAGGAAAATAAAAATCGTTCCACAAAAATGCAACATAGACCGGGTGGGCAAGGAAGGTTTTTTTTTCTTTAACAAGATGACCTTTACTCTGACTAGTAATTAGCCAGGGCTAGAAGGAAGGTTAGTATTTATATATATTAGATATCGTGTCCATCGAGATAATAATTAATAATTTATAGACGAAACGTCGTACATTAATAAATCTAATTTGTCCGCTATCCTGCGATTTTTCTTATTAGTTAGTATTTATTTTATATGGACCGATTTTCTATAATGCATTAATCATCTCCATTACTACCATATCAACAACACTATTATATTGCATTGTAAATTCACTGTATTTTCAACTAGTCCAGGAGGAATCGGCGCATGAGTATCGAAAACTATTCCACCTCAATTTTTTTATGCGATTCTCTTCAAATTACCCTACTGATGATATAAATGCATGTTGCCAGGGGGCAACCCCGTGCCATATTGTTTAAACCGAAATTGTTTAAACAATTGCGAGGAATTGTTATTTTTCAACCGGACAAATTTTTTTTGTATTCTTTGTTAAAATACAATTAAAAAAGGTCCTATGGCTTTTCACGATAAAGTTAATATTTTTAGAGATATCAATTTTTAAAGGTTCGAAAAATCTTAAATTTGGGTACTTTTGACCCATGAAAAATATATTAAAAAAAAAAATAAAATATAAATAATATTTTTTTTTTATTCTTTATACAATAGTTAACAATATCCTTAATTGCGATTTCTAAAAATTTAATTATTTATACCTGTTTTTAATTGTTAATTTCGCGCGCTCACAAGTATGCGTTGCTTACCTATAAGTATCGTTGTCTCGTTTAACAATCGTAATACTGTAACGAAATAAAAAAGACTGAGTAACTCTGAGCAAAAAACAAAAGAACGATCAGTTGAAAATTGACTCGCCCTAACTTGTATTTTTTTTTAAATGCTCTATATAATAAATAATTTTGTCACAATAACTAACATAGATCTTGAGATTTTATACAAAGAGTGCCCTTGAAAAAATAAAAAACAAAAATAAAAAATCTTTTCCATATTTATACACAATTAAACATACACCATAAAACATATACATATAAGTATTTTTTATTTTATTATGTTTCACTTTGAAAATTTAACTGCATACCAAAATTTTTTTATTATTTTTATATAATTGTGATCCCATACAATGTTCAAATACCATTATATTTTATTATTGTTAATAAAAATGCATAAATTTCTATAATAATAACAAAAAAATAATATAAACCAATAAAAAAGTAATTTTAATAATATGCTCTTTTTAAAAATTCTGATTAAGTTAATAGTTTAAAAGATAAATGTAAAATAATGATTCAGGACACCGAGAGACCGACGCAGCGTATGAGTCAGAGAGAGACAACGATACTTATAGGTAAGCAACGCATACTTGTGAACGCGCGAAATTAACAATTAAAAACAGGTATAAATAATTAAATTTTTAGAAATCGCAATTAAGGATATTGTTAACTATTGTATAAAGAATAAAAAAAAAAATATTATTTATATTTTATTATTTTTTTTAATATATTTTTCATGGGTCAAAAGTACCCAAATTTAAGATTTTTCGAACCTTTAAAAATTGATATCTCTAAAAATATTAACTTTATCGTGAAAAGCCATAGGACCTTTTTTAATTGTATTTTAACAAAGAATACAAAAAAAATTTGTCCGGTTGAAAAATAACAATTCCTCGCAATTGTTTAAACAAATTCGGTTTAAACAATATGGCACGGGGTTGCCCCCTGGCAACATGCATTTATATCATCAGTAGGGTAATTTGAAGAGAATCGCATAAAAAAATTGAGGTGGAATAGTTTTCGATACTCATGCGCCGATTCCTCCTGGACTAAACGAGGTGTGACGAAAACGAACGCAGCGAGTTTAACAGTCACACGAGTTAAAATATCGTTGCTACCTAGATATACAGTGTATTTTTGTCATGTACACTATAAAATTGCGACTTTTGTCTTAATATACTCCTAACATTTTTGACAAACTTAACTTTAATAATGATTTCTGTAGAATGTAGACCTACAGAATTCATTATAAAGTTAAGTTTGTTACATAAGTGAAATGTCTCTGTACTGTGTAATATATTATGTACTAGCAGCCCGGTCCGGCTTCACTCGGATTTGTAGATTGCCTCTTAAAGATACACATTATGCAACATCAGGTTTTTCATACGGAATAATAGCCGTTTTTACAAAGCTGTTATCCGCGGCTTTACATTGATATGAAACACGGCAGCGGCAACAGTAGTGGGAGCCTTCGGCTACACCGTATTCCAGGCAATTTTTTTTCCCCTAAAAACTATATTCAAACTATCACAAACATTTGAGAAAAAATGCCAATTCAGTTCAGCCGTATTGACCATTGTGCAAAAGATTCCAGGTTCATAACTAGTTCTTTATTTTCAGACAATATGTTCTGCAACCCAACATAAAACTAATATATTTTTATTCAACAAATTTTCATATTTGAAGATTTTTTTTCTTCTTTTATTTTAGTTGTAAGCGATTTTTTATTCAGTTTCAATTTTTTATTAGGGTTCCGTAGCCAAATGGTTAAAACGGAACCCTTATAATTTCGTCATGTCTGTCCAGCCGTCTGTCTGTCTGTCCGATGTTACTCTCTTATGCCTCCGCCAATTTGTATCAAATTTTACAGTCTTATATGAACCGCCATATGATTGTGTAATTAAATTACAAAAAAAATTGGTTGTCTGTAAAGTCGGTTTACGGACGATAGTTTTACGTGATAACGTATTCCGTAATACATAACCTACATTCTACATATAATAATTATAATAATTCGAATCTATCATATTGCATCTTTCGCTTCAAATTTAGGTTAATTTTATGTATTAAAATACTCACCACCTATAATAATAATTGTTTTTTTAACTTTCTTTCTTTCGTATTTATTTTAAGTCTCAAAGATTAATTGTCATAATATTTTGAAAACAATTGTTTCACTGTTTATATAAAATTCCAAAACCTACTTACAATATTTAAGTATTTTCATACGTCAAAAAATTGATTTTTATAATGATAAAATTTGTATGAAAACGATTTTTGCGAGAGATGAGACCTAGCTAAAACGATTTTTTGCCCCCCAAAATCCCTTTTCAGTAAATTTCATCCAAATCGTTAGGGCCGTTTTCGAGAAAAGCACGCACAGGGTCAGGCGGAACGCTAGGAACGTTACACTTTTTCGTGCATGCAGCCGGTGTTTCATCAATTTATAAGATTGGTGATTCATCAATTTATAAGACGTTATCACGTCAAAAAAAAACGGTTAGCTTTCCATACATAGAATTTGATAGAAAACATTTTAAAAGTTCTAAAGTCGTTAACAATGTTTCCCCTTTAACTTTGCAACCATGTGATTAAAAAATAAAAACAAAAAAATAAAGAGAGTAGCACTTTGTAAATACTTTCAACGACAATCCGAACAAGATATGTTAACAAGTTGTAGCAGTTCAGTTGATCTTCCTTACAGTATTATTTATACGGTTGTCATATTTCTATTAATATAGCGAAAACAAGAACCACTACTTTATCAATTTAAAAAAAAATGTGTCCGATGTCACTAGTGTACATGTCAATATATATTAGAACTACTTGGTTTAAGGCAGACTCTAAAGTGAGTTTAATAGTGCAAAAATTAACTCCTTTAAATTCTGAAGTTCTGCCTACACTTCTAGGAGGTTGAAAATCTCGGTAACTCCCCCTTTCGGCAGTTTTAATGGCGTAAATAGCTAATTAAGTTTGAGCCGATAGCGGCATGTTTACCGTTTTCATCTTTTAAACTGAACCTCGAAATATTGTGATAAAGATAATTTCCTACAGATTTCCAGGAGGTTAAAAACCTCGAGCTTCCTCTTTCGGCAGGTTTTGTGGCGCAGAACAATTCTTAGAGTTTGTGTGGATAGCGGCACGTTTATTGTTTTATCGGTGTCCCATGATTTTCAACGAAATGATATTATTATTTGTCGAATTGATTTGCTAAAGCTAAACCGCATTTAATAAACAAATGCCCAGAATATTATACGTTTGTAAATAAATAAGCACATGTGCCGCCGCGTATTGTAAAGAGCGCGTAATAATGTTTCCTATTTGTTGATAAATTATCGACAAGCTTGCAGGAAACCACAATAGTATCGAACAAAGACGTACGCAGAATTTTGTTCAGGGGAAGCAAGAGTTATCAGAATAAACGCGGACATATTGTTATCCTACATACATAGAGAATAGTCTAAGCGTTCTCAGTGCATTCAGGAAGTTTCTCATTTTAACACGCTTTTGTTAGCTAGATACTAAAAACCTGAGGTGGCGACACTGTTTTAAATTTATATCCAAATCTCATTTTTCGAGTTCCAAATTGGAAAGGAACCCTATATCACTGGTATCGTTTTAAAGCTCTATTCGGTGGTTGAAGAGAGCTTTTCTCTTTTTTTACCATTCCAACCCACAATGGTACTAATTTAGGTCAAAAATCATTTTTCAAAATTTTACAATATCTTTTCGTTTTGAGGTCCTCCGAATCCAAAAAACATATTTTGTTTGTCTGTTATAGTCTGTCTGTGAGCACGATACAGGTCAAACGGGTGAACGGATTGTAACCAAATTTTGAGAGGATGTTTGGTATGCAGAGTCCCATTGTTTTTGGGGAAAATCGGCGCTTGCGCAAAAGAGATATATGCTATAACGGTGTTTTTTATATAATAATGGTATACTTTTCATAACGGCTTATTATTCTATTAATTTTTTCAAAAGTTTTGTTAATTTTTTTTCTATACTTTATAGTTTCGCAAATATTTTGAAAATAAAAAAAATCAGCTGTTCTTTGTTTTGTAGATCTGTCAGAAATAAAGTAGTTAAGCATGCTTTGATTAATTTTTACATTACGTGGAACATATTGTGTAGGTAACCATGGCAACGAATAGCAAATATCATATTGAATACTAGCCGTTACCCGCGTCACCTAATGCGATATCAGAAATTTCTTTATTATACTACATAATATATCAACAAAATGTGAAGACTTTGAAGTTGGAATGGTCTCGTCGTCTAAGTGGCTGAAATTTTTTAAAGAATATGAATACATTTTGCAAAGTTAACTGATTTTCTCCATACAAAAATTTACACCCAATGTCTAGTTTAGTAGTTTAAGGCGATAAATTTTAGATTTTTTTACCCACAGCCCTGCTGACCTACCTTAATGTGTCCAAGTTTCTAAATGCACGGAAAATAAAATACGCGATTTTCTAGAGTCTGAATCTTCTAGAGTCAGGTGTCGGCAACCTATGACCCGCGGGTATTAAGTGATCCATTTGATAATTTCAAGTGACTCACTTTTTTGTTCCGCAAGTATAGTACAATAATTATATAATACATATATAGCGGTCCGTCCCGGTTTCACTCGGGTGCGATAGATATAATTCTGCAAAATGTATTTCGTTTGCGGCCCGGCGTTTGAATTAATAGCTTTGAGCAAATTCTACCAGATTTGCTTCTGAACTAATCTAGCTTTGAGTAAATTCTATCAGATGTCGTTACATGTTACTAAAACAAATTTTTTTTTTAGAAAACCCCGTAATTTTGTACAAAATATTTAATAAAAACTATCCTATAGCACAAGTTGCACCAAGCAAGACACATTTACAAAATTTCAACAAAATCGGTCAGTGGTTTCCGAGATTAGCGCGGCCAAAATTGTGACACGAGAATTTTATATAAGTACTAGCGGTCCCGTCCGGTTTCACCCAGGTGTAAAAGAACGAATGGGGAAGGGAGGAACATGAGTACACACATTCATCTTAGTTTACCGGGATGAATGTTGTGTCCAAATTTCATGATGATGGGAGTTACCGTTCAAAAGCATTTGTCGATAAAAAGCAGTATTTATACTTTTTTAAACTAATAATTTTTTTTTTAATTAATTAAATAAAATTAAAATAAATTTAAATCTAATCCTTAGAAGAAAGCAAATAAAAAAAAAAAATAAAAATATTTTCGCCCAACGTGGGGCTCGAACCCATGACGTTGATATTGACAGTCGCATGCTCTACCGATTGAGCCATCCGACGTTGTGTTCTCACAACGCTAATATGAGTATATTTAGTTAGTGCAGTTCACCTGAATAGAAGCTTATTTTTGAGATACATTTTCCAACATTTTTCATTAATGCTCCGCTCCTAATGGTCGTAGCGTGATATTATATAGCCTATAGCCTTCCTCGATAAATGGGCTATCCAACAAAAAAATTTTTGTTCAATTTGAACCAGTAGTTCCTGAGATTACCACGTTCAAACAAACAAACTCTTCAGCTTTATATATTAGTATAGATATAGATATTAAAATAAATTATAAAATATAAACATAAAACAAACACTTTAAAAGAATAGAATAACATTTTGTTTTTCCGTTATAGACTGTTTTAAAATGAAAATACCCTCCGAACCGTCGTCTTAATAGTCATATTTGAGTTGATTTTTACCCGAAATCAAAAAAAGTTGCCAACGCCTTTTCTACAGTCTACTAGACTAAAACATGAAACAGAAAGGAGCGTTGGATGTATTCCCCATTTTCCAGCCTCCGCATGCAAACTTACAATTACCACAGCAAGAAGTTCCACATCAACAATAAAACATATGAATTTTAAAATATGTTTCTTCATTCTACGCTCCTGATATTATACTCTATACATGTTTCCAAAGTGTGGCCACGACTTTTGATAATATATAAAATAATGATGCAACCAAGACGCATTTTATGAAATGGTCTATTATTTACGCTGTTGCAATATTATGATGAAATAGCAATTTGCTGAAATCGAACGTGCTTGAATTGTAACTGTCGATTGCTATTTTTATATTTTTATGCCGATTTTACTATCGTCACGTAACTGCTCTATATTTGAACTGCAGTTTTCTTTTATTTATGACGTCAAACTAGGTTACACGACGTCCATAAGATTTATGCTCGGTTTATGATACGAATTTAAGTTTCAAATCTAGATTTAAAGCTGAAGCTCAAATGATACACTATCAATACAATAATACATATAATATGTATCTATACAAATATTATAAAGAAAAAAAGATTTGTATTTTGGTATGTAATAAATAAACTCAAAAACTACAGGACCGATTTTAAAAATGTCATTAATAGAATGTTACATTATCACTGAGTAACATAGGCTATATTATTAATCGAGTTAAATTAGGGATCTCTACGAAAACTCTAATAATGTAACCCAAGGTGTAAAAAATATATAATAAAAAACTCAAAATTTGTCCGTCCGACATAAACTTTTGAGCGGTAATTCCGATCATCATGAAATTTGGATACAAAATTCATCTCGGTAAACTAAGATGAACGTGCGCAAACATGTCCCTACCTCCCTTCATTCGTTCTTTTGCACCCGGGTAAAACCAGGACGGACCGCTAGTACAGGAAAAGTTTGTATGTTTGTCGCGGATAATCTTAGAAACTACTCAACCGATTTTCACTGTTTAAAAGACTACATCTTCCCAAATATCATAAGTTACATTAAAAAAAAGAGGGATGAGCAGCGACTAAAAATGCAACTTAAGTCTGGAATCCCGCACGAGATCACTGAGCTAATTTGGTAGACACTGACCAAACTATAAAATATTAGTGTTGTTCTTGACTGTTTCGTTGCCGAACTAACTCTATTCGGGCGAAACCGGACCGGAAAACTAGTCATATATAAAATTATTCAAATCTGAGGGCAAAAAGAATCGTTGAGTATAACAATTGATAAAATAATTGAAATTGTAATTGTTTAAGTTTCAAAAGTCATATGAATTTTATAACTACAACTTCCTGGCGACTATAACATGTTTTTTTTTTGATAAATTTCAAAGCATCTATAATTTTCCTAGAAAAAGTGAATTTTTGTAAAATCCAAAATTAACAGGAGTGTAAAAGACGCCTTCATTTTTTTTTGAATTTGCATATTTCCACAAAAAAGAAAAAAATTAGATACGTATGCGTCAATTTTTAAAATTACTGCCTGGAAAACGCATCATTTGAATACAATTTCGAAATAAAATATACAGTCGTTCACATTATTTCGTATGTCACCTTTACAAATAACCTTGCTTTTTAAAAATGTTATTCTAAGAATGTTTTCGCTTAATTATGCACATGTGGCAAATTTTCAGAATATTAATAAAAAAATACAATTATGCCAAAAATTTTCACAAGCATAAAAATAATTCTTAAAAATAAAAAAGTTTGTTTGACCATTTGCCGACATAATTCTGAGAATGTTGTTGTCGCGTCGGACTCGATTTGTGAGTCCAACGACGCCGCGTTTAGAGCGTAGGCGATAGACGCGAGTTTTACAAAATGTCAATGACTTAACGAAAATGGACTGCGCATTTACTATATTCGCGATGCGTTGAACCCGTCCACTAGGGTCTAGGGGTGCAGTAAAAATCTCTAAAGTCATATTACATATAGTGGTGAGAGCACTACACTTGCATTTGGTAGGTACCCGGCCGGGGCAGATGTGGCTGGGACTTTTTCCTGCTGCCTCTCGCCGAGGAACGGTAATTCCTGTACCGGCCTCTTGTTGAGATAGTCCATGGTTTCTCTTAATAATTCCAGATAAATATCGAGATGGTTTCTTATTCAAGACCATGGCCGATTACCTGTAAAACTCCTATGCTCAAAATATGCCTCCTTATCGTAATGTCCTAAAAATCTCTTCATTCGCCCATTGCTATTAATTAGTGGAAGTTGAAAACATGTAGAAAATTACGGGAAGTGTTGATAGATGGAAAATAGTAATGGTGCGAATGGCGTCTGTTATGTCATTAAGTCGAGAAACGGACGTTCAACACATTATTGTTATTATCTTGTCCAACGCAGGGTCGGTCTGTTTAAAAGGGAAAAAAAACAAGATAGTTTGGTTGAAAAAAATTAATTTGCTCGATGTCAGAGCAAAAGAACAGTCAACATAGATTTTCTATTGTTTAAGCTCTACAAACTTGGAGTTAGAGGTTGTGCCAATCACTGGTTGAAATCTTTCAGACAGACATCCTGTTGCTCAACATGACAACAAATTCTCTTCAATTTATGATATTCGCATATGCGTACCGCAGGGCTCAGTTCTCGGACTATTAATTGTTTCTTACGTATATCAACGACCTTCCAGAACATATGTTCATAGTTACCAAACGCGTCAAAACAATGACATTTATATACAGAACCACCGCCTGTCATTATACAGCAGAGGGCCGCTGGGTTCTGGGTGAAAAATTTATAATGGACAATAGACTACCTACATCAATCAGATAAAGTAACTATAATTCATTTAAACGCACTTTGAAAAAATCTTGGTCATGAATTGCTTTTATGACTTGATAGAATTTTATGATTTTAATTAATTTTGACTTGTCACATACATGTTGTCAGAACTACTGTGATAATTAATAAATATCTATCTATCTCTATCTACACTATCTTAAAAATCGAACACTAATTGCGCAGTCCGTTCTTTATGTCAATGGTAGAACACACATATTATTGTGTTCGAGTGTCACGCATTGTGTATGCCGGACCAAAACCCCAGACTGCTTGGCGACACGTTTGGTACGGACCACGATTATAATAGTACAGAGAGTCTGACGTTGTACTGTGCTATAGCAAATTGAACAAACTCGCGCGCGCTGCGGAACGCGGTCTGTCAAGGACGCGACTTAGCACCTATACAAAATTAATTACTATGTTGTACAGCATTTGTTTATTAGTTCATTACATTCGTATAGGGGAACGTGGAGCAAGACCTTTAAATTTTAAATTTAAATCCAGTACGATAACTCGATGTGCCCAAATTTTGACTTTTTTTTAAATCATAAAAAACGCTAATTTTTGACGTTCCAAAAAAAAAAAACTCGGGTCGCAGTGCGAAACCCTGCCGACAATATAGTGTATTTGCTTTTATAAGCAGTGTGGCTCTATTGTATGAACTTAACTTTGTTTTTGGACAAAATAAAAAAAATTATCCCTTAATACACCCCTTAAAACAACATTTTTTTACTTAATTTCAATACTATATACCAATTCAACATCTGTACCAAATTATATACACCCTTCAGTATGTAAATCCATATCAATAAACTTGCGTTTTCATAAAATTTGTAAGTCCGGTCCTGTCGGGCCGATTTTATTAAAATTTTAGCAACACATTTCAATAATTACTAAAGGGTTAAATTTCAAATTTGAAACGATTCTGAGAATTTTTTCGGTATTTTTGGGCCCAAAAACATTTTTCAACCCCTAAATACCCCCCTTAAAGTGGCCCGATCGGGCCCATTTTAAATAGGCTTCGTGCGGTGATGGATATTAACGCGTGGTCCAAATTTCGTTAAAATCAATTAACTCCTTCGAAAGTTATAGCCCGTACCTATATATATATATAAATATATATATATATATATATATACATATATAAATAGACTTTTCCAAAAATGGTGCCAAAGTGTTTAGGAGGTTATGAAACGTCGAGAAATTTTAGTCCGACCCCTAGGTCCCGCCATCCGACCGACGCCAATAGTGTAAGTGCCTTATGGCAAATACACTAAAAACTGCGGAATATTCACAAATTTCCTCAAAAATACGTAAAAACTTTTTGTCTTTCACTGTCATTTTTTTAATCTAACCAATTACTGTATATCTCACTCTGTATTACACACGACGCCGTAATTGTTTTTTTAAAGGGTTTGCAGTAGAATGAACTTAGGCACACTATGATTATATTAAAGTTTTAGTTAAAACCATTATTTTGAAGTCAATTTTATTTATGTATAAGCAATCCAAATAAACTAATTGGAGATTTCCGTACTATGGAAAACACAAAAAATTTCCTGAAAAGGTCAAAACAATACTGGGGTTGTTCGGAATCGAGTCAATAATCTTTTGTTTGGTGGTTTTGCAATATACAGTTCGCACGTTATTAGTCACCTTCTTCCGTAATATTTAATACTAAACTAAAAAAAATTTGCTGAATCGATTTCTTCTTTTTGGAATTGAGCCGAATTTTGATACCAATTCGGAAATAGTCTGAACAAAATTACGTCGAAATTTTTCAAATCGGTTAGCCCCTCGAGAACATAAAAAAACATACGTGTTGAAAATAGAACCTCGTTCTTTTTGAAGTCGGTAAAGAAGAGCTAAGTTCGATACAAAAGAACAAGTGACTTTGTCGACAAAAAAAATATGAGATCAAAAAAGGTGCCAAGTTTTCACTTGCGACAAGTTTACATAGACGAGCTATTTATAAAAACCCGCCAATTCGAGCGAAGCCGGACCGGGTCACTAGTAATTTATAAAGGCATATAACATAATATTTTTATTAGAACAAAATAGGGACGCTATTACTTTACAGTAGTACGTTAATAACTTTGAATTCAAAATGGAAAATCAATAAAACATAAAACGGCATATGATATAAACATTTCCAAAAATGATGCCAAAGTGTTCAGGAGGCTATGTTTTCTTCTATCGCACCCGGGTGAAACCGGGACGGACCGCTAGTCTATCTATATATAAATACATACTGTATATTATATGTATACTTATACATATATAAACATTTTCAAAAAAATTGTGCCAAAGTGATTAGGATGCTATGAAACGTCGAAAAATTTTAGTCAGACCCCTAGGTCCCACCATTCGACCACGCCAATAGTGTAAGTGCCTTATGGCAAATACACTAATAATAATTGTAGCTCTCTGTTTGTTCCACACAGACAAACTCACTATGTGTGTGTTTTTGATACATAGAAAATAACAGTTGCCTCATTTCCCCCGTTAAGTTGCCAGGCCTCCAAGTGCGAGCAAATGTTTTGACTTAATTTTTGTACTTTATCATTCATTATTAAAAAAAAACTGAATAAAAAATATATTGCGCAACGTAAATCGTGTAAACAAATAAATTATTAATCACATTTTTATGTCGAAATTGAAAATAATGATATTTCAATTTATTCTTTGATAAAAATTGTTTGGCTTATCTTTTTTTCTGAACAACTGGATTAAATATAGATTTGTAAAATTTTAAATGACGTATGGTTTTTAAATAACACTTGACTAATAATATTTTGACTAAGACGTCATTGTTTCACAGTTGTTTTATGTAAAACGTTGGCATGATAACAAAAGAGCGCGAAATAATTGACATATGAAACATAATATGCGTTATTATTGTTTGTTAAAATATTCATGCAATAATATGACAGATGCAGTAGGCATAATATCAATAATTACATGCTTAGTACAATATTTTATCAATATAACAATACCAGTGCAGTGGTTTGTTTTGACCACATGTCACAAAATATATTAAACAATGTTGTAGTTAGTATGCTAGTCTCTGGACCAGACTTCATTATGCATGTACTCTATAATTTATACAATATGTCGCCACTTATTGGAAATTAAAAAAAAAACAATACTCTATTATTGTAAAACGTTCTAGTTTTGCTCGTTAGATGTCGTTAACTGTATGTTACTTAAAAAGTTACTAGATTTGACACAGTACCGCAGTCGTCCACCATTTTGGGACGTACGATTTAACTAAAATAAATAACTATAAGGAAAAAACAATAACAAGTTCAAAAATATTTATATTCAAAAATACATAAATTACCCTAATTACACAAATTTAAATTGTGTAAATGTTATTGTAATGTAAAGTTGTGATCTTTTTAATTAACGTATTTTTCGGACTATAAGACGCACCTTTTTTGGACTCAAACTTTGGGTACATCTTATGGTCCGAAGGTAACTTTAAATTTTTTTTTCTATAAATCGTCTGATTTTTAGGTACGTCTTATAGTCCGAAAAATATGGCACGCTACTGAAAATAGGTATGACTTGTGAAGATGAATTGCTAGTACGATGATAATGTTAAGAGCGCTAAGAGCGAGTTATGTTAACAATAAATAAAAATTATGATCTGAAAGTAACATTAAAATATATTTTTCTAAAAATCATCTTATTTTGAGGTGCGTCTTATAGTCCGAAAAATATGGTACATGAAGTAAGTGTTACTGGTAAAACTTAAAATCATTATTTTCTGTTAGTCAGTCATATTGGGGCGGTTTTATTGTTATCTCTGTAGCAGATGAATTGCAGTATTTATGTATGTACATAACTTTAGTTTATTATTTGCTGGAACCCCGGATTTCTTGTAATGGAGGATCCATTCATTGACTATTCTTGAGTTTAGGTAGTATTTTCTTTCCTTAATTAATTAAAAACATCTTTGAGCCAAAAAGATTACATTTGACCAATTTTGATTCGAAATTAAAAAACTTTTTACATGAAAATTAGCTGGGTAATTAGCTAGGTATTTTAACATAGGTATTATTTATTTAACGAAATAATGGATACTTATGACCTCAGCTGTCAAACGTCTATAATTTACAAGCATCGACATCTTACGTGATTTCAGTCACTTCTCAAAAATAATCATAAACAATAGTTTGTTATTGTTAAAATAGTACAATTATTATAATAACAGATAAAATTGAATTTAATATTTTTATGGAATCCTTATTGTAAACAAGATAACAAAAGATATACTAAATAACAGGTGCAATGTTTAAAAAATGATAAGTAATAATTGATAAAGAAAATCAGGCGTCAAACATTCTGCCACGAGCAGACTTCACAGCTGATTAAACAATATTAATTATAACCAGGGGTCACCAACTATTTTTTATAGAGGTCTTTTTTGAACTTCCGCGGTTCGATAAACTTTAAATATGTAGTTTGTTACGGTATTATAGACATATGTCCTGACGCCCAAAATTCATTTATTTTTCTGTTTCCACTACGAAACACCAGGAGAAGCGTATTTGGTTTTGATGTCATTCTGGGCCCCACAGCACTTATTCTGAATCTGATGTCAAACAAGATATAATGACCCGTTCAAGCCAGGATAAACTAGTTTTTGACTTTTGTAGGTCAAACTAGTTTTATACCGGTCAAAATTTTGTCGCTTTTAAAGTTTTAGTCGCCTCCTAAATTTTGCCGCCCCTCAAATTGTGCCGCTCTACACCTGAGTCTTGAGGGCCTAAGGCCTAGTTTATATGAGAGGCGTTCAACGCGCGTTGGCCCAACGCGCGTTTACAGCTTCTATACAATTGTATAGGACTGTTTATATGATAACGCGCGTTGGTGGCGCGTTGAACGCGCGTTATCATATAAACAGTCCTATACAATTGTATAGAAGCTGTAAACGCGCGTTGGGCCAACGCGCGTTGAACGCTCTTCATGTGTGCTAGGCCTAAGCCTAAATCCTTTTCTGAATATGCGGCGAATGTAAAAAAAAGGGCAAAGGCTAGACACAATCGTCAAAGAATACGAAAAGTATAATTCTATAAAAATACTGCCGATGTTTCGCGAATTACTAGTATAATTACTAATTACTAATTAGTATCATAAGAATAATTACTAGTATTTAGTCATATTTAATAGGCACGTAAAATTGCACTATCTATAATGCTTTCTATTCGTTAATGTTCGTATATCGTCGTACCACTCGCGTCTCGCATCGCACATCTGTGCAGTCAAGATACACTCAGGGGGCATGGGCTCCGATGCGGGGTACCGCGGGGGTCAATCGAAGAGACGCGGTAGTAAATGATGTGGTCTTTGGGGTCAGGGCCGGACATGCGCTGCACGCAATTGCCAGGATCACATTATTGAAATTAATAATTTAATCAAAACAAGAAATTATTTTTCAATACTAATTATAAAATTGATGGGGAATGTTGTGTGTGTTTCCGTTCCGCCATAACTCTTAAACCACTAGTCCGATTTTAGTGAAATTTCGTGCAAGTATGTGGGCTACTTTATATCCAGCCTCGATCGCGTTAATGTAGAATTCCCATCAATCTACACTAATATTATAAACAGAGAGAACAAATTTTATGAGTTTGTGTGTATGCGGACTCCGGAACCACTGCACCTATTTGAAAAATTCTTTCAACATTTGAGAGGTAGATTACTTTCGACCAACATAGGCTATATAGGCTATATTATATTATGTATACTATGTGCAAATTAGCTAAAATTATGATGATATTCGTCAACTAAGTTGGAAAAAGTCGTGCCTCTTGAGAGCTCCAGGACGTGCGCTGCGGAAATAGTTAAAGTTACACGAAAATAATGTATGGCTGAATTGTTCCTCTTGAAAAGTTCTAAAAAAAAGTCCGCGACAGCATATGTCTATCTTCTAAGGATAACTCACAAAACCATTTTTATCTTTCAAATTTGATAAAAAATAATGAACTATTTACGAAGCTGTTTTAACCGATATAGTGTTAATCTATATTTAAATAAATATGTTTATTATCTTAAGTATTTAATTCAGACATTATTTGACAAAATAAATACGGTGGCGGTAGGCGGCGGCGGCGGGGATGTTGGCTCAGAGGGGCTCAGGTATGCGAAGGAGGAACCTAAGAGAATGCGGATTTTGTGAGATTGCGTATATGCAGAGGGTAATCTCCGAAACTACTCATTCGATTTCAAAATTTTTCTCACCAATATTTAGAATGGACCCTCAGAATGCCCATAGGCTATATATTATCACTTTAAAATAAAATGGCTTTTCGTCGAGACCAAGTATGTAAATTAATCGACGAAAAAACGATGGCAATTTACAAAATCGTGCGAAGCCGGACCAGGCCACTAGTACCTATATTAATATAATAATCTGTAAAGGGAAATTGGGTAAATGTTCCTCAATAACTCCTGATACGATTTCAAACGCATAATGGTCTCATTAACTCAAAGAATAGAGGCTACTTTATATTTCGCTTCGCTCGCTTAAAAATAAAGTATTTTTCATAGAAAATTAACAAATTTAATGACAGAACTGATTTTCAGCTAATTCTCTAACGGTAGAATTTTCTACATACTTTGATTTGATTCACAAACATTCTCAGTAGATTTCCACAGAACATTGCAAAATTAATTAATAATAACAATAATAATGCATAACGTCCGTTTCTTGACTTTATGTCAAGACATGCGCTATTCGCATCATTATTATTTTCCATCTACCACACTTCCCGTTATTGTCTACCTCAACTAATTAATAGCAACGTGCGAATTTTGTAATTTTAGGACATTAGGATAAGGTAGGCAAATTTTGAGCATAGAAGTTTGACAGGTAATCGGTAATGGCCTTGAATAAGGAACCATCTCGATATGTATCTGGAATTATTGAGGAAAACCTCAACCGGTATAGGAATAACCGTTTCTTGGCGAGAGGCACCAGGAAAAAGTCCTAGCCACATCTGCTCCGCTGTGATTTGTACCCGGTACCTCCCGCTGCACCGCTCAGCGCAAAATGAATTAAAATTATCTAATCTAATTATTCCTAATTAAATATCAGTTTATTAAACTTTATTTATATTTTATAGCTACCTAGGCTTTCACATAAAAATGTGATTTTCTTTTGCCTGATCCAATATTTTAGTCAAGTATTTGCTGGATTATATCAGAAAAATATAAAATTACAATCTATCTGATATTAATTTTAATTGTGTGTTAAAATCAACTGCATTTAAAATAAGAGGGAAAATTTAAAATGTGTTCAAAGGTACAACACTCTCCTACTGTTAAATTTTTCGTATAAGACTGTTATTTAGTCTTAACTGAAGAGAGCAAAGTTCGACTCTGTTCAAGATAGGGCATTTATACTTTTTACTGTTTACTATAAAGAAACAGTAAGATAACACAAACACCACACAGGCTGGTACAGTTATTGCGTCGTTAGCCATATCCATATCAACACAAAAAATAATGCATGTGTTTTCTATATATCTGTGGAATACCGATATACCGACTGCACGTTAAAACAGGTTCATAATGTTACATCATAATTAATATACTTTCAAATCTTCGCACATTTTATTCTAATCTTTACTCACGCTTTCGCTGACTTTCGGTTTCTAGGGATCTAAGAACTCATGTAATTTCTGTTTGTCATTACCACGTAGCTCCTGAAATTTACATCTGATTTTGACAATAGTCTGACCGTACAAAAGTCTACTGAAGAACACTATTAAAATTATATTATATTTAACAGATAATATGATGAAAACATCAAATAGGTGACAGACTATTTCAATTTTTTTATATTTTTTGATGTGAAACATCTATAGCCGCACGTAAAACAGATTTCTGGCGTGGCGACGTGGCGACACGTCGCCACGCTCTATGATGGTATATATATCACACTGAGATCGGATACCTATAGTGTATACTCCACTGGGTATACAGTGTTGTTTACTATTATAATTAAAGTGTGCATTCATCTGTGCATTAAGCACGCGTATATTTGGTGTGTTTGAAGCGCCAGTAAATGTAAAATCTACTCTCTTGGTAGATTAAAATTCACATTTTCATTGTATATAATGTTTTTAAATTTATTATTAATTTTAATTTTATTCTAATTAAAATTATGTTTCACATCTGCCAGGCGTCCCGCGACGTCTCACATTTTTTTTGTTAGTATTTCGAATACGGCTCAACACTACTTGATGAAATTTTTACAGATTAAAGAAAAAACAAACTTTAACGTCAAATAGTTGACTTTGTTTCTTTCTGCATGCAGACGTCAATTATATAATCACCTGTCATTTTTTTATTTAATAATTTAATTTATTCAACACGCGTGAGTAATATGTCATTTCGGGGCCCTGCTAAACTCGGGAGAAATAATAAATTACTTCATGTTGACGCGTAGAGTGCTAATAATAAGCCGTACAGTGTGATAATGAATTTTCTGGACCAATAGAAACTCAGTAGCAAGCCCAAGCGTGCAATAATGAAAAAAAACTGCACGCAGCTTCTGGACCAATAGGAACGTGGTAGGCGGTATTGTATATATGAAAAAAGCATCGCAATTCAGTGAAAGTCATGGCAATCTTGTGTGCATACACGGTGGGTACGTCAATCAATGAAGTGATTTATTATTTTTCCCTCTTTTATCAGGGCCCCGATTACATATTACTCCTGCTAGTTAAATAAAGTATTATGTGCGACCATTGATCGAAGGAGAATATTCCACTCGCGTGCGTTTTACCGCACTCGCTACGCTCGTGCGGCAAATTTCACTCTCATGGAATCTTCTCCTTCTCTCACTAGTCGCACAATATACTATTATTAACGTAATATAATGCTATGGATTTTTCCATAATTGTAAACAATAAATGTTTACAAAAAATACGTAGGGCGCAATTCTTTACTATATGAGACGCCTCGCATAGAATAATTCACTAAAATGATGAATAGATGGCGCATGGTCGAAGTAAATTCCTAATAATCAGGTAAAAGCTAGTGTACCCAGTGCAGGCAAAACATATCGTTGGGTATACAATTTATTGATAAAATTGTAAACTATTCCAGTTTAAAAAAAAAAAAAAACGATGGGAATTTGATTCTTTATTCTGCCTGGAATCGAAAATAACAATTTTTATAATTTTCCAAGAAATATGTTAAGCGATCTAAATTAATTTTCCTAGAAAAAGTCAAAACGCGCTTTGTTACATATTCATAGTTACTCGCGGTTATTCCATATAAAAAGATATTTCGATATTTTTTAAAATTTAAATACTAATCCAGCTGCAAAATAACGAATTCAAATTATATCTTTCCTGTATTTTAGATAACAATCTAAATTCTAAATATATTTTATTTACGTATTGTAATTCTAAAAAGTAATTATTTGTTTTCTATTAAAAAAATTCAACGAGCTATTTAGGTATACAAACTCTTCAAATATCGCTTCCTAATAGTGATGACCAAGACCATACTTACAGTAGCAAGACTAAAGGCCCCCATACACCTCGTTCTTTTTTGGCAGTTTTAACCGCACGGGTAAAACTGTACGGGTAAACACGAACAACGACCATATCCAGATCCACACACTAGGCGTTGTTTCGTTTAGTTTTTCTGAAGTCGTTGCATCATCTGATCTATTTTGATGGATCCTACAACGTTACAGAGTCGAACAAAACCCGTCCTTTTTAACTGCGTCGTCACACACACGGGCCGACTTGAACGACACGTTTAAAACGGACGGTTTAAATCAAGCAGCAGCAGATATTTTTGAACGCCGGTAAGAAAGACGGTTTTTGGCCACACACCGACCGTTTTACCCGTACAGTTTTACCCGTGCGGTTAAAACTGCCAAAAAAGAACGAGGTGTATGGGGGCCTTAAGACCAAGACCGAATAAGCAAAACCAAGACCGATATCAAAACTATCTCAGGCTTGGTCTTACCAATATTAATTATATATAATTTATACCTACAAAAAACATCAAGGTTTTTGTAGTATGTTGTCCTAGGTTACGAGTCATCGTAAACTGACACGAGTTTTGCATCACATTCGATATATTTGAACTTCTATAGATGTGTGACACACTAGCGCTCTACAAATCTATGAGTCATTTGAAAGTACTATTTACATGATTTTACATGTTCAAACTTGTATATCTGTACAATTTAAATATTACATGTGTCAAAAAATTGTCAGTCTTTGTCTAATTAATACTTTGTCTTAAAATATGTAGTCCAGCACTAATCACGGATAAAAGTCATTTCCTTTACCCGATACGCATTTAATCCTTTGTTTTCTTGAAAATGCATTCAAATGACTCAACGAAATAATACATTATAATATGAAGATTTTTACTTTGATGATTTTAAAACAAGACAAAGAGAGTGATTTCCATTTACTCGACTACCAATGACTTTGGAGTCGACTACTTGTGACATGTTGATATTAGACGAAACGACTTGAAATACCTACCAGTTTTTGCATACATAATTTGGAAACTTACGTACAGGTCTATATTTTTGGGTCAAGAGGCTGTAAAAAAATAAAAAAATAATTAATGTAAGTACCTAACCTGTTTCCCACTAGAAAATGTTGCCACAAACACAATGGCCTTTATTTTTTAGTTCATTTCATAAATTTTTATACCTGCCACGTCATTAAATTCAAAGCGCGTTCGCTGCAACTCAAGGCAATGGGTAGATCGATGAGTTCGCGAGAACAGACGATCTACTAAAAACGCTTGTACGAATGCGTTTTGTTTTTTCATTTGTACACCGAGAGATGGCGTTACTGTGCTCATTTTTTACATACTATCATCTAAGTTCCGAATGTTATTTATACAAATGAAAATTTTCGCTTTTCATTTTGTCACGAAGAGATGGCGTTAGATCTTTATCATCATAGACCATAGTACTACTTATTAAATAAGTGAGTATTTTTTTATATATTATATAATTTAAGTTAGGATCAGCTTATATTTTAATATAATTAATAAAATTCGTTTAGGTATAAGCTGGTTCCCAACTAACCGCGTAATTTGCACCTACTCTACGGTGGTGCAACTCATCTTTTCTACATAAGTAGACTTGCTGAAAGAAAAAATAGATGCAGTAGAACTCACGTATTTTCAAAACTAATCTTTCAGTTACTATTTAACACTATAAGATGAACGGAGATAGCAATTGCTGGTGTAATTTTTGTAACCAACCCAAACAGATTGCAAATGGCTGTCAAAAATTTTAAAGATATAAGTACTTAGTATTAGCTATTTTATATAAAGTAAGTAATGGTATTGACTCGTGTGATTAGTGTTGCCAGGCGTCCGGATAAAGCCGGACATAGTTAGGCTTTTTGATTGCGTGTCCGGCTAAAATAAACGGTGTCCGGCTTTTGTTAGGCTTTTTACATTTTGCAAACGAGCGAGCGTCGAGCGTGGCCGAGCGCAGGCAAATATGATTAACGATTTTTATTAACTTAAAGAAAAAAAGTTTTGTTTTGTTTAGATTGTTTTTTATTTTGTTTTGGGAAGTAATGGCAGGTACATAAGACTTATTTGTGTAATTGCCTTTCATTAGAATTTCAGAAGAATTTAAAATGTTGATAAATGTTTATCTGGGATTTAATTTTGACTGATGACTTTGGCTGATTAATAATAAAGTACTTGAACTGATTTGGCATTCCATGTTATTTATATTTCATTAGAATTTAACAAGATTCATGGTATAATAATCAAAAAAGCTTGATTTTATATACAATTTTTTGTCGTACCTATTAATCCTCAATAGTCCGGCCTTTTTACCCAAATATCCGGCTAAACTCGCGACCTGGCAACCCTACGTGTGATTATAAAAACTCGCTGAACTACTATATTAGGTTATGCATGAAAAGAGGGCAAAGTAAGCACTTGATCCGATTTTTACTACAGTGCTGCGTACTCATAATCCTGTGACACAGCCTGTATATATACGGTAATGGTTATAATGAGCCGATGTGTTATCATTATATCATTGAAGATGCATCTGTATTCGAAAGATCCTTTAATTATCTACGGCACCGACCTCCTCCGTGGCGAACGGGTGACGTGATGCTGTCAGCAACATCACCGTGCTGACTGCTGACACAAACACACTGTTGCTTCAATTATATCCTTCAGCGGCGACTCGTCTGCAAAGGTTCAGCAATAATACTCACGGATCAAATGGCAAAGATCCCACGAAGAAACCCGAACCTACAGAATGATTTTTAAGTTAATTCTTTTTTTTTCAACAGCGTGTAGAAATCAAATAGACGAACACATATTTCAACTAACTTTTTTATCAAAACTCAAAAGTGAAAGAAAAACGGGCTTTAAAAGTTTTATTAAATTTTATCAAATTTTGAGGTCGGTCCTGGCCTTATGTTATGTCACTATGGAAATATGTTATGTCATTATCAAGTATTCACAGAAATTGTTGGACACAAAGATGCGTGCATCGGAGCCATTTCTGCACATGCTTGTAGTAGCGATAAGGGCCCTCCGCAAATTATTTGGGATGCATTTCCGATTCGTGTTATCATTTCTTCGCGTGTGTTAAGCGGACTTTTGAAATAATTAAATAAAATAAAAAAAATGTAATTAAACTTTGAAAGGCTGTTTCTCTCTTATTTTTGAGTTTTGATAAAAAAGTTACTTAAAATATTTGTTCGTCTATTTGATTTCTACACGCTGTTAAAAAAGAATCAACTTAAAAATCATCTTGGTATACATCATGGTATAACGCTAACCATAAAAGTTGGATGTACACCGTCAGACTATCGTAGCTGAGTTAGGTAGAACGAGTGCCTCGCACACAGAAAGTCGCTGGTTCGATTCCATTTGGCGAGTTAGATGACCCAATCACGGAGGACGTATAGCGTAATTAAACGAATTCCAATTTTAAGGGTTAAGTACATACTTTTGGATGAAAATTAAAAAATAATAATTTTTCAAGTGCATCATATGACGTATTAAATAAAAGCGCTCGTTTTGAGAGATACATAATTATATATTTTTTTTATAATTATATAATTATTTTGTTTTGACGCTATTTATGTACATTTGTACCAATAAAATAAAGATCTCTAACTATCTATTTTTTTATAATTTTAAAATGCATAGTTTATGGCCGAAACTACCGAGCCTAAAATATTATGGAATATAGGGTCTCACTCATAGTTTACAGGAAAACCTAAACGAAAATCCTACGTCCTGAAGTTCTCGCGGAAGACGGAATGATACGGAACCCTCTCCAAGCGAGCTCGGCTCACACTTTACCGATTTTTTTAAATATTGCTCTTATTTCATATATTCAAACTATCGATTTTAGAGTTGTTTCTTGCAGGATCAGACTTTTTCTCAACCCGCAACCGCAGGTAGTGTGGGGCTCACTTACAGCAATACCCACTAAAACCTCCTTCTCTTCCTTCCTGTCGACCTGGAACTGTTTTCACATTACTTCGGGCCGACAGGGGTCTTTTGATCGCTAGATTATTGTGGCTCAACATATCAATTTTTTTAGCTTTTACTCGCTTTTCGACTCATCATTAGGTACTAATAATAAAATGATAGAGGAAGACTTTCCATTATTAGTCTTTTTTTAAAGAAGTTTCGATTTTTTTAGGTAAATCGTAAATGATCCATTAAAAATATTCAGTCTGTTTATTTCGTAAGGAAGCCCTAATATGATTCCACCTAAATTTGGTACACGTATATAGGGTTTCACAATCCAAATCATAGGCAACTTTATAATCGGTTTCGTACGCGTTGACGCAACAGGTATAATAAATAAAGTTTATATAACGCGTGTGATTCCTCGGCCCTCGAAAACCCAGGTTTCTAAGACATTTATGCAGAGACGATGTTTGAAAAATGCAATGAAAAGACATTAATTTTTGCAAAACTGTAGCTATCTACCCCACATACAGTATGAATGTGGCAAGAACCCTAGAATTTCGTTAAAATTATGCATTGCCGGGACAGAAGTAAGAGACAAGCCAACGAATACCGGAACTTTTCTGGCGAAATCCCGGTCTTTTGGCAACCATAATTATGAGACATGTAGGTATAGTGAAATTGTTATGAACCGACATTAGTAAAATTATATTTTGCAGCACACGCACATGTCCAATCTAAAACTAAAGGCCATAGTCAAGTGCAGATCAACGTTACTGTCAAGGTCGCTTCTGGCGCATTGCCACTGAAATTGCCGCTGGCATTGATGTTCGCCGAACGTTCATTGTACTTCACTATAATATATCACACGGAGACCTATTTAAATTGTTGACTATTCTATCATGTACCTAATGAGCTGAGCGTGTCTATGGGAAGTTGTCTTGTGATGGCACAAATGAATATTTTTTTAGGAAGAATGAATGGGTCAATCAGGTTATAATTATTTCGTTTTGTGTTAGCTGATAAGTGGAGGTGATCATTTTAGAATTTTTTATTTAGCTTAATCCAGTCTTCGATAATATCCTTTCCATAATAGATTTTGGCATTGTAGGGAAAGATGTTTTGTAAGAGGAGCATCAACTCTTTTGTTCTCACTTATTTCGCAGTGGCCCGGAATCCAGACGAAAAATATAACAATATGGAGGATGAAGGAGAAGACTCGATTAGGATAGGGTTATGTGCAGAGGCTGGAGCATTAAGGGTGCTGATAGTGCTCCTGTGGATTAGGTATTTGTTAGGTGGACTAAGTCGTATTTCTCGTAGTACTGTTACTACTCGATCAAGAGTGAGTCTCAACGTGTTCAAAGACTCCTGAAAATCGGGACACCCCACGAAAATCGGGTACCTGACAACATATAGGTAAATAAACTATTAAAAATAATAAAAAGTGATATAAAAATCAGTCATGCAAAACGTCGCTAAAACCTTCAAAGGTACAATGGCACAGTTCGTGTATTTTTTTCGTAGTCACAGGATTTTAAACTGACTATTTATGGCTCAATAATGGCAACAAAAACAGTACTATATCATTACGAGATAATTTTACAATACAATAATTAATGGTTCATGTTAAAAGATTATTGTCATCAAGGTAGTTGACTTTAGAAAGAGACACATTAAATGAGTGACGTAGGTCGTGAGATGAGGGCATTGTACTTCTTTCTCTCGCTTCCACTTTGCAATGTTTTTTTATCAGAATTATGTACCTATAGACAAAGAGAGTAAATTGAGTGGTCATCATCCATCATCAAACACGCTACTCGATTTTATGTTTTAAAGCAGTGATTCCCAAAGTGGTCTATATCGACCCCCAGGGGTCGACGACAACTTACAAGGGGTTAGCGTCAGCGGGGAAAAAAATGCGGGTCCATGAAATGAAAATGAGGGTCAGCGATAGTGAATCTCCTAACAAAAAAAGAAATAAACTGAACATCGTTAACCGAAGAGATTTAAGATTAAATCTAACTAAATTGCTGCCAAATTTTGAAAATTTATTATTAAAGCATCCCTCACACTAAAAGCATTTATTTTTTGCTTAGTTATTTTATGTAACAGAAACTAAATTTTAATTTGATTCGTTTAATTTGAATCTAATTAATAAATGTACAAAACTAAACATTTCACACTACATTTCACTACCGTTATAAATTTAAATCGTTCAAAGTAAGTAGCACTATACCGGTTGTCAAAAATACATTTGAAATTAATGAATTTGCAAAAAATCAATATAAGATAAGCAGGGGGTCTACCCAAAACCGAAAAACATGACAAGTGGTCTACGAAACAAACAAGTTTGGGAACCTCTGTTTTAAAGGAAGTACGATTCGTTCAAAATAAAAAAAAATTACAAACTAATCGTATTTTTTTTAATTGTAGCACGTTCATCATATATACATACGGGAAGGAAAAAAGAGTGCAGTACCAATTTGAGTCTGTTAACTCGTACACATCGTAATGAAACATTCATTGTTCACAATATAACTTTGTCACGATGAGTACGAATTAATACAGGTAAAAAAATGGACCTCCTTCAAAAAAAATATTAAAAGTTGAAAACTAATTAAATTTTATGGTCGACGCAAAGAACCTCGCACAAACCTTATGGAATTTGGTTCTCGGTTAAATTGTAGAAAATGGTTTTATTTTATAGTTTAAAAAAAGTGTTGATAGACGCATAGTCTAAAAACCAATAGATTTTCAGCTACAGCTATGTTTAGCGAGATTTTAGATATAGGGATATCAATTGAATTAACAATCTTAAAAAATTCAAATCTTTGATTGACGTCTGATTAGAACTCTTCAATAAATAAAATTATCGACCAATTTTTCAGACAATATATTAACAAACAATATAAAAAAATTAATACATTAACGTTTCGATCCGGATTTGGATCTTCTTCAGAACGGATCTAAAAATATTAAAAAAAAAATAATTAATAATTAGTTTCTATTTACTTTGAATGGAATTCGTGATAGATATTTTTAAAATATAAATATTGAAAAAATAATAACAAACAATGTTTTATTATGTAGTCATGGAAATAATTTGAGCACCTATAAAGAAAGAAAAATTATTAAAAACAAATTATTTCAAAATAATATTATATATATTACTTAAATTTTCCGTATCTAATTGAGCATTGAGAGAATTTTTATTTGATTTTATATGTAACATTTCCGAAATATTTCTTTTAAAAAAATTAGTTTCATTATCTAAAATTTTTATATCATCCCAATTAATTTTGTGGTCAAGTTCTAATTTGTGTTTAGTTATTACATTATGTTTGTCAGGGATTAATTTGTGATTATTTTGATGCTCTTTTATTCTTGTTTTAAGAGCTCTTTTAGTTTGACCAATATAATTCTTAGCACAATTTTCACAATTAATTTTATATACAACATTATGCTTTTGAAATTTATTAATTTTATCTTTTCCCTTTTTAATAATTTTATCAAGTTTATTATTAACATTAAAAACAGTTTTTATATTTAAATTTTTAAGAAATGAACTAAATTTTATTGAAATATTTTCGAAAAAAGGAATTACTATAAAAGGACAATCAACATTATTAACATTGTTTTGTGAATTATGACTTTTTGTTAATTTATTAATTCTAATTTTGATAAATTTATTTATAAATTTGAGAGGATAAGAATTGGCAAGTAGGATTTGACGAACTAAATTAAAATTATTTAAGTGAAATTTTGGTTTAGATAATAAAATAGATTTATCAATAAGATTAGAAACCATAGCTATCTTTTGATTTATTGGATGATTAGAATAAAAATTTAAAACTCTACCAGAACTAGTTGGTTTATTAAACCAGTTAAATTCAACAATACCGTTATTATTAATAATTAGTGTATCTAGAAAACTAATTTGATTATTATTTTCTATTTCATGAGTGAATTTAATTTTAGGGTGAAAATTATTAAATATACAAATCATATAGTTTATTTTATCTTTAGGAATAATACAAAAAATATCGTCAACATATCTGTGATAGGTAATAGGTATAAAATTAAGATTACCAAAACATTGTTTTTCTAAATCTCTCATAACAAATTCAGCAAAAATTGGAGACAAAGGAGAACCCATAGGAGTACCATCAATTATCAAAATTAGAATTAATAAATTAACAAAAAGTCATAATTCACAAAACAATGTTAATAATGTTGATTGTCCTTTTATAGTAATTCCTTTTTTCGAAAATATTTCAATAAAATTTAGTTCATTTCTTAAAAATTTAAATATAAAAACTGTTTTTAATGTTAATAATAAACTTGATAAAATTATTAAAAAGGGAAAAGATAAAATTAATAAATTTCAAAAGCATAATGTTGTATATAAAATTAATTGTGAAAATTGTGCTAAGAATTATATTGGTCAAACTAAAAGAGCTCTTAAAACAAGAATAAAAGAGCATCAAAATAATCACAAATTAATCCCTGACAAACATAATGTAATAACTAAACACAAATTAGAACTTGACCACAAAATTAATTGGGATGATATAAAAATTTTAGATAATGAAACTAATTTTTTTAAAAGAAATATTTCGGAAATGTTACATATAAAATCAAATAAAAATTCTCTCAATGCTCAATTAGATACGGAAAATTTAAGTAATATATATAATATTATTTTGAAATAATTTGTTTTTAATAATTTTTCTTTCTTTATAGGTGCTCAAATTATTTCCATGACTACATAATAAAACATTGTTTGTTATTATTTTTTCAATATTTATATTTTAAAAATATCTATCACGAATTCCATTCAAAGTAAATAGAAACTAATTATTAATTATTTTTTTTTTAATATTTTTAGATCCGTTCTGAAGAAGATCCAAATCCGGATCGAAACGTTAATGTATTAATTTTTTTATATTGTTTGTTAATATATTGTCTGAAAAATTGGTCGATAATTTTATTTATTGAAGAATCTTAAAAAATCCTAAGCTCTAGAAATATGTTTTTGAGTACGCTGAATCCGAATATGATATTATTTTATACAGAGTGACACCTTCCAACATTACCTAATTTTTGGCTATTTTTCTATTTCTAAAAAAAAGCACAAAAGTTGAACATGGAACATGTTTGTGAATTCAATGGATTATCCCTATATATAAAATCTCGCTAAACATATCTGTAGCTAAAAATCTATTGGTATGCGCCCATGAACACTTTTTCGTAGTGACCTTTAAACCATAAAATAAAACCATTTTCGATCAATTTAACCCAGAACCAAATCCCATAAGGTTTGTGCAGGGTCCTTTAAAAAAGCATATAAAAGTAATTAACTTGACGCCGACCTACTAATTTAATTATTTGTTACCCTTTAAGGGACGTTTTTTGAAAGGGGTTCATTTTTTTTACAAAAAGTGTTTATAAGTTATCGTATAAATACTTTGAGCGATCTAGAGGTGATTCGCGGCGAACTGCCGGGGCCGGTCAACCGACCCCGTACTGACTCGCCTTGCTTGTGTACAAAGCGATCGACAGTTCCAGTCGAGTGACCGCGTGACACTGACGAGAGTCATTTGTCACCGTTTGATAGTTTAATGTTCTTTTTAATGTTATAATATAATACAACCGGCAGATATAATGGACTGTAAAGTAATCATTCTGGCCCGCGTGGCTTTATCATTCAACAGCAGCGCGTTGTTCGCCAACTAAAGTCGCTAGCACAATATGTAAGACAGCAGAATTGCTTGCCCAGGTGTACGGACATTTCGCTCACTGCTCGGCCCCGTATTATCACGGCGGTTGTCCGATTTTGATAGTATAGATTTTTATAGTATACGTTATACCAAGATGAACCAAAGTCAAAAGTCTATATGCAGCCTGTTTGCGGAATGACTGGTTCATCCTAGTTGACCAACGCCTTTCTGAAAACCCCGAAATAGTTTCCAATTTCGGCCTTTGACTGATAAATTTTTAGTCAAATCTAGAAGTACCTAACTTTTTAGTCAAACGTCGGAAGTAAAATAATCTGTCTCGGACTTTGTCTAGTCTATCTAGTTTATCCAAGAAGGAAAATTCGTCAACAGAGACAGAAAATACTTCAACCGGAGAAAAAGCTAAGGATCATTACAATGATAAAGTCCCTAGACCGTTGTCACTACACAGTAGGGACGAAACAGGGAATAATAAACACACTTTTTGCTAAGAATGCAAAGAGAAATTTTTCTAATGGAAAGCTACTAAGTTTGGGGGCCAAGGCTTTATAAAATGCCATTGTAATAAAAAATTCTCCTCAAAAATATGCTTTTATTATACGTAATCTAACAAACTAACACATCCCTAAACCTAATTTAGGTCTGACTAGGCAAACACCGATTTCATCAAATTGAGTCTCGGCGTTTGAGTATCCAAATTAGTCTCTTCTAGGATTAGATAAAAAATCGTTAGTCAAGGGTAGAAAAACGCTATTGGTTTGGACGTTGACTAAGATTCTATGTCAGACCTGAGGTTTGACTAGCCAAACCTGAGTGCCAGAGCTTCGATGTTTAACTATACATATCGACTATACATATAATATATTATGTTCGGACTTCTTCATGCCTCAGCCACCTTTTGTCACAAAGTAATTATATAGCATTAGCGGCATGTCCCGGTTTCACTCGGGTGCAAAACTGTTCTGGAAATATTATAAAATATTATATTGACCTTCCCATCTACACAGCAGAACTATCAAAGTACATTGTTTTGATGTATCTAAAGATTTGGCCAGGTTAGCCGCGTAAGCGTACAAAAACAGTTTTTTTTTGACAAAACACCTTCATAGTTCAGCCATTTTGTACAAAATATTTCAGATCATTGAAAAATTCAGACCAAAAAGTGAGAATATTTTTTTTTATTTTAAACTCAGATTATTGTAAAATTGTAAAAAGAAAACCGAAATAGTTTTTCTCGAAAATGACGCATTTCCGACCCATAAGTGATAGAGGTTAAATCATTCCAAATTAATCATAGTTTTTTTCTCCCCAGAGGAATATGAGCAATTACCAGTCACCCGTATAGATAGATATGTTTACTCCGGTTCTGAGTCAAGTCATCGCGCGACAATAAGTCGAGGAACAGTTTATCGCAACAGGAACGAATTAAATATTAAAGATCAATATTTAAGGATTTTCAATATTTCTGCTTAGACTTCCGTTAAGATACTAATATCGACCGAATTTTAAAAGTGATGTGTCACGAGCTTTATTCTTAGCTCTCTTCTTTTCTCTTGTGTTCTCATTTGTATAGTATTTCAAAATCATTCTCTTCAATTATGATCTGTTTACATCTATATACAGATACAGATATACTGTACCATTCTATCCTATTATAATAGACAAGAATATGATAATGTACGTAGATTTTAGTAACGGTATAAAAGAAAAAAACATTATTAAAATTTCGAAATAGACTAACAATTCATTTTTCAATGTCGGAGTAAATTGAGTTAAATTTAAGAATTTCCTCTCCGCGTTTAGATTGCTTTATGATTTTTAACGGATGCTGAAATGAACACAAAACTGTTGCATTTTAATATGAAAACTTAGTTGGTACTTGGTTACGTTATACAGACTGTTCTGAAATACCTAATCTTTATAGCGAGACATTTTGAAATATTTTGACGCAATTATTCAATTTTCTATTTAAGGACGTAGTCTGACTCGTTTTCAACCCTTATTTCAGGATTTTTTTAATAACAAAATAAGGTACAATCATTTTAACTTTGTTGCATGTTTTTACTGACATCGGAAAAAATTACACCATTTTATAATTATTGTTTTTAACCCAAAGTAGACAACTTTAAATGAAGATAGGTGGGTAGTGCGGGTGATAACGTCACTTAGTATATTTACACTAATCAGCTATGCCTGGTGCATATAGTAAATCTTCCGTTTTATCAAAGGCATCGTTTTCTGCTAATTTTTCTGTTCCACTCCGCAAGTGTATAAGGATAACATGATAACAATTGAGTGGTAAGAGCAGTTAAGAGTCTTACCGTAAGACCGTTGCAGCTCTCGACTATATACTATAGATTTGTAAATATTTCATATTTCGGTCTAAAATTTTTATAGTATTTTCTCATTATATTATACTTTCGAAAAATGTAAAAAAATCGATTTTCCGAAGCCCGAACACCTGACTACGTCCTTAACAGACCGAGGGTGGAATCTGCTCGCCAGAGCGCAGCTATAGGGAGGCAATCACGCGAGTCGCAATCAACAATTTTGTCCGAGTAACACACAGCGCTTTTTGTAATAACAAGAAAATAAAATACTTACAAAAACAACGTAAAAGGATGTTTGTAGGTTAGGCGAACTGTCAGATATATCAGATATAGTTAAAAATGATCGCGTATGATGACGCCAGTTTCGATTAGTTTTGACCCGAAAAGAATTTCCCAAGGGACGAAATAATTTTAGTTTTGATCTTTTATGTCATTGACATACAAAATATGTATGTAACGATGCACTTCAATACAAGTATCGCAAAAAAGTATGAATAGTTGGCAAAACCAAAAGTGCACATCCCGCAAGTTTTCCACTGTATGATAAAAAAATAACAATTAAAAAATATTTTTAATAAATTTAAAAAGATTTAAAAATTTAAAGAAATAAATAATTAAAAATTGAAAAAATATTTTTTTTAAGTTTGCAAAAAAAAAAAAAAATAAGAACTATACATAATATAATATATAATTAATATCAAGTGGAATAAAATAAAACAAAATAAAAAGAAAAAAAAAGAAAAAAATCAATGATTTCGTAAGGAATCGAACCCAGGACCTTGCCCTTGGGGATCCAACGGCATAACCATTACTCCACGGCGGCCTAATACGTGTAGTGGTGTTATCACGGTATACAAGTGTAGCACTTGTTTTATGGATTACACTATATTTACACCGCAATTATTATATTGTTTTTAAATTAATAGCTGTCAAAAATAATAAAAAATAAAACTGTTTATAAAAATTAAACTACTGAACACATTTTAGTGAATTTAAATAGGGTTCTGGTCTGATAGTAAACAAAGTGAATAAAATATAACCCAAGGCAATCCGACCAAAATTGCGATCTGTAGAGTCGTGACGTACGTACATACGTACGTACGTACGTACGTACATACGTACAGACCAACCGACAACTGCTGTTTGTGATTTTCAATTACAATTTTAATAGTATTTATGAACTCAAATTGATTTAAAAATGGTTCTATTTTATAGATTAGAATCTCCTCTTTTCAAAAAGCTTCAATTTGAATGGATTTCGTGTGAAATTAACTTAGATATAACTTCTTATATGAACGAAAGTCAGCTCTGACGCACAAAGCGATAATAAAGCACATACCGCTAGTTTAGCGGTATGTGCAATTCTATCTAGTCTACCAATGGCACAATAACTTATAGACGCTGATCTTCTCAGCTGTTGAGCGTCTATAATTTACAATCTTTCTTTGCACAATACAATATAGTCTCGGTAATGTGAACTTCCCAAACATGAACATCCAACACCAACTGGTTACAACATAATATTCCAAAAAGAGAACGACGAACCTTTTCATACTTTAAAACGTGACCAAATAACAATAAATACCAATAAATAACCAATTTAAAACTACGTAGTAAAGCACTTTACAAGAAATTAGTTTTTTATTCGTCCTTTTATTATGTAATCTGTAATCTATTACATAAACAAAAATTGTTCTAGCTAATAGCTATTTAAAAGGTACTTTAAATTATACACATTTTATGAAAACCAAATCAATTGTTATTTTCTACCTATTCAGTTACCTACTGAACTTTTTTGAAAACGTGAATACCACGTACAGTAATTAGTTCTCGTTACCGAGCCTACTATAAATTGTATTTTACTTTTTCTCCTGAAATAAATATTGTATAGGTATCAAAGTTTAACATAAGATTAAACTCAAATTACTTAATACTAGCGGTCCGTCCCGGTTTCATCTGGGTGTGATACATATACTTCTGCTAAATGTATTTCGTTTGAGGCTCGGCGTCTGAATTAATAGCTTTGAGCAAATTCTACCAGATTTGCTTTGAACTAATAGTTTTGAGCGAATTCTATCAGATGTCGCTACTTGGTACAAAAACAGTTTTTTTCACTAAACACCGTAATTTTGCACAAAATATTATAAAAACTATCCTATACTGTAAGTTGGACCAAGCAAGACACATTTATAAAATTTCATTAAATTCGGTTCAGTGGTTACGGAGATACACGAGATTTTTACATATACAGGTGTGTCATAAATACCGGGGCGATTAATTAGTTCGAATACGGCACACGTTGAATTAAAAAACAAAGAAACACATGTCTAGTATTTTTAAAAGATCTATTCAGTGACGTATCTGTTGTCTAAACAAAATGACGTCATGTTGGTTTGTTGGCGTTAGTTCATGTCGCCTACCTGATAAGATATCTACTATTTCCTGATTGGTTTTTTCTCCGTCATTTACACACCATCTACACAGAATTCGAAAAAAAAATGTTTCAGACAAACGTGTTTTATTTTTCAACGTAGAATACAAATCTGAAAAAAAAATTTAACAAAAAAATTGAACCGACTTCACACTAAAAAGAAAAAAATAATTGCGTATTGAAATGTTTTGGAGTCGGTGTCAGCCAAAATGAAATCTATTCCGAGAACTACACCGACTCCAAAACATTTCAATACGCAATTATTTTTTACTTTTTAGTGTGAAGTCGGCTCAATTTTTCGTTAAAAATATTTTATTTTTCTCTTTTTAGTGTTAATCTAACACTAAAAATCGGTGAACATACATAAAAAACATTATGCGTGCCTTTGAAATTTGAGAGTTTCCCTCGATTTCTCCGGATTCCACCATCAGATCCTGACTTGGTTCCGATGGGACCACCTCTGAGGTGCACTCTTTCGAATAAAAAAAAAATTTGTAAATCGGTCCATAATATTATTGACGGAGAAATCGGTGAACATACAAAAAAAAAAAAAAATATACAGTGAACATAGAACCTCCTACTTTTTGTTGAAGTCGGTTAATAAAAATTGGGGGTATCCATTTAAAATCCCAAAGTTACCCTCGAGATTCGGCGTATAGATCTTTTAAAAATACTGAACATTTTTTTGTTTTTTAATTTAACGTGCAGTATTCAAAATAATTGACCGCCCCGGTATTTGTGACACATCCTATATAGATTATATTTTTCAACCATCGTCTCAGAAATGTTCGATCTGGAAGCCCTAGTTCCGCCTCTGACTGCAATAATACACGAGTGGTTCTCGCGGGGAGACAATAG
The DNA here is from genome assembly GCA_963575645.1 of Xanthostigma xanthostigma. NCBI lineage: Eukaryota > Metazoa > Arthropoda > Insecta > Raphidioptera > Raphidiidae > Xanthostigma > Xanthostigma xanthostigma. The sequence goes on along the minus strand of OY754464.1, from coordinate 60,333,751 downwards.
CTTAGTCTGATAAAATCTCTTTGCAAAGCTGTACGCACGCATTCAAACTGCATTTTCACAAATGGGACAAATACAAAACATCCTGGAACGTGACATGAATTCAATTCGGGGAACAAATAAAACATTCCCGCGGAGTCCCTTCGGAATTGTTTGGGCTACGATGTTTGAAGTTTTTATATTGCTGGTAATTTTTGTATTATTTCACGAGTAAATGAACTTCAAAAACGACATTGTTTTAATAGATAACATTTTTACTGTTTTAGTAATTTAAGTAGGTACAGGCGAACTTTTATTCGTGTGCTATACTGATGAAACAGCATGTTCTCAAAAAATAAGTGTTCAGAGTTTTAGAACATTTTAGGCTGCGCTGAGAAAGAAAATTGACGCAAACAAATATTTGTTAGTAACTATTGAGTATTGGATCGTGTAAGCTATTTGAACCAAACAATATTTTTTTGCCTTAAAGTTTGCTTCATACAAACTTTATAGGATCCGGATCAATAAATATAAATGCAAAAGTAAATCTGTCTGTCTGTTTGTCTGTTACCTTTTGACGCCTAAACCGCAGAACATATTTCAATAAAATTTGGCAAGGAGGTGGACTACATCCTGAAGAAGGACATAGGCTACCTTTTGTCTCTAATAAAAAAAAACCTGAAGGGGGTGAAGAAATTTTGTATGGGGAACACATCATGATTCATTTCTCAAGTTAGTCAAACTTGGATTTTTGGTACGTGTAAGTAATAAAGAATAGCGTATTATTCAGCATTTTTGCAAGTGCTCCTAGCCGAAAACTTTTTTTTGACATTTACGAATACCTAGAATTTGGAATAGTCTTATGCTATTATAACAGAGAGCAATAATTCATGTTTTGTAAAAATTGGTTATCTGTAAAGTCGGTTTACGGACGATAGTTTTACGTGATAACGTATTCCGTAATACATAACCTAAATTTATATAATAATTATAATAATTCGAATCTATGATATTGCATCTTTTGCTTCAAATTTAGGTTAATTTTATTTATTAAAATTACTCACCACCTATAATATAATTGTTTTTTTTAACTTTCTTTCTTTCGTATTTATTTTAAGTCTCAAAGATTAACTGTCATAATATTTTGAAAACATTTGTTTCATTGTTTAGGTATTTAAAATTCCAAAACCTACTTACAATATTTAAGTATTTTCATACGTCAAAAAATTGATTTTTATAATGATAAAATTTGTATGAAAACGATTTTTTCGAGAGATGAGACCTAGCTAAAACGATTTTTTGCTCCCCAAAATCCCTTTTCAGTAAATTTCATCCAAATCGTTAGAGCCGTTTTCGAGAAAAGCACGCACAGGGTCAGGCGGAACGTTAGGAACGCTAGGAACGTTACACTTTTTCGTGCATGCAGCCGGTGTTTTATCAATTTATAAGATTGGTGATTCATCAATTTATAAGACGTTATCACGTCAAAAAAAATTCCAAATTTTATAGTTTTGTGTACCATGCCAATAAAAAGTAATTAATATACTATTTATTACTAGTCGTTACCCACATCACCGCACGCGTTAACAGAAATTTTATTTTATTTATTATATTATTTTTAATGTCAGTATTTTTGAAATTGCAATGGTCCTGTTGTCAAATTGGTTGGAATTTTTGCACGGTGTGGTTATGAGCTCATATGGAGAATGCTACAATGAAAAATAAGGATGATCCGATTTTCGCTATAGAAACTAATAAATTACGATTTCTTTTAGAGATGATGTACTGTAGTTACGTTCCAGCAAAAGAAAATATATAGAGATCGTTGTTTTGCTTGATTTAATTATATTTGATTATCTAAAAAACAAAATTATCTATCACGTGATAATCAAATGGAACCGGCAGTAGCGCTGTGGAACCATACAGGATCGGATACTGGTCTGTTGCGCAAGCGCATTTACACCCACACACGTGTGCTCATCCATTGTAACCGGTGACCACGATTGTTATGAATCTGTCAAACGTCACGATCACCGACCCCGTGGTCAGTTAACCGGACTTCTCTGTCTATCTCACTCACTCTGATTGCGTTGATTATATCACTACAACATTTCGTACCGAAATATATACGGTGTTCAATTAAAAATTTCCACCAAGAATGTCTCGAAAACTGCACACATGATAAAAAATGTTATTGACAAAAGTTGTATAATTTAGATGGGGAAAAAATATGGCGCTATTTATTTTTAGGGTTCCGTACCTCAGAATGAAAACAACGAAAGGTGTGGAACACCCGGTTGAAACGAAGTTCTTTTCGCTATTTATTAGATATGCAACTCTAAAAAAATAAAAATTTCATTTGTTGCGCATCTGTCGGGGATCGAACCCGGGACACCCGCATGGCAGATGAGTATTCTACCACTGAACTATTGACCTGGCATAGATATCGCTATTTATATAGGTTTAATAACAAATCGTGAAGTTAGAAGGCCATGCATTTTACAAAATAATAATGTCAAAAAATTGACTAATATAGACTAGATTTATTTTTGAATTTTGGTCCCAGGGTGAGCAAATTGGAAACAAATAAAAAATAATTTCAAAAAAAAAATTAAATATAAAATAAGATCAAAAACTAAAACCCTACTGTGGTCTGGGTCACATAGGCTACATTTATTTTTGAATTTTGGTCCCAGGGATGAGCAAATTGGAAACAAATAAAAAATAATTTCAAAAAAATAATTTAAATAAAAATTAAGTTAAAAAACTAAAACCCGACTCCTGAAAAGTATGAAACAAAAAAATATTCTCATCTGAGGATAGCCGTGGTCGTATGCCACCCACCTTAACAAAACAATACATTTTAACAATAAAAAGTGATCATAAGCTTTAGGATAAAGTGCATAACGCTATAGAGGGCGCCATATGACCATATATATTTTAAAAGAAATGTGAAAAAATTGTTATTAGAAAATTGTTTATATAGCATACAGGAATTCCTTGACTGTCAGCATGTACATTAATTATGTAGGAATGACAATAAATTATTATTATTATTATTATTATTATATGAGGTGGAATACTACCACGGCTATCCTCAGATGAGAATATTTTCTTGTTTCATACTTTTCAGTAGTCGGGTTTTAGTTTTTGAACTTAATTTTTATTCTCAGGAACAGATAGAAGTATCAAGTTAAAATTAATATTAAATAATGAGGGCTATATCCCCATAGACCTGTAAAAATTTAAACTTTTAGCTCTATGCGATAAAAAGACACGGCCTTCAAATACATAAATCGTCATTTAAAACGTCCATCACGGAAAGAAAGTGAATGTGGCGCCATTCTACGATATGATATGAAACTATATCAATTTGTTATAACGGTAGAGAAGACTCACGGCGCGAGTTCTATCTGCACTTGCCCGTCTTTTTAGATAAGTTTTGCAAACACTCTGTATAGATAGACATATGTATAATATATTCAGTAATTAGCGGTCTCTTTTATTTAAAATATGTATAAATTTACATATAAAAGCATAAAATTCAATTTAACTTAAGCCACTGTGGATAATATTTTAATTTGTTTCCTCTATAATAGGAAATTACCGACAAACACTTAATTTATTATTGAAATTACTATAGGGTTTATATATTTATATATACCTACAGTGCATTTTTTATCATAGAGAATTTTTATACTTTTAGTTTACAACATTTTTAGCATTCCGTGCAAAACAGAATACGGAACACTTTGTGGAATTACTTTCGTCCGTTCATCTGTTCGTCTATCGCAGGCGATTTTTTTCTAAAAATATTTGACACGGATTAGCCCAATTACAGGTATAAATAGTTGAATTTTGATTCTGGATAACAATATAACTTTTATCTTAAACATTTTTGGATATCATCAGTAGTTTAGGGTCTATGGCTCTAACACTTTAAATGCCCACCCTGTATATATACGTTTAACGCAAATCTGTTTTTATTTTATTTTCAACATAGTAATTAGAAAGCTACATATAGTTAAAAATTAATTTTTAAATTGGGTTTCGATGAAGCTCTAAAAGAATCAAAACGCATGTGACATAAAGTCATATAGACATGAGTTTTATTAAAATAGTAGCTATGGAAATCATTAATGCATTACAGAAAATCGTTCCACAGAATATTATTATAATATAATCTTAGCTCAAAAAAACTTGCCTTCCAAATCATTGTTTGTCAGTCGAACTGTATAACTTATCCTACTTACAAATTGGCGTTCCAGACACTAGAATCAGTGTTTGCTGGACGTATGTAGATTTTCTGTAAGTATAATAGATAATAAGTTTTAAATATTTTATCAACGGCGTAGTTATGGGGGGGTAATTATCCCCCAGGACCATAGTAAGAAAAAATAAAACTGAAAATATTTAGAATACCTAACTAAAAAATGGTTGTCTGTAAAGTCGGTTTACGGACGATAGTTTTACGTGATAACGTATTCCGTAATACATAACCTAAACCTCCCAAAATTTGGTTTCAATCCGCTTATCCTTGGTGTCGGAATGATAAGAAATGTCAAAAGTGACGTTTGCAACTTACAAAGTATTATGTTCTAATAATAATTAGTTATTCCAATACTTAACTTAGCAGGCTTTGCATTTCACAATATACTAATGTCAAAAAATTGAATTAAACATTAGAAATGCAGCTGTTTTCATGTTAAGACAAGACATACGTTTGCTTCTAATTTCCATGTACGGCAAACAAAGACAACCGACCGCGTCGCGTCATGCATTACACAACATTGCATTTATACAGCTATTTTTCTATATAAATTTGTATAAAATATTTTTCTATATAAATTTGTATAAAAAAACTGTTTAGGCAAATTCTGTTATACGAAATCTATGTAAAATGTTCTCCTCTTTCGTTTAAGACTGGTTTCAAACCGATCTGATTTAAATTGAGCGAGAAATTAGCAAAAAGCACGCACAGGGTCAGGCGGAACGTTACGCGTTAGGAACGTTACGCGTTAGGAACGTTAGGAACGTTACGTTACACTTTTTCGAACATGCAGCCGGTGTTTTATCAATTTATAATATTGGTGATTCATCAATTTATAAGACGTTATCACGTCAAAAACAAAATTTAGACAAGACTGCAACAGCGTATTTTCTAACAAAATTAGTTTGGGAATTAATATTTTGCTTGACACCTTCCTTCCTGAGTATTCTTGTTTGATATTAATAAAACTTGGAAAAAAATATTGATTTTTTTGCTTTACGCCCCCCCTAAGAAAAAAATATCTACGCCCTTGTATTTTATTAATCCAAAAGAGGCACTCTTGAGTTTTTTTAACCCTCCACCTTAAAGCTCTTACTTTACAGGCCATTGAAGTTGGTTCGTCTTCATAAGAAATTCAATTAAAATGAATATTACCGTACGGAATATGACAACAATATACTACGCATGCGTTACATTTACAATAATTATATCTACACCTTCATTCACCAGAAATGTATTCCGGATAGCTGTGCTCTGACGTAACGGCTTAGGTATGATTAGTTGGTATAGTCAAATAATATATCCAAACACCCCGTTTGATTTTAGTATGTATTTGAGAAAATTGCAGTCAACTAGGTGACGTGTAAAGAACCATTTCAACTCAAAAAATACTGTTATTTTTGATAAAGACGTAAAATATGCATAAATGAAATTAGCATTCTCTATTAGTTAATACAATTTAATGATGACAACATCCAATATAAGAGAAGCGGTCGTCTTTTTGATCGAAAATGGTTTTATTTTATAGTTTAAAGGTCACTAAGAAAAAAGAGTTCATGGGCGCGTAGCCTAAAAACCAATAGATTTTTAGCTAGAGAGATATGTGCCCATGGACACTTTTTCATAGTGCCCTTTAAACTATAAAATAAAACCATGTTCGATCAATTTAACCGAGAACCAAATCCCATAAGGTTTGTGCGAGATCTTTTACTTAAAAAATTTATCTAGCTACGATAGCCTTCCATCATTGTTGCGCTAGTCATTTTGTTTATCTCGGTGCTGCTGCCCTCATAAATTTTCGATTTATAGATTTGCTTTCGAATAAACAAGGTTGTGTGGCCGAAAGAAACGCTAGCTGGCACGGACTATCCCATCTAGCATGTAAATATACAAGCATTTAACAATTCAACAACATTTTCAAACGCACTCATTTCATTTGTAAACCAAATTCAGAGGCACAGAACCTCATTTAAATATAACTACATAATTTGTATCTAATTACCGCACAAAAATCTCATCCCGGAAGTACGTAATTTGAATAAATTTTGTTACAATTCCAACGAAAATTACTACTAATGCTTTCTGTTACTATATAGTTGTGATGTTTATTTGTCTGTCTCTCTTTCTTTTCGTTCTTTTTTTGTTTTGTGTGTTACTTGTTTTGAGAGGGTGCACTAAAAAGATCGGTCGTTCTGCATGCGCGAGTCCGGCCGCGCTGCGCGTAATGTCAGCACAAAACGTACCAATTGTAACACTAATACACAGTCCAGTCGTTAACTTTAATGGCTATTGTATTTTTAATGTCAACACGGATAATATACCGGCTGTCCAAAAAGAGAAAAATAAATAAAGAAAACATTGATTTTCCAGTATACCTACGATGACAGCCACATCATTGAGTCATTGTCGATCGTATGTCTATTGTCTAATAGTATTTCACATCGATGCAAAAGGTATAAGCCAAATTTTGTAAATTTTACAGAAGAGCCAAAAAACGTTTTACGGTCCTTATATTCGATATTTGCTGGTAGTAATTGGGTTTGGTATTACCAGAGAAGAGAGACTCTCTAGAAGTTCAATTCTGTGTTTTATTTGGCGATCACCCCAAAGCGCAATTCCCACCCCAACTGTCCAGACGGCGATGCGGCGCACTCAAGCTTCGGAACCGCAACGCTAGGTGGCGATAATTACTAATTTTAGCTTCACATCTTAATCATTGCATTTTTCATATTTTTTAATTAATTAAAAAAAAAATCGACCGAAATTGATGAATTTCCTATTTTTATTTTACACGATGTTTAGATAAACGCTCAAATTTACTTCTGAAAATGAGCGATGGAAATAAACGTCCCCCACCTCTGTACACCGACACTAAACCTCGATCGTTCTGTCATCTAACAGAAATAAGACAAACTAAAATTTACGGCCACATTTTTCCGCATTAGAAATAAACTTCTATACAGTATCTCTTCTTTGGTATTAGTATATTTATTAGACATAATGTTATTATGGAAGATTCATGATTAGATCCTTTTAGTGCAAAACTATCTTTATCAATTTGTCACTTAGGCATTTTTTCAAAAACTATAGCATCATACGAACATTCGACGCATAATATTCTATTTTACCAGGTTGTATCTCAGCTGCTGAAGATAATAAATTAGGCATAAACACAATATTAACAAAAAACACAATTTTACAAAAACTGTCACTTATGTCTTTTTTGCACACGGCCTAGTTTATATGAGAGGCGTTCAACGCGCGTTGGGCCAACGCGCGTTGAACGCTCTTCATGTGTGCTAGGCCTAACTCTCGATATGGCCGGCTATACTATTAATACCGGGCATAAAAAAACTAAAAACAGCAAAAAAAAATTTGAAAAGAAGTTTGATCCCGCAAGCCATCCTTGAAACTTCCCGCTATTTTCGAGTTCAAATCACTCAAAAATATGTAAAATATAGCAAGAAGCTTATTTTTTAGCTCTTCAAGCTAAAAAAACACGGTATCTTGTGAACAAATGAACCGCTTTTGATGAGGTTTGCGGCAATCGATTCAGTTTTTTTAACCTAAGAAAGTAATCTATTACAAAAAAATCGATCTGATATAATGTTTACGAGTAATTTAAAAAAAAAACCTTTTTACGAATTTTTCGTTCACGATATCTCTTGAACAAATGAACCGATTTCGATGCGGTTTGCGACAATCGACGCATTTTTTTTTGAGGAGAAAACTGATCAGATTTTGAAATTAATCGGCTTAGTAGCTTAGAAAATATTCCAAAATAATAAATTTCTAAAAATTTTTTAAACTTGTAATACCTATTGAGATTTCACAAAATCTACTGTGCTGAATCATTCCAAATTTTCAGGAAATCTAAGTTCAGCAATGTCACGTCAGATGCTGCAAACCGCGTTTCAATGGACTGACCGTTAAAAAATATTAAGAGGTTTATACCACACATACAGTTCTACGGACATCATCGTCAAAATTGTCAGAATAACTTCCTAGGACCTCAAATCGTCGAGATCTGACGAAAACTCAATTTTCGAAAATCGAGTTTGAAAACAATAACTTCTTGATTTTTTTTGAAAATCATTGATTTTCATAGCGAGAAGTTAAAAAAAAATTCGGGTCGCAGTACCAAACCCTGCCGACAATATAGTGTATTTGCTTTTATAGGCAGTGTGGCTCTATTGTATGAACTTAACTTTATTTTTGGACAAAATAAAAAAAATACCTCTTAATACACCCCTTAAAACAACATTTTTTTACTTAATTTCAATACTACCTATCAATTCGATTTCTGTACCAAATTGTATACACCCTTCAGTATGTTAATCCATATCAGTAAAGTTGTGTTTTCATAAAATTCATAAAAGTCCGGTCCTGTTGGGCCGATTTTTTTTTAATTTTATCAGCACATTTTAATAATTACTAAAGGGTTAAATTTCAAATTTGAAATGATTCCGAGAATTTTTTTAGCATTTTTGGGCCTGAAAACCTTTTTCAACCTCTAAATACCGCCCTTAAAATAGCCCGATTGGGCCCATTTTAAATAGGCTTCGTGCGGTGATGGATTCCAGCATGTGGACCAAATTTCCAAAAATGATGCCAAAGTGTTTAGGAGGCTATGAAACGTCGAGAAATTTTGGTCCGACCGACGCCAATAGTGTAAGTTCCTTATGGCAGATACACTAAAAAAATGAAACCACGTCCCTTTACCATTTTATATAATAGAGGTCATTCACCCATATCACACTATCACATTCTGAAAAAAAAGAGTCGTCCCTGAACATAGCAAACACGCTTTGTATTCTCAATATGAACTTCTTGAAAAATACATTCGGTAATATGTCATCCAAATGACCGATTAAAGTTATAAGCATGTATATTAAGTAGTGTGGAATAAATAGATGTACGTCGCTTGTAGACCACTTTAAATCATGCCAGCCGTCATCGAGATAATGGTCATGGCATCTAATTATAACGGTATTGCACTTGGACATGATTCGTGAATTATATAAACAGGTAAATGATACCATATTATACGTACAACTGTCCGGTCTGCGCGGGAATTAGACGAGATTAATACCGCGATGTACTGATTACACCTTAATGTATTGTCAAATTACATTTAGATTAACTGTAACAGGTTCTTTGATGATGTCTTTTAAGCACGGCCCGGAAAGGTTAGGTAGGTACACTTTACTGTTATACGATATAGGCGCAAAATACTGAACCAATTATTAATCATAATTTATTTGCGTTAAAAAATTCGTTTTGCACCTAAAACTGTATTCTGATTTTATTCTTTTACAATTATCGTTGTTAGGGTTTCGCATCTCAAAAGAGAAAAACTGGAGTCTGGAACCCTTATAGTGACTTTAAAAAATGCTCTTCGTAAATTTTGAACCGTGTTCTAAAAAGAAAATGTATCAAAAAATATGATATTTGCTATTTCTTTACAGTGCTACATAAGATTTCAAATTACTTCCAATTTCAAAACTTCTATTACTCGAAATCTCAACCCTCTATAGGTCGAAATAATCAATGAATTCCTACAAGCCATTTCGGTTGGTACATATTTTCCTCTATAGCTCAAAAAAATAAATAACAAATTTCAAAGGGGGTAAAAAAGGGTTAAAATTAAAAAAAATTATGCCGCTTCGTTTTTAGGTTCTGCTAGAGCCAAATGACCGGTAAATACTAGCGGCAGAAATGTTTGCCAATTGCACCCTCTCCAAGTCATTCCTTAGAAAGCAGATTAATGATCATAAATCCACTTTAATTTTAACCCTTATTTTACCCCCTTTGAAATTTGATATCCCCCCTATCTTAAAATGGGTCCAAATTCCGCCTATATATCATAGAAGAAAAAATGCTCTAAATTACCTAAATAGCTGATGTACCAAGCGACAGAAGGTTGGGAAGACATGCTTTTTTACGCGTCAGCTCCCTGGATTATAACTTTTTATATGACGATAACATATCATTTAGATAACCATGCAAACGAATAGCAAATATCATAATATTTAATACTAGCCGTTACCTCCGTCATCGCACGCATTAACAGAAATTTTATTTTTATTATTATAATATGTCAAATGTCAATATTTTTTAAGTTTAAAATGGTCCCGTCGCTCAATTGGCTGGAATTTTTTATTCTAATATATTTGTATTTATTCAGTCAAATAGTGGTGCCACTATACAAACTATACCAGATAAATATTACGTACGTATAGCTGTAGTGACACAGAAAAGATTGATACAGAAAATAGACTGTGCGACAGGCTAGAAAAAGTTTCGCTCAGAAAAAGGGAATAGACAAGAGTGCAATACGCGACTAAAAAAAAAGAGGTGCCTATGTCGGTTCGTGAACACACGACAGAAGCCATATTCTAAGTTCCTACGCATTTTATATTAATGTTTCACAAAAAACAATTAAATTATTGAATTTTATTTTTTTTTACTTATTAATAATAATTTAAAAAAAAATCAATTTATTGAATATTAATAAAGAAATATAAAAAAATCGTCATTACCTAGTGAAAAAAAAGAAAAAATAATTTATGCTAATTTGGGATTGGAACCTGAGAAGTTTGACATATCAGATAATTTGTAAATAGACTCGCACGTAACGACCACCGAACAAGTTGTCTTAAACAGGCATACAAAATGCACTCCTTCGAATTAGAATAAATCGTTGGAAATGCATTCAATATAATATGTAAAATATCAATGACGTAGGTACTATATGCACTTTGTTTCTATGGCCCTTTCATTGTCAAAGCTATGATCTGAACACAAATATAAGCATCTTTGTTTCGTGACGCTCGCTCACTTTCTTCGCAGTTCACTACTTTCTGTCTCGAGGTTTGGGTTAAGATCATATACTTTCATTCTATACTGAGCATAGGAATAAAATCGCATCCGAACCATTAGGGTGTAAACATATATTTCTGTCTTTTTTTAAGCCGTAAGCACTGGCGTATCCAGGAGGGCAAAACAAGCACGGGAGACCCAGCTTAAGAAATTTCTAATTTGCCCCCTCCTGGGCCAAAAGCTGGGTACCGCCCATGTTAACGTCATAGAAAAAGACAACGTTTTTGAAACAGAGATACCTTATTCAGATTGCATGCAAGTACATCAACCAATCCTATTATTGGAGAAATCAGGGAACTACATCGAAGAAAGAGAAGCAGATATATTTTCGATACGCAGATATATTTTTGATACGCTTTGTTGCTTTCACTCACCGCACATTGAGTAGATAGACAATGATTCATATAGTAAATTATTAAATATAAGTATGGTAGCTTCAAAATTTTCCTTGAAAATTTCAACACAGTATACAGACATGCGCAGTCCATTCTCTCTTAGTCAATAGCGAATAATAAAATATTGGCATAGATGTAATATTCGAAAATCCAGAGCAGACATTGTAAATATTATACATGAACGTAGTTTATTTCTAAAATCGGTAAGTTTATGACAGACAATGTAACTAAGCGCATGTTTACACAACATTTTATTGTGTTATATATTTGTAAAGGGTCGCTCATGTCAGTTATGTCAAACGCACGCACAATATGTTGTGTTATAATATTATGTATGTTACATCATCCACTCGATACACTATCGGTCAAACAGTTTTACGTACACCGATTACCAAAGAGGAAAAAGCATTATAACCATTTTTAACACACTTAAAAAAAATTGAACCCCTTCAAAAAAGGATCACTAAATAGCGTAAAATAACAAAGTTGTGAGGTCGGTACCAATTTAATATACCCAAGTAGCCGCAGACTTGTAAAAAATACTTTTTAAAAATATTTAAATATAAATACAAAATAATATTCGTGAAGTATTTGAATTTTTTAAATAAAGATGCAAATATTTTTGGATTATATTTATAAAAGTATTCTCAAGCAATTGTGATCTAAGGTTATATAGGCGTTCTAAGCACCACAGCGCACTTTAGGAACAAAGTTAGGAAATCACAAGACACGCTTTACGCGTTGCTTGAAACAAACGCGCGCGCGAAGTTTAAGAGGACCTCTTTAGAGAAAGAGAAAAATCTAATTATTTGAAGCGAGTATATACTTGCAAACAATACTTGATTTTAAGTATTTAAATACAAATAATAAATACTTTCATTAAAGAGTACTTGAAATATGAATACAAATACTAAAAAAGTATTTGTATTTTAAAATACTTTTACTCAAATACTTTACAAGTCTGCTAGTAGATACATAAAACGTGATAGTAATTAAATAGGGGCTGACCTCAAAACTTTGTTATTTAACGCTTTTTAGTTATCCTTTTTGGAAGTAGGTTCAATTTTTTTTTAATTTTTATTTACATTGCATCAAATATGTGGAATGACCTGCCTGCACATGTTAAAAGTCTCAATAAAAGCCCTCAATAAAGCCAATTTTTCGAGTTTTATTTATAATAAACTACTGACAGAGCGACTGGGGTAGAAATTTCTCTGTTAAATATTTTTATTTTTATGTTGAACCGTGCCTTTTGTACAGATATTTTTGTACAATAAACAAGTATTATTATTATTATTATTTTCAACTCTTTAGTTTAAGGAAATGTATTGAAGTCGGTTTCTGATTTTTTGTGAAAAATATTTTTTTTCCAAGAAGTTGTTGAACCGATTTTGCCAAAATGACCAACTTTGAGACATACTCTATCGAATAAGAAAAGAAACATCGAAATCGGTTCACAGCCGGCGAAAATATCGACGGACACACATACAAAAAAAAAATACAATCGAACATATAATTTCCTCTTGTTTTTGAAGTCAGTATCTATATATAAAAAAACTTTCGCCCCCATATTGTACAAAATGTTTACAGATAGGTCCCATTTATATTTTTTTCTTAAATCGGTTCAGTTGTTTTTAACAGACTTCAAAAAAGAAGATTTATTTGTGACCTAATATCTTCAGAATTTGAGAACCGATTCTGATGATTATTTTTTTGTTTGATAGGGCATATCTTGAGAGTGGTTTCATATAAATTTTACTTATATCGGTTCAGTAGTTTTTTTTACTATTTTGGTAATAAAATATTGACCACTAAACCCTGTCTAAATAATTTTCAAAATGACAAAAAGTTCGGTCATGAAACGTTTTTAGGGCAGTTTAATTTTTCTTTTTTTCTGTACAATTTTTTAAAAATTTGGAATTGGGCAAATTCCATGAACGATATTGTAATGTCTATCTGGCGCAATAATATTCCTGTGTGTGGGTGTATGTGTGTGTGTGTGCCAGGATATAAAAAATGTGATCAGGCGCATATGGGACCCGCGATTCGGATATTATCATATATGTGGATGATATAAAATAAATAAATTTATGTGCTAATTTTGATGGTATTATTGAAAATAATGGCATATGTGTCCCCAATTATGCAATTTGTGTGTTTTTATTCTGCCCTGCGTTAGTTTTTATTTATTTAATCCGTTATTGTAGAATTGGATTGAAACCATGAAATAAAAAACGGATAAGTGAACGCTGAGGGTTCCGTACAATCAACTATGTTATCTGTCTTTGCATTACGAATACTATATCAGTTTCCTGTAAAGTCTATACGTAGACTTCTAACATTCAGTGGCGGATTTGCCGGCCCAGTAGGCCCGGGCCTAGGGCGGCCAGATATTATGGCGTATGGCGGGCCGCACTGCACAGTGCAGTCTGCTCGCATCGTATAACAATAGGTAATCATCCTAAAAAAGTGATATAGGAATATCTAATAAGATCGATATTTTTTAAATGCATTTAAAACAGACAACTTATTAAAATTAACAATGTTGAGTCATTGTTGAGGATTTTTTTATAATTTTGAGTTTAGGTCACATAACGCTCTTCTAAGATGATTTTACGTCAGATTTGTTGATAGCGCGCAACGTCTAAGTTTATAAATGAGTTGGTTAGAGTGTATACATATTTAGTGTATATTAAATGTTTTATTTAAATGTACAATTATCCCTGAAACTTGGAAAATATTACAAACTAGCAGTTATTATACTGAATCGATTTCGATAAAAGTTGGCAATAAAGTAAATTCATTATGTATTCGGGTGCTGACACTGCTGACAAAGAGGCGGCTGGTTTTGAGATTCGTAAGAAAAGTCCTTTCAAATGATAGCAATATGACCGAATACAAATATTTTTTCGGTCAAAATTTGGCTTTCTATTTCGGTGAAATGTTTTTTGCATCTCGCCCTTTAAAATAGCTGTTCTTCACGCCGTAGTAAACTGACTAAAAAGTGAAAAACCAAAAGGAAACTGAACATCTCTAAAAAACACCATGAAAAGTATAAAATAATAACATTTTGAGGTCGACGCTCATTTAAAAATTACATAAGATAAGATATTTATTTCATATGTGGCTAAAAAGCTGTGAAATATGTCAATTAATACAATTAAATTTATAAATCATATCTAGAGTACAAACATTTGTCAATAAGATATTTTTTTAATGTCTTTTAAACCGAGGCAAAGGAAGCTGTTTAATATCATGTGGTAATTTATTGAAGATGTCCACTAAAATGAAATTCACATTTTATATACAGATGATTTAGGTAGTGGTTTATTTAAATTTCCAGCTTGTCTTATTATTATGGATCGAAATATTAGTTTTAAAGTAGGTAGGATGTGATTTTACAAATACCGACACTTCATAGACATATATAGAGAAAAAAGTTAAAATTTTATAGTTTTTAAAATAGGATTTAGGTACATGAGGCCCGCGAACTAAGTTCAAACAATGCCTTTAAAGTCTTTTTTTGTAAAATAAATATACCACTATATTTACTTGAGGCTCCCCACAGGATGATACCGTATTTGATGGCAGAATAAATAAAATAGGTATCTAAATAAAAAGTTATAACTATTAAATTAGCGCAGCCCTCATTTTACGCTTTTTAGGAGCTTTTTTTGAAGGAGTTTCAATTTTTTTTGTATTTGTATATTGACAAATTTGTATATTGACAAATAATTATTATTCTATATTCTATACTTTCAGGTCATGTTAGCAAAAAGAAATCGAGTCGATGTCGTCTCAGTATCTACTCTACATCGACCCAATTTCTTTTTGTTAACATGACCTAAAAGTATAGAATAGAATAACTATTATTGGCTATAGACAGGTTATTTTCAAAAAACAGTAACAGTAACACTAGCTATTATTTAAATAACAGTTTTGTACACCACTATGTTGAACCATGTTTCAAAACTATTAAAAAATTACGCGCTTATAGAAAATGGCAACGCCCCTCATAAAAAGCTCCCTATATTTACCAGTATTCCTTCTGTTTAATTAATACAGTGGTTTTCTTTTTAATATAAATGCCTGGCATCTGTAATATTACGAAAGTAAAACGTGCATGTTTTACTGCTGGCCATTTCAAAAGTCTTTTTCCACAGGAGACCACATTATTTTATTCACTGGGGTAGATGTGAAAAAGTCTTCCTTCATTTTAATGTCTGACTTGTTGAAATATTCTGCGTTGTTATAACAACTTTTAATTCCCTTTTTTAAGTGAAACTTCTTTCCGCGCGGCAGGTAGTAGCGATTTCGATCGAATATGAGTAAAGCGCGATGGACGTAGTGATGGGTGCAAGGAGAAACGAATACAACCGTGGTTCTAGCATAGAGAAAGCATTTAACTCGCAAACAAATACCTTAATAAAATAAACTGTTCCATATAACAGATGAGTTGCTATACTAATTTCCAATTTTTAAAATTCATTCAAAATATGTCTTTAATGTCAAGACGGTCGAAATGTATCTTCTGCTACGAACAATTTTTCTACTAACTACATACTGGCGACATCAGAAGGTATTTATTATACCTTTGCTCTTAGCTTACCATATGTCTTCGACATTTTAAAATAGGAATCACGTTTGGAAGACACGGGCAACGCCGGGCTTCAAGGCTAAATGAAGACATGAAAGCAGTAGAGAAGCAAGAGAAGCAACATCTACATATTATTACGTCGTATTTCAGGCAAGATATGTACTGTACAAGTTGCCAGGAAGGCTAAAAAGACAGTCAAGTGATTAGAAACAGATTCTATTTGCTTGCCGACTAGCTTTCTCCTTCAACCAAGTTTTCGAGTAAGCAAGTAACTCTCATAAAAGTATCTCCTTTTTATTTTATTTGCGGATCTATTAAATTGAACAAAACATCAAAACTAACGGATGACATTCTCCCATGGTGCATTCAGCAGAAGGGATGACATTCTCCCATGGTGCATTCAGCAGAAGGGTAGAGCATCCATGCAAATTTCTTCTCGTTATCCTTTTCCGAACTGACAATTTCTTCTTTTAATTAGTCAGAACCTTATATACTTTCAAAACTTTTATTAATACATTCGACGTCTTTCGAATTGTCATTTGTAAACGTAAAACACCCATCTCACAAGCGTAAAACGGAAACTTAACTGATTTGCCTCCAAAACTTGCCTACTTATGAATTGGCATTTGTTTTGGTACTTGACTATTGAAATTTCAAGTCAAGTCTTGACTTGCTTCTTTTTGTGGCTTCATGTAAACCAGCCTTAATGATACGTTTATGTATATACCTAAGCTAAACGGTTGAACGTGGCCAGATCATTTCTAACAGAACTCTAGAGAGAAGAAATAAAATGTCTGCGGTTTTACAAGAAAATTAAATTTAAAAGCAAAATGTAGGTAACATATTTTACGAGGAGTACTTGCGTTGTATAGCTGCAGTTGTATCAACATAAGAGAACGGAGGAGTGCAGTGAGTTAATAATATGCTCCCCAATGCCCCCCTCTGCTTCGACTGGTGTCAGAGGAGCTCAGCACCTCGGACGTGACTTGAACGGTTGGTGGTTAAAATACTAAACAGTTCTGGAGTCCTTATATCCACTCCATAATAATAGTCAAACAAATCTCTGTTGTCGAGCGTGTATTATTAACAAATAAAGCCACCGATATAGAACCATCCTCAATTCTGCAATTGGTTTCGATATTTTGTTCTCAGTTGTGGAATTCCGGAACAAGTTTCGAAACTTGTACTCAATAGAAAAATGTTTATAGAAAATTTTGAATGAAACAATATTGCAAATAAAAAATCAACAATATCGATTAAGCAATAATAACTAGGAACATATTAAACTTAAGTAACCTATATTTTAAATATCTCAATCTAGAGAGCTCATGAATTATTAGTATGAAATCTATACACTAAAAGGCCACATTCTGGTTAATTAATTTTTAGACTACGTTTTATTGATTTTACAATGTTCCATCCAAATCCGCTGGTAATGTTCCTGGATTAGATGAAAAGTATATATAAAGTTCTACTCTTTGACCATACAAGAAGAGATTCAGAAAGAGTGATTGCAGATTATAGACACCCAATAGTTGAGAATGAAAATTCCGTAATTCGTGTACCGAATTTTATTGAAATCAGTTCTGTCTTTTGTTGATTTTGCATGACAATTAATACTTTTCTTTGTATGGGAGTCCTGACTTGATTCTAGAAAACTCTAATATAAAGTATATCCTCTGAGTTGAGGAGCTCTCCTTATAAGTACCAAATTTCATTACAATCGGATTACTGATTTAAAAGCTATAGCAGAACAAACATACACAGAATCTCCCTTTACAGTTAAATCTATCTCATGAACTGATTTAGCAGTAAAACTGCGTTGATTGGTCGCTTAAAAGTCAACACAGCAGAATAACCAATGAGATACTCTGTGTATCCTATAGCCAAGCATGTGTTGTTCACGTGATAACTATATCTGTTGGTGAGAAAGACTATAGTATTGATGATAACTGGTCAGTGACTATACATATTTTTACCCGACTGCAGCAAAGCCACAAAGGAAGAGTTATGAGTTTAGTAGTCTATGTATGTTTGTACTTACGGATGTTCCTCGTAGCGCCTAAAGTATTCATCCGATTTTGATAAATAAGGTGTCAATCGATTCTTCATTCTGATCCGAGTAACATAGGCTACATTTATTTTTGATTTTAGTCCCAGAGAAGGGCAAATTAAAAACAAATAAAAATTAATTTCAAAAAAAAATAATTTAAATAAAAAATAAGTTCAAAAACTAAAACTCGACTACTGAAAAGTATGAAACAAGAAAATATTCTCATCTGAGGATAACCGTGGTCGTATACCATCTCATATATATGAGGCGGAGGCCTCTCTAGATTTATAGCGTGATGTAGGTACTTTGCCGTAGAGGTTATGATCACTTACTACTGTTAAAATGTAATATTTTGTTAGGGTAGGTATATCTTATGACCACGGCTATCCTCAGATGAGAATATTTTCTTGTTTCATACTTTTCACTAGTCGGGTTTTAGTTTTGAACTAATTTTTCTTAGATTTCAGTCACATAATATACCCACATTTTAATTTTTCGAACACAACGAAGTAAATTCAGATTAAATAAAAGGACTCTAGATCGTGTTGATGTTTTTGTCTAAAAAAAGACCAAAACAAGTTCTGCGGTGCAGAGAACAGTAGAGGCTGCAGCCGAGTGTACTACATCTTACGGACGTGCAGTGTACCACTCAGAAAGAGTCACTCACTACTCACCGCTTATCTAATGTCCAGATCTACGAGTGCGAAAGATTTACGCACTCGTTTTGAAAAGACATTAATCCAATTTAAATCTTTGTTTTTATCCCATAATATGTCCGTAAATAAAGGGTATTTGATTCCAACCGCCATATTAACTTTACATATAAATTGTAAAGTATCCCTATTTGCTTAATATAATATCCATTCAAATTATGACCATGCAGCAAGGAATTATAGGCACCATTTAATTATAGATATTTTAAGATTATAAAAATCAGCGTTTGGGATTAATTACTTTGCACCCAAACTGTATAATAAAATTCCAGATTTTATTAAATGTATGGAAATAAAAACCTACAAAAAGGCCATAAAAAATACTTAATTGAAAGAGTCTTTTACAATGTTGAGTAATTTTTAAATTTATAATTTAATTTTGTTAAATATAGAGATCGATTTATAATAATAATAATAATGTCTTTATTGATGAAAAAAACAGAGTTTTATCAGAAGGCGTGAATTCAGCTTAAAGCTGGTTTTCAATCCAAACCATAACAAAAAGAATACAAATATGTGAGAAATAAAAATAATAGTAATAATAATAACAATAATTTATTGTGATAATTGAAAAATATATTCTTGCACATAATTTAGATTATATAATTTTATTTATAGAGGTTTTTTACTTTTACTTTACATGAATGAATACCCAAGTTTTTTACTACATTGGGTAGACTATTATACAAAGATGGTGCTAAATAAGAGAAACTACACCGTTTCTTGTTTGGTTAAGCCAAACTTCTTTAATTAGAATCATTTTTAATACGACTAACGAGTAAGGCTTGATATTTAATCGTTTTAAGCATTTTAGTAAGTGCTCGGTGCTTTTAAAAAAGTGCTGTTATGTTCTATACATTTTATTTCATAATTTATCTGTAAACTTTTTTGGCGAATTTATACCCTATAGGGTCCATAATAATAAACTCTATTTCTATTTCTAATACTGAATTTAATTGAATAATAATAATAATACGTTTAACATCCGTTTCTCGTCTTTATATCATAACAGACGCTATATTCGCACTATTCTATTTTTTATCTATCACACTTTCCCTTGTTTTGGTTAATTTTTAACCTTCAATTTAATTAATGGCAATGGGTGAATTAAGGAATTTTAGGACATTAGCATAAGGTAGGCAAATTTAGAGAAAAGGAGTGTGACAGGTAATCGGCCATGGCCTTGAATAAGGAGCCATCTTGATAATTATCTGGAAATATTGAGGACACTATGGAAAACCTCAACAAGAAGGCCGGTACAGGAGTTACCGTTTCTCGGCGAGTAGGCAGTAAGAAAAACTCCCAGCAGTCAGAAAATCTAGTTTAACAATGATTTTACCTATCTTCCCGAAAATTCGTCCTAAACAAAAAAAAGTGTGTGTGCCAGCTCCGACGCATGACTAGAGTTTACTCCTTAGATACGCCGTGTAGTGTATTCCATCTCATTCTTTCGCACGTTAACTCCTACAGGTATATATGTTTGTCTCTTTTGTATTCCATTTCATTCTTTTGCACGTTAAATCTAACAAGTATATGTTTGTCTCCTTTGAAGCGGACGTACGTAACGCCACACTTGAAGCGGTGGAGCGTAACGCCTCACCAATCGATTTTACTACTCATAAAATTTCCGAATCGTTTCTTAAGGAGTAAATTCCAAAAATTTGAAAAAACCGGTCGTGAGTCAGGGAAGGGGCAATTGTATCCATTGCCCTCCTCCTGTATCCGCGCCTAATATATCTTCACAAATTATAGGAACTTTTTCAAAGGAAATTATTCCTGGAAGCTTTTTGAAACACTCTGTATAATATGTTTCGATTTCTAAAGTTTGTTCACTGAACGCTCCCAGTAAACCGACCACTTTCCTATTCGTGAAATGTCAATTTGTCCTGTTTTTCAATTTGTGAAATATGTTTAAAACATGGTATAAGTTTATAAATATTATGTCTCATCTGGTTTGTGCAATGTATTGAAGTCTGCAGAGTGTTGGAATAAACAACATATAGCTGTCATTACGTTACGTCTTGTAGGTACCTAGAGTTACGTAAAACAATAGAGGTGTGATTAAATGCTAGAGGTGACTAAAGTCAGTTGCAAGAATATATAATAATAGTTAGTAACTGTGTACAATATTGTTGCCACGCAATAATAATACCTTTGTTAATTGCTGAAGCATTAGTAGAGCTTCGGTTCACTTCTATAACTACGTAATTTACAGTTTCATAAACGCTTTGAGGTGATTCAAGTTATCAAACAGGATTAGACAGAGGACAAGGCTCCCACAAGAGCCAATGTTAAAAGAAGCACACAAGGAGTTTCAGTAAGTTTCTTTGAAGATAATTAAAGAAAAAACATTTGAGCAGGGTAAATTTATCGATAAAGATTTAATAATAATAAAATTGTGTTGTAGGTCACGTAGACATCTTCGCAGAAGGAAACGATCTGACAGAGGTCTCTGATGCTTCATAAGCAGGTTTCTAAACTATCTAGTTCTGTTTGGTTGCTATCAATAATGAATATCTAACTAAGTAATATCTTTATTATATTCATTTAATTAGGACTACGATAATATGCTAAATGAAAAGATTTGTGTAGATAAAATTTAGTCTACGATGATAATATGTAAAAATGAGGACAGTCACGTAATCTCTCGATGTAAAAATGAAAAGCCAAAATGTATTTGTCTTCCTGTAAAATAAGCTTTTCATTAGAACAAAACATACGCGTTATCATGACACGCAGTAGTGGAAGCTCGTAACGGGTAAAAATCGTAAGGCACACGAGAGGAAGGGTTAGAATCGCTGACTTAAAGGGAGCCTCATCTCTTTCTTTTACTTTTTAGTTCATGCTTAACTTTGTGATCTAATTTTAATACACTTCCATATCCCAACGAAGTGTCAAAAAGAGTAAGGCGTGGGAGGGGAAGGATCATAAATGCTTATTTAACGGGAGTACTTTCTTTATTTCTCCTTAATTTAAATCAACCGTGGGATCCAGTAAGGTCTCGTCATGACGCACAATAGTAGAAATTCGTAACGATTGATAACAATAAGGCGCTGGAGGGGAAATGTTAGAAGCGCTGACTTAATAAAAGACATATTTATTTCTTTTTTGTTCAGTTCAGACCATGTGTGAAATCAACATAAGTACGTCACATCTCGACACGAAATAGTGAAAACGGTCGAAAGCAGTAAGACACAGGAGGGGAAGAGCCGGAAGTAGCAACGATTTAGCCTATTCTTGCGATATTTCCACGATAACGCTCAACGATATCGACAACTCTACTAATAGAAACCGATCACTGGGATATAATGCAATTGTTTCTTGCACAACTCGATAGAACAGTCATCGAGTAGGCGTAACTTGTACATGAATCGTGCATATTCTCTTAACTAACATTTTTAACATTATTTTAATCTCAAATCTCAATTATTGTAATCGACTAACGAATATATAGGTACAGAACAATTACATCAAGTACTAAACTTAGTTACTTATATAGGTAGTAACTATTTTGTGATGGATAATTTTATGGCGGTTTATTAACCGTTTACGGTTTGTGTATTCCAATATTAATTACTAGTTGTTAACCCCGCCGTTGCTCGTGTCGGCAACTACTTAGCATGATTCCCATTTTAAAATTGCTAAGGTCAATGTCAATTGCCAGTGGGAAGAGCTTATAAATGTCGCAAGCGTAGTGAGAGTCGCTTCCATAAATTGTTGTAATCCTCTTCTCTGCTATTGAGTTTTGACATGAAAACGTGATCTCCCTCTTGAGGGAAAACAAATTGGTTTCGATCTGCTCAGTCGTTTGGTTCGTATCAAATAGATGAACAAACTTTTTCCAAAAACATGTTTTTACATAGCGAGGTAATTAACTAGGGGTAGTATTGTAAAATTAAAAACAAGTTATTTTTGGACAATCCCTTCTAAGTACCTGCTTTTTATTCCTGTGCAGCGATAGTAAAATTTCTCTTTTTCGCACTAATGCGCGAAGTAAAACAAAAGTAATGCGATTTTATCAATACAATAGTTATATCTTTGTCAGTTGTCATTTTAATCCATATGAGCGAAAGAGAAGAAAAGTAGGCGCTGAAGAGTGAACGTGAACTATCAAAAATATTACAAAATATATAATTACTAGCGGTCCGTCCCGGATTCATCCGGAAGCAACAGAACGAATGGGGGGGGGGGGCGTGAGTAGGTAGTTTACCGAGATGATCGGAGTTACCGTTCAAAGGATTTTGTTGGAGGGACAAATTTTGATTTTGAGTTTCATATACCTATGAACTTTGAAGTATCTATTAGTGAAATTTCTCCTCAAAACGAATATTTTCGGTAAAAGTAAGTCTATCATTTCAAATTTAGGTATTTATTTATTGATTTTTTTATTTTACTTATTATTCAACTATAACTTGTGCAGGGCTTATTTTTAGGTTTTTCTCAAAGGCTCTACATAGGACCCGAGAATTAAAATATAATAAGTATGTAAAATTTTCCGCAGAATCTGAATCTGAAATAAAAAAGTATGGTTCTCATTTAAAATTGTAAAGTTGAGCCCTACGTGACACTTTTAGGGTCCTCGGGCCCAAAATCCATTCGAAAGACCGGCAAAAGTTATTAAAAAAATTAACATTTTTAGTCCAGCTTACCCGATAAGAAATATTAAGCAGTTTTGAGATTTTTGAAACACTATATATATAGATGACGTGAAGATCAGCTATTTTATAGGAGGTACGTAAAAAATGTAGCATGTATCTCAACTGAAATGCTTTTATGACTCGTGTACAGGGTCGTCTTTAGCCAAGCAGCGAAACGGAATTTTAGAATATAAGGGATTCATTTCACAGAAATTTAGATTACCAATAGAAAAAATAAGATTCCAGTTTTAAATGTTATTTTGTCACAGTGGTTAGGGAGACCCATGGATTGTCGGGCTCTAGGCTCAAGCCAAACGAGCTGATTCGAGAAGATAGACCAGCTCGTGTAACTTAAAATTCGCTAATCTCTCGGTATTGAAAAAAATTGCAAAAAATTTAATAACTTATTAAAGCAGTACATAATAACGAAAGAACCGCATAACATACATGAATTATTTATAAAATTATGTATAAGTATTATTGCAATGTAACTTCGTAGTATTCTTTGTAACTGACGATTGTAACCTATTGGGCTATGCAATAAATTCATATTATTATATTATTATTATTAAAGCAATGCCTCAACTCGTCATAAAATACTGCATTACAAACTAGATACATAAACTACTATTTTGACCTACATAACATAATAGTAGATACCATTACAATAGTAAAAACCGGAACGGTTAGTCAGTTATTGTAATATTGTATTGTTATCGGAACTACATACGTATGCAAAATTTCAACTCCATCGGATAACGAGAAGTAGCTAAAAGTGAGATTTGCAACCGAGCGAAACCGGAACGGTCAGTTAGTTATTATAACATTGTATTGTCATCGGAATAATGCAAAATTTCATCTCAATCAGAAACCGGAAAGTGGATCAAATTTAACTTACAAGATTTGATTGCAGACAGACAGACATATACCGGGACAGGTGAAACTAAATAAAAGCTTGTAAAATAGAGGGTTTTGTATTTTGTATGACATATTTTCAGATGATTTACTATATACGACCACCTTAAAAAGAAGGTTAAGATATCATTATTTGAAGCAGTTATGTCAGTAAAAAAAATTATCGATACAATTGATTTATAAGCCGGAAAAAATGTCTAATCTTTCAATCGGAATGAGAAGGTGTTTATCTACAAACCTCACACGAGTGGGAAAAAGAGTGATTTCGGCAATTAAAAAATTAATAAGCGCTGCGATCGATACATTATTACAATAACGGTAAAATACCGGTACAGCACATCCTGTTTGTTTTAAAAACATGCGAAATGTTTAACGCATGCACAAACATAATCAATTAATTTGCATTTTGAAACAGTTTCCTAAATCTGTTAGTCGGTTCATATTTCATAGCTTTAAATCTACAGTATGATTCTTGATTCAGTTTTCTTCCCGCTAAATTAACCTTTATATCTTTTATTATCATCTTCTTTATTTTAGTATTTTCTCGTAATGTCATCTAATTGGGCTTTTGAATGAATTTTTTTTTGTCATATATGGAAAGATCGTATATAAGTTTTATAACAAAACTATTTTTCTTTTTTTTATTTTCGTTATAATTCAAAAGTTATATCAAATTAAAAATAAATTTTTGTACCCAGTTCCGAGAACGCGCCGACATTTCCCAAACATAATGTGACGTCATAATGTTTTAGTCAATACACATGTAGAAGCCATTGATAGTATACTGCGTATATACATTTTACCATTATGACGTCACAACTGTCAAAAAAAATTTAGTGCGTTTGCAGTCACGTGATTTTTTTAAATATTTTATCAATTTTAAATTGCTTATAATTAATTTAAAAAAAGTTTTTTGAAAGTTTTTCGCATCGATTATCAATATTATTTATAATAAAGTTTTAAAATACAATAAAAAAATCGATAATTATTTTTTTTTCAAAAGCCTAATTCAGAGTTATGATAAAAATTACAAGTCTCTATCTCACCAGGAAGTTATAGTTTAAAATCAATTACCTACAAAGTTCCTTTCCGATCCAGACGAATATAAACGTGGCAAAAATATCATAATTTTGGTTAAATTTCAAATTGTACATAGATCGTTGATTATAGACGCTCAACAGCTGAGGTCATCAGGATCTAGTATTTATTAGAGAGTCTTCCAGCCAACATACACAAACCGACTGGTACGAGCTAGGGTTCCTGGGAGTTCTAGTTCCCATAAAGCAATGCAATGCTAATTGCTTTCCAATGTTTCCGCGTTGAGGGATTCAAATTGTGTTTGATATTTGGAAATAATAATTTTATACGCCTATATTAGTTTACAGCTGCTATACACAGAGCAAGCTACATAAATACAGTTAGTTGTTCGTTTATTTACATGCATCGAACTTTTGGTGCATCGAACTGAATGTCTGCCATAAAACTAACTACATGCATATTAATTACATTATAAAACTAGCTAATATTCGCATTCGCAAAAAAAACATGCGATTAATTTGTACGAGAAAAAATCATGAAATCCATTAAAGTTGACAATTTGGAAAAACCAACTTAAAAAATGGAGCAGAGATTCCCAAACTTTTTTGTCTTGTAGACCACTTGCCATGTTTTTCGGTTTTGGGTAGACCCCCTGCTTATCTGCTATTGATTTTTTGCAAATTCATTAATTTCAAATGTATTTTTGACAGCCGGTATAGTGCTACTCACTTTAAACGATTTAAAATTATAACGGTAGTGAAATGTAATGCGAAACGTTTAGTTTTATACATTTATTAATTAGATTCAAATTAAACGAATCAAATTAAAATTTACTTTCTGTTACATAAAATAACTAAGCAAAAAATAAATGCTTTTAGTGTGAGGGATGAACCTCCTGATGCTTTAATAATAAATTTTCAACATTTGGCATCAATTTAGTTAGACTTAATCTTAAATCTCTTCGGTTAACGATGTCCAGTTTGTTTCTTTTTTTTTTGTTAGGAGATTCACCATTTCATGAACCCCCAATTTTTTTTCCCGCTGACATGGACCCCTTGCAAGTTGTCGTTGACCACTGGGGGTCGATATAGACCACTTTGGGATTCACTGAAATAGAGGATATCAATTCGTGGCTTATCCATTTTTTGTGTCTGTTCAGCCATAACTTTTGGAGGGACAATTTTAATCACATCCCTAAAAATCAACACTCAAATGACTTACGATAATTTTTCAAATTAATTAATTAATTTATATAAATTATTTATATATTTATAAATATTTAGGTACATAAATTATTGCATTGTCGTGGGTTCTCAATACGTGTTCCAAATTTCAAATTATTCAGACGTCTGGAAGAGGGTGAAAATTAATTTGAAAGATTTCCATTAGATAGATTCACACATACATACACACACACATATTCAGGCCAAACTAATAAAAGGGTGTTAAAAATATATTATAGGTAGGTGGATATAGGATGCTATCCAACGAAAGTTCACTCGATGAGATTCGAGAAAAAAATTTACCATCTAAACTTTTCATATCATTCGCATTCGCTCGAATATTTGCGACAATCAGTACGCGCGATTGTTTAAAAATGAACATTTGTTACATCGTTAAATTAGAGACCGAAAAATACCCGACTACAACGAAATAAAAGACGCGCTATATTTCTATTTAAACATACTATAGTTCAGAATCCAATAAATAGCTGAACATTTTATTTGAGGTAGCAAATTTTCCAGCAAATTTTCGATGCTACATTCTGTTTGATAGCATTAAATATACACGTGATTCATCAAAATATCCATGGCATAACGTTATTCGCTTAAATAGAGAAATGCACGCTTGGCCTGACATACGCTTGAATTTTGTTTTTATTTTTGCTTTTTGATTGCTTTATGTTTCATTTTCAACGCACACTGCACATGTTATAAACACATAAACAGCTACGACAATGTTTACCAACATTAAAATGTAAAAACATACGCGCGATTTTTCTGTTCCGTGTTTTTTGTGTGAGAAATGTATTAAAAAAAATTATTTGAAAACATCTGTTACTCAATTCGTTGTGTTTATCTAATTTATGTTGTATATAACTTCACGATTTTCAAGTCAACATTATTTTAATGTTCATATTTATTTTACAAAAAAATGTAGAATTAATACACGATTTTGCTAATAAATAAAACAATAATTTTCTTTATGGACTCTATAGAGTCCTGAGTTGTAATTCATTACAGACGCTCGACAACTAACGTATAATTACGTCAAAATAAATTAAACATCTTTACAAAACATCCATAAGCGGGAAAGAGATTCGAACACACAACGATTTAGTCAAAAATAACCGTTACACAAAACTGTCTTCCCATTTAATGTTGTTTATTAACCGACTTCAACAAAAAGGAGGAGGTTCTATGTTCGTCTGTATAATTTTTTTTTTATGTATGTTCACAGATTTCTCCGTCAATGATGGGCCGATTTTCAATTTTTTTTTTTATTCGAAAGAGTGCACCTCAGAGGTGGTCCCATCGGAATCAAGTCAGGATCTGATGGTGGAATCCGGAGAAATCGAGGGAAACTCTCAAATTTCAAAGCCACGCATAATGTTTTTTATGTATGTTCACCGATTTTTAGTGTTAGATTAACACTAAAAAGAGAAAAATAAAAAAATTTTAACAAAAAATTGGAACCGACTTCACACTAAAAAGTAAAAAATAATTGCGTATTGAAATGTTTTGGAGTCGGTGAGGTTCTCGGAATAGATTTCATTTTGGCTGACACCGACTCCAAAACATTTCAATACGCAATTATTTTTTACTTTTTAGTGTGAAGTCGGTTCAATTTTTTTGTTAAAAATTTTTTATTTATGAGGCAACTAATACCTAGGGTTATTTAGGTCTCGTACCAATTCAAGTTTCAGTAAATTATTTTTCTTTTAAATAAATTAAAAATTTAATTGACATGTATGGGCTATGTGCAAATTGCCTTGTAGCGCTAACTGGCAGTGACACTAGGAAACCGTATAGCTCCACCCATTCACCCATAACCTCTACTTCTGCCCGTTCTCTGCAGATTAGAATCTGGGAACTAGGGACTTTTAACGACATTAACTTCCTACACGCTCGGTTATCCTCAGACCCGCTGAGTTCACGATCGTCTATAATTTGTGATCCAATTTCTTTCTTTAATTGCTGATGATAATTAAAAGTCTCTCGGTGATGCTAACCTAATTAATGAAACTGTTCGTGTGTTTTCGATTACTTTTTATAGTATTCAATGATTTACAGACGAAGTTACAAATTAATTCATTTGTATGGCGCATTAAATGCGTCCGCACACATTTTTCATGTCCATTTATTTGCATTCATTATTCACAAACGTCAAAATCGTTTGAACTCTCGTTTGACGGAATTAAAAACTGTTAAATTTTCAATTAATATCTACGTCAATAAATAATTTAGTATTGAATTGAAGCATGCTTATTGCGTATTTTCCA
This sequence comes from Xanthostigma xanthostigma, assembly GCA_963575645.1. Lineage (NCBI taxonomy): Eukaryota > Metazoa > Arthropoda > Insecta > Raphidioptera > Raphidiidae > Xanthostigma > Xanthostigma xanthostigma. The sequence continues at coordinate 60,304,773 of OY754464.1, read as the reverse complement.
GAACATATTAAATATGTAAACATCAATAATATTGGTCAACCAAGCGACAAATTGTGGTCGCAAAAATCACCAGTCGTTCACTTCACTTCACTTTAAAAAGAAACGATATCGGCTTAATTTTGGTACCAATCGAAGCTTATTTACGTCCGTATGATGATATGATCCGAGAGAAATTTTATCAAAATAGGTCGAGCCATTTTTTTGAAGAGAAAACTTCTATAAATCTATAGGAACGTTAGGTCGTTAGGCGATTTTTAGATGAATAAAATCGTACGAGTCCCCGACACCGACATTCTAATGTTAACAGTATTGCGCTTGACCAGCAGGCTACTGGCGCTCGCGCAACCAATACACATTTAATTGTGTAATATCGTATCTACATAAAGTTTTTTGTCTATATCTTGACTCTAATTTTAATTATTGTAAGATTGTAACATTAGTGCTGTGTATATGTACATAAGTAAGGTTAAATTGACTAGGTGGAAAGTTTAATGTGTGTACACTGTGCATTGTTTAAATTGTTTTTTTTTTATTATTATTTTAAATGCTCAAATGTAGGATCACCGTATCAATATTTCCGTTTAAAAATTGGTTTTAGTATTTTTTTTAAGTTTGAAGTCCTCAATGACTGCATTTTTTTTTGTTTGAACAAAAAACTGCACAGAATGTATTTTAATTTTTTTTTGAAAAATTATTCTCAGATCTAATTCGTCCTACATATAGTCAGAGTGCCCGTCGGCAAAAATTTTATTGATACATACTCGCCCCAAACTTTGTATATGGCTTCATTAGGCCTAGTCTGACACCTATTTCCTCTATGACTTTTCTTGATTTTGGGGCGTTTTCCCTCTAAAGTTTCCGAAAGATGTCGTTTTGACGACCTGTAAAAATTTATGGATACTGTTTGATTTTTTAACTGGATAGCCTAAAAACTTCAACCAAAACGCTAAAATAATGTTCTCTGACAAATAACATGAACCTTTTAAAATGTCTGACACCTCGAATATGTTCGGAGTTGAAGTTTTTAGGCTATCCAATTAAAAAAACAAATAGTATCTATAAATTTTTACATGTCGTCAAAACGACATCTTTCGGAAACTTTAGAGGGAAAACGCCCCAAAATCAAGAAAAGTCATAGAGGAAATAAGTCAGACTAGGCCTAATGAAGCCATATACAAAGTTTGGGGAGAGTATGTATCAATAAAATTTTTGCCGACGGGCACTCTGACTAATATCAAATATTGATCATACTGGGAAGTTGGTCCTGTGGACCTTAAGGGTCTAATTTGTAGAGTCCCAATAAACGTTCCACCTCACGGCTTGGTTTTTTAATATTTATAGCTTAATTAATATGTACCCTTTAAAATGGAACACTCTGTACACTCGTAATATTCAAAAGCGAGTGATGATGTGATGTCTTCTAATGAAGATCATAAATAAACGAGCTTATATTTAGAATACGTAAAATTAAATTAAATGAAATATACGTGGAACATTTGACGATGATAAAATGTACAAGTTAATTAACCGTGCAATTCTGAAAACACAACATTCATTCCTTCAACTTCACGTAGCCAAGCTGAAAAACACTCGTTTTCTTTATATTATTTTATCCACTTCTTTGTGTATTTGCCTCAGCAGTTTTCTATACAGTGCATTTTTACTGTTGCGTACCTCAAAAGGAAAAACACAACCTTTATAGGATCAGTCGATTACCCGCTCGTCCGTATGTTTGTCACTGTTGAATTTTTCTGAATTAAATAAAAGCATCGAGCTGAAATGCACAATAATAATGTTTACTAACCCAATATTATAATTTCAATAGCCAGTACCTAAAACAATTTCCCCGTAAATATGGGGGGGGCAAAATTTGACAAATTGACACACCAAAAAATCTTTTCTTCATACTTCGATCTAAAGTTTGACATTTACTCCCTGTTATTTATTATATCAAATGACAGCGGTAACCCTAGTTACGAGTATAAATACGCATGAGTTTTTTCCTCCCTCTGTTCTCACTGGGAGTAAATGTCAATCTTTCGTCCCTGCTGACGAAAGTACGTATTTTCGAGCGGATATGAAGAAAAATCGTATACACCACACAGGCCTTAAAAGTTGCAATCTCGGCCCTTGTGATGTAATATACTATTTAATCGTTCATTCGGGGCGGCATTTGAAAAAATGTTTATAAAGATCTGACTGCTATTTTTTTCAAATTTTTGCGTAACATATTTTTTCGATATTTTTACTGAAAACGCATTTCAATAACTGGTTCTCGCCGCTGTTTTCGAACACTAAAATTTCGAAAAAATCAGTGGTACATATTAGAGAAGTATAGATATTTTACAGAGAAATAATTATGTTATTTCCAACAGTTTTTTTTTTTTTTTTGAAATTCACAAGTAAATTAAATAGAATGTATGGTTGATGATGAGGAATCCTCGTCACAGAAATTGTCCGGGATTTTTTAAAATATGTTTGCTTACTTTTTAAAACTACCAAAACTTGTAAAAAAACGATGCTAAACTCCAAATAGTTGTTTATGTATCTACGATATAATGAAGTCGAAAAAGTTATATTATGTCATAACGAGCGTCGACGAAATTTAACAGTCACACGAGTTATAATAAAATTGCCTCCGAGATAAATTACGTTTCTTGCACGTACTCCCGTATAACATAGCTGCTTTTCACTCCATTTTTACTATATTTTCAACATTTTTGACCTCCAAATAGTAGATAAGTTTAAATGTCTTTTTTGCGGCTAATTTTGTTTCTCATACACTTCTATTACTAAGTAAAGGTATAGTTTATAAAAATTACTGTCGGATTGATTAGCGCGATTAGTTTTGTTTTACTTTACGCACTAGTGCGTAAAGTAAAATGCGATCTTACCAAACCAACAGTAATTTTACAAATGCAATTCAACAGTTACGATTTAATTCTAAAAGATGAGCAGAGATATAGTAAACTCTCACAAAACAAGATTGTTTTCGTAAACGACCTAAATGAAATCCAATATGGCCGCACACACATAAAATGACAGCTGTCAGATATTTTACTGTAAAGTAAAAATCAACTATTTTATAGGAAGCACGCGCACAAATGTAATGCTTTTATGACTCGTCTGACTGTTGAAACTCGCTAACGCTCGTTTTTCTATTGTGTCACAACTCGCACCTAAAATGTTGCATTACAATCTCAACGCATAAACTACTGTTAAAATTTGGAGTAGAAAAATTGAAGTTTATACGGCTTCAGAATTTCATGCTGATGTGCTTCCGAATTTGCTCAATCCGTCGCTGGCACAGTTCGGAAAATATTGGAGTCGGCTCTGACCTCACACATATCCTTCAACCATATGTGCACTGGGATTTGAACCTTTTCCAGTTCAACTTACCCAAAGCCATTAAACTTTTATGTTGCTTATTTATTTCTAAAAGTTTTATTAAACACATATCTAACGTCTGTAAGCGATATTCGTTTTTAACAGAAACATGTAAATACAAGAGACGAGGGAATTTTTACGACCAATATGTCGCATCTGGGGTATTGCTTTTACCTTATAGCTGGCACGCCACTGTATTAGGGCCAGGGGTATAACGTTTAAAAAGAAAAAAAATACCTTTTTGTGTTATTTCACCGAGTATAGTACTTCTTACGTTTAGCTAAAGCTGCATTTACAATTCTCCGTAAACATTTAGTAAATGATTCGTCGATCTTAAAAATTTATTTAAATAGGCTATTACATCGTTTTTTGAAAAATGTTTTAAATGAATCCTAAAGTGATAATGAAGCACTACAATTTTTATAATAATATTTTATAACCGAATAGTGCCATAAAAAACGTAAAAGAGAGAGCCTCAAAATAACACATAGCACAACAAAAATATAGCTAGTTTACTACCGAAGTGACGTCACGCTGGAATCCAACATGGCGAACAGTGTTTTAGACCAGAGGTCCGCAAAATTTTTTATCTCGTAGACCACTTGCCATGTTTTTCGGTTTTGGGTAGACCCCCTGCTTATCTGATATTGATGTTTTGCAAATTCATTAATTTCAAATGTATTTTTGAACGATTTAAATTTATAACCGTAGTGAAATGTTTAGTTTTATACATTTATTAATTAGATTCAAATTAACCGAATCAAATTAAAATTTACTTTCTGTTACATAAAATAACTAAGCAAAAAATAAATGCTTTTAGTGTGAGGGATGAACCTGATACTTTAATAATAAACTTTCAACATTTGGCATCAATTTAGTTATAGATTTAATCTTAAATCTCTTCGGTTAACGATGTTCAGTTTGTTTCTTTTTTTGTTAGGAGATTCACTATCGTTGACCCCCATTTTCATTTCATGGACCTCCAATTTTTTTCCCCGCTAAAATGAACTCCTTACAAGTTGTCGTCGACCCCTGGGGGTCAATATAGACCACTTTGGGAATCACTGTTTTAGACTTTTAAGAACAGATTAAAAGTACTATTCTTAAAATTGAATTATAAAATTTAAAGTGTATTATTATGAATAGAAATCAGCATAATATCTCGTTTGCTTTTTACAAAATCTACCAAGAATATGCATTACTAGATTTTTTCTTACATGGTCTAAAATACCCTATTGAAACATGAACTGGCTAACGTAATATTTAATTATAAATTAGAGAGAATTAGCGAAAGGTGTGAGTAACATTTATGTAAATTCGAGCGAAGGAACGAATCGAGTGCATACTATATATTATTCACTTTAGTTAATTTTTTATGACAACAACTCCATTAGAAATAGGATAAATCGCTAGGTATAGGTATTGGCTTCAGAGAAAAAATTATCGGTAAAATTGTATTTCATAAATATATTTAAAATTATGGACAATATTGGGACTTGATCGGCAAAGTTTAAGCCACATGATATGTTGAATCCGCCATTTTTTACATATATAGTAAAAGCATGTAAAATGTAATGTGTTTATAGTTTAAATTTCAGTCAGCAGATGTCATCTTGTTTTATGTCAAATTCCAATATATATTTCTTTTTATTTTTAACCAGAAAGGATTACGTTTGTTTGTAAGCGATGAATTTAACGTGTCATGAGCATGGTAAGTATGAAAATGTTCTGAAAGACTTCGATTTTCGTCAAGAATATGTATTCGTTTAAGGTGCGCGCCTTAAAAAAATTACACCAATCGAATTCTTTCATACATATTTTTGTCCAGTCAAACATCTATGCCACTTTTAGTTCAGAAGCTTCAAGGAGAGTGAATTTCGACAGGGTCAGTCTAGCAATATTTTAAAATTCAAAATCGTCATCGGACGTACGTTCTGTTCCGATTAACGACAGTTATGAAACGTTCCTCCTGCGACCATATTGTATATTTTTTTTTTTCGGTCGACATGTTTGTTTGGCCTGTACACATGTAGGTATGACTATGAAGTTATGAACACACACACGGTATCACAGAACAAGCTTACAGAAGCATTAGTGCCCTAACCATATTTTTATGCGCATGATCATGCCCACTTTGTTGATTATAGTTTAAGTTGTGGACCAACCATAAATTTACTCTTTTCTCCGTTCACGTTGAATGCCTACCCTAGAGTTAGAGGGAGCAATACGTAATAAGAGTGTGAGTGGTGAACACGTGAGGTATTGGAGTATACAAATATAATAGTCAAAATAAAACTGTGTGTCATTGAAAGAATTTTATTTTAAACATTTTTGTTGCTCAAAACCAACACAGACATTGCAATAATGTATATTGTTATGAGTTTTAATACATGTGTAAGTTTCAAATTATTCAAACGAACTGCTTGCAACGCACTATCGTATCTTAATACTCTGCCTAAAGGTCGCTGCACACGAGGCTGGAAACACTGGTTGGACTTCTGCTGGAAGCTACGAAGCTGGAAATGACGTCACTGCGGGTTCGCCTGCTAGCTCACAAGATAGGTTTTAAAATTAGGACAGGGACTATTTTTCTTGCTTGGTATGAGCAAGAACAAATCAGGAAGCAGTTTCTTGTCACGTGGGCGACTTGAACAAATGCCCACAAACAAACACTATGCCATAGTGTGTGTTCTGTTCAGAGACAATAAACATGCACTTTTGTTACCGTACTAACTACCACTGCGCCCGCACCGAATCTACCTGCAGAGCAAGCATGTAAAGACGTCTCGTGTGAAGCGTGCACGTAATAGCAATGAAAATCAGCGCTAGAAAATTAGTAGTGAAATCTAGCAAGGAATCAAGCGGCAAATCCAGCTTCGTGTGCAGAGGACTTAATTTCACAGTAGGGATTCAAAGTTAACCGGGAAAGAATTCATTTTTATACAGTGCTTAGGCGGATAGAAGGTACTTTCACATGGTTTCGCTTCTGTAATCCTTTTCTGTGACAGTGTAGTACCTATCTCCTTGAACACGTGTTGTGCTGCACTGGTAGCCACAATAAACTGACTGCCGATGTCCGGAAAAAAACACACACGGGTCCACCATTAAATGTCGCACGTCCGCATCTCGTGGGTGCGTTCACAATAAAGTTAAATGTTCGTTGTTGCGTCATTAGTATACTGCCCTAAAAAGGCAAAGGGCAGTAAGTGACATTTGTTGAAAAATGAGTTCATACTGAAACCAACGACAGCAGTAAGTGCTGCAGCAATAATTTTATTGTCTTTAAAAAATGTTTCCCCCATGTTTTGGTTTCCATAATCTAAAATTCTGGACGGTCAATACATTTTTAGTAAATCTTGATTTACTCAAATTCATAAATTGGTCACTTACTACCTTTTGCCTTTTTACGGCAGTATAGTAATGGAGGTGAAAACAAACAGGAAGCTTATCCGACGTTTACTTTCTATCCGGAATGTCGCGCTAACGGTAAACATTATACATGGGATGGAGGATGTCGGGCGTTCAGAGTGGGGGCCGGATTTTGGTAAAAAGTCTAGATGGCTGAATTCTCGGGCGAAGGACTGTTGAGGGGGACGGAGGAGATGGGGATGACCTAACACAGCACTAAAAATTGATATACAGTATACAATACAATACAGTATACAATGAACTCCATTTAATGTCACTCGATATAACGACCAACTCCTTAAAAAGTCAAAATTACCTAACTCTAGTTGGTTTACCTTGTTGCTCAGGGGCCATTCAAGTATTACGTATAAGCAGAATTTTAGTAGTTTTTACCCCCCCCCCCCCCTCTCGCCCTTGTCATCAAAAGTAAGCAAAGCTCTTAGCCCTCTTCTTACGTAAACATTGGTCCCTGTTTAGTGACCATTTTTGAAGGAGGTTACATATTTTTTAAAGATTATTTTAGGGAATCCCTGAACATGCGTTTCGCTTTCGAGCATAGATAGGTAGGATATCATAATCCATTAAATTTTGCAGAAAAATCAGAAAAAGTAAATAAATATTGCTGACGTAATCAACATCTACAACTCCCCCTCCCCCCGGTACCCCATGTCATCAAAAATAAGCTAAGCAAAGACCCCCCTCACCCTTTGGTGCTTACGTAATACTTGAATGGCCCCTCATACAATGATACACTCTAAATAACATCACACCTACTCGACAACAATACGTCATCGTTAAGCAATAAACGGTACTTGTTTGTTATTTTGTTGCTTTGTTTTCGGCATCATGCGTACCGAAGATTCTAAGAAATTCGTTCTTTTGTTTGTTAGGATTATCTTAAATATGTTTAGCTCAGCTGCTTATCGATAAGTTATCATATTCTTAGTTGTCCACAAACCTGCAAACAAGAAAAAAATAATAATGGTTTATTTCTTTTCTCCATTTAACGACAACACTCAATAACGCCACAAAGTACACAGTCCCTTGAGTGTCGCTATATAGAGTTGTACACTGTATATTCGATTTTTAATGTTCACCTCCTGCGCCTCCACCACCCCACTTCCACTTCTTACCCGTCAGAATGGAGTCATCCGACCTCCTCTACCTACTCCACCCTCCCTTTCCCCTTCGGTCCATCTGGACATTTACCAGTAGGTACATGATTTAAATAAAATATGAAACCTATTTCTGATACAATTATTCGGGATACAAGGCTAAATATAAAAACAATTTTTATTCACTAGAACATAATTTAATCGTTTCGGCAGAAATTCATGATTTCTTCAGGACCTTAGATATTTTTAAGGTCCTGAATTTCTGCCGAAACGTTGACGATTAAATGATGTTCTAGTGAATAAAAATTGTTTTTATATTTAGCCGTGTATCCCGAATAATTTTATCATACCATAATATCAAGGTGTCTTATTTTATTTTGTTAAAACCTATTTCTAAGACTTTGTAAAAATTACATAACTGCAAGTAAATAATAACGTGTTATTAATTTAAAAAAAAAAAAACATGAATTGACCGTATAATTAGATTTGTTAATAAGAAATATTTTCATGGTGAACCAAGCCTCTAAAGGGTGTGAGCATACATTATTCTAAACAACCTAGCATTTTACAACTGGCAACACATGTTACTTAACCGATATTGATTTACATGTCTTTAATGAAAGAGGAAAGTATGACATTTTGATTTTTCTTAATTTTTGTTAATTGGCGTAATTTTTCAAAGTTAACAGATTAACAGGACAAGTATGTTTATATTTTTATTACTGGTTAACTTTTTGTTATGTCCAGGTAAATACACGGTTATCTATATAAAACAAAGTCCCTCTGCCGTGTCAGTTTGTGTGTCTGACCGCGATAAACTACAGAACGGATTTTCATACGGTTTTCGCTAATAGAAAGAGCGATCAACGAGGAAGGTTTCTGTAGGTATATAATTTGTAAAATAATTTGTACAAAATGACTGAACTATGACGGTGTTTTGTCCAAAAAAAAAATGTTTTAGTACGCTTACATTTTTAAATCTTTAGAGATACCTACATCAAAACAATATACTTTGATAGTTCTGCTGTGTAGATGGAAACGTCAATGTAATATACAGAACAGTGTTGCACTCGGGTGAAACCAGGACGGGCCGCTAGTATTATATAAAAAAAAGTTCGCTGAGCATTATGTGTCTGTCTTTAATAGGTAATCTTCAAATTTAAGTGAAGCCCGATCGGGTCATTAATAAAATTGGTGTAGCAAGAAGTGACTTTTGCTGTTTTTTTTTTTTTTTTTAAACTAATGCTATACGTAGTAGGTAAGTAGTGTTAAAAGTGTACAGCTGTTTATGATATTCTGTAAATAGTGAGAAATGAACTATTACATAATATATGGGTAATTTGTTAACTGCATTACGTAACACATGCACACAGGCATAGCCATATATTACGTGTGTACATTATGTGGTAACGAAGCATTCAGTCTAGGTCTAGGCTGAGTTTTGTGCGCATAGTGCGTTTACTGACCTGTCTGGATTCATTTAAAGTCAATTTTTATCACAGAATAAATGAGCTTGAGGACAGCGTGGTGTAATGGTCAGCGTGCTGGCCTTTGGATCGCACTGTCGTGGGTTCGAATCCCACCTCTGCTCATGGATATTTTGTGTTTGTCGTTTAGACCCAGCTTTGAAATTTAATTATACTGGCCAGATACTAAGAGGTAGTGCCACCCCCCCAAGTGATATTCTAGCTTGTATATGTGCATATGCTCTATATATGTGGATATATACAATTGGATATACCTTTTTTAAAAAAAAATAAAAATAAATGAGCTTAGCAAGAAAGGCATAAACAAAATTAGTAGAATGACATAAATAGAATGCTATCATATTCATGGCTCGGTAAATTATAAAAATAATTGTAAGTAAACATTCATAATATTCATATAAATAAGTAAAGTATAAAGTTAATGTGTTCTACAAGGTTCGTACAATTGATGTTGCCTCGTTTCGTTGGATAGTAGTCAATCGGCGGACCTGTCAAATGATTACGTGGCCACAGCTGTCGTTTACACACTTTAATGGCAGTTTTCAACAAATCTAAAAAGATTACAAACGACGGAATGCTGATATTATTTGCAATAAATTGCGAGAATTATTAAATCATTTTGCCGACAAAGGATATTCATCTGTACGGTATTAAATATCTCCAACATAAAATAGAAGAAAGGAAAGAAGAACAAGAAAAAAAGTAACACATCTGAAACGGAACGCAATGTCTACCGTTGCTTAAACAATATTTTGTTTTTGTTTGCTAGTATAGATATTATTAAAACCTGAATTTTAACTATACTTACCTTATAACCAGTGCCGTAACTAGCGCTCAGACCCTGGAGGGAAGCAGGAATGACCATACCAGGACCAAGTTTTAAGATTAGAACATTTTTCAGTGGCACAGTTATAGAAGCTCGCACCAGGTGCATAAAAGGTTAGTTATGGCACTGCTTATAACTCTCCATGTTGCTGTCGTTGCTAAAAAAAAATTGGTTGTCTGTAAAGTCGGTTTACTGACGATAGTTTTACGTGATAACGTATTCCGTAATACATAACCTAAATTTATATAATAATTATAATAATTCGAATCTATGATATTGCATCTTTCGCTTCAAATTTAGGATAATTTTATTTATTAAAATTACTCACCACCTATAATATAATTGTTTTTTTAACTTTCTTTCTTTTGTATTTATTTTAAGTCTCAAAGATTAGCTGTCATAATATTTTGAAAACAATTGTTTCACTGTTTATATAAAATTCCAAAACCTACTTACAATATTTAAGTATTTTCATACATCAAAAAATTGATTTTTATAATGATAAAATTTGTATGAAAACGATTTTTTCGAGAGATGAGACCTAGCTAAAACGATTTTTTGCCCCCCAAAATCCCTTTTCAGTAAATTTCATCCAAATCGTTAGAGCCGTTTTCGAGAAAAGCACGCACAGGGTCAGGCGGAACGTTAGGAACGTTAGGAGCGTTAGGAACGTTACACTTTTTCGTGCATGCAGCCGGTGTTTTATCAATTTATAAGATTGGTGATTCATCAATTTTTAAGACGTTATCACGTCAAAAATAAACTCCTATTTCTTAACGTCTATTTTTCTATCTCTCTTTGTAATTCATTTGAACGATCCGCTAGCTGACGTCATTCCCGCGCTTACGTCCGATTGGTCAGATGGAACGACGCAACCACTACGCTACCAGAGAAGAGATACTGTATAGAAGTTTATATCTAATGGATCAGTGTGGCCGGAAATTTTAGTTTGTCTTGTTTCTGTTAGATGACAGAACAATCGAGGTTTAGTGTCGGTGTACAGAAGTGGGGGACATATATTTCCATCTCTCATCTTCAGAAGTAAATTTGAGCGTTTATCTAAACACCGTAAAAAATAAATATAAGAAATTCATCAATATCTGTCGAATTTTTTTTAAATTAATAAAAAGAATATGAAAAATTCAATGATTAAGGTGTGAAGCTGAAATTATTAATTATCGCCACCTGGCGTTGCGGTTCCGAAGCTTGAGTGCGCCGCATCGCCATCTGACAATTGGAGTGGGAATTGCGCTTTGGAGTGATCGCCAAATATCACACAGGATTGAACTTCTAATGCTGTGTGTGTTTCAAAGATAGTTGTTTTGTTTGTAACCAAAGTAATTATGAGAAATATATTTAAAATTCGAAAAATAAGATTTGAAACACCTTCTGAAATTAAAAGTAAAACAAAATACAATTCGGATCGATTTTATTTCGGGTGTGACTGTTCTAAACACGTATGTAAAATTTGAGCAAAATCAATCCAGTGATTTGAGCTCTAGTTGCGACGACAGACAGACGATAGCCATATAGATAGTTACTTAGTTCTCAAATGTTTTATACAGATTGTTCGAAAGCTAAATCTGAACATAGATAAATTAAATTAGTTAATGAGCACCACAACAAGGTGTAGAAAATTAATATGTGCCATAAAAAACTAGTTCAGTTATTTCCATGGATACTTTGGATGCCTACTTACACTTAATTTGATATAATCGTGTCTAACTATACAGTTGATCTGCGGTAACCCGACAAACGTTTTGCAAGGCGATGTCGGATGATCGAATTTGTCGAACTATAGAGTACCTACTGTCACCGACCCCTTGTAGCCCGGAAATTTTTTGAAAAGGAGTACCTTGTAATCCGACAAATTACATACACTATAAAAGTCACATAATGTTTAAGCATGCATTGAAGAAGATTTGCCGCAATAAATGTGCTTTGTATGTACTGTTATAGGCATGCCGGATTAGACAGGAGCCGGATTACCGCGAATCAACTGTAGTTGCATTCTACCTTTGTGATACTACACATTTTGTTGTCTTCCTTGTAGCACTTACTAATCTGTTGTTTAAATTTTATTTCGGACAATTTGTACGTATATGAACAGTTGTCGCTGCAGCTCCCACTACTGCGTAGTCTGACATGTTGTTGGAATCATTTTCCGAGCATGCGTCGTAGATGTGCTCGCGTCGCGGAGAACTTAAAAACATGCCAATTATACAGAAATTACAGTCGGATATGTATTTTCAACACCATCTATTTTCAATTGATTTTACTCACGTTTCTTCAAGTTTTTACTTCCATTCTCACGCAAAGTGTCTCCTCCTAGGCTGGTCAGTCATTAAAAAAATACGTTAATCTCACTCTAATAAAGTTTTTTTTTATTTGTGTAAATTATTCGTATAGGCACCTCGAAAAAGGTCCTTAAAAGATGTCGGACGTTCTAATGTTCTTGCTCTACACAGTGTTTTTAATATAAAAACATATTTCTCGATTGCAACGCTAATTTTCGGCAAGTCATTGAACTGATTGTGTAATCTCTGTGCACTAGCTGTTGCACTACGCATGCGCGTAGCAATTCAGTGCATAGTGCAATAGTGCAGTGTATCTGGTGTAGTCCCCCAGTGCAGCTTACACAGAGAGCGTAATTAATTAGACGTCTTCTAGTCGTAGCTTTAACTACCATTCGAACACAACATTAATTTGCATGTTTAACATCCAGAGCATGCAAACAGATAACATATTCCCAACATGTGTTGCGCCGTGTGCATACTGCGTCTCATTCATCGACCATAAGATACTCTCACTTCAACAAAAGTTTGTCACATCGATGGTTGCCTAGATTTTAGAGTTCTTCTGAAAGAAGATATTTCCGTTTGTTAATATTTAATCTAACTTAACTCTAGTATTTGATCAATGGAGTGCGCTTACAAAATTTTCTTTCAGAAGAACTCTAAAATCTAGGCAATCATCGATGTCATAAAGTTTTACTGAGGCAACTTAATACTGTTGGGTAGGGAATGAAATAAGATTTCCTTTCATAAAAAAATTGATTAAATATTTGATAAGGATAGTAATAACTCTTAATTACCTGTTTATACTTGGCTACTTCACAGTTGTGCTGCAGGGAAAGTAGGCAACCTCTATTTTTCCGATTTGTTGTGTCATATTCTTTCTGTTAATGCTCGATTTGTATGATTAACAAATCGGTAAAGTTTGATCCAAAAAAATTGGTTGTCTGTAAAGTCGGACGATAGTTTTACGTGATAACGTATTCCGCTCGAATATCATATTTAATAATACATTACTGCGCTCTCGCTTGCACGCACAGGGTCAGGCGGAACGTTACGGCGGAACGTTACACTTTTTCGTGCGTGCAGCTGGTGTTTCATCAATTTATAAGACGTTATCACGTCAAAAGTTAATTAGAATTTATTTTATTTAACAGCTTCGGTACGCGATTTGGCTAGGCAACCCATTTGCAATATATCAATAAATATATTATCTAATATATATAATATTTGTCATCATCAAATAACAGGCGAGGGTGTATATTTCTAATAGCTGATCTTAGACTATACCTATAGGCTATGTTTTATTTCAGTATATTATTGCAATGTTAATAAATTTAATTTAATTAATTTTTGGCATATACTATACAAATATTTATATATAATCGTAATGTGTTATCAATGCAGACCGGTATTCCATCTTCTCTCGCACCTATGTTATAGTTACCGGTGCAATAAGTTATTCGACTTCTGATTTCACACGACGTGCAACCAGAGACTTTTTTGGACTTCCACGAATACCGACATCAATTAATATGAAGGATGGCTTTAGACTATATCTCATTATACTCTCATGACAAAGGGCTGTTATTCCCGGGAAACGCCGGGTAAATACGGAAATATTGTGTTAAAAAAATCCGCGACAGACTAATATATGTCTGTCTTTAATAGGCAATCTACAAATCCGAGCGAAGCCAGACCGGACTGCTAGTCAATACTACAGGAAAACTGTCAGTTTTTACCGTATTTTTCGGACTATAAGACGCACCTTTTTACATAGAAAAATGGACTCAAATGTTGGGTGCGTCGTATGGTCCGAAGGTAACATTAAAATAGTTTTTTTCGTTTCTAAATTTGAGGTACGTCTTATAGACGAAAAATATAGCACGCCACTGACATTAACTAGACGAGTGATAGTACCGAGAGTGAAGATGAACTGAAGTTATGTTAACAATAAATAAAAATTATGATCCGCACGTAACACTAAAATATATTTTTCTAAAAATCTTATAAATTTGAGGTGCGTCTTATCGTCCGGTGAGTCTTATGGTCTGAAAAATACGGTCTTTTGCTGTGAGTCTTACACCTCTTATCCGATTTCAATAAAACTTGGTACACATGTACAGGATTTTTCTATTCAAAGATGTGCTACTTTATATTCGGTTTCGCTCGATTTAAAGTAGAGCTCTCATATAAATAAAAACATTTTTCGTACGAAAATCTCAACTGAATAGATTTTCAATAAAATTAGGTGCACGAATTAGGGTGTTCCCACACTCAAAGCGTAGAGGTAAATATTCACTCGGGTCGATTCAGTGAAACTGTATCTGGAATATTTTAGGCTTAACTTTGACCAAACATAAATTTATTACTGTTGATTGTTTTCGTAGTCGTAATTAAACTTAATTTTTGTTCGAGATTTAAAATTTAATACTTGCAGATATTTTATTAAAATTGCATCTTATGTGTACGACAAAAAACGCGACTGGTTAAAAATCAAAAATATCTTAGATTTAGCTTTTTTTTAAACGTACGTTCATATATTGAATTATTATGCAATTTTGGTAAAAAATGAGACAAAAAACTATAAAAATGGCAATAAATGAGTCACAGTGTGAACGAACGGGCATCCATATTTTATCGCCCTTTACTAGAAGCTTATTGGTTTTGTAGCACAGAATTGTATATGCATTAGCAGAGTAATACTGCAGATAAACTATTTTTCAATTCCTAACCTATCGCCGTGGTTTATATATGCGCTGGATCGTTCTTTCTTTTCTTGCATTCCATGTTGACTGGAATTTGGCAACAATCTATGTATCAGTGTTAGAACAACAAGCCGATTGTTGTTCCACAACAATCTGTGTGTCATTGTTAATGACGAGCCGATTGTTGTCTAAAGAAATCCTTTGTCGTCGCAACGAGAATCGTGTAACACTATTTCTCAATTCCTGACCGACAATCATGTGTTTGAAATTTTAAATCGGAACAGCGGGTATCTAAAGGTTTATTTACTAGCAGGGCTGCCCCGCTAAATTAAAATTCACGTTTTTGATCGACAAAACATAATCTAATCGATAATGTTCAATTTAATAGTTCAATCAACGAAGACCAAATACTGCCAAATAGGGGAAATAATTCGTGTAAAAGCGATTTTTGGCATAGTTGTAGGGGATGGTGTCTGAAGCAACATACTCAAAGTACTGATGGATGGGGGTGGAGCTAAGGGGTGGGGGGTGGCGTTAAGGTCCCCTTTTAAAGTTTTTCTTACATATCTCGTAAACGGTGGCTCATAACAAAAAAATTTTTTTACTCAAGCAATCTACATAAAATTCTCTACAAAAAAGGTCCTGTACACTTTTTCGCTGGGATCAATATTTAACGAGATATCAAAGAAGAAAAGTTAATTATATGCTCAATTCTCGCATTTTTACGTATTGGTTCAAACTGCTGGCGCACACGGCACGTTTCTGTAGCGTCGTCGGGCGCAAGGGACTGGCGGTAGAGGTGGTACAAACTGTTATTTTTTAATAACAGTTCCGTTCCGTTCCTGTTCCGCTTACGGAACAGTTCCAAAAACCTGTTACTTTTTAACAGTTCCAACGTTGGAACCTTGACATTCTCGGAATAGCTTGTAACATGCAACTTATAAAAATTTCAAATTATGAAATGTGTATGATTTGTATTTTTTCGTGAATTAATTCTATTATTCAAGTTTAATAATTTAAGGTACCTAATTATTACAAATATACTTTTACAGAATGTAAGTAACAGTTGTTCTGCAGAATGCATATACTATGACAAAATCAAATAATATTATTTCACCACAGTTCAATATTATTCGCGTATGTAATATAAAATGAATAAGCCGTCCAGTTTTGTCTGAAACTTTGCGACGCATGTTAATGTGATGGTGTGATACTAAAATCGACTTTACGTGCAATGTACGCTAGGCGTAGGTGAAGAGCATAACTGTTGCAGTTTGCAAAGTAGGTACAATAATAATTTACAACGGGAACGGAGAATGTTTATTTTATGCAGAAGAACAGTCGAAGCATTGGAACAGCCCGGAACAGGTATTTTATTATACTGACAACTGTTCCAATCTGTTCCCGTCCCAAAATAACTGTTCCTAGTATTTTGTATCATCTCTCACTGGCGGCAAGGTCACCGCCAACCAATCACGACGCACACGTGGAGTATGAAATGGAACCCGTCCTCCAACGTTTCTACGATTTGCCATCAATACATTACCTACGTCCAGAAACATTACGGTCCAAACTGTATGGTGGTTTTTGATGGTTACAGTGATGTCAACAGCACTAAACGAGCAGAGCAGAAGCGACGAGGTCTGACTAAAACGTCGGTTGATATTAACTGTAACGAAAATACGATCATCACTGTTAAACAGGAGCATTTCCTCGCCAACGAAAAAAATAAAACGAGGCTGATTCAGTTCCTCACCGAGAAAATGACAGCAGCAGGGATTGAAACAACTGTTGCAACAGGAGATGCTGATGGTACTATTGTCAGATGCGGGTTGGATAAGGCTGCCATTCATCCAACTGTTGTAATAGTTGGGGAAAATGTCGACTTGATAGTCCTCCTCATGGGATTGGCTCCACCAAATATTAACGTGTTCTTTATGAAACCAGGGCGTGGAAAGGTGGAAACCAAATTGTTTCCAGTGCGACAACTTCAACAGTTTCCACTTGCCAAGACAATTCTCCTTCTCCACAGCTTCTCCGGATGCGACACCACCACTGCAATCCATGGAAAGAGCAAAGTGGGAATTGCTAAGCTGTTCACGGATAAACCAGACCTGACCCAAAAAATCTCAGACATTTTTAATGAGCCTTCAACATCACCTGAGAGTATTGAACAGGCCGGCGAGAAACTGTTTCTGGCAATTTACAAAGCGTCTAACCAGGAACAAAATCTAAAAAACTCGGGTCGCAGTGCGAAACCCTGTCGACAATATAGTGTATTTGCTTTTATAAGCAGTGTGGCTCTATTGTATGAACTTAACTTTGTTTTTGGACAAAATAAAAAAAATTACCCCTTAATACACCTCTTAAAACAACATTTTTTTACTTAATTTCAATACTATATACCAATTTAACATCTGTACCAAATTATATGCACCCTTCAGTATGTAAATCCATATCAATAAACTTGCGTTTTCATAAAATTTGTAAGTCCGGTTCTGTTGGACCGATTTTATTAAAATTTTAGCAGCACGTTTCAATAATTACTAAAGGGTTAAATTTCAAATTTGAAACGATTCTGAAAATTTTTTTGGTATTTTTCGGCCCAAAAACATTTTTGAACCCCTAAATACCCCCCTTAAAATGGCCCGATCGGGCCCATTTTAAATAGGCTTCTTGCGATGATGGATTCCAACATGTGGACCAAATTTTATTTAAATCGATTAAGTCTGTCGAGAGTTATCGTGGTCACACATATATATATAAATATATAAATATATAATATATATATATATATATATATATATATATACATATATATATAAACATTTCCAAAAATGGTGCCAAACTTCTTAGAAAGTTATGAAACGTCGAGAAATTTTGGTCCGACCCCTAGGTCCCGCCATCCGACCGACGCCAATAGTGTAAGTGCCTTATGGCAAATACACTAATAAATTACGATACTCAGCTTTTTTGAGAGCATCAATGAATCCGAAATCAGATCAGGCCACTCTTCCTCCTACCAGAGAAGCTTCGAAGCAGCACTCGTTGAGAGTGTACCTACAGGTATCATTAACCACAGAAGTTGTCAAATATATATTAAATATATATTTGAGCTAAATACTTTCGTTGATCGTATTACATCTTTTACAGATACAACAATGGCTCAGCAAGCCCCTACCACCTACTCAATGGGGCTGGGCCAGAGGAGACGATGGCATCCTAAAGTCGGTGACAACAAACGATCCTGTGGCACCTGACTCCATACTCATCAGCATATTTTGCCGATGTAGGACTGGGTGTGGGGTGCGATGCGGCTGCCGGAAAGCAGGAAATGCCCGCTCCAGTGTTGGCGGGGTATGCTCCGGCTCATGCACTAACGGAGCCCCAATCAAAAACACCGTCGACGATGATGTTGATGATGATATTATGTTAGATTTAGAAGATAATAGGAATTTTTTTTAATACATGCCATACCTACTCAAAAAACTGTATCTTTATTTTATTATTGACCATCTTCTTTCCTTCACGTCTCATTAAATATTGATCCCAGCGAAAAAGTGTACAGGACCTTTTTTGTAGAGAATTTTATGTAGATTGCTTGAGTAAAAAAATTTTTTTGTTATGAGCCACCGTTTACGAGATATGTAAGAAAAACTTTAAAAGGGGACCTTAACGCCACCCCCCACCCCTTAGCTCCACCCCCATCCATCAGTACTTTGAGTATGTTGCTTCAGACACCATCCCCTACAACTATGCCAAAAATCGCTTTTACACGAATTATTTCCCCTATTTTTGCTTCTTTGAGTGAACTATAAGGTCATTTGCTCATTAAGTATATTTTATTATATACTACTAGCGGCCCGCTCCGGCTTCGCTCGAATTTGTAGATTGCGTTGTTTTTTCGTCGACTTACGTTGCAAAATTGATATCAACGAAAAGCGCTAAACATTAAAATGGGTAGGTATAGTAAGCTATCCTTAAGAGATAGACATATGCCATCGTGGACTTTCCTGTAGACCTATAAAAGAGGAACAATTCCACCATATATATTATATACATTGTTTTGTTATAGCTCAAAAGGATTTCGATGAAAGCTCTCGGTTTAATTTTTCCGACATCTTCAACAATCATATAAACCTTTCTCTTAAATCACTTCGTCCATTGGTGAAAACCGTATAAAAATCCGTTCGGTAGTTTTTGAGTTTATCGCGTTCAAACAGACAGTCGCGGCGAGGGGAATTTCTTTTAGTTCTATGGGTTGTTAAAAAAATATGTGAGTTTCAATCATTTTAGGTCATAGGTACTTCAATTCAGCAGAATTACAAATTTAATTTTTTTTAATTTCCTTCTAATTTTATAGAGAACAAAAAATGTTCTATGATCGCGCATAACTTGAAAAATCGTACCTATTTGTAAAACCCAAGACCATAAAATGGAACGTTTAAGTTCAAGCCAGACGCCAGTATGAGTATGTATGCAATAATTGCTCTTATTTAGTTCTGGGTGTTGATCCATAAATTGAAAATCATATTATTTACGTAATATTATTCATTATTTATAGCAGATATGCATATAAATGTAAAATATATTTCTACTCGAGCGTATTATGTCTTTCATTGAAGTCACTTATTTCTAACTAATATTACATTTTGTGTAAAATATAGATCCAGAAACATTTAAAAACTGTTAATCATTTTCATGAAGTATATTTAAAACAGTTCTGTAAATTTTATGAAATAGAGACTACTATATCTAATTTATTTCAAGAAAACTATCTAAGCAAAATGTTTAGAAAATGTATATTACCCTTAGTTGAATTATACATTCTTTAATTAGTGAAATGCTATACATGAATAATAATTTTTATGCTATCCCTGCTTTGAAAGTTCACTTTTACGTTGATGCGTAGCGTACACCAATAGCTGAGCAGTAAATTATAAACTTTATATTATCGCACAGGGTGTAGTAATGAAATATTATTCAACGACTTATACTTTCATTTCACTGTGCTATAATACTTTATATTGTCGCACAGGCTGTAATAGTGAAATATTGTTCAACAAAAAAAAACGATTACATATTTAATAAAACTAATAAAAATTGTACTGATTATATTCTGGATTTTTTTGCTGTAGTAAGTGGCCAAAAGTAAACTTTCAAAGCAGGGTTTGTATAAAATATTGTATGCTCAAGTCGGGAAATTTACGAATTTGGCTTGGTTATTTACAGAACTCGTCTCTGATTACGCTGTATCACACTCGTTCTCCTGTGATACAGCGCTAACTGTCGGCTCGTTCAGTAACTACCTCATGTCATAATTCGTCACTTCGCGACTTGTAGCATAAATAGCTGTTATTGACTTCTTTTTTTCGAAATAATTTACACGTAATATATACAGGTAAATGCCTTTTATCTATGACAGAGCAAAATACTAACCGTTACCCGCGGTTCACGTTATTGTCGGTTTCGAATTTTATCTTAACCCAATCTCACCTCAGCTGTTACGATTAAAAAGGCGTGTAGATATAGTAAATCATAGCACTCGACAACGAAGGCCATACGTATCTAACTACAGCATCGTAGAGATCGAGGCTTTTCTCTAATTAAATCGATGGTAAATTTAAGTGGAACATATTCGTCTGAAATATAACTCTGATTTAGTGCTTCCAGTGAAACGGTGAATCCGTGTGACAGACTGCTTTGAAGTGACAATGTAGGATGACTTTTAATTTGTTTCGATATGGTTTCCTTACGCACTTGACTTGTGTGTGTATAATTGCTTCATTTTTTCTCTCAGATGTCATCCATTTTTTTTGAAGAATGGGCGTAATCACCGGTTATTAATGGCCAGCAGTTGAAATCTTTTATTGCTTATGATGCATTATTTAAAAATAAAGAAAATAAAAAGTCTATTTTAGAATATTACGACCAACGCCAGTAGTAGGTATATGCATACGGTTTTTATGGGCAGTTAAACCGATCGATTTTGTCTGACTTTGCTACGCAATATACACCAGGTTTAGCAGAAAGTTAACTATTCGATCAGAAAATCAAATTGAGAAAAAAAATTGGAGCCACCAAAACGACGAGACCATTTCATCTACAAAATTAACGACCTTTAACTAATATAATAAATTAATTAATAAAGTTTCTATAGATTTTTGCATAAAACATGTTTTTTTAACTCAGACCCTGAAGAAGGAGAAATATTGTGAAATTGTAAAAAGTGAATTTTGACATAATTTAAGTACTATGTTACTATTGCGAAATTTTCTTAGATGGTCTTTTACCATTCCATTATAAATCTGCAATGGTAGGTACTAATTTAGGTAAAAATTCACTTTTCCAAATTTTACAATATCTTTTCGTTTTGAGGTCCTTTGAATAAAAAACACACAATTTTGGAAAAAATCTGTGCGTCTGTTTGTTTGTATACATAATACAGGTCAAACGGATTGGCGGCTTGAAACTAAATGAGAGGATGTTTGATATGCCAATCTGAAGAGCCCAATTGTTTTTGGGGAAAATCGGCGCATGCGCAAAACAGATATATGCTATAACGTTGTTTTTTTATATAATGATGATACACTTTTCACAACGGTTTATTATTCTATTTATTTTTACAACAAATGTTTGCAAATTTTTGAAGTGATAACTTCTTTAGCGGCGTTGTACACTTTTTTTGTAATGAGTAAAAAAATGATAAACTCGCGTCAGGGTCACGTGTCCTGATCGAAAATGCGTAAGACGAAAACTTTTATTTATACAACGTTAGACATCTAGCGTTGAAATATCGTACATAAAAATGCAATCTATGATACAAACCATTTTGATCGAAAATTCGTAAGACGTCAATATTCAAGTTTTCACTTCTGCCGGCACTCCCGGAGTGCAAAGGGTTTTTTTTTCTTAACTTCATAGTTTGAAAATATTTTGAAAATAAAAAAATCAGCTGTTATTTTGTTCTGTAGACCTGTTAGAAAGAAATTAATTAAGCATGCTTTGATTAATTTCTACATGACAGGAAACAGCAGAGTTATTTTGGCCTAGTAACATTTTTTTTATTTATTATTTTTTTCTAATAATAACTAAATAATAAAATAATTTACCAGTTCTGCAGATTAGAAATGAATCCAATTTTAACGCGACTGAAGCCGCGGATTATGTTTAGTCTGTATAGTATGCAGCTTTGATTAAAATTGAATGATTTTCCTTTCTGTTGACCCATCACAGTTGTTAATATTTGGTTGCACCAAGTTGTTCTTTTTAATTTGCAGTTTAGTAATAAACCAGCCAATTACTAATCGTGGATGTTTTACAATCTGCAGTCTTGTGAAGATGGAAAAAGCGTATTTCAAGGTTTACAACTAAGATTTTTTGGTAATACAATAAAAGTGGAGGCAAGGCTATCAGCTTTTGTAAGGTGTTTTTATTATACTATTGTTCCAGACCGTGACATCGTATCGCATGTCAGAAAATTGGCTTTAATGAGAAACGAACATTATTGGCTCTTAATGGGCAAAACGGTTGGCTATTGATTACTTGTAAACACCAAATAAACACTAAACAGCTTCACTAATATTGATTCTGATGATTGGTAATGTATAGGTATGTATAGATACATAATTTATACCAATTATCACAGAGTTTCCCAAACTGTTGATGTCGATTTTTGGGGGGCCGCGACAATAAAATAAAAACAAAGATATTTTTTTCTTTATGGAAATTACTTTTTGAACCGTAAAACCACCTTCGACAAAAAAGTGTGCTATTTGTTAGAAATGTTTAGTAGGTGACTTTAAAAAGCGTAAAATAACAAAGTTTTGAGGTCGGTACCAATTTAATATACCTAAGTAGGTATATAAAACGTGATAGTAATTAAATTGGTGCCAACCCCAAATATTTGTTATTTTACGCTTTTTAGTGACCCTTTTTTGAAGGAGGTTCAATTTTTTATAAAAAGTTTTTTATTTTTAACTTTTTACTTTAACAAAGTATTGAAGCTGATTTTTGTTTTTTTTTAAACAGAATTTTATTTCTAACAAGTTGCTGATCTGATTTTGCTAAAATTTATATGGGACCAACTTTGACAATTTTTTTAGTATGTCTAATGAAACTGAAGAGCAACGTTCATGCCGACTAACTACAACTTTTATATTTATTTTTGATTTTGGGTGACTTGAAGACATACTCTATCGAATAAAAAAAGAAACATTGAAATCGGTTTACAGCTGGCGAAGATATTGACGCCTGACGGACGCAATAACAAAAAAAAAAAATATTACAGTCGAATATAATATAACCTCCTTCATTTTTTGAAGTAAGTTAAATAGTGCTGATATGACATAGCATATATTATATATATAAAAAATTTCCTTTTTTGAACTAAATTCTATCAACATTTTTAATCAGTCAATTCCTCGAAAAGCTAGAGTAATTGAACAAACATTAAAAAAAGAAATATATATACACGGTGTCCCATTTTAAAGTAGCCACCCTTATATTTCCGTTATTTTAGAATATAGAAAAAAATTCTTCAAATAAAAGTTGCTCAGTTTGGAGGGGGAAACAATATGCACACATGAACATACCGATAGATGGCGCCACTTCGGAGATACGCATATCAAATTTTTTTAAAGTGGAAACCTATATTTTTTTTAGCCCATACGATAGAAAGGAAAAAATGCTATAAAAAATGTCTACACCATTTTTCGATTTGCGCCGTTTTTATTGTGGTAATCGTTTTTTTACCGATGGCATAGCATTACCCAAGCCATACCAGGGGGAGGTTGCACGGTCTGATTCATGTCTCAAAGTGTGTGTGTGTTTCATAAAGCAATGAAAATTGACACTTGGGGTTATCTAACATTGTTTTTTTTCTATCTTCAAAAATAACGGAGATATAAATGGGACACCCCGTATACAATATACATGTCTAATTGATAACCTCTTTTTTTAAAGTTGGTTAAAAATCAAATATTTAAATTTTATTTGAAAATCTGCCGCACCTATATTTGTGAGTGTGTAACAATCTGAAAAACAATGTTACTTATATATAATCGGAAATAATTTATGTTTCTTCTATTTTTTTTTGTCTAATCTAATTAAATACAAAACATCTGCGATCGTTAATCATTGTAAAAACACAATAATATGCAAAATCGGCCGCCATTGTTTATATTTTATTTATTAGACATTTTGGATAATTAATTACGCATGCCATTAATTTTATGACAACTAAATTAATTAACATTTATTAAATTTATGAATCTATCGTCATAAAAATTAATTAGTACAATCAAAACATGGTGTTTATAAAATATTTCGATGACATGGAAATGTTTTAGGTCAAGAATATTGTTAAAACATAAAAATGTATTAAAATTGTTGCGTAAAATAAATTAGTAAGAAACGTCCGGAAATATTTCCTAAATATTCCTATTTTTCCTTTACACTTAAAAAAAACAAAAAAATCTGTGTCAGACTTTCGCGCGTTAGAAGTGAAACTTATAGATTCACGCATTAATTGACGATTTTATTATTTCTGGATTAGAAAATGGTTATGTTGCATTTGTTGCCGTGACCAGAGAAAATACTACGTATACACACACGGTACGCATTGCGCATGCGTATAGAGTGCGTATAACACATTGGCAGAGAGAGAGAGAGAGAGAGAGTAGGAACGATTCTCTCACTCATTCCTCTCAACTGCCGGTTGAAGTTGGAATACGGGAAGCGTTTCACTTTTCATCTGATCCAAACCAATTTATCCTCGCAGCGCGCCTAAAAGAGTTTAATTTCAAAAATACTTTTCTTGTTTACATTTTGATAAATAATCGATTCTTATCAGGATTCATCCCTACAAATCTCTAATTAACTAATAGATGAAACCAGAATCAGCTCACTTGCAATCATCTTCTGCTCCATTGAAGTGTCAAGACACTAGCCACTTTAGCTGCCGAGCGTCTAAAATCTGCAATTTCTAACCTATAAATGTAGAGTATTATATCCACAGTTGCTCTTGTGAATTCATTTATATGTTGTTTATTAACTTTTTGTGAGGTGTATAGTAGTAAAACATTAAAGTTAGTGGAAGTTTTGTGTAGAATTGGGTTAGGATAAAACATTATTATTTTGTGAAACTTTTTTTTGACGTTTACACTAACGCTATCGGTCGGATTTTTTAGTAAACGTCAAAATATTCAACAAAAATAACAAGGGGTATAGTGCAGTGTATATGTGTTCTTTAACTAACTTTTCTACCTGTTATTTTGCTTGGTGAATTGAAAGTAAATTTTATTCTAATTTTGTTCCAAAATTAGTAACTTACTTCTATCTTTAATAGTGCTCGGGGAATATGGACATTAGTGTAATAATATATAGCCTACGTTACTCGGGAAGGAGTAAGCTTTTAAACACTGAAATGATTTTTCAAATCAATTCACTAGTTTCCTTAATCGCGACAAAGAAACAAACGTACAAACTTTTCCTCTTTATAAAATTAGTATTGATTATTGCGCGTTTATTGGCAGCGTTCGCGTGTCCGTAATAAATCATACACTGTTCAAATGATTAAACTACAAGGCAGCAGATCGAAGTCGTCAGTGATCATTTATTTTGTTATACGCAAGGATAAATGAGCATATATAGCAGTCAGTTCTTTGAATGCAGTTTTATAGTCCACAAATTGTTTTTCATGATACTATTCGGCGTTTTTCTTTCTTCTTTGCAGGAGTGTATTGAATGATATTTTCCGAAATAACTAACACAGTACCTATTATACATCCCGTTAATTAACACGGCACGGTGACCCTGAAAAAAAGTTTTGATCTCTCCCCATCGACCTAGCAAAACTGTTTCCCAAATATGATTTTTAAGGCGATCGGTAGATCGCCGAGCTCGCGAGATAGACTATCTACTAAAAAGCCTTATTTTGCAGGAATACAAATGAATTTTAACTTTTTATTTTTACATCGAGAGATGATGTTACTGTAATCATTTTTACATATTATCTTTATTATCATAGTAGTAAATGAATGATTTCTTTCGTTAGCATTTTACAAAAACTGACAATTATTCAAAACAATAGGTACAGCTATTATACAGCGTGTCCCGAAACGGCTTAATATTTCTTAATGGGTAAGCCGGACTAAAAATGTCAACATTGTTTTTTAGTAACTTTTTCCTGTCTATTGAATTGCAAAATTAGATTTTGGGCCCGAGAACCCCAAAAGGGTCCCGTAAGGTTCAACTTAGAAATTTTAAATGGAAACCATACTTTTTTATTTCATATTCGGATTCTGTTGAAAATTTCACATACGAATACGTCTTAGCATTTTTTTAACCCTTTTCCACGAACAGAAATAGTTATCACGTGTTACTATCTGGCTAGGATCTGATTGGTTCATCTGCTAGGTGTTGAGTTTCAAGTAACCAATAAGATGCTTATCATGTAGTTTTAGTAACATATCGGTTTATGGAATAATATTAAAATAGTGGTACGAGTTTTACATGTCGCTTGAGAGAGAGAGAGAGAGAGAGATTGTAGATTATAGACGCTCGATAACCAGGTATTTTATTTTTGCATCTGTTTTCGATAAATGAGATAACAAGCGACCGTCCCTGACTCGATGAGAAATCGAGCGTTGATTTCGTCGGATGTGTGCCAAGAGTTCCACCTAGTTCTGCGTGCTTCTTCCCCTAAAGCAGACACGCCTTTCGCGGAGAAAACGGTCCGGGAATGCCAAAGAGGAGGGCGCGATTAATTGATGATACTAATTTATCAACTTTAGATACTCTCAATGTTGGAAAATTAAAGTTCTGCCTTTTATACAAAACTCTGTATGTATAAAAAATACTGGTCGTTGTGCAAAACCCTGTCGATCAAATAGTGTATTTACTAATAATCTATATAATATATATAAAATTACCGCGTCAAAATTTTGGCCGCGCTAATCTCCGAAACCACTGAAGAGATTTTAATGAAATTTCGCAAATGCGTCTTGCTTGGTGCAAGTTACGCTATAGGATAGTTTTTATTAAATATTGTTTTCAAAATTACGCTATTTTCTCAAAAAACCTGTTTTAGTAACGTGTTACGACATCTGATAGCGTTTACTCAAAGCTATTAGTTCAGAAGCAAACAAAAAAAACTGTTTCAGTACCAAGTAGCGATATCTGTAAGAATTCGCTTAAAGCTATTAGTTCAGAAGCAAATCTGGTACTGTTCAGTATTCGTTTAGTTCGGCCCTGCTTTTTTGATAAAGTGAATTATTTTATTTTATACTTTTTGAATTATGCAATTATTTTTATTTTTTATGTAACTGTACATTTCTTTTAAGATAATTTTAAATAAAATATTAGTTTATGTTCAACTACAACACGACTAAAAACTACTCCGTCTTTATTATCCTTTCTTTGTGTTCAATATAACAAAATTCTACAACAATTTGGTACATTTTTGGTCCTTCGAGTCAGATTATTTAAAAAATCAACGCAAAAATAAGAATAATAACTACGCTTTCTAATACAACGATTGCAAATAATCAAGCTTTTCTACATACTTTACAAGTATAAAATTACTATTTTTCGCAAGTTTATTACTACTGATCGTCATGCAAGATCTTTTAAACAAACAAGAGTGTACATCTGGGTTAATTTCACGCACTATAATTAACCTGAAGAAACTTGGTCGAGACAATATCACGCGTGGTGCTATACGCGCTCGTCTTGAGCAACTTGAAACTTACTGGAATAAATTACAAGAGAATCACTACTCTTTAATCGGTCTTAACAATCCTACATTTCAAGACACTTCATATTACAAAGAAAACCATTTTGATAAGGCTGCTGATGATTACGCTACAGTCAAGGGAGAATTACTCGACATGCTATATGAATTTGAAAATACAACGCCAAATGCAAATTCAACAAACACAGAAGACGGATCGATTGCTGCTACTGGGGGTCATCATAACATGTTACCTCGCATTAATGTGCCTCGGTTTTCGGGCAATTATACTGACTGGGCAAGCTTCAACGATCTTTTTACTTCTCTCGTACATAATAATACGTCATTATCAGATGTACAACGACTTCATTACCTCAAGTTAAGTCTCACTGGTGAAGCCGAACAATTACTGAAAAATCTTGAAGTAACTAGCGCCAACTACAAAATTGCCTGGGATCAATTGGTAGCCCGGTATGAAAACAAGCGTTTAATTATTCATACTCATCTACAAAACTTAACAAAGCTTCCTGCTGTACAAAGTGAATCAGCATCTGAACTGAAGCGATTATATGACGGAACAACTGAAGTGATTCGAGCCTTAGAGAATCTCAAAAGGCCGGTTGACTACTGGGATGACTGGCTTGTGCATATAACAGTGGATCGACTTGACATTGCTTCTCGTCGTGATTGGGAAAAGTCAATCAGCTCAACGGCAGATCCAGTCAAGTACACACAGCTCAAATAATTCATTGAAGGGCGTATTCGAGAACTCGAAGCACTAGACGCATCTACTACTACTCGAGGGAAGACAGCTATTCCTAAAGAAACGCAATCATCACGCTGCAGAACGCACGCTGCTACCACTACACCCGATGAACAAAAATGCCAAGACTGCTCTGGCAAGCATTTCATTATGTTTTGTTCAAACTTCCGAAAGAAGACTCCTGACCAACGACGAGAGTTGATCTTCCAAAAACAGCTCTGCTATAATTGCCTTAGCAATAAGCACTTAAGAAGAAACTGTGCCTCTGTGAAACGATGCCAGAATTGTGGAGCTAACCATCATTCAATGCTCCATGGTAGCTCTATTGCTTCAACGTTCACTCAAAGCAAGACTGAAGGCTCAACTGAGCAAGCCTCAACGTCGGCTATGACCTCAAGAATAGAATCTAATTCACAAAACACAGCTGTTCTTTTAGCTACTGCTAAAGTTAATCTTCGCTCTGCGGATGGTCGAATTCTTACAGTACGCGCTCTCTTGGATCAAGGGTCGGAATCGTCATTTATTACGGAATCTGTCGCACAACAACTTCGTTTAAAAAGAAAACCTACCAACATCACTGTATATGGACTTGGAAATGCCACAACTGGAACTGTTAGAACAGTTGCCTTCGTACAAATGCACTCTCAAATAGCTCCAGACAAGTCGTATGAGGTCAGAGCTCTCGTAATGCCGAAGCTAACAACGCATTTGCCAACTATTCAATGTTTGAACAAGACTTGGACACATCTAGAAAACTTGCAATTGGCAGATCCAGACTACAATAAACCCGCACGTATCGATCTAGTTCTGGGAGCTGACATCTACTCTCAGATTTTACTCGATGGTGTACGCACAGGGTTACGTAATAGTCCTGTTGCTCAACGCACAACCTTAGGATGGATACTCTCTGGAGTAGTTCCGACAAACAGATCATCGTCAACGACCTGTAGTATGCACTGTGTAACTAATACAGAGTTATCCATTCAACTACAACGTTTCTGGCAAGTGGAAGATGTAGCTACGGTTTCCGCTCAACTGACCGATGATGAAATTAAATGTGAAACTCACTTTACAACTACTCATACACGAGATGATCAAGGTCGTTATGTGGTTCGATTACCATTTAAGACAGATCCAACGCACTTCGTCCTAAAAGATTCATATCAGTCAGCACTACAACTACTTCTACACATGGAACGACGTTTCATGAAAAATCCTGACCTAGCTAACTCATACACTGATTTCATGACTGAGTACAGCTCACTAGGTCATATGGCTCCTATTTCCAGGGTCACGACTACAGAAAATATATCTGGGTTTATTTTACCGCACCATTCGGTTACAAAGACAGCCAGTTCTACAACGAAGTTACGCGTCGTTTTCAATGCTTCGCAACCATCATTAAATGGTTTATCACTAAATGATGCGCTGCTAATCGGTCCAAAATTACAACCTGACTTATCAGCTATCATTCTAAGATGGAGAATGCATCCAATTGTTTTCGGAGCAGACATAGCCAAAATGTACCGGCAGATATGGGTACATCCTGAAGATTGCGACTACCAACGGATCTTATGGCGAGCCGCTTCTACTCAACCGGTTCAACAATATCGTCTTCTCACGGTGACATATGGGACCGCAAGCGCTCCATTTCTTGCATTGAGAGTTCTACGTCAGCTAGCACATGATGAACAAAATCAATATCCACTCGGGGCAAAAATAATCTTACGTGATATGTACATTGATGATGTGCTTACAGGCGCTAATTCCATTCCGGAGGCTGTGGAATATCAACGTCAGCTGACTGGAATACTGAAAGCTGGAGGATTTCACTTACGTAAATGGGTTTCCAATTCTTCAACCCTGCTTGAAGAGATTCCGCATAACGAAAAGGAACCTCTTGTTGAAATGGAATTGAAACCTGAAGCTGGCGGTGTTCCTGTGTTAGGATTGTTTTGGCAACCACAACTAGACACTTTTAAATTCAGAGTACAACTTTTCGACGAATCATTTAAAAGTACGAAACGTGGGATTCTTTCGGATATCGCAAGATTATTCGACCCACTTGGCTGGCTAAGTCCTGTTACAATCACTGCAAAAATCTTACTTCAAT
The DNA here is from genome assembly GCA_963575645.1 of Xanthostigma xanthostigma. Classification (NCBI taxonomy): domain Eukaryota; kingdom Metazoa; phylum Arthropoda; class Insecta; order Raphidioptera; family Raphidiidae; genus Xanthostigma; species Xanthostigma xanthostigma. The sequence goes on along the minus strand of OY754464.1, from coordinate 60,273,939 downwards.
CATTGTGGCTTCTTGGAGTTGACTGGGATACGAATCTTCCTACAGATGTTGAGAAACAGTGGAAGTTGTATCGATCACAACTGCATGCAATTGAACGAATTTCACTCAGACGATGGACGGGAATTCAGGCAACGAATCAAACCACATATGAACTTCACGGATTCGCTGACGCATCTGAACGAGCTTATGCTGCCGTGGTTTATCTTCGAGTACAAACGGACAATGATAACGTGAAAATTACTTTACTCTCTGCGAAGACAAAAGTGGCACCTGTCAAAAGAGTTTCATTGCCACGCCTGGAACTGTGTGCTGCTACACTACTCGCTCGTTTGACACAATCTGTTCAACAAACTCTAGACAACTCCGTACAATCAACTTACCTGTGGACAGATTCTACCGTTGTCCTTGCATGGATCAAAGGACACGCGTCTCGCTGGAAGACTTTCATCGCTAATAGAGTGAGTGAAATCCAAACGCTACAATCAACGGCTACTTGGCATCACGTATCTTCATCAGAAAATCCTGCTGACTGTGCGTCTCGTGGACTTTATCCAGTCGAGCTTGAAAATCACAGTCTGTGGTGGAACGGTCCACAGTGGCTTACAAAACCGTCATCATGCTGGCCAACTACGCTACCAAACCTGCCATCTAACGTGGATTTGGAAGATCGAGTGATCAAAAGTCATGCTACACTATTGTTTCCAAAAGAGAATTTGGACCTTTTACTGCGTTATTCTTCGCTAAACAAGCTCATCAGGGTTACAGGATATTGCAAACGTTTCATTTTTAATTTAAGACATCCTGTGGCACTTCGAAGCAAAGGACACCTGACACCAACAGAGCTACGAGAAGCTCGACATTTTTGGATTATGTATGTTCAAAAGGAATCATTCGCTGCAGACTACAAGGCTCTTCAATCAAAAGAATCGCTGACTTACACAAGCCACTTGAGTAAGCTGAAACCATTTCTTGATGAAAGTGGATTACTGCGAGTCGGCGGACGTCTTCAGCATTCTTTACTGAACTACGATGAGAAGCATCCCATCATTTTACCGAAACAATCACCATTCACAACTTTAGTAATTCATCAAGCACATCAAAAAACTTTACATGGTGGTACGCAGCTTACTCTTAGCTATCTTAGAAGAATTTATTGGATTCTTGGAGGAAGACAGCGAGTGAGAAGTATTATTAGACAATGTCGGAATTGTCTTCCGTACCAGGCTACATCTACTGCTCCACTAATGGCGAATTTGCCAGCACAGAGAGTTCAACCATCACGACCTTTTCTGCACTCTGGAGTTGACTATGCTGGTCCAATTCGGCTACGAACAACGAAAGGTCGAGGTTTCCGCGCCTACAAAGGTTATATTGCCGTATTCGTTTGCATGGCGACACGTGCCATTCACTTAGAAGTCGTCAGCGACTATACCACATCAGCATTTATAGCTGCTTATAAACGCTTCGTCTCACGACGTGGTGTCTGTTCCACACTTTGGAGTGATAACGGTACCACATTTGTTGGTGCTGATAATGAATTAAAGCGACTGTTTCAGATTTCTTCACCTCAACGAAGAGAAATTGCTGAGCTACTGTCCAACGATGGTACAGATTGGAAGCTTATTCCTCCAGCCTCGCCACACTTTGGCGGATTGTGGGAAGCCGGAGTCCGTTCCACGAAACATCATTTACGACGTGTCATTGGAGAACATACACTAACTTACGAAGAACTCGCTACATTCCTGGCCGAAGTGGAAGCGTGTTTGAACTCCAGACCGTTACAAGCTCTCTCAGATGACCCTACAGATTTGACAGTGTTGACTCCAGGTCACTTTCTCATCGGGTCAGCTCTCACCACAATTCCTGAACCTAGTTTATTGGACATCAAAACCAGTAGACTCAATAGATGGCAACTATTACGTCAAATGTACGAACATTTTTGGGTACGCTGGTCGTCGGAATATCTAACGACCCTTCAAGCTCGTCACAAATGGCGGGTAACCAAAAAAGAGATCAAACTGGACGACTTGGCTCTTCTTATTGACGAACGCCTTCCACCTTCAAAATGGGCACTTTGTAGAGTAACCGCTCTACATCCTGGATCCGACAATGAAATACGTGTCGTCACAATTCGTTCAGCAGGAGCTACTCTAACACGATCGGTAACGAAACTATGTTTTCTACCACGTCATACCGAGGATAACTGAAGATCCCCCTACTTGAATATATTTTTCCTGCATCTGTTCAAGGCGGGCGGCATCACTACCTGGCATAAAATATTTTCGTTTTGAAGACAAACGAGACGGGCGGAATGTTCAGTATTCGTTTAGTTCGGCCCTGCTTTTTTGATAAAGTGAATTATTTTATTTTATACTTTTTGAATTATGCAATTATTTTTATTTTTTATGTAACTGTACATTTCTTTTAAGATAATTTTAAATAAAATATTAGTTTATGTTCAACTACAACACGACTAAAAACTACTCCGTATTTATTATCCTTTCTTTGTGTTCAATATAACAAAATTCTACAACAATTTGGTACAGGTACAATTTGCTCAAAGTTGTTAGTTCAGACACCGGGCCGCAAACGAAATACATTTTGCAGAATTGTATCTATCGCACCCGGGTGAAACCGGGACGGACCGCTAGTAACTTAATAAAAACTGCCAAGCTCTGTCGACAATATATAGTGTATTCGTTACTACAGGCAGTGCGGCATTATTGTGTGAAGTTAAGTTTGTTTTTGGACAAAATAAAAAATTTAATCCCAAAAATCTTTTTTTTCTTAATTTCATTATTATTATCAATCAAGCATCTACACCAAATTAAATACACGGTTCAGTAAGTAAATCCACATTCGCAACTAGTGTTTTCTTAAAATTTGTAAATCTGATCCTGTCGAGCCGATTTCAGTTAAATTTTAGCAACACATTTTTATTTTTTCTAAAGAGTAAAATTTTAAATTTTAAACGATTTCGAGAATTTTTTAGGTATTTTTGGGTAGAGTTGTAGGTTTTCCGGAAAATTTTCTAAGCCACTAAATTAATAAGGTATTGTAAAATTAAATTCTCGTTCACTATAGAGGCTACAAATAAACAAAACGAGTATTTTGATCAGCTCTGGATGTGATGCTTTTTTGAGTTTTCCCCTTCTAACAAAAAACAATAATCTAAAGCTGTTTACATGAGAGGAATTCTCCACATCACTATTTTTGGGCCCGAACACTGACCGGTATAGTTAGTTCGAGCCTCTCTCGTTCACCTACACTAAAATGTAAACTTTTAAATATACGCACCGGTTAGGACAATTAATTAAAACAGAGAAACGCTTGCCAAATCAATATATTCTTTTATAATAGTACTAGTGATGTTCCGGATATCCGTATCCGCGGATATCCGAGGGAGAAGAAAGATCCGTATCCGTTAGTTTTTGGCGAATCTTTTACCTTATTAATTTTCAATTCATAGATGAAATTTTATATATATAGGTGATTAGGTAATAATGAAAAACTGTTAAAATCCATTCAGATTATTTTTTGTTTTTTTAAAATCGTATTTGGCACCTTAATATTGCAAACATTTTTCGTAGTGAGTACATAACTCAAAGGTACTAAAAAAACTATCTTTATAATGAAATATTGCACATCGATCTTTGGAAAGAGACAATCTGTTATGGGAGTTAACTCTTACTTTTTCCCATAACATATAGTCTCTTTCCAAAGGTCGATGTGCAATATTTACCGCCGCGTACTCTAAGAAAGTTAAGATCCGTATCCGTATCCGCGGAACTTGAAACCAAATATCCGTATTCAGATCCGTATCCGCGGATATACATTTTTAACGATCCGGCACATCACTAAATAGTACCGCAGTTGTATGAATTTCTTCTGATTTCTCCTTACCCTCACCATTTTTTTACCATATCTTATGGAATCACTCCAACCTTTCGCGCCTAATGAAGTTTCTCTTCATGGTTCATTTTAATTTTGAACCTGGTTTATTTTCACGTTCGAAATTTAGTAACCCATAGGCCCTATTATCCGAACAACGCCAATAGTGTAACTGTTAATAGACTATGTATAGACACTAAAAACAGACATAGTTAATCTTTTGATGTCCTCACATTATAGGTAATGTTCGGGAAAACTACATAGCCTGTGAAACTGATCGCATTTGTTACTTTCTTTTCTACTTTCTCTTTTCATTTGCTATTAATTCAAAACCACTTTTTTTTATTTTTAACGTTCATTCTTTACAGAAACTTTGAGCGGAACAATTAATTTAATTCATTACCTATATAAGATTCGAATAGTCAATAAAAAGCGTGTTAAAATGAATGAATATGATTTTAATTCATTGGTTTTTGTGTTTTTTAGTTTCTTTCGCTTCAATAAAATATTGTTCTGAAAAATAGGTTTAATTATTAAAATTTCAATACTCACAACAGCTGGGGAGTCGAGTAGAAAAATTACTCGAGAAAACATCTTTGGACTCTCGATCTACAAAAATAAAAGAAATATATGTACCCGAATAGATCTTTAAATATAACGAAGAAGGACATGTAGTTAAAACTGGGAGGTCGTATATCAATGAAATTATATATGTTCACACTTCACATCACGATTTTATTCCTATTTTGAAAGAATAACTTTTGTTGTCCATATATCTCTTGAACCGTTGTTATGAAAACACCGAATATTAAAAGTCTCCGCAAACACCAAACCGAATTTACCAATATTTCTTCTAGACGTATGTTTCGGTAACCATGCTAGCATTATCAGAAGAACATATTATAAAATCTGATTGATTATTGTGCTCTCGAATACCTACTAATATTTTGTTAATATTTCACTGACAGTTAAATATTTCGTTCCTCATCTCACGTAAAGGCGTAATAGATAAAAAAATTGAAGAAGTGAGGTACGCCACTTAACAGCGTCTCTAAGTCTAACTTTCTTTTCACGAGTGGCGTAACTGCTTGATAAATGACAGATACGTCTTTACGTGAGATGAGGGAAGATTTGTTTGTGCCAATTGGATTGTATAATCTATTGTAACTATTGTAACTATTGTAATATTGTAACATGAAATGTTTCAGTGTTTGAGGCAAACAAATATTGTGGTTGGTCAAAATAGATTACACGATCCAACAGGCACAAGCAAATATTTGCTAGTCTCAAACAATATCAGGTCTAAAATATTGATACTTGAATTGAAACCCTAGTCAGGCACGACTGTTATTCATAATTTAACCTCAACTAGTGTGACTCCCAAAGGTCATGTTGGCTACCCCTGTAAAGGCGTATGTCTGTCTGTCCAATAATGACATTATAGAAACTACTGAATAATTACGAAGTGAAACGTCTTATGCGGTACCCCGCCGATTGGAAAGGGTGGGTGGATAAAATGAATAAAACGAAAAACATTGACACAAATTAGTGTCGACAAAGTCATAGAAACGCAATATACGAGCACATAAACAACGATATTTTATTAGATAATAACTGAAAAAAAAGACGGGTTGCACTCCGGGAGTGCCGGCAGAAGTGAAAACTTAAATATTAACGTCTTAATTTTTTGCATTTAGAAGCATTGTTTATTTATTGGTAACACTTGTAAATAAAATGGTTTGTATCATAGATTGCATTTTTATGTACGATATTTCAACGCTAGATGTCTAACGTTGCATAAAAAATAAAATGGTTTGTATCATAGATTGCATTTTTATGTACGATATTTCAACGCTAGATGTCTAACGTTGTATAAAAAGTATCTGGCAATTACTATCACTTAGAGAGTCTCACCCAGTTCTTACTTTTCCTGACGCGAGTTTAACATTTTTTACCCATTACAAAAAAAGTGTACAACGCCGCTAAAGAAGTTTTCACTTCAAAAATTAAAAAGAAGTTTGACCCTGCAGGTCATCCCTGAAACTTCCCGCTATTTTCGAGTTCAAAACGCTAAAAAAAACACGAATATTTCCTTCACGATATCTCGGGAACAAATGAACCGATTTTGATGCGGTTTGCGGCGATCGACGCAGTTTTTTAACCTAAGAAAGTAATTTATCAAGGAGATCTGATAAGAATTTTACGAGTAATTTTAAAAATGTTTACGAACTTTTCGTTCACGATATCTTGTGAACAAATCAACTGATTTTGATGTGGTTTGCGGAAATCGACGTAGTTTTTTACGGAGAAGAGCTGATTAGATTTTGGAATTAATCGGTTTAGTAGTTTAGAAAATATTGCAAGAAAACAAATTTCTAAAAAGTTTCAAAACTTGTATTTTTGAGATTTATTAAAATTTATTGGGCCGCATAATTCCAAATTTTCAGGTAATCTAAGTTGCCGCAAACCGCGTTTCAATCGGACACTCCGTTCAAAAGTAATAAGAGGTTTACAATTATACATACACACACACAGCCCTAGGGACATCATCGCCAAAATAGTCAAAATAGCTTCCCAGAACCTCAAAACGTCGAGATCTGACGAAAACTCGATTTTCGAAAATCGGGGTGAAAACAATAAGCGGGAAGATAATAAATACATGTACAATGGAAAATAAAAAAATAAAATACGAGTAAAATGAAACGCAAAAGTAACATTATATATTATTCAACATTTATGCATAAGGAGTTTCCCTTCGATCGTGTGTGCCGCGACACAAGCCTGTCTTATCGTCGCAATTAAGTGGTTGAGCATTATAAATAAATAATAATATGTAAATTGACAGTCCTTGGAAAACAAACTTTGCATTCAGCTGAATAAAAAATTTAAATGTTTTTTTAAATTAGCATATGATGATGAAAATGACCGTTATTATAGTGTATTGTGCAAATGTTAATTCAACGATTCCCATATTATGAGCGCTGTGGGTTTTCAGTCACTGATCTGTAATTCATGGATTGTGGATTTTCCTTAAGGAGGTTGATGCGTTACAGTCCCAATCAAAAGTAAGTCGAATTCTAAATGGGAACTTTTCCATAATAAATTTTTACAAAAGGTTATAAGTCGATGATACCAATAAATTATTGTCATAAAAGCATAAATAAACATTTTTTTTTTTGATATTAATTAATTATTTCAGTATTTTACTTAATGGACTAACTTTTGAATTTTTTGTACAAAATTAGGTTAGATATAATAAATGTATGTAAATATCTGTATTTTACCGATTTTTTGCAGTAAATAATTAAAAAAAGAAATTAGAAGTAATAAAAATTAAAACTAAATCATTAAAAAGTTGAATATTCAGTTAAAATTAATTGACAAGAATAAAAGTCCATAATCGAAAAGTGCTAAGGTTTAATAATTTTTTTTTATTGATTAAAAGTCTCCTAATTAAATTGGAAATAATATTAAAATATGCGTAAGACATCGATGCTTTACATAGTTAGTTTTTGGAACTGCTGACATTATTTGGTTATTTGCAAAAAATTAAAATGTACCGTTTGCATGCTAGGTTGACATATTTTCCATAAGACTACATGTAAAAGTTTTTTTTTAATTTTTAACTTTATAAATCGCTAATGATTTTGGATTTTTTACAGAAAATTTTGTCATAAAAAATTAAAAAAACTTTATTTCAGATTTTTTTCATTATCTTCGTAAAACGGCTCAACCTCCGTAAGCGGCAGCAAATGAACAGACACACAAATGGTCATTGCTGAGCGTGTTAAATTAAAATAAAATAAAAAGAGGTAAAAAAAAACTTTTAAGCTAGACGCTTTTATTGTACAATCGATATTGTACTAAAAACTAGAAAACAAATATGAGTCGCCATAGGGGGCTTTGATTAAACTAAAATAAAATCGTAGGGGGCATTTATTACTACATTATGGTCGAAGAACGCAGTCGAAAGCTAAATATGATTTCCAATCTGAAACAAAAATATGAAAATTAATTAGTATTAACTACTTATTTTCTAATAGAATGCAATCTTGCATTCTATTAGAAAATAAGTAGCTAATACTAATTAATTTTTATATTTTTTAGATATTTCCAAATCCGAATCGAAACGTCATCTTTTGTTATATTGATTTATATTTTTATATTATTTTTTGTCAATATATAGTCTGAAAAAAATTGGTCGACAATTTTATTTATTTGGGAGTTCTATTCAGACGTTAATCAAAGATTTGAAATATGCAGACTACGGCGTCAAGCTAAATAAAATCATTTAAAAAAAATAAAGTATTGAGTGACATTTTTAGAGGGGAATGGGGTTATCCCACATTCTTTTTTTGCTGAAATCTACATTACAAATAGATAACGAAACGATATTAATGAAATTTTTTATCTATACTTAATAAAAAATTCCAATTGGGCGACGGGACCAACTTCTAAATATTGACATTTGATAAGTAAAGAAAATAAAATTTCTGATAGCGCGTGAGGTGACGCGGGTAATAGCTAGTATTCAATATGATATTTGCTATTCGTTGCCATGGTTACTACATAATATGTTCCACGTCATGTAAAAATTAATCAAAGCGTGCTTAACTAGTTAATTTGTAACAGATCTACAAAACAAACGAACAGCTGATTTTTTTTATTTTCAAAATATTTTCAAAACTACAAAAATTAAAAAAAATGTTTAACGAAACTTTTTTGAAAAAATAAATAGAATAATAAGCCGTTATGAAAAGTATACTATTATTATATAAAAAAAACTGTCATAGCATATATCTCTTCTGCGCATGCGCCAATTTTCCCCAAAAACAATTGAGCTATTCATATGTGCATACCAAACATCCTTTCTAAATTTGGTTTCTATCCGTTCATCCGTTTGACCTGTATCGTGCTCGCAGACAAACAGAGACTTTTAGATTTGGGGGACCTTAAAACGAAAAGATATAGTAAAATTTTGAAAAGTGACTTTTGACCTAAACTAGTACCATTCCCCACTTGTGGGTTAGAATGGTAAAAAATCCAAAAATGTGTAACCGACTTATGTTTGTTCAGTCATAACTTTTCGATGGGATAACCGATTTGAAAAATTTCAACCATTTCGTTCAAAACTTTTACGGATTCATACCATATATTTTTTAAAAAAATCGGCTCCGTTGTTTTTAACTGACTCCAGCATTATGTTGATTTTTTTCCATTTCATACTTTCAGGGTAGTCTCCCATAAATTTTATTTAAATCGGTTTAGCAGCTTAGTAATAAAATATTAAGGAAAAGAGGCTGATAACATGCAAAATGTACATAGAAGTGTTCTTCTACGTCAGTGATTCCCAAAGTGGTCTATATCGACCCCCAAGGGTCGATGACAACTTGCAAGGGGTCCATGTCAGCGGGAAAAAAATGGGGGGTCCATGAAATGAAAATGGGGGTCAACGATAGTGAATCACCTAACAAAAAAAGAAACAAACTGGACATCGTTAACCGAATAGAATTAAGATTAAATCTAACTACATTGATGTCAAATGTTGAAAATTTATTATTAAAGCTTGAGGTTCATCCCTCACACTAAAAGCATTTATTTTTTGCTTAGTTATTACTTATTTTATGTAACAGAAAAAAAATGTAATTTGATTCGTTTAATTTGAATCTAATTAATAAATGTATAAAACTAAACATTTCACACTACATTTCACTACCGTTAGAAATTTAAATCGTTCAAAGTGAGTAGCACTATACCGGTTGCCAAAAATACATTTGAAATTATTAATTTTGCAAAAAATCAATATCAGATAAGCAGGGGGTCTACCCAAAACCGAAAAACATGGCAAGTGGTCTACGAGACAAAAAAGTTTGAGGACCTCTGTTCTACGTGATCGCACGACAGTTTGTATTAATTATACGGAATGATCCCATAACCTTTCCTGGATTTCTATTTGGATTCCATACTTGAGCGATTTTTTTTTTTAATTACCGCTAAAAAAGTCACCTATCAAATATTGCGCTGCACAGTGGTCATTTGTGTCGCCATTCACAGTCCGTCTATTAGAGATCGGTGAGCTTAGGTGGTGTTTGGTGGGATGTGGGGTGAATCAGAAGAAAGACGCACGATGCATGTAAACAATAACGTTACAGTGTGTCAGTCAGTGTGAACGTCCCAGAGCGGCCAATGTTTGGCCTTGAGACGTTACTGCAGCGATGGTGGATGGAGAGAATCACGCACGCCAATGCAAATGAATTGATGCACCATGCACTACGTATATGTATGTTATATTATAGAGTGTATTATGCACATGTGTACACGCCAAGCAGCCAATGAACTGGGCTCGTGTAACAGTCACAACAAACCGGGTTTGCAAAGTGCAGCCTCAACTTGAACTGCATCACTCGAATTGTAAACTCTTAGATCGCGCACATATGCTGCGCAAGTGACTGCCATGTTCTTAGTAGGCACGGGTGCCAATTCTGACTCAAAATATACCGTCAGTCTTGAAGCAACCATTAAACTGGACCCATGAAATACTCACAACAAAGCGAGTTTTTAGAGTGTAGCCGCACCTAAAGGCCGCTGCACACGAGGCTGGAAACACTGCTTGGGCTTCTGTTGGCCGGCAGGCTGAGTACGAAGCTGGAAATGACGTCACTGCGGGCTCGCCTGCTAGCTCGTAAGATAGATTTTAAAAGGTATGTTCCAAGCAGCCAGCAAACGGTAACGAAATCGTCACTGTCATGCGCAGGCACCTAAAACTTGTTTCAAAACCGATACAAACAGTTCCGTTTTAGCTACTGCGCATGCGGGTGACGGTTTCGTTACCGTTGCTGGCTCCTTAGAACATACCCAAAAGTTAGAACAGGACTATTTTTTTTTTGCTAGGTCCTCTTCTTGTTCTGAGCAAGAACCGATCAGGAAACAAGTTTTTTCACGTGGACGACATTAACGAACGCCCACAAACCAACATGGTGTCATTCTGCTCAGAGGCAGACAACAGACACGTTTTGCTCTGTGTTTATATTTGAACTGTCACTGCGCGTGCACCAGATCTATGCACAAAACAAGCTTGAAAAAAGGTCACATGTGAAGCGAGCACATAAAAGCAATTAAAAGAAAACCAACGCTAGAAAACTAGTAGTCAAATCTAGCAAGGAATCTAGCGGCAAATCCAGCGGCCTTATCAGCAGAGTCACTCGAAGTCTAAAATCTGATTTACGCTTATATTATGCGCAAACGATCGCCTTGTTATCAGCAGGCATAGCTACCGGTCTTAACTCAAACTATTTGCCATGTTGTAAAAATAAATTCGAAAATTTCAAAAGTATAACTTCGTAATTACATTTCGGAAACAAAATTGCTGCATTTTCAAGAAACCTAAAATTTATAAGTATTATGTTTGTGTTGCACGGGATTAATCAAGATTGTGCTGTGCGGGTCGAAGCAAAGTATTAGCACCAGATCAAAGTTTATTGTATAGGTGTTATGTAATTTCGTCTGCTATTATTTGCATGAGAAGTAGCCCGGATACTGTGTTTTATAAACCAAAACCAAGTATTTACCCGAGGTCAATATGTTTATTGTGCTAGTTTATGTTGCGTAAATTGATAACAGAAAAAAAAAACAGTACATAATTTAATTTTCGATTTACTTACACTTAAGGTTAGCTGTGATTAAAAAGTTAAAAATAAGTTTTAAATATGAGAAAAGTTGATTGTTTGGTTATGTTTCTGTAGCGTAAACGATAACTCAGTCGCCGTGAAAGTGGAAGATTTGGGTCTGAGTTTCGACTCCCGATGGTGAATATGGAGAAAACCTGTAGCATTGTAGCGATTGGTGTTTCTGAACAATAATAGTAAACTATAGCTATATCGAACTGTATATATTATTCAGTAATGTTTAAAGGAACTGGCTGATGAAACATGCTGTTGTTTCAGAGCTCGTATTCTATAGAACTGTCCGTGAAGATACAAAACCCTGAGACTTTTGTGGATGTTCGTCTGATATCTGACTGCATACAAATGCATTATACTGTTGTCTGCATTTATATGACGAGGACGACGACTTCCACCGTAAACTCCGAACATAATATTATCTCGAAACGAACAGGAATCAAATTCAATTTCAGCTTCCAATTTAATCTTTCTTCAGGCGTAAAATTTACAATCCATGGTCGTGGCTCTCTACTGGTATTGAAAACAGATAAAATACAAAACGTGACGATGCTACAAACTAAATAGAAACCGTTCATAATTTCAATTTTCACAGAAGTTCAGAAACTCTTTAATATCCTTGTAAAAAAACTCTGCAATTTCAGTTATGTTGACAATCATTATTAAATGATGCATGACGAACTTTTTCAAACTTACCATACTTGAACAAAAAAATGAGCTTATTTCAGTGAGCATAAGAAAATGTCTGAAGGTATTCAGACATTTTCAAGTTTACTCACAAAAACATCTTCGAATAAACTTAATTTCTAAACCAAAAGATGTACAGAATTTTGCTTGTGCTCATTTTCACGAAGGTACTTCATTTGAACAATATATGAAGGATTCCGGTGTCTGCTATTTTTAAGGCATTAAAAAAATGCCATTTTTAATAGAATTCGAAATTTCCGTACTTTTTCAAACTTAGCATAAGTACTTGTAGAAAACGGCAATGAGCACAAACAATTTCTTCTGCTTTATAAGTTGTATCCATTTGAGGTTGTCCAAAATTGGCAAAAAAAAATTCCAGCCATTTGGGCAACGGGACCATTTCAATTTAAAAAATATTGACATTTGATATCTATACTAATATATAAAGCTGAAGAGTTTGTTTGTTTGTTTGGTTGAGCGCGCTAATCTCAGAAACTTACTGGTTCGAATTGAAAAAAAAAAAATTTTTGTTGTATAGCCCATTTATCGAGGAGGGCTATAGGCTATATAATATCACGCTACGACCAATTGGAGCGAAACATCAATAAAAATGTTGCAAGATGTACTCGTATCTTAAAATTAGTCCGTCCGACAAATATTACCAGGTGAAATGCCATAACTAAATATTGCAATATTAGCGCGTGACGTTCCCAAGCCCGGATAGCTCAGTCGGTAGAACGTAAGACTCTTAATGTCTTGGGTTCAAGCTGCACGTCGGCAAATATATATTTATATATTTTTTTTTCTACATTGCTTTCTTCTAAGGCTTAAATTTCAATTTTTTAAAATTTTATTACGACTAATTAAAATTAAATAAATCTAATTAATAGTTCATTTTAAAACTGTTACAACTATAGGTACCTATATATATATAAGAATAATTTTCCTACAGTGTTTTAACGACAAAAACTTTTAAACGGTAACTCCGATAATTATGACGTTTGGACACAACATTCATCTCGATAAACTAATATGAATGTGCGTACTCATGTCCCTTCCTTCCTCATTCGTTCTTTTGCACCCGGGCGAAACCGGGCGGGACCGCTAGTAGTATAATAAAGAAAATAAAATTTCTGATATCGGTGAGAAGACGCGGGTGATGGGCTAGTATTAAATATGATATTCGTTGACATGGTTACCTATAATATGTTCCACGTCATGTAAAAATTAATCAAAGCATGCCTAGTTAGTTTATTTCTGAGAGATCTACAAAACAAAAGAACAGCTGATTTTTTTTTATTTTCAAAATATTTCCAAAACTATAAAGTTTAAAAAAAAATGTTTAACGAAACTTTCTTGAAAAAATAAATAGAATAATAAGCCGTTATGAAAAGTATACCATTATTATATAAAAAACACTGTCATAGCATATATCTCTTCTGCGCATGCGCCAATTTTCCCCAAAAATAATAGGGCATTTCATATTTGCATACCAAACATCTTTCCAAAATTTGGCTTCAATCTGTTTGACTTTTATCGTGCTCACAGACTAACAGACGCACAGAGTTTTTCCAAAAATATATTTTTTGGATTCGGGGGACCTCAAAACGAAAAGGTAATGTAAAATTTTGAAAAGTGATTTTTGACCTAAACTATAGTACCTTTCTCCACTTGTGGGTTGAAATAGTAAAATGTTCGAGTTGCCAAAAGAGATACAATAATTTGTTTATGTTTATTGGTATCAACCATGAACACGGCATATTAACAACGAAACAACGACATCGCTGCATGCTCGACTCTTCTCTAACCTGAGAAAGTAAGCTTTATGAAATGAGGTAGGCCCATACGACGCCAGCTCTCCGCCTATTATAATGTATGAATGTGTAAACAGACATCATTTAAATCATTTCAGTAAAGTTCGTTATTATATTAATAGAGAGCACAGGCATGCATAATTCCATGATGTAGTCGGAAGTAGAGAAGCAGCAATTGATTACTCAAAATTTGTACGAGACAGTAAACTAACGCAGCGGGAAGAAATTTGCTTGCATGTTTCAAAATTTTCGCATGACTAAATTAAAGCAAATTCATTTCATTAAATAAAATTACACTAAATTTACCCTGAAAAAATATGGGGAATTATAAAACGGTTGAATAAAAAAAAAATTTGGTAACTGATGATGAGATACTGTTTTAATAACTTGAGATTTTAAATCATAGTTAGGTGACTAAATTACTAAGTCAGCGACGAAATTACTAAGTGAGCGACTAAATTACTAAGTGAGCGACTAGAATGCCTTCGGTAATTTTGAAGCAGATATGTACTTTTGTTTTTACTTTTTATTTTTTTTTTCACTTTGAGACTACAACTTAAAACTCACATTTTCATGAAGATTGAAAACCACCGCTTTTTTTGATAAAGGGGTATGCGAATTGTCTCGCAGTGAAACACGATGGGGCAAAGGTGGAGTTTTAAAAAAAATAATTCCGGGGTGAACGATAAAGGGGTATGCGAATTGTCTCGCAGTGAAACGGGAAGGGGCAAATGTGGAGTTTTTAAAAAAACAATTCCGCGGTGAACGATAACGGGGTATGCGAATTAAATAGTTAATTGTTTGAATAGAACTGCGTTTTCTAAAAAATGTATATTTAATTGACAGTCAATTAAATATATAATAACGCAGTTCCATTCAAACAATTAACTATTAACAACTTAGTTATTTAGTCGCTCACTTAGTAATTTAGTCACCCAACTATTATTTTCTCGTCACGCGCAGTCAGTCGCTCACTTAATAATACAGTAACCCAAATTGATTATTTTTGTCACCCAAAATTGTAATTTACAGTCACTCGTTTAAATACTACCCAAAAAATATTGAGCCAATGAACATTCATACAGACAAAAAAAAACTAATTCCTCAGTTTTTTCAAATTACGTAAAAAAAATAAATACTCCTGTTGTAGTTGGAATGTGTTTGAATTTCTCAAAAATAAGTTTTTTGACAATTTTTCTAATCAAACATTACCAAATATACTCGGGAGCCAAAAGCTACTGTGAAGACAAACTGATTTTGGCGTGAGAAATGCCTGAACCAAACCAAACCAATGCGAACGCGATGCCAGGAGTTACTATAACTTCTCTATTATGTGTTGCATAGGCGATGACTGCTAATGCAAAATAGCGAAGTTGTTATTTTAATCTTATATCGTATTTCGTAGCATCTTCGTAATTGTATGCAATGTCAGAAATCATATTACATAGGTACCTACCTACATAATATTGTTTTTAGTTTTGTAATTCTCATTATACCTTCACAGATGCCGAATATAATTTGGTTTGGTGCAATAATTAATTTTATAACAAACTATAGAGTATATACGAAAACATAATTTTAAAACCATGGTCAAGTGCAAACTATACCTACTTGCTAGTGATGTGTCCACATGACTCTTTATTGGGAGCTGGCTCCGTACGCTCCGCTCACTAAAAAGAGTCGCTCAGAGCGAGTCGTTCAAAGGAGCGTCACTAGACAGTACACACTACACAAGAGTGCAGACTGCAAAGGTGTGAACAGTCATCATACATGCTCAGGAGTCATGTAGCATTGCACAATACACACACTCAGCTCTGAGCTCATTTTATCATGATTCTGATCTTATATTATTGGCATTTCGGATAAAGTATAAAGTATAATAAAAGCTTAACAATAATAATGTTTATTGTTACAATATTATATCTTTGTCAACGACATCAATGTGAATGGTTTAAGTCACTGTAAGCTTAGTACTATTGCACTTGTGTGTCATTCAACATTAAATGAGTCAGAAAAGATAACTCCGTACGTGCAAAATTCACTAGTGCCTCTATGGCCTGTGCTGTGTGCGCTCTGTAAATGTGCGAATGCAACAGTACAGAATAGCTCAGCACAGAGCAATGGCGCTGGGAGTGAGTCATTCACAAAAAAAAGAGCGACCCGCTCCGCTCTGTGAAAAGAGTCGTTCATTATGAACGACTCGCTCAGGTGCGACACATTACTAATACTTGCTCAATTAGTGTTCCGTGCCATCAATCTCCGGGGTAATGCAATACCGGGATCCCGAAATATCGGGATCCTGCATACATTTTGCAGGAATAATTTCGGTCGAAAATTTTGCGAGATTCCGCTGGACTGTCGGGATTACAGAGAAGTGTGAACTGGCATTTAGCAAGCGAGCGATATTTTATTGGCGCTAATCGTGAGCTTACAAAATTAGAAAAACAATTTTTCAAACAAATAAGTCACAATTCAAAAATGTCAAACTTTATATCTGATAGTTTAATTTCCTGGCGTTTTATTTCTCCTCGCGCACCCCACTTTGGTGGTTTGTGGGAGGCGGCTATAAAGAGTTGTATAAGTATCATTGTCGAATAAAAAAAAAATGCATTGTTTATGTTTGAAGAAATGTATACACTCCTAAATCAAATTGAAGCTTGTTTGAATTCGTGACCCATAACTCCAATATCCGACAAACCCTCTGACTCGAACGCCTTTACTTCGGGTCATTTCCTTATAGGCGACTCACCCAGCGCCCTTTTGGAGCCAAATATTACAGAAGTCAAAGAAAACCGGCTGTCCCGATGGCAGCATATACAGCAACATTTTACCATTCCAACCCACAAGTGTCTCCGTAGGCTAGGAATAAGCCTCCCAATTGTGTGACGAAGACAAACGCGTAGATGGCAAAGGCAAGGAGGCTTTAGATGACAGAAGACGATTTTTTTTTTAAACAAAACTTTTGAAAAAATAAATAGAATAATAACCGTTATAGCATATATCCTTTTTATATCTCTACTAGCGGCCCTGTACGTGCTTCGCTACGTATAAAGTGAAATAATAAAACAATTTAATTGGAACATCTATCTATCTATCTATCTATCTATCTATTTTATTAACTGCTAGCTATTTTAAAATATACATGGGCGTATATGAGTGTATGTCGAGCACTCCGGCTGCGCCGTCGTGTTCGAAAAAAAAAATTGGTTGTCTGTAAAGTCGGTTTACGGACGATAGTTTACGTGATAACGTATTCCGCTCGTATATCATATTTAATAATACATTACTGCGCTCTCGCTTGCACGCACAGGGTCAGGCGGAACGTTACGGAACGTTACACTTTTTCGTGCGTGCAGCTGGTGTTTCATCAATTTATAAGACGTTATCACGTCAAAAACTTAGTCCGCCATCTTTAGAAGTCCGCCATATTGGATTTAAACAAAAGTCACTTTATTTTTCGAGTTATTCTCAGCAAGCCCTTTCATTTGATACCCATATTGTAGGAAAGCATAATAAATTAGTCCGCCATCTTTAGAAGTCCGCCATATTGGATTTAGAGTGACGTCACTTTATTTTTCGAGTTATTCTCAGCAAGCCCTTTCATTTGATACCCATATTGTAGGAAAGCATAATAAAATTAGTCCGCCATCTTTAGAAGTCCGCCATATTGGATTTAGAGTGACGTCACTTTATTTTTCGAGTTATTCTCAGCAAGCCCTTTCATTTGAGACCCATATTGTAGGAAAGCATAATAAAATTAGTCCGCCATCTTTAGAAGTCCGCCATATTGGTTTTAGACTGACGTCACTTTATTTTTCGAGTTATTCTCAGCAAGCCCTTTCATTTGATACCCATATTGTAGGAAAGCATAATAAAATTAGTCCGCCATCTTTAGAAGTCCGCCATATTGAATTTAGATTGACGTCACTTTATTTTTCGAGCTATTCTCAGCAAGCCCTTTCATTTGATACCCATATTGTAGGAAAGCATAATAAAATTAGTCCGCCATCTTTAGAAGTCCGCCATGTTGGATTTAAAGTGATGTCACTTTATTTTTCGAGTTATTCTCAGCAAGCCCTTTCATTTGATACCCATATTGTAGGAAAGCATAATAAAATTAGTTCGCCATCTTTAGAAGTCCGCCATATTGGATTTAGAGTGACGTCACTTTATTTTTCGAGTTATTCTCAGCAAGCCCTTTCATTTGATACCCATATTGTAGGAAAGCATAATAAAATTAGTTCGCCATTTTTAGAAGTCCGCCATATTGGATTTAGAGTGACGTCACACAGCTAACCATGCATTGTCATTCAAACTAAACCTGTATACAAATTTTCATCTCAATCGGTTGATAATATCTGCTTCAAAATTACCGAAGGCATTTCCGCCATCTTTAGAAGTCTGCCATATTGGATTTAGAGTGACGTCACACAGCTAACCATGCATTGTCATTCAAACTAAATAGTTTAAGCTCCCATGACACAAAAAGTTACCCCAAAGAACACCTCAAAATTATAAAGTGAAAATGGCTGAAAAACATGTCAGAAACATGTTACGCCCGCCAGACAAGTAAAAATTTGTTAATTGTTATTTTTTATGAATTTTTGAAATTTAAAAAAAAACATGATTTTACTTTCCAAAACACCTGCTTGAAATTTATACAATTTGTAGTAAATAATGTACCATTTTTGAAAAAATTGGTCTGGCTGACAATTTTTGTTAATAAGCTAGCCAGACTTCATTTGTTATAAACTATTTTTTTTATGAAAATACATTTCATAACACCTCCTTGAATTTTTTTTTAAATAAAGTTTAAGATCTCTTCTATCTAATACAACTGGTCTGGCTGACAATTTTTGTTAATAAATTGGTCAGACTTCATTTGTTATAAAATTTTTTGTTTATGAAGTCTGTCATAGTAAAAAACATTTTTTCGCTGACAAACCAATTTTTATGCATAAAATAGATGTCAAACCTTCTCTCAGAAAAAAAATTAAGGTGGTGTTTTGACACGGCCCTTGTAAAAGCTTTATTGTTTATAAAAAAAACGCTGTCACGGCGCTTAAAAATTGAATCTGACATGGTAAAAAACAATATTTTGATGAAAAATGTATTAAAGTATAAAAAAGGAATCTACCGTATTAATTTAGAATAAAAAAAAATTTTTTTTTCTAGTTAGCAACGATTATACCATATTTTTTCATTAAATGCGACCACATTTTTTAATGAAAAAATATGGTATAATCGTTGCTAACTAAAAAAAAATATTTGTTTTTTTATTCTAAATTAATACGGTAGATCCCTTTTATATACTTCAATACATTTTTCATCAAAATATTGTTTTTTACCATGTCAGATTCAATTTTTAAGCGCCGTGACAGCGTTTTTTTTATAAACAAATTAGCTTTTACAAGGGCCGTGTCAAAACACCACCTTAATTTTTTTCTGAACGAAGGTTTGACATCTATTTTATGCATAAAAATTGGTTTGTCAGCGAAAAAATGTTTTTTACTATGACAGACTTCATAAACAAAAAATTTTATAACAAATGAAGTCTGACCAATTTATTAACAAAAATTGTCAGCCAGACCAGTTTTATTAGATAGAAGAGATCTTAAACTTTATTTAAAAAAAAAATTCAAGGAGGTGTTATGAAATGTATTTTCATAAAAAAAATAGTTTATAACAAATGAAGTCTGGCTAGCTTATTAACAAAAATTGTCAGCCAGACCAATTTTTTCAAAAATGGTACATTATTTACTACAAATTGTATAAATTTCAAGCAGGTGTTTTGGAAAGTAAAATCATGTTTTTTTTTTAAATTTCAAAAATTCATCAAAAATAACAATTAACAAATTTTTACTTGTCTGGCGGGCGTAACATGTTTCTGACATGTTTTTCAGCCATTTTCACTTTATAATTTTGAGGTGTTCTTTGGGGTAACTTTTTGTGTCATGGGAGCTTAAACTAAAACGTGTATACAAATTTTCATCTCAATCGGTTGATGATATCTGCCGCTCGAATATCATATTTAAGTCAGGCGGAACGTGTCACATTTCGGAACGGGACAGATTTTGGAACGGGACAGATTTCGGAACGTGACACTTTTTCGTACATGCAGCCGGTGTTTCATCAATTTATAAGATTGGTGTTTCATCACGTCAAAAATAGCGTAAAGTATTCGTGGATAACTGGTCTTTAAAACACTTGCTCTATTTCGAGCACTCCGGCTGCGCCATCGTACCGAACACTCCGGCTGCGCCGTCGTGCCGAGCTGTTTTCAAGCTATTTTTTAAGTGGCCCAGAAACCCCCTTATTCACCTACTGACTGTCAAGGAATAGACAAATAATAATTTGCAATAAAATAATATTGCGACTATAAATTGAAATGTAAGCTATCCTATCTTTCAAGCTGGGTCGAATTGCACACGGTGTGCAAATCAAATTTAAAATCGGTTCAGTAGTTTAGGAATCCATCGCGGACAAAGACTATTTTTCAAGTGGCCCAGAAACCCCCTTATTCACCTACTGACTGTCAAGGAATAGACAAATAATAATTTGCAATAAAATAATATTGCGACTATAAATTGAAATGTAAGCTATCCTATCTTTCAAGCTGGGTTGAATTGCACACAGTGTGCAAATCAAATTTAAAATCGGTTCAGTAGTTTAGGAGTCCATCGCGGACAAATATGTGACACGTACTTTTTATATATTAAGATTACGCATGCGCTGATTTTCCCCAAAAGCACTAGGGCTCTTCATATTTGCATATCAAACATCCTCCCAAAATTTGGTTTGAATCCGTTCATCCGTTTGACCTGTATCGTGCTCACAGACAAACATAGACGCACTGAGTTTTTCCAAAAATATGTTTTCTGGATTCGGGAACCTCAAAACGAAAAGATAATGTAAAATGAAAAGTGATTTTTGGCCTAAACTAGTACCAACATGTGGGTTGTTATGGTAAAATCATTCGGTTGATATATAAAAGTAATTTTTTAATTAGTTGGAAAATTAATGACCTTGAAGTTAAAAAAGAATTATTAGCTATTTATATATACAAGAATTTTGAACCTCTTTAGACGAATCCTTTAATATGAATAATTTAATTAAGTTAAGTTTATAATTATTGTTTAGTTGTTTGTTAGTTTTTAACTCACGATAAATTTAATTAAATACGTTAGTTCATCATATTGTTTTGTATTTTTCAAAATTGTCGGAAAACAATGCAAAGTATGAAGGTAGCGGTATAATAATAACCAACTTTGAAACAACTGCATCGTTGTATGGCGTCATAGCTTTTCTTTTGTTTTTTTTTCTGTTGGATACTTTAATAAAGTGCATTCAACGCCAGCGTTTTAACTGCATAAATAAATTCACAAATGCATACCGGCACAAACTAAATATGTTTGTTAAAAAATATGTTTAAACAACACATCAAGATAGCAAATAAAACTGTTTAAAAATACATTATAGTGCATGAATGCATGCCTTTAAATGCAGTTCATCTACCTTTCTGCACATCTGAGTGTCTCAACTCGCCGCATGACTTACATAAATCTATCGCAACTATTTACGGACATTTTCTCGACGTAAAGTTTTATAACTTAAACAGAAAAAAACACCGATTACAGTGCCAAAATTTGCTGATAAATCCGTCCCGCTAAATAAAAATTCACGTTTCTGATATATAAAAAAGTAATTCTTGTTTGCCTAAGATCAAGAGGTTAAAATACCGCGCACATTTATTCGGCATGGACCGGCACGAACCAGCAACTTGCATGATTTCGCACACTAGAACAGCACAACCCAGGATGGAGTGTTAAATAATGTCGAATTCAACATTTGTCAATCTATTTATGTTTGTAATAAATTGGGGAGTACCATTAAAAAGAAGGCGATGTCGTCATTGCATTAAAAGGCGAGTGTAAAAAATGACAGCTATCGAAAAAGAAACGGGTTAAAAAAAAAGTTGAACTTTGGCATATTTGTGATTTTTTTATAAGAAATGTTCACCACTAAATTTACGCATTTTATACTAATTAGTACCTACTGCAAGTTTTTTTTTTAAATATCCACAACTTATTTTGAAAAATATACAGCGTGTCCACGGAAGTTCTTTACAAATGGAATTTTTTTTTGTTAATTATTGAAGTAAAAATTTTTTTCTGTGGAAAAGTTCTGCTTCGTCCAAAACCTCTAAAACACCAAAGAAAATTTTTTTCGGCCTAAAGTTATACGATGGAAATCAAAAAGTTTTATTTGACTAAAAATAAAAATTATTTGTGATATTCAAGATTTTCGTAAAATTAGGTACATAATCAAATTTAATTCAAAATAATAACATAACTATAACTTCTAAGTAATTATTTATTCAGAATTATAAATCAGAATTCAACATATCCTCCATCTCTCTCCATGCAAAGAACGGTTCTCCTTCCAAAATCCGTCACTGAATTTTGAATCATTGTAGAAGGAATTTTATGGATTTTTTCATTGATAATCCTTTCCAATTGATCAATATCTTAAACGGTCTTTTAGAGTAGGTACACCATTTTCTTTAGATAGCCCCAGAGGAAATAATCTAGGGGTGTCAAATCGGGTGATCTGGCTGGGCAAGGGTTTGCAGAATTTCTTCCAATGCAGCTTGTCTGTACAATTAACACTAAATCTATTTTTTCTTGTAAACTTAATTTTACAGGCATTTTATTTTCAATTACTTGACATTTAATACGTGCTATTCTTTTGTTTTCCAGGCCTACTACGAGCGAAAATCTTGAATATCACAGATAATTTTTGTTTTTAGTAAAATAAAACTTTTTGATTTCCCTCGTATAACTTTAGGCCGAAAAAAAAATTCTTTGGTGTTTTAGAGGTTTTGGACGAAGCAGAACTTTTCCACAGAAAAAAATTTTTGCTCCAATAATTAATTAAAAAAAATTCCATTTGTAAAGAACTTCCGTGGACACGCTGTATATTTGGTGCATATTACCTATATATTTTATAGAGAAAAACTATCTGTTATCTTCTTTGTGCGAGACGCGTAAATTTTTAAAACAAATTTATGTTCTTTTGAAACAGGTCACTAATCAATTATGATTTATTTGGAACAACAAAAATAATGATATAGAAACGACGGACAAGTGTGAGTAAAACTTAAGTTTTCCACGTAAAAATTCCAGATAGAATTAGAAATTAATGATTTTAGAATTTTCTTTAACTTGTGTCATAAGATCTTTCGTTGTTTTTCATTCTCACCTAAAAAGCACCACATATGGAATTTGTAGGTTGGACGAACTGTCAGATATAGTTCATTATCATCACGCAGAACTGCGCCACTTTCGCTTACTTTCAAAACTATAGGTTTTGATAAGTGAGTCACTATCAAATGGCGAGTTCTTTGAAAGGTCGCAAATAGACGCTGATGACCTCAGCTGTTGAGCGTCTATAATTCACAATCTCTCTCTCTGAAAGGTCGCTTTTTTGTATTGCATTAAGTTAGAAACTTGATTTTTATAGACCTTAGTATTTTGTAATAATTCAATTTGACACTAGCCGTTCCCGAAAAAGGGGATTTTGACAAACAGACAGACGGACAATAAAATAATCCTAAGGGATCAGGTCGGAGTACCAAAAAAGTACAAATATGATTTAAATGTCTATTTATCAATTACCTATCGTCACATCTAAACTTTGATTCGAGAAGTTTTGGCTACCTATTCCGACATTTGCATTTAAATATTCCCTTAAATTAAAGTTTTGTAATGCAAATGATAACGCAACTGGTTGGAAACTGTAATTCGCTAATGAAAGTGAATTGATATTGCAGAAAAACTTGTAATAATATTTTGTTTTTATAATATATTATTATAAGAATATTATGCCGTTTATTTTTGCGTATATTATTAAAACCAATTTTAGTAAACTAAAATACCTAGCGCATAGACTTCAAAGAAATTACCATACCATAAAATTGAATATTCTTAAACACGATGTATACTGATATAATAGATTCATAAAGGAGACATCTAAGCATGGTAAATTAACTTATTAGTATAATAATAATTAAATAATATCCATAACATAGTTATAATATAATGAAAAAGCGAAGCAATTACTGAAATAAAATGTTTTTAAATGGGCTGTATATTAAATCTACATGTAGAGACCCTTTTATTAAGAGTCTGGACACAAGATAACAATCATCTACCATTAATCAGAGACAACAACCTATACTTGATCTGCTTTAAGTATCAAATAAAGAGAGATCAAGTTATAACTAATAGCAACTTTTGATTGATTCACTCTGCAGCACAGAGAGAAATAAATATATCATAAATGTTTTTCTACCATTTTGAAGAAAAATGACGGACATAGGTGCTTGGTGCGCCGGTCGCTACAAATTAATGATACTGACTCAAGTCTGTAGTTAACACAAGGGCATAAAGAGGAAATTCCTTCCCTTTAAATGCCAACACTCTACCATAATAATATTCCGCTCTTTTGTAATTTTTATCTGCATTTCGCGCTGTACACATTTTGTCCAATCTCTCAATAAGGGGTCCCTACTTACCTGTATTTCTGCGTGTTGAACCGCAATAAATAAAAACCACTGTGTATCATTCAGCTATTAATCATCAGATATTTAAATTAGTTAATTTTTATGCAGATATACATTTAAATGCATTCTTCTCTTATTTACAAAGATGGTTTATAAGTAAACTTATTAAATATGCACCCTAATATACAAGTAATAAAGTAATTATTTGAAAATCTGTTTTATATATGTCAAGGCTTAAGTCGACCAATCATATCATTTCAGTCGTCTTATCGAAATGTCTATTTATTTTAAAAACAGTATATTTAGATACTTTCCAATACAGATAAATAAAATCGTAACTTTGTCATTGTTTTCAGCGAAATTTCGACTTTATCGTTTATACATACATACATACATAGCTTCTTTATTCATTTAGACAGGTATACACTGCATAAATAGCGTCAACAAATATAAATATAATAAAAACATATATCAATCAAAATTCATATCGAAATACTCATTGAGGCTGTAATTACATTGATTTATTAGAATCTTTTTGAATTGTTTTTTAAACTGATTCAGTGGCAAGTTTCTGATTTTGGTTGGTATTTTGTTATAAATTCTTATAACAGAGTTTGTCACGCCAGTATAAACTACGTGAAGATTTGTTTTTAATAGATTTAATTGATCCTTCGATTTGTGTCGGGTATTGTGATCATGCCTTGTCTCATGTAATTGAAATAAGTCTGGATTTTGCAAGTAGAATATAGCACATTTGAATATGTAGCAGTCATAGACTGTTAATATTTTTAATTTCTTGAAAAAATTTCTGCATGATGTTCTACTGCTAATTTTGGCTATTGCTCTGATACATTTTTTTTGTATTAAAAACAAATCTTCAATGTAACTTGAGTTTCCCCATATGATAATACCATACTGTAGGTTAGAATTTACTAATCCATGATAAATATTTATTAATTCCTTTTGGGATATTTTTGAGTTTAATCTTCTGAGTAAATATACATAAGAGATAGTTTTATTTATAACATTTTCAACATGTTGCTTCCATGATAAATTTTTATCTATGGTAATTCCTAAAAATTTTATTGAGTTGCAAAAATCTACTTGGTTCTGATCATTAATTGTCAACTTGTCAGGATTTTCACCATAATTTCCAAATTTGATAGCCTGGGTTTTAGGTATATTTAATTTAAGTCCGTTATTATCAAACCAGCACTGAAATGCATTAATCGAAGTCGCGATATCTTGCTCTAGAATATACAAAGATTCCGCTTTATAGATAAGAGCAGTATCATCTGCAAAAAGAAATATATCTTCTCCAACACAGCAGCTTTGAGGTATGTCATTTATGTAGACCAAGAAAAGAAACGGTCCCAAGACAGAGCCCTGGGGAACCCCTCTAAGTATGTTTTTCATCTGTGATTTTGCTAATCCCCTATTTGAGTTGATTTTGACTAACTGTTTTCTGTTAGAGAGATAGGAACAGAGTAAGTCTAGTGGTTTTCCTCTTACACCGTACTTTTCCAGTTTTGTACATAAAAGATTTTTGTCAACAGAGTCAAATGCTTTCGTGAGATCTAAACAGACACCTACAGATATTAATTTATTATTCCAATTATTTAAAATAGTATTAACACCATTGAAAAGGGACATTTCAATAGACCTATTTTTTATAAATCCAAATTGACTTTTGGTGAGCAGCTTATTTTGTTGAAAAAAGTGCAATAATCTCTGGTATATTAATCTTTCAAAAACCTTACTGAAGTTGCACAGTAAGGAGATAGGACGATAGTTATTTAAATCATGAGGGTCTCCCTTCTTATAAATTGGTTGCACTATTGCTGTTTTCATTTGGTTGGGAAATATACCTGTTTCAAAGCACAGAATGAAAATATATGTTAGAGGACCACTTATGACATCTGCGCAGTATTTAATAACCTTAGAAGGCACGTCATCAATTCCTAGGGACACCTAGACTGAATTAAGTATCTATTTTCAGAATTATTTTCATTAGACATTTCCATTTTACACATCAAGAACTTTGTATGAAATATTTTAAAAATTTGAACAAAACTACAAAGTCAATTTTTATTAGAAGATATTGGTAGATTATGTACCTACTACGGGAATTATTATTTTATGATGCAGTGTAACATTACGTTAAAACGAGTAACAGAAGTCATAAAATAATAATTAATCGACATTAACTGGGTATACAGTGTGTTCACCGAAAGTGGTAACAGTTAATAATTCTTGTATTCTACTAGATCAGGCATGTCAAACTCATATGACATTGCGAGCCACATTACCTATTCTGTACTAAGTTGGGGGCCGCATGATTTTAATGTTAAAAATATTATTAAAATACGATTGTTAGAACGCTTACATTATTAATCTCAATGTTTTTTATCGTCTCGGCGGGCCGTAATCTATGTTTTAGCGGGCCGCGCGTTTGACATTGTTGTATTAGATACAAAAAGAAGTTTAAATAGATTTTTGTTCAACTCAAAATTTATTATCGGAAAATGCTGAGGTGTATTTTTTTGTACTTCAAACTCAACCGGAAGCATACAGTGTACCTACATGCATTTTTTTAAGGGCAAAATACATTTTTTTTACATGTAAAATTTTCATAAAGTTGCATAGGAAAATATTCGAGAAAACTGTTAATTTACACATGTGTGGAGTGCTATAAAAAATAATTATTTTTGTGTATCTAATTAATAAATTGATAACGTTTTTCTCGAATATTTTCTTATGTCACCTTATGAAAATTTGACATGAAGTTTTATAGAGAAAAAAATATAGATTTCGAAAATGTAAAAAAATATATTTCCATTTGAAAAAAGGCGCGTTACCTACCAATTCATATTTCCAATTTTATTTTTTTTTATTGATGATTTTAGACTTTATAATACCTATATTAAATGTATTTCGTTCCATTAAAAATTTCATGGATTTATATAAAAACAGTTTTTTTTTTCAATTCTACGGATTTTGGGCATCACTGGCCATTGGTCAATGTATTGTCACCGCAACGTCGAACGCCATCTGGTTGACCCTGTACACGTATGTGATATACTTAAACAGTATAAAACAAACAACAGTTTGTTTTGTTTTTTTTTAATTCAGCGTAATTCTGAAGCTTTACCTCCAACAAATGCCATATGTATATGACATTGCAGTCATAGCCCGTCTAGACGGTATGAATTTCACTTCACGTAATGAGTGGGAGGAGGACACTCACTTCAAACGCATTGCGCCGTATTTACAAATTGATGTTTTTGTACGGTGAAAGCGTAACAGTTACGATCAGACTGACCCTATCGGGTCAGTCTGATTGAACATTATAGACGCTCGACAACAGAGGTCATAATCGGCTGACAGACCCTTTCGGAACTCGCTATTATTCGGTATTCGGCATTACTCGACATTTTTTTGTTATTCGTCGAATACCGAATAATAGCTAGATTATTCGACATTCCGCGAATACTTGTCTAAAATAAACTTTTAATGAACAAAATTAATAATATTAATATTAATCATCAATATAAAAAGCTATCCAAAAATCAGTCATGTCATGTTGAAGTTAATTAGTTAGGCTTTTTAATTAATATTTAAAGTCCAAAAGGGCAGATTGTAGTGCAAAAAAACTAGTTTTTCTGTACGACTGGGATCAAGTCGGTTGCGCTTTTCTTCGTAAAAACCCTCCAGTATGAAACGCTGGGTTATACAAAACGAGGTATATTCCCCGTAAAATAGGTGAAAGAAAAGGGTTTCCAGCATTTATAAAATGTAAAATCAGTATAATATGAGACTGATTTCTTTAACTTCATTGTTTTCTTTTCTCATGACCTTCGAAAAATTTTAGATTACAATAACAAATAAATGATTGGTAAGTTCATGACTACTACAAGCGTGATATTATCATTTGATAACAAATAAACTATTTTTTATCTTCGTTTTTTTATGTCGAATAAAAATCGCGAGTTATTCGCCTTAGGGAATGGCGATTAATCGGTATTCGACTATTCGATATAACAACTATTGGCGGCATCTCTAGTGAGGGTATTTTAAAAGAAATACAGTGTAACCTCTTTATAACGTCCTTCGTTATAACGAAAACTCCCTATAACGTCGAAATTTTTACAATTTGGTTGGTTTACCTTAATGTATAGATTTTAGGGTAAACCAACCAAATTGTAAAAATTTTATAGCGCAATCGCCATTCTCGAATATGTTCATAAAGAGCACGATTCTGAATCATTACTAACTATTCAACTGATGGCGCCAAACTTATCGAAAAATTCCTATTGTTTGATTCCACCACATCCCAAGTCATGCATAAGATACTTAATAAAATACAAAACAAATATTGGCAAAGCAAAAAACGTCAGACCAAGTAACCAGACTATATGTGTTTGGAATAAATTAATTAGGTGAAATTGGTCATTTTTCTTTCTTCCCTCCATATCACAAAAAACTCTTTATAACGAAAAAAAAATGCTCGTCCCTTGAGATTTGTTATAAAGAGGTTACACTGTAGTTGTAATTGTTTGAACGCTCATTTTTAACATATATTTATTTAGCCTTCAATTTTCGAGGGAGTTAAACGGTTTGAGTAATTTCGACGTCATTTTGTTCAGGAAGGTGACGAAATGATCCCATAAAAATTTTACTCAAATCGGGTCAGTAGTTTTTTTTAATACTGCTTGCTTTTGACTTCGCCAAGTGGGTCGTCAGATGAATCACGATTGTATGTTAAATTGCTTTCTTTGGACTCAGGGAATACCGGGAGTTTTTCCATGGGGGTCGCCCATC
Organism: Xanthostigma xanthostigma; assembly: GCA_963575645.1. Classification (NCBI taxonomy): domain Eukaryota; kingdom Metazoa; phylum Arthropoda; class Insecta; order Raphidioptera; family Raphidiidae; genus Xanthostigma; species Xanthostigma xanthostigma. The sequence continues at coordinate 60,244,483 of OY754464.1, read as the reverse complement.
CTTCATGGGCCGGTCCGGTTCCGGTCTTTTCCTTCTTAGTTACACGGTCACATAGAGGCGGCTGACAATTTCCCCGGCAACTTTTTAGGTCCCAGACCGACCCTGCTTCGAGCACTTGGGATTCATACGCCGCTAGTTGTCCGACCTGTATATTTGGTTTCTGATATTTAGAGAAAACGATATGAAAACTTTTTCGCTAACATGTGCCTAGTTACAAGAGTGTAGATAAGTTTTTTAACACAAGAATACTCACGAAGGAAGGTGTCAAGCAAAATATTAATTACTAACCTAATTTTTTTTCAAGAAGTATTTCCGAATTTTATTTTTTAGTTAGGTATTCGTTATATTTTCTGTTTTATTTTTTATTTTTATGGTCCTGGGGAGGGTAATTACCCCATTTACCCCCCCCCCCCCTATATCTCTACCCTTGCCAAGTTATATAAAACGCTCCTGTCGTATTGTGACACTCTAGTAACCTAGGTATGTTTGAATGTTAATCTTAAATGGTTGAGCTGTTTTAAAAATCATATCAAAGAATTATTTGATGAAATTTTAAAAATTGAATAACTGCGAGTGATCGTGACGAAACAACTTGTCACATTTTCATCTCTGGTATATACAATATGTAATACTTATACATATTCATTGTTTATTGTATAAAACGCTCCTTGTATACATATACTATTCAGATTACAATTGAAGGTCTAAAATTAACATTTTGATTAGAGCTTACTAGAATGTTTAAATAATTACATATTAAGCGGGGTAATAAGTTTTTTCTTACTTTTGATGTGAAGCATCTAGTATCCGACCGAAATTTCGGTTTCGACTTCGGCCTAGTTTCGGCCAAAAAACTGGTTTCGGCTGCCCATCCGGCCGAAACCGAAACTACATTCGGGAGGTTTCGCGCTGAAATGCGGTGCAGATGAGAGCGATAAAGTGTTTTTATGCTTTTATGCCTCCGCGCCCGTGTTTTTTTTTTTTTTTTTTTAGTTTGAGAGAAAACTCTTTTTATATTGATACTTTCGATTTAAGTACCTATTATTTGCATTAAAAATATTTATTTAGTTGTTGTATTTGGTAGGTAGGTACTTATTAATTTTAATTTTATTGTAGTTCGTTAACAAGAGTACCATACAAAATGACCAAAGTTTAGAAGAAATAATTTTGTTCTTAAGATGAAAGAGTGTTTTCTTTTTTTATTGTGTGTACCTATACCCAAACATATTATTAGGTAAATACTTTTTACTAAAAACCAATTTTCAAATCTTAACGTCTGATTAGAACTCTTCAATTAGAAACGTTAATGTATTAATTATATATTTTTTTGTTAATATACCTATTGTCTGAAAAATTGGTCGTTAATTTTATTTATTAAAAAGTAATTTTGTTTTGTAGCTTTTATTTTATTTCATAATATTAAAAAAAAGTATATTTATTTGTGTTTTTGAAATAAGGGGGGTAATAATATGATATGAAAAGTTGTTAATGTTTAGTTAAAATAGCATAGGCTGAATGATTAATATGCGATTAAATTAAAAATAAAAAAAAAAATAATTTAGGCTGATTATGATATAATGTTTACTTTATTTTTCCCACGAAAACATGAACTGGGATTGAGGCCGAAATTCGGTTTCGGTTTCGGCCGTAAAACTAGTTTCGGTCGGACATTAGAAGCATCTATTGGCGCGTTAGTGCGATTCGTATGCCGTGACGCTTCAAGTCGTCGTGCCCCTTCTATGCTACCGCTCTCGACTCCCTTGTGTGTGTGCTCGCTTATACTATTGCTTCTCTGTGTGAGTGCGTTGTTATATATTGGTAAGTTACATTGCAGGGTGAAATTTCGTTACAGGGGTAAGTTACATTACAGGGCGAAATTTAGTTACAGGGCGCAATTTCAGTTAAAGGGCGAAATTTATTTACTAGAATTTCGTTTAAATTTATGTTTCACATCTGTCAGGCGTCACACGACGGCTCATTATTTTTTTTAACAGATTTGCTGTTCAGTTGAAAATAAAAGCTGCTCTAAGCCCAGTTGTTTTTGAAGCTATAGCAAAGCTTCAAAAACAACTGGGCTTGGAGCAGGCCTCGGGACAGGGGATCAACTGGAAATAAAACGAGCGAGCGACATGTGAGATCGTCACGAAATAAAGGCCCACTGCACATATCCATGCTCACACCATAGCTTAGACATTCGTATACATCGTGATGAAACATATATTGTGCACTTACCCTCATTAAAACGAAGAGAACGATGTATGTTTCATCACAATGTGTGCGAATTAACACACTCAAATCGGTATCACAACTTTTTTCCTTCCCGTATTTATATATAGATTTTAGATTTGAGTATTTGTCGTATATTCCCCACACGATTATTTTTGTATTAAGCTGCGTAATTTTTTCATACCGCTAAAAAATTACATTGATAAAAGCTAGTAGTGGTTTATGTATCTAGAATGTAATGACGTATATAATATGTACGATGTGTGACAACATTTTTGAAAACGAGAGCGTCATCGAGTTTCAACAGTTACGCGGGTCATAATTACATTACGTCCGAGATATATAATATATTTTTGCAAAAAAATAGCTTGTTTTCACTTTATTTTCAGTATATTTTGAACATTTCAGGCTGTTCAATTATTGCGTAGCTACTTCACTTCTCTTAGGTTTGTGAAAATTACTATTCGCGCCAACTGTTGTTTCTCACATACACGTACACGCATGAAAAGTAAGTTTTATATAGGGGATGAGCAAAAATGTTTTTGTATGGTTGACAAGTTCTCATAAAAATGCGATCATTTAAAAATATAAATTTAAATAAAGCCACCATAGTGTCTAACAAAATATTGTGAAACAAAATGGAGGAAAGGATGACACAAGCGGACAGACAAGACTTATTTTTAATCTGTATCGTTACTCTTGACTTGATACGTATCTTGTTAAGTTATTGCGCGGTTCCTTTCACTTCTGATTTATCATTGAGATATTTTTTATCTAACCTCGTATTTCTATTCTATGAAATACATACACAGAATAGACAATTACATTAAAAATTGTCAGTGTGTGACATTTGAACGTTGGATTATTTGTTTATTATGTAAATATATTAAGTACACGTTTATCTAAAAATGTCAGGTGCGTAGCAAAAAGTAAAAATTGTTATAAACTAAGGGTTCACATCTACCCGAAAGCATTTTGTTGGGAATTATGTATACGCTAGGAAAGTATCTTTGACATGCGATCTTTGCGCCATCTCGTGTTTGATTTTTTAAAATATGGTTCACTCGAAACTTACAAATCCATGGAAACCAGCGTTATTCTTAATTATGAAAAAATATTTACGCACAATGTCAGTAAAAAAACTACATAAATTATATAAATTTTTTATTTCAAAATTTTTTTGATAACAAAATAACAATTATGATATTTTTCATGTATTTAATAATGATTACAGACGTACTGTGGCAGTTCATTTTTTTCCCTCTCTAATTCATAAGAAAATCCAGGAAAACGGTGGAATTGTAATTTTGGATGTTTAGTTGTTGTATCTTTACAATCAACAATACAGCACTTACGATTTGATAGCTTTTTACCCATTTTATTCAACAATTAACCCTTATTAAAATGCACGTATAACATATGACACTATAAGGTTTTGGCTGAACCATAATTAAAAAAAAAAAAAACACGAGAGGGCGCAAATGTCGCTTGTCAAAAGATACTTTCTTAGCGTATATAGGATTAGTCTAAGATCCCGACTTGGCTTGACCTTCACCCATCGAGTTTTGTAATGAAATTTAAATTTTGATAATACATGTATTAAAAGAGAAAACTTGATTTAGTCGACATTCAATTTCGCGTCACAGCTATTTTTAATAAGACTCTATAACTACAAAATACAAATTCGAAATTACCTGTTTATATACCTGTCTACCTGGTTTTATGTCAGGAATCAAAATTTCGACCAAACATTGGCATTTTATATGCATATTTTACTTTCGATTGCTAATAAATTTATCTGAAAACTCAATAACTACATTTCAGAAATAAAATTAACAACTTTAATTGTTTACTGAAAATAGCTGTGACGCAAAATTCAATGTCGACTAAATCAAGTTTTTTTTCTCGGTGCTGAATTAGACAGAATATTTTGCCCTAAAATCCGGACATATCTTTTTTTTTCACTTCTCTTATTATTTTTAACATAGATTGTTCCACACTAAACTTACGCACTGTATACATATCAGTGACGTCCGCCACTGACATCTGCCAGTCAACAGTGTCGTCCATGTCCAATACAACATTGTATAAGATTAGCATATAATACATGAAATGAACGCATAATGACAGCACACATAAAACAACTACTTGAGGTTGTAATCGCGGTTATATTATTTGTATTTGCTAATGTTCCATTTAACCTTGCTATGCATTTCCGGATTCTATATAAAATAACACGATAGGTAATAACAGATTGCTCTATAATCTGTATGCAAGTAAGTATTCTAACCTTGGCTGTGTTACATGTGTTATTCGAAATTGCGAACCGATGTGCGTAAAGTGACTGTTATCAGTTATCAGTTTGTTCTAGAACTTTATCAAGTTGCAGCAGAGGAAAAACTGGGAGGATTTGAAGTAAAACTTTAAACAGCGTAAACACTAATATATTTTGGTTGTGATCTTAACTACATACATCATGTTTATGACTAGCTTCATAAAATTATCACAGTTGGCTATCGCTATACTATACTCTTGGCGTTTCACTATTCAGCCCTGCTCCCTGTGTTTTATTTCTACTATGCGAACAGGAAGTGTCGCCGTGCCGGTCGAGTTTACCTGTCAACGTACTACCCGCAGGCCAATTCCGATCGTCTCTCTGCTCCTGACGATGTCGTTTTTAGGACTCCGTACCGTAGGATCTGACGGAACTCTATTGTTGTGGCAACGCTGTCCATCCGTCTGTCAGAGACTTCTAGCTTCTAAGCGAAATGAGATATCGACTTGAAATTCACACAAATATGTAAATTCTTGACCCAGAGACGAATATCGTATTTAAAGTTATAAAAATAGGGGTGTCACACATACAAGCCGGAGAATTATTTTAAATTCTATCTATGTTTATGGGATGTCATTGGAAAAAGCTTTGAAAGCAAAGCACAAATATATTTAAAAGAAAAACTTTTGCATAGGTTAACACTTTAGGAGGCAAACATAATCATGGTTTTAGACATATTTTGTTACCAGGCATATCATAAAAACGGCTTTACAATGTATCAAAACAACAAAATACTAAAAATAGTTTATTATAAAGTAGAAAAAAAGGCGTAAGTAATTTATGAAGGCAAAAATTCAACAAACGTTTAGTCGTCATAGTGTTATAACTCATATTATTATTGAGTATAAAACTATACCAGAATAACAGACCTAGACCCAGTCCGCTCGATGGCCGAGGGGACAAGAGCGTCTACGTTGAAACCATAAGGTTGTTGATTCGATCTTGAACAACGTCAGTATTGTTTTTACAATTTTTCTAGATTTTCCATAGTACGGAACTCTTAGTGCGTGAGTCCGACACGTACTTGAGTTTTTGACGTGATAACGTCTTATAAATTGGTGAATCACCAATATTATAAATTGATAAAACACCGGCTGCATGTTCGAAAAAGTGTAACGTAACGTTCCTAACGTTCCGCCTGACCCTGTGCGTGCTTTTTGCTAATTTCTCGCTCAATTTAAATCAGATCGGTTTGAAACCAGTCTTAAACGAAAGAGGAGAACATTTTACATAGATTTCGTATAACAGAATTAGCCTAAACAGTTTTTTTATACAAATTTATATAGAAAAATATTTTATACAAATTTATATAGAAAAATAGCTGTATAAATGCAATGTTGTGTAATGCATGGCGCGACGCGGTCGGTTGTCTTTGTTTGCCGTACATGGAAATTAGAAGCAAACGTATGTCTTGTCTTAACATGAAAACGGCTGCATTTCTAATGTTTAATTCAATTTTTTGACATTAGTATATTGTGAAATGCAAAGCCTGCTAAGTTAAGTATTGGAATAACTAAATATTATTAGAACATATAATACTTTGTAAGTTGCAAACGTCACTTTTGACATTTCTTATCATTCCGACACCAAGGATAAGCGGATTGAAACCAAATTTTGGGAGGTTTAGGTTATGTATTACGGAATACGTTATCACGTAAAACTATCGTCCGTAAACCGACTTTACAGACAACCATTTTTTGACGTGATAACGTCTTATAAATTGATGAATCACCAATCTTATAAATTGATAAAACACCGGCTGCATGTACGAAAAAGTGTAACGTTCCTAACGGTCGTAACGTTCCTAACGTAACGTTCCTAACGCGTAACGTTCCTAACGCGTAACGTTCCGCCTGACCCTGTGCGTGCTTTTTGCTAATTTCTCGCTCAATTTAAATCAGATCGGTTTGAAACCAGTCTTAAACGAAAGAGGAGAACATTTTACATAGATTTCGTATAACAGAATTTGCCTAAACAGTTTTTTTATACAAATTTATATAGAAAAACAGCTGTATAAATGCAATGTTGTCTAATGCATGACGCGACGCGGTCGGTCGTCTTTGTTTGCCGTACATGGAGATTAGAAAATAACGTATGTCTTGTCTTAACATGAAAACGGCTGCATTTCTAATGTTTAATTCAATTTTTTGACATTAGTATTTTGTGAAATGCAACGCCTTCTAAGTTAACTATTGGAATAACTAATTATTATTAGAACATAATACTTTGACAGTTGCAAACGTCACTTTTGACATTTCTTATCATTCCGACACCAAGGATGAGCGGATTGAAACCAAATTTTGGGAGGATGTTTGATATGCAAATATGAAGTGGCCTATTGTTTTTGGGGAAAATCGGCGCATGCGCAAAAGAGATACATGGCATAGTTGTTTTTTATATAATAATAGTATACTTTTTATAGTGTTTTATTATTCTACTTAATAAAATTTACCTAAATTTGAAGCGAAAGATGCAATATCATAGATTCGAATTATTATAATTATTATATAAATTTAGGTTATGTATTACGGAATACGTTATCACGTAAAACTATCGTCCGTAAACCGACTTTACAGATAACCAATTTTTTTTTTATTTTTTCGTTACCTACTTTTATCGCGACTAAAAAATTTGCAGTTCATAAATGTTCGATTTCCGATATGATTTTAAAAATAGTTGGCGGATAAACTTAAAAAATGCAACAATTTTTTTATGTGAAACATCTAATGGCGCATTTGCTTGGTAGTAAAACCGTGGAAGTGAAAAGTGTTACGTTTCAATTGGCACGACGCCGTTCATAGGACGTGTTAGGTTTCATTGACGCTTGCTCTGTGTATGCGTTGGACAGCTGTGTATTAGTACTTATTGTGTGTGTGTGTGTGTGTGTGTGTGTTGGAGTGGCGAACATGGCGTTTGTTGATACATTTAATTTAGTTACTTAAATTTCGTTAGATGACCGGAAATTCAGTTACAGACCGAAATTTAAATACTAGAATTTCACTTTTCACATTTTTTTTGTGATTTATAATACACCACAAAAATAATTAAATTAAATTAATACACCTGCTAGAAAATAAAAAATCTATAAAATCATTAAGTTCTCTCCCGCGTTTTTCTTGTATTAAAATTATTGTTCAGTAGGCCAGGGGTCGGCAACTTGCGGCTTGCGCCTCTTTCGATGTAAAGTTGCGGCTCTCCAGTTCCATACGCAAAACCTAATTATTAATTTATTATTCTAGCTAAAATACTTTAATATGTTTTGTGCTGAAAACATTTGTGTTTTTATATGAATAAATATTATTTCGTATTTAAAGTCGTTTATTTTAAATCAAAAATCAAATATAATACCTATTGTAACATTGAAATGAAAATTTTTAACGGCTCTTTAAAAATTGAGAAATTTTAAAAATTGTAACTTTTGGCTCTTCCGTCTCAAAAGGTTGCCGACCCCTGCACTAGGCTAATGAAGGTTTTCTGAAGGGCGTCGAGAGACAAACAGATTAATACGTATTATCAGGTGATATAATCTTTGGATATGTCGAATTGATATTTGATACTGACAAGCCTCTTGAGGTTCGTTGTAATCAGCAAGGTTTACTGTATATTATGTCCATCAATTTTACCGTGCATAGTTCTATATTCGACTGTCGCCAAACAATTATATATGCGTATAACAATACATAACAATGTACATGTAATATCACTGTCGTAAACCAGCTGCTTATGGAAAATATCTGTTTCATTGTTACTATATTTAGATATACTTGCTTTCCTTACACGTCGCGCGTTCTGATATAATAGCTGAAGCGTAAAAAAAATAATCATTGTACATCGTAGATAATTTTTTTCTCTCTTTAAATCAGATATAAGAAAGCACATTTAGTTTACAGTTAAGAATTAATTTTATAAACTAGATAATTTAATAAAAACTACAAAACCGCAAATTTTACGATAATGAATCAGTATACCTAAGTGCTTAAAATCAATTGAATTCAGGATTCTCGAGATTGGATGATACAGTCACGAGTCAAAAGTTGTAGAGTCAGTGTTCAAAGCTCTGGTTACTTATAGATTGACCGCGTCGAAAATCGACGGAGAGAGGATATTTGGAAAAGTATCTAGAAATAAAAGAATTGTATCTAACTGTTTATATACTATTTTAAAGAGACAATACTGAACCAGGGCAGTACCTATGGTTTTAGAGGCCCCAGTGCAATCATTCTCGGAGGCCCTTCCTGATGGAAATTGTCTTCTAAACAAACAAATGTTCGAACTTACTACGGGGTAATGAAAAAACACGTTATATTTTTGCCAAAGAAAAGTTTATATAACTTAAAAACTGTTATACTATTTTTGATGAAACTTTTTTTGAAATGTAACATGATTTCAGAAATGCTTTACTTATAGTCTGTGTTTTATTTCCTTATTTTATCGTTAATTAGTTACTTTAATAATTTTTTGGTATACATACTTTACGAATCTAAATATAGGTATATATAAAAGAAAACCGTAACTGACTGACTGATCGATCAACGCACAGCTCAAACCACTGGACAGATTAGGCTGGAATTCGGCACACAGATATAGTTATTATGACGTAGGCATCCACCAAGAACAGATTTTTGAAAATTCAACCCCTTAAAGAGTGTAACGGGGCCGGGGTTCAAAACTTGCATGGAGAAATCATATAAGATATGTGTATTAATTCGAAAATGCGCAGGATTACTCCTGTCAACAAATTAATAAACACGTGTTTCGTGCTTTTTCAAAAACAACCTCTTCAGAGGATGAAAAGAGGTTAATAGTCTAAAAATCAACATGGGTTTTATTTTCAAGGTTTGTCAGGACGTTGATCACGTGAATGTCATCAATTTTGAAATTTATTGTGGGAGTGCTACGTCGAGAAAGGAGTACCCAAAATGCCAAATAATGGAAATGCATCCGTGTTTCGTTTCAATCGCGTGTCGTGGCAACATAATAGCGTAGTTTTTTTACTATAAGACGCTTCTTTTTATATAGAAAAAGGGACTCAAATTTTGGATGCGTCTTATGGTCCGAAGGTAACATTAAAATATTTTTTTTCAATAAATTGTGTAATTTATGTTAACAATAAATAAAAATTATTATCCGAAAGAACATTAAAATATATTTTTCTAAAAACCATCTTATAAATTTGAGGTGCGTCTTAGGGTAAGGCCACATGAAGAGCGTTCAACGCGCGTTGGCCCAATACGGTATGTCTATCTTTAATAGGTAATAAAATGCTAATTAATGTATAAGTTCAAAAATATGATCAAAAATAGTACGCATATAATTATTTGCGTGCAAGTCGTTCCAGTTTCATGACTTCAGAAACAAAAACAACGCAACGTACCTATTACAAAATTGTTGGTGACGTAATATTTTTTTTACACGTTTTGACTGAAGTTCCAACTCGAAGGACCACCTGTAGCGAACACGAATATGTTTAACAAACAACTTAAACAACACACCACGCGATCTCTTTCCTCCTGACTGACGACGCGAATTTAAATATTCTTTATGGAAAATTGTAAATAAAAATAACATATGTCAACATTTCACCTACATTTTTTGCTACAATTTTATATTTTAATACACAGAGAATGAAAAATAGGGAAAACTTGTTTACGAAATAAATGTATCGTAAATAAAACGTTAAGCCTTTTGTTTATTTTTAAATTTGTCAACTAGCGATATATACAGCTTATTATTGCAATAAATCGGTCACGCTAAAACAAAATTGCTATGTCGCACACATAGTACAAAGGTGACACAACTGAAAAAAAGCAATTTTTTGCAATTCGATATTTATCTGGATTAAGTTAAGGCCGCTGCACACGAGGCTGGATTTGCCGATAGATTCTTTGTTAGATTTGACTACTAGTTTTCTAGCGCTGGCTTTCTTGATTGCTCTTATGTGCTCGATTAACACGAGACGTCTTTCCAAGATTGTTTTGTAGGTAGGTTCGGTGCATGTGCAGTGGTACCTAGTTAAAACGGTAACAAACGTTGAAGTTTATTGTCTCTGAACAGAACACTCACTATGGCACAGTGTTTGTTTGTGGCCATTTGTTCATGTCGCTTACGTGACAAAATTTTGATTTCTGATTGGTTCTTGCTCTTAGCAAGTAGAGGACCTATCAAAAAAAATAGCCCCTGTTCTAATCTTAAAATCCATCTTTTGAGCTAGCTGGTGATCTTGCAGTGACATATTTCCAGCCTCATTGCCAGCCTGCCGGCAAGCAGAAGTCCTCGCAGTGTTTCTAGCCTCGTGTTCAGCGGCCTTAAGGTTTTTTTACTGGGATTTGAACGGTTTAGAACCAGTCCGTTTCATAAACGACGTCAAAAGGCTGCGAAATACATGTCTCTATTTATCTATGCAAATCTGTATCTGTCATTATTATTAAGTGTATAAAAATTCAGCAGCTTTACTTAGTAACGAATTTGGTTTGATAAGTAAAGGCCGCTTTCACACGAGACTGGAAACACTGCTAGAAACACTACTTGGACTTCTGTTGGGCGACAGGCTGAGTACGAGGCTGGAAATGACATCACTGCGGGCTCACCTACTATCTCACAAGATAGATTTTAAAATTAGAACAGGGGCTATTTTTCCAAATCTTCTTGGTTTCCGGGCTTGTATGCCGTGGTCCATTGGTATTACTACCTAAAGTTTCGTCTACAACTGCGGTAGACATTATCAAAGGCGATGTGGTAGCGGGCGAAGCTTCCTTCTAGGCTGATCACAGGTAAGTGTGTCGACAAACGTGTGGTACTTCCGCCTTTTATAGCCAACGTGCTCGTGTTCTCTACTCGGACGTAGTATGCTCTTCTGTGATTGGTCGTTCCATTCAGTGAGTTGGTATTGCACAGTGCTGGTGTCCAGGTTTTACTATATTTATTTTTCTTGCTAGGTCCTCAGCTTTGTCTGAGGAAGAACCAATCAGGAAACAGTATTTTGTCACGTGGGCGACATGAACAAACGCACACAAACCAATCTGGCGTCATTCTGCTCATAGTCAGACAACAGACACGTTTTGTTCTGTGTATATATTTGAATTACCAGATCAATCCACAAAACAAGCTTGAAAAGACGTCTCGTGTGAAGCGAGCACATAAATGTAATTAAGAAAACCAGCGCTAGAAAGCCAGTAGTCAAATCTAGCAGGAAATCTAGCGGAAAATCCAGCCTTGTGTGCAGCGGCCTTAAGTGCCGTGTACCTACTTAGTCTCTTGTTGCTTGTACGTAGACTATATACAAATACACTGTTTGTTCGATATGTGGTCAATTGTTAATTAACTATAATTTTCTTAATTGATATTTCCCCGTTAAAAAATGAAACAATACCCAATTATTGAGGACATCTACGAGCAAGACGGGCGGTCCCCGGCGAACCCAATATACTTTAAAAATGTGAGTCTAATGCTCCCACCATTAAGTTAGTCGCTCGGTTGTTATTTTTGCATTACAATATGTTTCGTGTATCAGATATGTATCATTAAGTAAGCCAATGATCTATAATGCATATAGATCTTTTTGATTTTCGTATCTATCACATAGATCTCTATTGGCAATACCATTAAACACATACTTCTCCAAGCAAGCAGTGTTTTGTTATCTAAGACTTTTAACGGTGTCTTAAATGGATATCTCTTATTTAAGTGTGGTAAACCTCGATTATACGCTCACTTGTATCTAAAAAAAAATATTTTCTTTCGGCTTTACTGTTTTCGACCGTTTTAAATTCTATATCGTAAATAGATTTGTAATTAAAAATTCCAGCCAATTGGGCGACGGGACCATTCCAACTTCAAAAACGTTGACATTTGATTATAATAAAGAAAATAAAATTTCTGATATCGTGTGAGGTGACGCGGGTAATTGCTAGTTTTCAATATGATATTTGCTATTCGTTGCCATGGTTACCTACATAATATGTTCCACGTCATGTAAACATTAATCAAAGCATGCCGAACTTGTTTATTTCTGACAGATCCATAAAACAAAAGAGCGGCTGATTTTTTTTTTATTTTCAAAATATTTCCGAAACTATAAAGTTTAGAAAAAAAAATTTAACGAAACTTTCTTGAAAAAATAAATAAAATAATAATACGTTATGAAAAATATACCATCATCATATAAAAAAACACCGTTATAGCAAATATCTCTTCTGCGTATGCGCCGATTTTCCCCAAAAACAATAGGGCTCTTCATATTTACATATCAAACATCCTCCTAAAATTTAGTTTCGATCCGCTCATCCGTTTGACCTGTATCGTGTTCACAGACAAACAGACTAACAGACGCACAGAGTTTTTCCAAAAATATGTTTTTTGGATTCGGGGGATCTCAAAACGGAAAGATATTGTAAAATTTTTGAAAAGTGATTTTTGACCTAAACTAGTACCATTCCCCACTGTGGGTTGGAATGGTAAAAAAACTAAGTTAGATCTCACAGTATGTTCGACTAGAATTTAGAAGAAATAATGAGAAGGGGCGACTTAAAAATTGTACTCGACGGCTTGAAAATGGTACAAAAAAATGTATGAATATCTTTAATTTTGTGTTCATTTATGGGGTCGCTTTTATTGTAATCTAATCTTGATGCAAAACACATGCTTTTAGTAAAATATTGAATGATAAAATAGTAAGTAATGACGTAAAATAATACAACTTATTGTTTTCTGTCATACCTATGTGTTTTTTCTATTAAATGTGTTTTATTACGGTAATTAATTACGAAGTTTACAATATTTTACAACTCTTAATCATAACCTTAAAAATTGCAAAATTAATGACGAAAGGATTTTCGTAATTACTTTAAAAATAACAAGTTATGCTACTTCAAAATTTAAGACTTGACAACTGTTCGCACTGTGCCGTTCTCAGTGCGTGTGACGTCACACGGCACAAATGTCATATTTATAAGCTCTGTTTCACGCTGTGTGAGAACGGTAAAAGAACCGTCACAGTCTTGCGCAGTAGCTCAAAAACCGATTCAAATATTTTCGTTTTAGGTAATGCGCAATACGGTGACGGTTCTGTGATCGTTCTCAGATAGCTTGGAACAGAGCTACAGTAGCTAATATAGTACAGCAAGTCATGAAGGCGACAGATATTGTAGAGTTGAAGAGTTGAATACATGTAAAATCGAATGAGATATCAATTAGGAAGTTTGACATAATATTTCATTTTTTTTAAACTATAATAAATACTGCATATATATACCTAACCTATAATAAAATATAGGTTGTACGTATCACAAATGTATAGACGTGCGTCTACTATATTATGGTAGCTGCGTTTATACGTTGTCTATTTTTTTCTGACACATAGGTTGGTCATTAAAAAGTAGAAAATAAAATTGTCATCCTTCATTTATACCATAGTCCTCGCATAATATCGTATCTACGTAAAGCTTTTTGCTAATCTTGATTCTAATTTTCATTATTGTAAGATTGTAACATTAGTGCTGTGTATATATGTATATAAGTAAAGTTAAATTGACTAGTGGCCATATTCATCAAACACTATTAAAGATAGAAATGACTAATCTTCGAACAAATTTATTCGTTAGATTAAAATTTATTTCCAATTCACCAAGCATATTATCACGTAAAATAGTTAGTTGACGAATAACTTACACACTGCACTATACTCCTGGGTATTTTTGTTGAATATTGTGACGCTCACTCAAAAATACGACCGATGGCGTTAGTGTAGACGTCAAAGCAACCAATTTCATAAAATAATAATGTTTCATTCTAACCCAATTGCACACAAAACTTCCACCAACATTAATGTTTTACAAGTTTACAACTGTACCACTTCACAAAAGGTTAATTAAGTATAATTTACAGGAACAAACTATAGATATAAGTACTCCACGCTTATAGGTTGGGTATTATTATCGATGTGGCGGCCATTATTATTTTATCAGCGAATAAAAATTTATACCCTAGCAGTAAGACAGAATAGATTTATACCTGCAGTAAACATAATTAAACTTGGTGAATTGAAATATCGCTATTTATTGGGAGGATTAGAATAAATGAACCGAATAAATAACTACGTAGTCGGTGAATATGGCCATAGGTTAACCACAGTTTTTCATATTTTTCAGTTTTCAACTTTGTCGGCAGTCCTCAATGACTGCCCTTTTTTATTAAGGATAAATAACTACTACCTAATATTTCCGAACGGACACACTATAATATGCATAAGAGAAGGCATTGTAGTGTAACGGTGAATAGATAAAGTAGCATATTAGCAGATGTGGTGTGGCTAATTTTTCTAAGAACACGTGACCCGATCATATAAGAGATGTAATCGATTTTGAAAAGCTGTGTAACGTTTCAGTGGCTCTGACGTAACGCAATTACATGTAAAACTAAACTATTAATCGACATAAATAAACGTCTATAGCCGACACCGTAGCACCTAACTCGAAAGTACTCGATTCAATATAGTATAAATAAACTATTTACATCTAGCCCCTGCATATGTTTTATAGGGAGTCCCCATTCACTCCTCCCCTTTTTGACCTCGTATCAAGCGTCGTCACACCAACACCTTCTCGAGAAACTCTCCCTCTGCGACAAAGAGACAAAAACTGCTCCTGCGAGAAACTCCCCGCTAAGTTTGATTGTAAAACAAAAAAAAAAAAAAAAAACGGATGACACAGTTATGTCCACGGTGGCTTGAACAGTTGAACCTATCCGCTCTTGGGTAGACGCGTATCCTGCCACAGACCTCATTGAATTTAAATAAAAAGGAGTCTAGGAGATGTGCTGGGAGGCTGAAAATTTTAAATTATATGTTTTTTTTTATGTGAGAAATCAAAAAAAAAAAAACAAAAATGACTGGTCAAAAAATTAAAAAAAATATTTTTTGATCTAGACAACAGTGCCTCCGACCGGGTTCAACTATAGAATAAAATAGAATAGAATTTATTTGAAATACATTCAGATAAACTCATAAGTACAAAAAAATCATCAAAATCGGCCAAGCAGTTTAGTAGGAGAAGAATTACGAATACACGGACACCGAAATTTTATATACAGAATGATTTTTAAGTTGATTCTTTTTTTTAAATAATATAGACGAACAAATATTTCAAGTAACTTTTTATCAAAACTCAAAAATGAAAGAGAAACGAACTTTTCAAGTTTTATTAAATTTTATCAAATTTTGAAGTCGATCCTGGCGTTATGATATGTCACTATGGAAATATGTTATGTCATTATCAAGTATTCACAGAAATTGTTCGAAGTTGTCCCCGTTTTGTTGGACACAAAGATGCGTGCGTCACAGCTATGCTTGTAGTAGCGATAAGGGTCGTCCGCGAATTATTCGGGATGCATTTCTTATTCGTGCTATCATTTCTTCGCGTGTGTCAACCGGGCTTTTGAATTAATTAATAAAATAAATAAAATTGTTGACCCAGTTTTCTCAGATCATACGATATATTGACAAAAAATAATAAAAATACAAATCAATATAACACAAGATGACGTTTCGATCCGGATTTGGATCTTCTTCAGAAATATCTAAAAAATATAAAAATTTATTAGTATTAAGTAATTTATTATCTAATAGATTTCACGCAAGATTGAAACTTTGAATGATTCAAAAAATAATATTATTTTTTGAATTTGAATCATTCAAAGTTTCAATCTTGCGTGAAATCTATTAGATAATAAATTACTTCATACTAATAAATTTTTATATTTTTTAGATATTTCTGAAGAAGATCCAAATCCGGATCGAAACGTCATCTTGTGTTATATTGATTTGTATTTTTATTATTTTTTGTCAATATATCGTACGGTCTGAGAAAAATTGGTCAACAATTTTATTTACTTGAAGAGTTCTATTCAGACGTTAATCAAAGATTTTAATTAATAAAATTTAAAAAAATTAATTAAACTTTGAAAGGCTCTTTCTCTCTTATTTTTGAGTTTTGATAAACATAGTGCTGGTTTGGACAAGAATTAAACATTTTTTACATTTTAGAGCAAAACGGTAAGTACTTCCTTGGCGTATGTTAAACGGACTTTTGAATTGATGATGATAATAATAATAAATAATAATAATATATTGTGTCATTTTGACTATACCTACAGTATATGACAAGTCACAAAGCAGATAATATAATTTACAAAGCAGATTATATAGTTATAAAATCAGATAGGTACTTTATAAAACATTTTAGATAATAAAAATTTCTTTACAGCTTTAATAAATTTATTAAATTTAGATCTTTAATTATTTTAATTTCATCTGGTAAACAGTTGTAACTTTGAGTAGCGCTATCCATAAAACCATCTTTTAAAACTTTCAACCTGTGCTAAGGTGTTACGTAGCAGTCATTTTGACGCGTATTATGTTTATGTATTTGGTTAAAGGTGCTTACTTCAAGCTTACTTATGTGAGTTTTGAAAAAGGTTAAAAATACAGGCAATGGGCAATATTTGCAACTGTACGAATAAATCTTTGCTGTGATGATGCTGTCCAACGCCACATATTATTCTCAATGCTCTTTTTAGCATCACAAAAACATTATCAAGTTGAGACCTACCCCAGAAGATGATTCCGTATGTGCAATGGCTTAAAAAATGGGCATAATAGACCATTATAAGAGATTCCATTGTCGTTATAGGCTTGAGTCTTCGTAATAGATAGCAAGCTTTACTCAATTTGGTATTCAGATCCATAATGTGATGATGCCAGATAATTTTCTGATCTATCGTAACTCCCAGAAATTTTAAGGTTTCAACTTGACGAATTGTACCGGAGTTTATGCTGAGCCGAAAGCTTTCATTGAAAGGTAGCATTTTGTGATAGAAACCACATAAATTGAGTTTTTGTTTCGTTGAGTTTAAGGTGGTTATCATTACACCAGCTACGCATAATGGAGATAGCAGTTTGTGCATTTCTAATAGTTGAGTTTTATTTATATGGGATAGTAGAATACTAGTATCGTCCGCATATATCACTGTTTTGACATTGTTAGTAAACTGTAAAGGTAGTAGGTAAACAAAATTTAAAAAATATTTTTAACAAAAAAATTGAACCGACTTCACACTAAAAAGTAAAAAATAATTGCGTATTGAAATGTTTTGGAGTCGGTGTAGTTCTCGGAATAGATTTCATTTTGGCTGACACCGACTCCAAAACATTTCAATACGCAATTATTTTTTACTTTTTAGTGGGAAGTCGATTCAAATTTTTTTGTTAAAAATATTTTATTTTTCTCTTTTTAGTGTTAATCTAACACTAAAAATCGGTGAACATACATAAAAAAACATTATGCGTTTCTTTGAAATTTGAGAGTTTCCCTCGATTTCTCCAGATTCCACCATCAGATCCTGACTTGGTTCCGATGCGACCACCTCTGAGGTGCACTCTTTCGAATAAACAAAAAAATTTGAAAATCGGTCCATAATTGACGGAGAAATCGGTGAACATACATAAAAAAAAAAATATATATATACAGACGAACATAGAACCTCCTCCTTTTTGTTGAAGTCGGTTAAAAAATTTAATTAAACTTTAAACGGCTGTTTCTCTCTTATTTTTGAGTGTTGATAAAAAAGCTAGTTAAAATATTTGTTCGTCTATTTTATTTCTACACGCTGTTAAAAAAAAGAAGAATCAACTTAAAAATCCTTATGTATAAAGATATTGTTGTAGATTATAATAAACAGCCAACATTGAATTTTTAGCTGAATTTGGGAGTTATTTAAAAGAAGGAAAATATAGGTACCTATTGTATGCAGCCACTGGAATCTGTCAGAAATATCTAACGAAAAATAGACGCTGATGACCTCAGCTGTTGAGCGTCTATAATTCACAATCTCTCTCTCTCTCTCTCTCTCTCTCTCTCTCTCTCTCTCTCTCTCTCTCTCTCTCTCTAACCAAAACTAATTATTACTCTGCACTATTTCAGGATGGACAGTTATCAGAAGATCGAAACCTGGTACCTTTACCCTATAATAATATATGTACAGGGTGTCCCATTAAGAATGGGACATAGAACAACCGCAGATTCTCCAATTCAAAATAAAACGATTAAGCGAAATATGCTTAGATAAAATGTTACTCGCTCTACCAGTGGCGTACGGCAGGAGTAAGTAATGCTTGTACCCCTTCTAAATGTTACGCCGCTGTCTAAATTTTAATTTTGACTATAATTTTAATTTTTTTGATATTTTCTAGGTCAATAATGTACACTTGCTAGTTTGTTGTAAAGTCATTGGTTTTCGAGATATTCGCAGTTTTTTTAAGACAAAATTGTAAAAATGAATATTGTTAATAATAATACAAATAAAAAGTACATGTCTATCTATCTTTAACTGCGAATATTTCGAAAACCAATGACTTTACAACAAACTAACAAGTGTAAATTTTTGACTTAGAAAATATCAAAAAAATTAAAATTATAGTCAAAATTAAAATTTAGACAGCGGCATAACATTTAGAAGGGGTACAAGCATTACTTATTCCTGCCGTACGCCACTGGTAGAGCGTACTGAACTATTTTTTTTATTGTTAGGTGCATTTTATGATATTTAACAAGTGTGCCGATTTGAGTAAAATTATACGGTGTATTAAAAAAATTATGGACATTAATAATTTTTCAGTTTTCGGAAACGAGTAACATTTTATCTAAGCATATTTCGCTTAATCGTTTTATTTTGAATTGGAGAATCTGCGGTTGTTCTATGTCCCATTCTTAATGGGACACCCTGTATATACACATCCAGTCACAGTTCATTTACCCAGTCAGTTGATTGCACAGTTTAATTATGTGTACGTTATTAAAAACTTTTTATATTGCTGTTATTATTACCGACGCGGACGGACGACTGGATAATTAGATATGTATCGATGCTTATAATAATGATTAATTCACAGAATTTTAATTTAATATAATATTATTATGTAGGTATTATTTCGCTAGTGCCTACGTGATGTAAACACGAGCTGTAAAAAAGTATCTGGGAAACACAAATTTTAGTACAGTAGGTTTCCTTTTCACTTAGAGGTGTCACTTTTACAAGCGTCTTTTAATTACCAGTAAAAAAATTAACGTTTTCCGTTTTTAACTGGCATACTCAATTGCAGAAAGCAATGTCAGAAAGTCTGATCTGACAATCAAGGGCGTAGATATTTATTTTTCTGGGGGGGGGGGTGAAGCAAAAAACAAAACAAACAAGAAAACTTACGAAGAAGGTATTAAGCAAAATATTAATTCCGAAACTAATTATGGTACAAAATACACTGTTGCAATCGTGTCTAAATTTTGTTTTTTAGTTAGATATTCGTGATATTTTCAGTTTTATTTTTTATTATTATGGTCCTGGGGGGAGGGGTAATTACCCCCTTTACCATCATATCTACGCCCTTTGCTGACAATATGATTTTTGCTATTCGTTTCCATGGTTAACTACATATGTTCCACGTCATGTAAAAATTAATCAAAGGAAGCTTAACTAGTTTATTTCTGACAGATCTACAAAGAACAGCTGATTTTTGTTATTTTCAAAATATTCCGAAAAACAATTTTTTAACAAAATTTTCTTTTAAAAATAAATAGAATAATAAGCCGTTATGAAAAGTATACCATTATTATATAATAACACCGTTATTACATATATCTCTTCTGCGCATGCGCCGATTTCCCCCAAAAACAATATGGCTCCTCACATTTGCCCACCAAACATCCTCCCAAAATTTTGTTTCAATACGATTTTCCCCCAAAAACAATAGGGTTCTTCATATTTGCATACCAAACATCCTCCAATACGCTCATCCGTTTGACCTGTATCGTGTTCACAGACAAACAGACTAGCAGATGCACAGAGTTTTCCCAAAAAATATGTTTTTTGGATTCGGGGGACCTCAAACAAAAAGATATTGTAAATAGTGATTTGATCTAAGCTAGGATCATTCCCCACTTGTGGGTTGGAATGGTAAAATATATAACATCGAAAGAAGGAAGTGTCTTCACTAAAACCTATATATAGGTAACTTTTACACAATTATAATTAATAGGTTGCATTTTTTATTGATATGGAAAATTTATAAAGTTAAATAAAAGTTACCTAGCTTAAAAGAACACAATACCTGGAAAATTGTATCTAATACGTGAATTATAATTAGACCTTACCCAATAGGGAAAAAACATTTTCATATTTTTTTAAGAATACAGATATTATACTTTTAATAAACTACAATAAGCATAGCACGCAAAAGTTCTAGGAAATCACTGTTGAATTATTCATATAATTACATTTACTTAATTGTCTATAAAGATTTTTCACTGTAATGTTTCTTTCCATTGTTCAACAAAAAAATGCGAATTTTTACAATGTTCAATGTCAATGCTAATAGCTCAATATTTAAAACCGTTATTTTAAATCTGAGAATCTTGAGCATCTAAATTTTCGATAATCGAATATTAATTACGTCGTTCGTCTCCAACTACTTATCTTTTAACTTGTTACACATGTCCCCATGATTTAGCGTGATTCTCATTTTGAAATGGCCTATAATAATATGTGATAACGGCTGGGTTCTTAATAAACTCCGTCTGATGTCGCTAGTATGTAATTTGTAGCTTTCATTTCGACGTTGCCCGAGGCTTCTATGACTCACAATGATTAATCTAAAGCACTCCCAGTGCAATGCTCTAAACAACCTTAAAAACCAAACTGAAATCGGTTCAGCAATTTTTAAGTTAATCGCAAACATATATACAAACAGGAAAAGGCGACTTTAGTTGAAATCAATGTTTGAGATCGAAAAAGTTTTCAGTTTTAATTCAACGGTAGAAGATGGTGGTGATGGATATATTTGATTATTTTTTTCCTAACCGAATTCTCTGATTTTTGTTCAATATAATGTCCGAATGGCAGACACTGGCCTATTCCATTTCTTTAAATGTTTTACTTCTCTTCGAAAATGTTGCGTCGCCATTTATCCTTCTTTCTTTCTTTTGCTTATTGTGAACTCTTGTTTACATCGTTTATGCTTACATTTAATACGCGCAACAGACTAAAACTTAGTGATGCGTATCAGAAAAACGGTCTGCGGTCTAATTGTACCCGCTCTTGTTACTAAAGATCGGTTTACAATTCATATGGTTATACAATCAATTCTTTCACCTAATAATAATGTGTTTTAATTTTTTTCCGGTTGACCTTGAATCTCTACTCTAATGCCCATATTCACCGAACACTATTAAAGATAGAACTTACTAATCTTGGAACAAATTTATTCGTTAGAATAAAATTTACTTTCAATTCACCAAGCAAAATATCAGGTACAAAAGTTAATCAAATAATAAATATACACTGCAGTACACTCCTTGCTCTTTTTCATGAATATTTTGACAATCATCCAAAAATACGACTGATGGAGTTAGTGTAAACGTGAAAGAAAAGTTTCACAAATTATTGTTTTATCCTAACCAAATTGCACACAAAATTTCCACTAAGTTTAATGTATTACAACTATACACTTCACAAAAGGTTATTAAACAACGCATAAATAAATTCACAAGAGCAACCGTAGATATTTAATACTCCACGTTTATAGGTTAAGTATTATGATCTATGTAGCGGCTATTATAATTTTATCTCTCGAATAAATATTTATACCCTGGAAGTAAGGCAGAATAGATTTATACCTGCTGTAAACATAATCATAGTTAGTAAATTGAATTATCGCTATTTATTCGGTGGAGTAGCTACTTGAAGAACAAATGAACCGAATAAATAACTACTTACTATGTGGTCATAAGTTACTCTAAGTTAAGAGTAAGAATAAGAGATTTCTCTTGGCGAAGTATGACGGCACGACAGTGAGATGGCAAGCACGTGAGTCAGTGACGTACACAATTATATTAATCAGAGTATCAGTATGTCATTTGAAAGGATAAAGTTCTCAAAGTACCAATTTCTGCTATATAAATCATAAGAGTGGTGTACCGTCAGATGTCAACATTTTCAACGTATTCAAAATATTGAAAATACCGGAAAATCATTGTTTTTTTCAAGTTTTTTTTATTGCTGAAAATAAAAATAAGCAAACGTTTATACACTAAATTACTTCCGTTTTGTATAATTTAGTGCAAAAGTATAGTCATAGGCGATTTTTATTTCGAAATTTCCAAATGAATTCTCCGAAAAAATGTGAAATAAATTATTATTAATTTTTTTATTCAGACAACGTAAATCATTGACATTTCTCTTTTATTATTTTTAATTAATTCGTCTTAATCAATGTTCTAGTTTAACATTTGCACAGAATTCATATGAATGGATCATGAAATGATTTGCAGTTCATTGTAAAATCCTACGATAGGATTTTACAGTGCATTATAATCTGTGTTGTGTTTCCTGGTAATACTTTGTGATTCTTGAAATTATAATATAACATCATATTTCAGTATAAAAAGAATTTAAACAAAAAACGACAGCTGCGGTAGTTGCTTTTAGAAGCATGATAACCTATCTCCTACTTATAGATTATTTTTAATTATTTATTCAAGTAATTTAATTATGTGTCTTTTTTTTAAATGTTCGTTTTTCGTTTCGTTCGGTCTTGACGGTCATTTCAATGAACATACTATTCTAACGAGTGTATTTTAAGTCACTGTAATTGAATATCAAATATAAACATAGCATTGTGCTTGGGGCTTATCTGAGATGTAGGCATGCTAAACAAAACAAAGAAATACTATATGTGGGTAGCCAGAAACATCGAGTCAAGTGTTGACCGCAGTCATGGATTCACGCAAAACTGAAGAAAGTGTACATTCTGATTATGTATTACGTATATTCATAATGTAATTTATTTTTCTTGTGCGGATATTTATTTTAATTTAATGTTAACTTTACGAATTTTACTTAAATAGTATATTACATCACAAGAGCCGAAAGTACTTTCGTCAGCAGGGACGAAAGATTGACATTTACTCCCAGTGAGAACGGAGGGAGGAAAAAATTTCTCATGCGTATTTATACTCGTAACTAGGGTTACCGCTGTCATTTAATATAATAAATAACAGGGAGGAAATATCAAACTTTCGTCCCTGCTATAAGCGACGAAAGTACGTACTTTCGATCGAGGTATGAAGACAAAATAATTAAACATCCTAAGTTAGTGACTACCGTAAAAAAAATTTTTTTTTGACCTATTATCCATTTCAACGGACATAGGATTTCCCAAAATTCTGTAAATGTTAAATTTAGTTTTTCATTGAATATACCTTAATTACACCCTAAATAAGCCCAGCACCCTAAAAAATATGTTATGTTTCAAAAATATAAATTCAGGTTCGAAGGGGTTTTTAGTTGCGGGTTAAAAAAACATAATTTAAAGACCTGGCATATTGCAAACCGGCTGTTGAACTGTCCAATAGTTTCACTATTTTTTGCGCAAATCGTTTTACATTTCGGTACCCAGTGCTTGCGGTTTCAGACTTTTTCCTATAAAATAGTTATTTTTCATACTGTGAACCAGGTTTACCAATGTTGACACTGCGCCCTGCTAGGCCAGGTCGCGTTCAACCACACCGCTATGCAGAGAGTCCAAGAGGGAGAGAGGACGAATTAACAGACAGAGAAAGAATAAAAAACTCTCTCACTATATATAGATAGAGTATAGGCTATAGATGGGTTACCGGCGCGTCATGCATCCATCGGCCACGGCCTGCCAGATCACCGTTTCCTAGGGTCACTGCGTTTGACCCTGAAATGGTCGATGCCATCGCATTATGGTCGCCTCTAGTACACACTCCAATACACTTCGCTAATACACTGCAAAAAATGCAGCAAGCTACACTTTATTAAAAAAATTAATTGTTCCGATTGACAACTTTTTAGAAAAGGTTAAATAACTATCGGTTTTAGATTTGAACTAAACACTTTTGCTATAATTGGAAAATTCAATTTTGTTTTTGCTGTAATTTTTGGTCGATTTTATACAATATTTTTCTAATGGAGAAATATATGTGTTCATTGTCAAACTAGATTATCTTCTAGACACAAACACAGAACGGTTCTGAAGAAATAGCATAAGATAGGGGGGTTTATCAGAATAAATGCAGAAGTTTTGAAACTGGACATTTTTCAGTGCTCTAAATCAAAAGAGAAAAAAGCAAAATACGATCGCAATCGCTGGGGCTACTATATTAACAAAACGGTGCAAAAAAGAGTTTCTTTGAAATATATCGCTTCAGGTGCCTCATAGACTAAAAATGTTTATATAAAAAATAAATAGAATTAAATTTTTTACAAAATATATTTCATAAATTTTTTCTCTAAACTGAAGAATTTCGGTGCAGCAGCACATACTAATAATTTGGTCAAAAATACTTTACTTAGCTCAGCTGCTGCAGCGAGAAAAACATATTTTATAGAAAATCCGTTCGGTAGTTTTTGAGTTTATTAGACAAACAGACGCGGCAGAGGAACTGTTTTATATGCATACAGGCATATTATGGCATATAGGTGACCGGTAATTGATCGTACCTACTCCTTTCGGGAGAAGAAACTATGACTAATTTGGAATGATTAACTCTATCATTTGGGGGTCGGAAATGCAACCTTTTTTTTATAATGACACTTCTGTGAAGACTTTTTATTTTATTTTTTTTTATTTATTGTTAGTTTTAACACACAACATATTAAGATCTAACAGAAAATATTGTGGTTTTTAGCTTTAGGAGGGTTGGCCAATTTATAGTAGGCTATTAGATATCCACAATATCAACACTCGTCAAAAAAACACCTTACGAGTGCCCTACAGTCGCTTAAATGTAAGCAAAAAGTCCTCTGTTTTCCTAGGCGTTACCATCTTTAATAAGCTGCCTGACAACATAAAATCGGCGGCACATATAAATAAATTTACAAAACTCTTAAAAAGTTATTTGCTGGAAAGTTCTTTTTATAATATTAACGGATTATTGTGATCGAGACATACATTTTGACTCTTTTAACATGGAAAAATTCATGCCAAAAAGTGAGATTTTTTTTATTTTAACTTCCAAAATTGAAATTTTTGTAAAAAGAAAACCAAAGTAGATTTTCTCGAAAATGAGGCATTTCCGACCCCCAAATTATAGTGGTTAAATCATTCCAAATTAGTCATAGTTTTGTTCTCCCGAGAGGAATACGAGCAATTACCGGTCACTATGTATATAGATTTTCAAAAAAACCTTTTTTTTCGTCTATGAGGCACCCGAAGCGAGATATTTCAAGGAATGTGTTTTTGCGCCATTTTGTCAATATGGCGTCCTTTAGAATTTTTCTCTCGTTTGATTCAGGGCATCGATTTTACAAATTTCCAGTTTCAAAACTTCCGCACTTCTTCAGATAGGAATCTACCTATCGAATGGACTACTAATTAAAAATGAATATGACTGCGAGCCCACCGGTGCCCTTCTCCTTTTTTAAAACGACACTTTTTCTGACCTGTATTGCAGTCCATGCTCTAAGCTAGTGAGCAATCCTTTTTACGACAGGTAATTCAAACAATATTACTGTCAAACTTTTAACTCCAATTACTAATAATAAAATTTATTTTTATTAGCTGAAAATTTAAAATGTCTGGCAAGTTTAGTTTCATTGTAATTCGTAATTCGTGTTACATGCATTTTTGTAATAAAATATTAATAGTATGTAGAAGTTAAAGTACACAAAGTTTAGGAAAATATAATTTTATATGTAGTAGTTTATGTATTATTATATTTGTGAAATAATTTTTTTCTGTAGACCATAAGACGAAATCGATTATGTTAAAAATTAAAAAAATTATATTTAAATTTATAAAATTGAATTCTGAACATAAAATTTTTGCTAAAAAAAAGACTAAATATTTGGTTAAGATAAAGGGTTAGACTATTTCAAACAGTAACTTTTGTTGTCTGTGTGAGTTGTTACGTAATCTGATTCAAGTAGTCCAGCCAATTGCAATATTACAATGCCATCAGTGTGAACTCGGTGTTCGTTTGTAAGTCAAGTTAAGTGACGTTTATAAACGCGAGCATATACTATATTTGTATTTACGTTTTAAATTTGCTATTATAATTGACGACTTTAAATTACATTTTTTCACAAAATAACGAAGTAAAAAAAGTAAAAAGTTTTATTGTCATGTAGTATAAAAAATTGCAATATTACAGCTTGTTGTGTACAAGATGCCAGACCATGTTATTATGTAAACAGTACTTTTTCGTTTTGTATCAAAATGTAACTAGATCGATGTAAAACTCTATGGTTGATTGTGAAATAAAGTTAGTCTATGTCTGAAAGTCGACAAGTAATAATAGGTTATGGGCAATATCCCAAGTTTAAGTAAATTTCTCAAAATTTCGGTTTAAAATATTTGTTGTACTTTCACGTGAACATGACCACGAATTATATTCAGAGTGTGCCAAAATTAAAAGGTCGAGAAAATTATGATGACTGGAGTTTTGCGGCAGAAAACTTATTGGTGCTTGAAGGCATGGTTCATTATATCAAGACAGTGGCCGGTACCGAAAGAAGATCTGCAGATGACGACAAAACTAGAGCGAAGCTAATTTTGACGATTGATCCTGGATTGTATGTACACATCAAGGAAACCAAGAGTTCGGAAGAGTTGTGGAATAAATTGAAAAATATGTTCGATGACTCAGGATTTTCGAGAAAGATAACCTTGTTACGACATTTAATCTCAATACGACAAGAGAACTGCGATTCTATGACAACTTATGTAACGCAAATTGTTGAAACAGCGCAGAGATTAAAAGGTACAGGATTTACAATCACCGATGAATGGATTGGATCTTTATTATTAGCAGGTTTGCCTGAAAAATATTCTCCGATGATCATGGCGATTGAACACTCGGGTATTCAGATCACCGCTGACGCCATTAAATCAAAGTTATTAGATATGGAAGTTTCAAGTTTAACCGATACGGATTCCAGTAGCGCTGCATTCGCTGCGAGAAAGCCACCGCTTAGGAATAACCACGACACGAATAATAACAAGAATGGCGAAACAACCTCCTTGAAAAACATAACCTGTTACAAATGCAAACAAAATGGCCATTACAGAAACAAGTGTCCTTTGTTACAGAAAAACAAACAGTCAAATGCTTTCAGTGCAGTGTTTTTGAATATGACATTTGGAAAAAATGAATGGTACGTGGATTCCGGTGCTAGTGCACATATGACGGCAAATGTTAAATGGATAAATGACGCAAATTACAAGCCAAGTTTATCTGAAATAATCATTGCGAACGAAACAAGGGTGCCGATTATGTGTTCCGGAAACGTTGATATCACGACTGAACTTAATTATGACATCACAGTTAAAGATGTGTTATGCGTGCCGAGCTTAACTACAAACTTGTTGTCAGTGAGTGAGCTAATAAAAAACGGAAACAGCGTTGTTTTTGAAGCTGGTCACTGTTACATTCGCAACAAGAAAAAAGAGTTAGTTGCGATAGCAGAACTAGCCAATGGTGTTTACAAACTGAAAATAAAAAGTAAGAATTGTATGCTAGCAGCACCGGCGGTAGCTAGCGCAGACATGTGGCACAGGCGACTAGCACATATTAACAGTTGCGATTTAAGAAAAATGAAAAATGGAATTGTTGATGGATTGTCATATCCTGCCACCAGCGACATGATGAAAGAAAAATGTGTGATCTGCTGCGAAGGTAAACAGACGAGATTACCATTTTCACATGTGGGTCAACGGAGTACTGAGACACTACAAATAATACACGCTGATGTATGTGGTGCCATGGAAGCGAAATCAATTGCAGGCTCACAATACTTCCTTTTGTTTGTAGATGACTTTAGTCGCATGACATTTATATACTTCCTGAAGCATAAAAGTGATGTGTTCAAAAAATTTAAAGATTTCAAAGCGATAGTCGAGAACCAGCAAAACAAGAAAATAAAAATATTGCGTACTGACAACGGCGGCGAGTTTTGTAATGGTGAAATGGAAAATTATTTGACAAAAGCTGGAATAATACATCAGAAAACAACTGCGTATACACCGGAGCAGAATGGTGTTTGTGAACGAGCCAATAGAACTGTCATAGAAAAGGCAAGATGTTTATTATTTGACGCAAAATTAGAAAAAAAGTTTTGGGCTGAAGCTGCAAATACAGCCGTATACCTAAAAAACAGATCTATTACTTCAAGCTTAGAAAATAAAACTCCCTATGAAGCGTGGTATGCGAAGAAACCTGACTTGAGTCACATTCGTCTGTTTGGAAGCCCTGTCATGGTGCACGTTCCTAAACAAACGAGACTAAAGTGGGACAGAAAAGCTGAAGAATATATTCTTGTAGGTTTCTCAGAAAATGTAAAAGGCTATCGAGTTTATGATCCAAGAAAAAATGTTGTCACAGTAAAGAGAGATGTTATTGTGATGGAAGAAAGAACAGATGTTGAAGAAGGAAATGTTATCTGGGTTCAGAATGAAGAAACAGAAAAGAACGAAAACACGGAAATAAATGAAGAAACAGAAATGAATGAAGAGAGCAGAGATTCAGTGGGGGAATCTTCAATGAACGAATCTCTGAGTAATTCAAGTTACAACACATCGGTGTACTCAGGTTCTGATAGTGAAAATAGTGATGACACCTTAGTTTCATCAAACATTGAAACTGACATTTCATCCAGTGAGATTCAAGAAAATCAGGAAATTCTGGAAGGCAAGAGAATAAGGAAAATGCCGGAACGTTATGGTTACAATAACATATGCGTCTCTAGCGTCTTTCCGGAAGTTGAGCAGATTGACGTGTCAGAAGCACTGAACGGACCAGAAGCAGGACAATGGGAACAGGCTATGCAAGAAGAGCTACAGTCATTTGAATACAATGATGCATGGGAGCTCGTCGATGTTCCGTCTGGTGTTCCTATAGTGAAGTGTAAATGGGTATTTAATAAAAAGTTTGATGTGAATGACAAAATTCGTTACCGTGCCAGACTTGTTGCGAAGGGGTTTACACAACGACGTGGTATTGATTATGTGGACACCTTTTCACCCGTTGTGAAACATTCCACTTTGAGAATGCTATTCGCACTTAGTGTACAGTGGGATATGAACATTGATCACCTGGACGTAGCAACCGCTTTTTTGAATGGACATTTAAAAGAAAATATTTACATGTCTATTCCTGAAGGTTTTATAAATAAAAGTAATGAGAAGGTTTTAAAACTTAAAAGAGCTATTTATGGATTGAAACAGTCTTCTTTAGTATGGTATGAAAGGGTAAAAACTTGTTTATGTAACTTAGGGTTTAAAAATAGTAAGTTTGAACCTTGCTTATTCAGAAAAATTAATGATAATGTTAAAATAATAATAACCATTTACGTTGATGATTTTTTGATTTTTTCAAACAATGTGCAGGAAACAGAAAAGTTGAAAACTGCACTGCGTTCTGAATTTAAACTAAAGGATCTAGGTCCTGTAAGACGTTACTTAGGTATGAGAGTTAATGTAGATAAGCAACACAGTACCGTGACTGTAGATCAACAACAATACATAGAGCAATTATTGCTTAGATTTGACATGTCTGATTGTGGATCTATAGATACGCCTATTGAATGTAAACTAAACATTGAAAAATCTGAAAAATGTGTAACAGATATTCCTTATCAAAGATTGATTGGCAGCTTAATGTACCTAGCAGTTTTGACAAGACCTGATATAGCATATACTGTAAGCTATCTTAGTCAATTTAATAATTGTTACAATGAAAATCATTATAGTTATGCCAAAAGAGTTCTGAAATATTTGCAGAAAACAAAAACATATTGTTTAAAGTATAGCAAGGAAAATGTAGAATTACAAGGTTTTGTTGATGCTGATTGGGCCAATGATAATTTAGATAGAAAATCATATACTGGTTACTGCTTTACCATGTCTGGTTCTGTGATATCATGGCAAAGCAGGAAACAGAAAACAGTCTCTTTATCTAGTACTGAGGCAGAATATGTAGCACTCTCGGAGGCATCTAGAGAAGCTGTTTATTTGAGAAATTTGATGCATGAGATTTCTGGACAAATATGTGTTATTACATTGAACTGTGATAATCAAAGTGCTTTGAAATTGGCAACTGGTCAACAATCACTTAATAGATCTAAACACATTGATGTCCGTTATCACTATGTTAGAGATGCTATTAAAAACAAATTAATTGTAATTAAGTATGCTTCTACTCAAGAAATGCCTGCCGACTTATTAACTAAAGGCTTGCTATCAGCAAAACATTATAAATTTATGAGAATGATTGGTGTTAATCCAATTTAAATATTAATAATTTCAATTATTGTGTGTAATTTAATCAAATAATGATTGTTTTTCGTATAGTTTTACGTTTATTTTGATAAGTGGGGATGTTATTATGTAAACAGTACTTTTTCGTTTTGTATCAAAATGTAACTAGATCGATGTAAAACTCTATGGTTGATTGTGAAATAAAGTTAGTCTATGTCTGAAAGTCGACAAGTAATAATAGACCAAGGGGTCTATAACTCGGACAATATTTAAATATGAAAACATTAGTAGAAAGAAAAAAAAAATATAATTATAATGAGGGAAAAATTTAAAAAAAACCGTCTAATTTGGCAAGCATATATTATAGGTTAGGATGAGCTTTCTGATGACGTTATAAACAAAATACTGGACGGCCTGATTGGAACTGTGACGACAAAAATTTAGGAGAATCGGCGAGACGGGGGAGGAGTTTGCATAAATGACCGTTTAGCCATGAGTTGTATAGCGTGACTAAACAGTCAGATGACTGACCGCCTGAGAACATTACACGCGCCGTAATATTATTGTCACGATACGACAATTTACATCATGCGCTCTCGTTTTATTTTGTTTTAAAAATATATATATATATAATTTACGATGTGCGCCATTTCCAGAAATTATAAAAACGGAGTTTAATGTACTCGCTGTCCGTATGTTGTATATAAAGTAAACAATTATATACCTAGATGTGACGATTACAATAGGGTCGTACTACATACTTATTATCAAAATTTTATAATATTGACCAGTGCTTATATTTTTCTTTATAGGTACCTACATGACGGATAATGTAAACCAACTTTTTAATTGGAAACAAAAATCAGACATATTATGTAGATAAGTATGTACATAATATTGATATGTATATAAAAACGTGGGTCTGTCTTCTAAGTCAGTGATGTTAAAAGATACGATCCGCAGGCCGCATCCGGCCCTCAAGCGCCAGTGCCGGATTAGCCTATAAGCAAAGTAAGCTATTGCTTAGGGTATCACATCTCAGGGGGCACCAAAAATCAAAACTCAGAAATGATAAGTACTAGAGCTGTAACAAACCGTATGTATTCGTTACTGAGTAACGGGTACATCGTCTGACTCGAAGTAACGAAACATTACTTACAAATTCATTTCGTTACTCGCATCTTTCGCATCCATATCAGTTCGACACGCTTGATGCGGTTATATGTTATACGAACGAAGTCATACCGTATCACGTATGCGACGCGCTTGGATGCGATGGTACATGCTTGATGCTGTTGCCTGTTAGTACACGATTGTATGTCGTATGAAAAGTACCGAGTAACGTAACGATACGAAAGTAACGGGTACTGGTTCTTTAAGTAACGAATACATACGGGTACACAATTTCTAGTTACTTTTACAGCTCTAATAAGTACCCCGTCAGACCATGTCAACAAAAAAACATTTTTTTGTCATGTTCTCAAAAATTTGATCTACTGAAATAAAACTGTTTTTATATTAGAAGTATAGTAGTTACAAATAAATAATTAATTTTTGAAAATAAAAACGAGTTTTTTTTTAACTTCAGTTTTGCAACTTTTTTTCAATTATTTTCAATGAGAGCATTGTTTGTAAAATTCTATTTTTTCCCTAAAATTATACACTTATAATTATTATAAACTTAACATGACAGAGACAGATAATATTAAATTTTTTTAAACTGCTTGTTAGGCAAGAAATGCTTAGGGCATCAAGGAGTCTTAATCCGGTACCTACTGCTCAAGTCATCTCAATACGGCCCGCGACCAGAATCTATCCTGTGAGGATTATTAACGGCATTCGATGCCACTACGTATTTTTAAAATTGCTGGATCCTCAAGCTCAAGAAAATTTACCCTTTTTATATTACCTTTGTATAAAAATTGATTTAAACTAAATAAATAAAGATTTTAATTTAATATTGTGTTTTAGTTTTTAATTTAGAATCTGTCCCGCTAACACATCCTAAATCTTATAAATAGCCCTTCAGAAAAATCAGTTTGACATCCCTGTTCTAAGTCATATACGTCGTAAAAGACAGTCACACTTCTTTATCTTTCTATTTGACTGATCATTGGGTCCGCCAATCACAGGCTGAATGATATCCACTTATTTGATGGCGGCATAATATTCTAAATTTAAAGTTCCTTTGGAAAAAAAAAACACATTTTTGGAATTTTTTTATTAAGTATGGAAAAAGCTTCCGAAAAATTCTTAGAATTAACGACCTCTATTCAATAGTAAATGCCTACGTACAAACCTGTTTTTGCAACATTCCTTTTACGTGTATGGAGCCCCCCATAGAATAAAATTCTCAACATTTTATATATAATTTTTATCTTCAGGCCACGGATTTACACGATTTTCAGTCGATTTTTCATTTCATAAGACTTTGGAAGCCTCTGACAGACGGACGGATGGACGAATAACGCCGCTACAACAATATAGGGTCCCGTTTTCAGTGTAAAAATGAAAAGCCAAAAAGCGTTTATACTTGTATAAATAATTCTTTTTAGTAGATCGTTTGTCTCACGATTTCGGCGATCTACCAGTTGCCTTGATAAAAAAAATAAAATAGTACGATCTCTTTGTTGATGATCGCGGCCCTCAGATAATAGGAAATGTGCATTTTTTATTAGTACAACTACTCATATGGGGTTGAGATAGGTAAAAATTTAGTTTTCACAATTTTTAATACTTCCCTACTTCAAGTTCCTAGAATGAAAACAGCGTGTTTTTGTACGTCTGCTCGTCTGTTTGACTGTATGCCTGTTTGTCTGTCAGCACGATACCGGTCAATACTTAATACAGCGATACGAGCTTTTACTAGAAAGTTGAGAGGTCAAAAAACCGACATTTACGCGAACGAAGTCACGGTTAGAGCATATACAAGGCCTAATAATATATTAGGTATGTTTTTACCTTACTGCAGAAATATTTTACTCTTCTTTCTGAAACAAAAACGTTTTTGAATTGTTTTTCATCTATATATAAAAATAATAAAATATTTTTTTTGAAATATACCGCGTTTTTAAAGAAAATAAAAAAAGTATCTTGTTTTACATACAGATTTTTAACTTGAGGATTTGAAACGAAAAAAGTGGAGTGCATTATTCGTTTTATCTCATTGATAGCTGCTCTTTACACTTATATAAATATCTGTCGCATATGCCCCACATTTTTCGTTTCAAATCCTACAAGTTAAAAATCTGTGTGTAAAAAAAGATACTTTTGAATTTGCTTTAAAAACGTGGTATATTAAAAAAATATTTCTTTTATTATTTTTATGCTTTTTAATAAAAAAAAAAACAAACAAAAATAATGGGTCTGTCTGCTGTTTGTCTAGCAACGCGATAGAATTGTACGAACTATTCAAACTTTTTCCACGCGGTTTCCACAAATTGGCAAAGAAAATTTTTAAGTTATATTTCATTGTGATTTCCGAGCGACGCCCGGTAAACACACCTAGTTCTGTATAAAAAAAAATAAAATGAAGAATCTTTACAAATATTTAATTTTAGTAGGTACAATATAAATTATTTAATGTCAACAAAGTATGGTTAATAATACTTAATGGTTATTAATTATTACAATAATAAATAAATAACCAGGGTAAGGTCATTGATTACAGCATTATGCCGAGGTGTGTGTAGTAGTGATGTGTCCACACGACTCTTTACTGGGAGCTGGCTCCGTGCGCTCCGCTCACTGAAAAGAGTCGCTCAGAGGGAGTCGCTCAAAGGAGCGACACTAGACAGTACGCACTACACAAGAGTGCCGATTGCAGAGGTGTAAACTGTCATCATGCATGCTCAGGAGTCACATAGCATTGCGCAGCACAATTATTACACACACAGATCTAAGCTCATTTTAATATGATTCTGATCTTATATTATTGACATTTCGGATAAACTATAAAGTATAATAAAAGCTTAACAATAATAATGTTTATTATTGTTACAATATTATATCTTTGTCGACGACGTAAATGTGAATGGTTTAAGTCACTGTAAGCTTAGTACGAGTACTATTACACTTACTGTCTGTCATTCAACATTAAATGACTTAGCAAAGATAACTCCGTACGTGCAAAATTCACTAGTGCCTCTGTGGCCTGCGCAATAGGTACAGAGCAGCTCAGCACAGAGTAATAGCGCTCAGAGTGAGTCATTTTCAAAAAAAGAGCGATTCACTCGCTCCGAAAAAGGAATCGTTCATTATGAACGACTCGCTGAGGAGCGACACATCACTAGTGTGTAGCATAAAACGTTATGTCAACCAACGTATAAAGTATGTATGCATTAATAGCATTTGAACTGAGGCGGCGAGTGTGGTTTTCAATTTGGGAACGATAGAAAAACTTTATGAAATAATTTTAGTGTTCCACTGGAAATATTAGAACGTCCGAGTTTTTTTATAGCATCGTCAGAATGCTTAAAGCCATTCTAGGTAATTATAAGCTTGATATGCTCGCCAAATTCTTATTTTAACCGTCTTATACCCATATTGACCGAACATTATTAAAGATAGAAGTTACTAATCTTGGAACAAATTTATTCGTTAGAATAAAATTTACTTTCAATTCACTAAGCAAAATATCAGGTAATAAAATTAGTTAAAGAATAAATATAGACGGCCATTATTATTTTATCGGGCGAATAAATATTTATACCCTCGAAGTAAGACAGAATAGATTTATACCTTCAGTAAACATAATCATGTTTGGTGAATTGAATTATCGCTATTTATTCGGAGGAATAGCTACCTGAAGAACAAATGAACCGAATAAATTATAACTTATTTAGGTGAATATGGTCATTAAAAAAAGGAAGAGGTTCTCAATTCGACCTGTATTTTTTGTGTATGTTTCGCGATATCCCCGCCAGTTGTGAACCGACTTTAATGGTTTTTATTATATTTAATAGAGCATTACCTTCAGGGTATTCTCACATAAATTTCTAGTTTTAAGTTTAGTAATCAAATAAAAAAAAACTCGGGTCGCAGTGCAAAACCCTGCCGACAATATAGTGTATTTGCTTTTATAAGCAGTGTGGCTCTATTGTATGAACTTAACTTTGTTTTTGGACAAAATAAAAAAAATTACCCCTATATACACCCCATAAAACAACATTTTTTTACTTAATTTCAATATTATATAGCAATTCAACATATGTACCAAATTATATACACCCTTCAGTATGTAAATCCATATCAATAAACTTGTGTTTTCATAAAATTTGTAGTTCCGGTCCTGTCGGGCCGATTTTATTAAAATTTTAGCAGCACATTTCAATAATTACTAAAGGGTTAAATTTCAAATTTGAAACGATTCTGAGAATTTTTTCGGTATTTTTGGGCCCAAAAACATTTTTCAACCCCTAAATACCCCCCTTAAAATGGCCCGATCGGGCCCATTTTAAATAGGCTTCTTGCGATGATGGATTCCAACATGTGGACCAAATTTCATTTAAATCGATTAAGTCTGTCGAGAGTTATCGTGGTCACACATATATATATATATACATATATATATATACATATATATATATATACATTTCCAAAAATGGTGCCAAACTTCTTAGAAACTTATGAAACGTCGAGAAATTTTGGTCCGACCCCTAGGTCCCGCCATCCGACCGACGCCAATAGTGTAAGTGCCTTATGGCAAATACACTAAAAAGAAGTTGATTAATATTTAACAACGTGCAAACTACATATTGCAAAACAACTAAAAAGTAAATAATAAGAACTGTTTAATAAATTAATCTCCTTCGAAAAAGTCACTAGAAAGAGTAACATAACAAAATTTTGAGGTCGGTGTCATTTTAATAAAAGTAGACTAAAAATTTTATTATTTTTTAAATAAATTCGCACATTTTTTGCTACCCGCAACAAATCACAATCTTAACGAACTTGGTGAAAACGAATTTATATCAATGTTGACAAACTTCAAATAGGCATTCAATGAAGTAATTGATAAAGCATAGAGTTATAGAAATGACACATTCAAGTCAGTTGTATTTGATGTTATCAATGATACAGATAAAATAAAATAAAATTTGAAATGAGCAGCGCCAGTTTTCACCCGACACTTTATTACTTTCTTTTTTCATTGAACGGTTTTTTATTATTGCGATCTGTCAATCTGTAGCGGCCAAACTACCATGAAGACTATTATATAAATTATAAATATTATATTTTTTATTCAAAGTGATGGTTTTTTGCAAGTTTGCTGTGAATAAATAAGTGTTTTTCAGTGCATTTCGAACTGTTCTCGATTTTTAAGAATATTTAAAGATGGTTAAGTAATGCTATGTATCTATAAATCACGAAATAATTATGCCAACATGTCATTTCACCGGTGCGTAAATACGACATTTTATCTTAGGTGTAGAAGGTGATTCTGAGAAAGTTTTAATCAGTTAAATCTGATTAAACAAATCTAAAATCAAAAATATATTTTTATCTACAATATATGATTTATAAACCTCAGTAATTATCCTTCAAAACTGTACACCATGTTATCGGTATTTAGAAAAAGACGAGCGCTTCTCTCTAAAATTGGATGTTGTGATCATAACATTGCATTAACTAATATAAGAATTGTTAAGTACATTTATATTGTAACAAAACTGTTCTTCGATGCGGTGGTAAATATTTATTTGCAATAATAAAATGATAACAAAACAAATAAACAAACAAACTAAAAGTACTTCTCTTATATATAGGTAATGGAAATGAAATAGAAATAATGTAACAAACAAAACTAACAACTTCTAAGTAATGAAAATAATACAAAGTCACTAGGTACACAGAAATATATACAAGAAATATTTATGTAAGCGCTCTAGAAAATTTATATACGAGCTCAATGGTTTATGTCTAACGCCCGAACACTGTATTGTTAGCACTACACAACTGTGTCTGCTCAACTGTTTTCTCCACTGTGTCTTATATACCTCTGCTACCGCGTGATCAAACATTCCGGAAAAAATCAACCTGGGTCGATATTCTTCTACGAAATTCTGCGGATTTTTTCTCGAATGTTCGAAAACCCTTCGACCTACTTTTACAAAAACTCTTCTACACAAGATTTTCGTCTTTGATATAAGTGTTTTGTTCTGTTTGAGATACGATACTCGAAAAAGTAAGAATTTTCCAGGCACCACTGAATTGCGCTTGTCCGGTAACAATCAACAGTTCAGCAGTAGAATGTGATCATTTGACATTTTGTGATATCGACGATGTCACAACAGAACGCTGTCAACATTTGTGTACGGCAATTCGCACGTGTGTACTAATGCCGTGTGTGCGTTGTACTTTCACCTCGCCGCCGCGAGTGGAGCGCGGGAGGTCAACTCGAAACACAACCCACACGTATAGTAAAATGTAGTAACTGCAGTTAGCACTATGTACATTTATATTACACAAGTACTTGCGAGAGTAACGTGCTATACGACTTCGCTTTTGTAAATGTCGATTTTGCCAGCTGATTCGTTACCTGATTGTGACCGTTGATTTGCGCTTGCAAATTCTCTGACTTATAAACATCGATTTTAACTTGCCAGAACGCATATTATTATTTTACCATTCCAACCCACAAGTGGGGTTATGGTAAGTACCTACTAGTTTAGGTCAAAAATCATTTTTCAAAGTTTTACAATATTTTTTCGTTTTGAGGTCCCCCGAATCAAAAAAACATATTTTTGGACAAACTCTGTGCGTCTGTTAGTCTGTTTGTATGTTTATCTGTTTGTCTGTTAGTCTGTTAACACGATACAGGTCAAACGGATGAGCGTTTTGAAACAAAGTTTTGGGTGGATGTTTGGTAGGCAAATATGAAGAGCTCTATTGTTTTTGGGGAAAATCGGCGCATGCGCAGAAGAGATATATTATGCTATAACGGTGTTTTTTATATAATAATCGTATACTTTTCATAACGGCTTATTTTTATTTATTTTTTTTTTAAGTTTCTTTAAAGACATTTTTCTCTAAAGTTTATAGTTCCAGAAATATTTTGAAAATAATAAAAAATCATCTGTTCTTTTGTTTTGTAGATCTGTCAGAAATAAACTAGTTAAGCATGCTTTGATTAATTAGTGTATTTGCCATAAGGCACTTACACTATTGGCGTCGGTCGGATGGCGGGACCTAGGGGTCGGACCAAAATTTCTCGACGTTTCATAAGTTTCTAAGAAGTTTGGCACCATTTTTGGAAATGTTTATATATATATGTATATATATATATATATATATATATATATATATATTTATATATATATATATATATATATATATATATATATATATATATATGTGTTAGCACGATAACTCTCGAGAGACTTAATCGATTTAAACGAAATTTGGTCCACACGTTGGAATCCATCACCGCACGAAGCCTATTTAAAATGGGCCTAATCGGGCCATGTTAAGGGTGGTATTTAGGGGTTGAAAAAAGTTTTCGGGCCCAAAAATACCGAAAAAATTCTCAAAATCGTTTCAAAATTGAAATTTAACCCTTTAGTAATTATTAAAATGTGCCGCTAAAATTTTAAAAAAATCGGCCCCACAGGACCGGACTTACAAATTTTATGAAAACACAAGTTTACTGATATAGATTTACATACAGAAGGGTGTATATAATTTAGTACAGATGGTGAATTGATATGTAGTATTAAAATTAACTAAAAAAATGTTGTTTTAAGGGGTGTATTAAGGGGTAATTTTTTTTATTTTGTTCAAAAACAAAGTTAAGCTCATACAATAGAGCCACACTGCCTATAAAAGCAAATACACTATATTGTCGGCAGGGTTTCGCACTGCGACCCGAGTTTTTTTTTTACATGACGTGGGACATATTATTTAGGTAACCATGGCAACGAATAGCAAATATCATATTGAATACTAGCCATTACCCGCGTCACAGCTCGCGATATCAGAAATTTTATTTTTTTATTTACTATATCAAATGTTAACATTTTGAAGTTGGAATGGTCCCGTCGCCCAATTGGCTGGAATTAGCTCGCGCAAAACGTCAATTCTACCTGAAGATTCGCTCGTAGATACAGCGTGTTAATTTATGCTTGACAACTCGCTCACATAAAAATCCATTTTTGCTCGAATAAATTGCAATTTTTGCTTGCCGTTTCGCCGTGTAAATGGCGATTTTATTTGCACAATCGCCCGCGTCAATTTTGATATTTTTTCGAATTATAAGCGCTCATTTAAATACCGCTTTTGCATTCAAATTTGTTGGCATAAATATCGTTTTTTTTCATGCATATTCATTCGTATTTGAACGTCGATTTTGTTCTCAGATTCGTTTTCGTATTCGAAGGATATCGTTCATAGTAATGTAGCCAACTGCCAAGTTGAGTAAGAGTGC
The DNA here is from genome assembly GCA_963575645.1 of Xanthostigma xanthostigma. NCBI lineage: Eukaryota > Metazoa > Arthropoda > Insecta > Raphidioptera > Raphidiidae > Xanthostigma > Xanthostigma xanthostigma. Next base: position 60,204,178 of record OY754464.1, on the reverse strand, counting down.
CCTTTGTATCAGTTTGTGGATCGCCTCACAGACAAGATAATTCCACGCTCCGCTTCTTAAACGCTAATGACCTCAATTGTCGAGCGTCTATAATAAAAAATCTCTGTCTTTCTTTTTTAATTCTGTACGTACCAGGTAAGATGTTTCTGAACTTATGTATTTATGCGTAGAACAACGTGTGTGGCATTACATAACCTACATAGAAATCTGTATCACATAGTCAAAACACATTAACTTAGTTTGCGGTACATGCAGGGTTGATATCATGTATCTACAATCCATCTATACATGCTCTCAATGCAATTACACTGTATAATGAGCATTGAGGTTATGTCTCTGATTGGAGATTGACGAAGGACCGGATTTAAACAAAATTTTAATCGCCAATGAAGAGAAAGCGAGGTTTCGTGTTCACAGAACTACTAGTATAATATTATAATTACTGATAGAGTATTTGGAAAGAATTCCGTGGCATAAGGATCGAAAATGAAGCAATACTGAAATTTTTTTAAACTTGCAATTAATACTGACGTTTCAATACGTTTTGTATCATCTTCAGAGTTTTATAATTATAATTACTGCTCAGCTAACGCTCGGAATACCTTTTATCTCTGCGCCGCTAAGTCTCCATTTGAAGTCGGGAAACTATTCGAGTTTTTCGGAAGTGGAGTTGTTCTCAATTATGAGGGCAACCTCTTGGAGTACATTTTGTCTTCGGTAGGTTCGTCATTGGCTTCGTTGTCCGTGAAACCGACACAGATAATACTACTGTCTTCTTTTAAGGTCGGGAAATTTTTTTGGGTTTTTCAATGTGGGGATGTTCTCGGGGATTACACTTTACTTTTGCTAGATTCGTCATGGCCTGCATTTTCTTGATACCGAGACAGATTATATTACCGTTGTCTCCTTTTGAGGTCGGGATTGTCTAGTGGTGGGGGTGTTCTGTTATGAGGACATCCTCTTGGAGTACATTTTCCTCCGCTTTATACTTCATTGGCTACGTGTTCCGTGGAAACGATACAGACAACACTGTTGTTGTGAGAGACGATCGACAATTGAGATTATTAGCATCTGTGCTACCACAAGTGAATTGTAACAAAACTGTTCTTCGATGCGGTGGTAAATATCTATTTACAACAATAAAATGTTAACAAAACAAATAAACAAACAAGCTAAAAGTAATTCCTTTATATAATGTTACTGAAATTGAAATAATGTAACAAACAAAACAACAACTTCTAAGTAATAAAAATAATATAACGTCACTAGGTACGCAGAAATATATACAAGAAATATTTATCTAAGTGCTCTAGAAATTTATATCTGAACTCAACAATTTATGTCAGGCAACCGAAAAACACTGTATGTTAACATTATACCGTCTTAACTGTGTCTTAGCTGTGAACGGCAGGCGCTGTCTATTTACATGCATGGGGTACCTAATCTAGCTTTTTATCGAATGTTCGAAATCCTCCCCAACCTGCTTCCAGAAAAAAAAAACTCTTCTACCTGTTTTTACTAATGCGCGCACTGTCAGTGGCGTCCGTAAGAGAATGTTGGCTTATAGCAGCTAATTAAATATCAGAGCTATGAACTTTTTCAATGCGGACCTGTAAATAGTACGCTAGAATATAGGATTTGAGACGGTCATACGATTAAGAGCTGTAATTGTTAATTAATTGCAGTAATTAATCGCTTTGTTTAACGCTAATGGATAGCCGTGTACTTAGACAATATTATTATTATTATTATTGAACATACGGCGTTCAATCTTAATATACATAAATTATAAGCTTTGCTTACATTGTTGAAACGAAGTATTGATTGGCTTCGATAATTGTGTTGTAAAATCTAAATTGTCGTGATTAAAATCATATTAAACTTATTATTGATACACGACCTAACGTACTATATATGTAAGTGTTATTGTGAGCGTTACACTTAAACGCATAAAAAAGCGAGTTACATTGTTATATTTGTGGGTTTAGTTTTTCAAAAATAATTATAATTACTTTAAAAATTTATACAACTTTTTTTTGAATTTTCACAAATTTATCATAGCTCGTTCCTATAATCACGAAGGAGGATTTTAAACACTAAAATGATTTTGAAATCGATTCAGTGGTTGTCGAGTTTTCTTTCATAAGTTCGTATAGATGCTAGTTTATTTAATACGTTTTAATCAAAACAATAAAATAACAGTAACTGATAACAAAACAAGAACGGAATCCTTTTAAGAACTGTAATGCTTTTGAGAATTTTTTGTTAGTTTGTTATTTTTGAAACCGGTTATTTTGTGGTAACAATGCCAAAAAAAAAACTGTTATTGCTATTTCGTCCTATCTTCAGTGGCCAAGCATTCAGATAATGATGTCTCAGGGGCTTAACATATCTACTCAACTTACCTGTTAGACAACTGACTGTTAACATTTGCTGTTTGAAACTTTATGCTTAAATTTCACAGAATATTATGTATTATGAAAATAATGAATATCCTTTCTTTGATATGTCCATAACTGGGAATATAACCCGTCGTCGTTTGAAACAAACGGTGATACAAGTCAGACTTTCTCATAAAGGAGTGGGCTTAACTAAGCGCACAAAGTGAGCCGGCCAAGTTCTCGCAAATAAAACAGACCGCGAGCATACTATGAAATATTTACACAAGCCATTTTGAGCCCTTTTCGACCCCCCTGTATCGCCGAGATTAGTTGTGTTACAAGAATGATTTTTTTCAGGGGGGGGGTGAAGATTTATATAAGAATCAGTATTGCAAACATGTGTCTAGGTGAGATAATTTTTACAAGATATCAGTGTCCAATTATCACGATTTTGGGCATTCACTGATTCACTGACTGACTGATAGACCATCATAAATCTAGGGTACTGCCAATTGAGCTAAAGCTTTGAAATTTGGAACATAGATAGTGTTTAAGGTGGTAATTACAAGAAAAATCAGAAAACCAATAAAAATTCAGCATGAAGAATTCTGACGCGAAATAGAATCTTTGGTTTTGGAAAGTTACGGAGTACATATTCTAATAAATAAACGGTAGTGGGAGGGGATTATTTACTGAACAGAAAGGTATGAAATCCTACCAAAAACGTAAATGTGAAAAACAAGACTTACTTTGGTGTTTACAAAAAAGAATTTTCACTTGGCAAGTTTTCACACACGAGTCATCTATTTATAATAAAAAACATGAAAATTTACTAAGTAAAAACTTGGCACCCCTTAACATCTTAATTCCCTTTTGTAGAGTTAGGTACATTGTCAGTTGTCACTTTCACATCCTTCATCCGTGCGTTTTCTGGAAGGAACTGGTCATATATCGAAGAATGAATCAATTAATGAGAGACCGTCTTAGAGCATTTCAATGATGCACGTCATTCTGTAAGGATTCTTGTGCTCCCCCTAATCCTGGATCTAGTCCTCCCGTAATCTGAATCTTTTTAAGAGCTCCATAAGATTGACGACTGTGGAATTCCTCATCCACTCATCCCCATCTATGTATCCAAAGATTGTTGTTCTAATGTCCAAAGTCTCGCATTCGAATAAGCGATGGGTGGCAGTTTTGTCCTTGTATATCATGTATATTAAAATTATTACATAATCTCAAATTAAAATTGATTATTAATATGATAAACATTTAAAAGTGTATTTGTATTTGTAAGCCGAAAGGTATATACAATAAAGAATTCTTAATAATAATATCATGTATATGTTACCGGCCAAACCCGATTTCAGGACAAACTAGTTTGGCCTACTATTCATACTAGGACAAACTAGTTTGGCCTAGGCCAAACTGGTTTGTGGAACTAGTTTGGCCTAGGCCAAACTAGTTTGTCCTGAAATCGGGTTTGTCCGGTAACATATATACCCTTATAACCTTCGTCCTTATATTTTCTGGGAGGAACTAGTCATGCCAGCTTATACCGGTACCAGGGTAATACCTATATCTACTATGTCATCTTTTGTCAAATTGGACCAAATTCGCGAGTTTTCGAGAAAAGAATCGTTTTAAAGTATTTCACCTGTTTATTAGGGCTACTCCTATCACATTTGGGCTTGGATCGATTTTGTGAGGTGTGTCAATTCTGAATACGTATGCAAAATTTGAACTAATTGATCCATAGACAAATAAACAGATTACTGACAGTAATTTTTTTGACTTGTAGAGTTGATGATCATCAAAAATAATAATACCGAATTAATCAATTAATTACCGCTTATTTTCAGCATAGTAACGTATTATCATTCTTCGCCAATCCCTGATCTATAAGGATTTAAAGTCGTTGCAGTGTTTCATATAAATCCTTATAGGAACAATAAAAAACTCCTTAGCTTTCTGGAACACAATGATACAAACTGGGATGGGATGAGTAGGGAACGTGGAACGACACAAGAAGCTTGTACACTCACAGACACAAAGCGTTATGTACAAGTTTTCAAAGTTAGTTTAGGATTGTTCGCAACATCAAATTTTTCTCACGATAAAAGCATTAAATTGAAATAGAATGTTGAGTGATTTTAATACGATGCTAATCAATACATCAATACTATTGATAAAAGGATTACGATTGTCGCAACTCGCAGTTATTCGATTAATAGTCGATTATCTATACGATTATTTCACGATACATTACATCTTTTTCGTCCGGACGGTATTTACTCAGAACGTTTCGGAAAGTCGCATGGCATCAGTGTGATTACATTACAGATTACTGGCCTGTTCTGTTTGTCGTCAAAGAAATAACTGATGTATAAAGATAGTTTATAAAAGAAATTGAACAAAGCTGGTGGAATGAAATAGGTCCTTGCACTGCGCGTTATGATGTCCTCGGCTTCGCCTCGGACGCCATGGCGCGCAGTGCAAGAATACCAAACTTTGGTGGTGTAATATACTATTTCTGACGATTGGGCTCCTCCAAAAACACCAATCATGAGAATTATTAATACTATAAGCTATCACAACAAGGAGCTGAAAGAAGACAGAACCGGTAATTCCGCCTAAATTACTATAAAGCAATTTCAATGATTGTAACCTTACCTGAAAGAACAAACCCTGAACAGATATATACAGACCAAGAAGCTACTTGCTTTTATTTATAATATTCTTCAGATATAATAAACGCGACGTTATTTGCTCTGGATTTAGTAGCAACGCTCCATTCTTTATGTGTCCACCGCTGCTCTGAGAGTTCTGCTTTCATAAAACATGTTTTGTCATTTTTATTTTTCGATATATCGTTTTGAACAATACAATCTACTTGAATATTGCTATAGAAAATATATACAGTGTGCGTAAGTTTAGTGTGCAAAAAAACCATATAAAAAATCTAGATAATTTGTTGTCAAAATACTCGGTCAGGTTACTCTTATTTTTTAACGCGCATCTTTTTTAATAATCGTCTTTTATTTTTATCTCAATCTTCTTTTTATGTATTGGAACCCCTTCAATTTTTTGCAGATTTTATTTCACTTGTTACATATAAGGTTAAGCATTCAGAATTACAAAAATGTCAAATTTTCAAAAAAATACCCAGCTAATTAAAATGAAACAATGGTATCAAAATCTATACTAATAATATTATAAAGAGAGTGCGAATTTTGTGAGTTTGTGTGTATGTGGAGGGCAATCTCCGGAACCACTGAACCTATTTGAAAAATCTTTTCAGCACTATTTAGAATGCACTTTAAGGATGGACATATTATCGCGTTAAAATAAAAGCGCTTTTCATGGAGACCAATTTTCCAACGCAAGTCGACGAACAAAACAGTTGACACAGTCATTTAAAAATGCATCTAAGGAATGAAATTCCTTTTGCAACAAATAGTTTCGGTTAACTAATTGAAATCTGGTCATTGCCAGATTGTCAAATTTTGATTTCAGACATAAATTATTTTATTTGTAATTTGCATTAACAGTTCCCGCGAAATATCAATTGTTAAAAGTGAAAAAAAAAATCGATCACGTAGCTACGGAATTTTTGAAGTTTTTTAAAACAAATGAAAAACAGGTGCACGAACTGCTAAATAAAAAAAAAAACAAAAAAATCAAATCAAATGCTTTTGGCAGTTTTCACTTTTAAAGTGTAAATATCTTAGGAACTGTCAGTGAAAATAATGGCATATTGCTGAAATCAGAATTTGACATTCAATCCAAATCTGTAGAAAAAATTAAAATAGTGTCATTAAAAAAAGGCTGGTAAAAATAAAAGGCGCAGTGCGAATGACCGCTGTAGATTTTTCATGAACACGTCGGGATAAAATCGTCACAAGTGTTTGGTATTACTGTTTCCTGTATCGTCTTCCAACGACGCCTGAACATGCGATTCGTAAGCTTGTTTTTTTTCGTTCCCTTTGCGACGCTATCGTAGATCTTGAATTCGCTATGCACTGGACTTTTCAGGTTTATTTCAAAACAATCCTTATGATACGAACTTTCCGTTGACGTGCACATTCCGAACATATTTACAAGTCATATTAATATTATGTAATTTTCAGTTTAATACCAAGTTTCACTTATATTCTGGTGACTATATTTATTATTTTACTTTGGGTCCTAGTAGTGGTCCGCAAGTACTTCACAACGACACCCGAATCAATGTCATAGTTAAACACGTTTCCCCGCTACAAAAATTTAAAACTTTACACAAAGTTAATTCGTCACCATCGCGCGCAGGCACCTACACTCGTACGACGAATCCTGCGCGACAAACACGTACATGTAATAGACATCCGTTGTGGCCTCAACTATTGTTCACGTATTATTAATTAGCGATTCAAATCTGACGAATATTTTTTCATAAGAAAGTTTGACCGGTCGTCACTGTAACGAGCGAATAGAAGTTTCCGCGTCAAAAATATGTTAGACCTATCTGAGGATTTTGAATTGTTCCATATACTAAACGGACGCACTGTACATTATATCGTTACGTTTTAATTTACTTCTGTAATATATTAGACCTGTTATATTTTACACTTCAATTGCTTATTCTTTACAATATTTGGAATTATTTCGTTTTATTGTATTTACATTAACGGGAGAGTGGCTTCCTTTGAAACATGATATGAATTATGTATTTTTACATGCATTGTTCGTTTAGAATTTAAAGTGTATTATGTACCTAAGATAAATCACGTTTGTCTTAGCTTTTATCAAAAATATATTGCGATTGAAACTAGCACTAATGCATCCGTTCCAGCGAAAAGAGATAAAATAAAATAAAAAAAAATTATTTTGCCAATAACATTATTAACTTGTACCCTTACACAAATAAAAATTCTGGAAACCCATGTTCCTGTATATAGGTACTCAAAAAAAACAACAAGGAAAAACATTAGGCACAGAGATATTGTGTAAGCTTTCACGGACGGTGTTGTTCCAAATCTTCTGGCTTTCCGGACTTATAGGTCGTAGTACATTGGTATTTCTACCTGACGTTGAAAAGTCTGCAATAGGCGAGCACACGTTGACACTAGACAACCGCAAGTTCAGCTCTTTGAAGAAGATCTTCTTTGGAGAAACCGAAGTTATAGACAGACCATCGAGTTAGTATCCACGCATATAATTATACGGAGAGGTCATAGAAATACACAAATAATTTCAACAAAAGAAGAAATTTCAAGCAAAGAAGAAAGCCTGATTCTAAGTAAAACCTATAAAACACTGGCACTGAGCCATACCAACCCACTGAGTGGAACAGTTAATCAGAAAACTACGACCGCGCAGAGAACTCTAACACACTGAGCATAAAAGAAGGGAAAAGAGCAATCGTCGACACATTTACCTGTGAGCAGCTGAGAAGGACACTTCGCTCGCTACCACATCGCCTTTAATAATAACATCTACTGCAGGCACATGTTTGACAAGTGTGCGCGGTCTTTAAAGAGTTCCTTGTTTCTGTACAGCCTCCAAAAATGTAATTAGTCTGCAGTGATTGACTGTTTTTACCCGTTTATATTAACTTGCTTTTCGTGTATGTGGGGCGTAATTTTGTAATTGATTTAAAACTAACTTCCTGATGAGATAGAGACTTGAAATTTTAGATTTTACATTATATGACAATACGAGAAAATACTAAAATAAGGAAGAAAATAATAAAAGAAAAAGGAAATTTTAATAAAATATCCATGTAATTCACTCTTACTTATTTATCGTTGTACGACGCCTTGCAAACATTGGTCGTAGCTCAGTTCGTTAGAGGGTTGTTCTATAACAACGCGAAGGTCGCGGGTTCGACCCCTCATAGCCTATATAATATTTTATTTTTTTTACGATGTATTTTTGTTTATAACACGTTTTTATTAACTAAAAAGAAGAAAATAATAAAATAAATTAAAAAAAACTTTAATTATCACGTTTTTAAGACGAACTAAGAAATATAAAATATTTTTTTTAACTTGTAGGAATTGAAACGAAAAACATGGGGTTGTTTTATCATTTTATCTGATTCATTAATAAAATTTTATAGTAGCGCTGTTCAGTAAATTTTTGTACGGCCAAAGCTTGAACTATAATAATGGCTGCTAAATCATGAAAGTTTTTGAACAATAATAAGTTATGTCGATAAATTAGTGTATTTATTCAATCGAACGATTTTATGGCATCCCGGAAACAATAATGAAATAAAGAACTTTAAAAACTTATTTCAGAACGGAATCAGGTATTTTTATGCTAGATTAGATTAATCCAGATTAAGAGATTAATTGGCCATTAAATTTAATAATCGTGAAAACATAACCTTATTTTCTAACTTTTGTAACAAAGTTGTTTTTATAGATAGATTTTTATAGCGGTTTTGCTCGCGTTAAGTTCAATTATGTAGCCGATTATATATCTTCACCCGAGATAAAAAATAGCGATTGATAGTATATAGTTTGTTTAAAATCGCTCCAGCCGTTATTTAAAAAAATTTTACGTAAGTAAAAATTCCAGTCAATTGAGCGACAAGACCATTCCAACATAAAAAAAAGAAATTTGACATATAATAAATCTAAATGTTACTAAAAACAAAAGCCAATAAAATCTATAAAAAAATATATATATATATCTTTATATATAAAAATGACGTGTCACATGTTTGTCCGCGATGAACTCCTAAACTACTGAACCGATTTTAAATTTGATTTGCACACCATGTGCAATTCGACCCAACTTGAAAGATAGGATAGCTTACATTTCAATTTATAGTCGCAATATTATTTTATTGCAAATTATTTGTCTATTCCTTGACAGTCATAATACAACCATATAAGATGGCGATACCTGTTGACTGGATTGAGTGAATATTCAATAGATGGCGCAACGAACTTAACAACCATATAAGATGGCGATACCTGTTGACTGGATTGAGTGAATATTTAATAGATGGCGCAACGAACTTAACAACCATATATCTAGATTGAGGATGTAAAAAAACTGAATATCGTTTTAAACAATTGCTTTTTTTTCGAGCACGACGGCGCAGCCGGAGTGAACCCTCGAAATAGAGCAAGTGTTTTAAAGACCAGTTATCCACGAATACTTTACGCTATTCTTTTTCGAGCACGACGGCGCAGCCGGAGTACTCGCATACACACATATACGCCCATGTATATTTTAAAATAGCTTGCAATTAATAAAATAGATAGATAGATGTTCCAATTAAATTGTTTTATTATTTCACTTTATACGTAGCAAAGCACGTACAGGGCCGCTAGTAATAAATAAAATGAAATAACCGTTAACGAGTGCGGTGACGCCGGTAACGACTAGTAATAAAAATTATACTTGCTATTGATTTGTAAAGTTGCATAATATGATTTCACATGTAAACAATTACCAAAGCATGCTTGACATCTATGTAACTTCTTTTTGACAGATATTCAGAAGAAACGTGAAACTTATAACAAAAATATTTTTGCAAGACTTCCACACACTCGTTGAGTTAAAATAGTTAAATATATTAATGAATTCTAAATGATAAAATTTAATAAAAACTTTTTTTTTGTTTACAATTCCGACAATAAAATGTTTTTTACAAAAAATTGCCCGGAAAACATTTTGTCTGTACAATCAGTTTGTGAGTTTACTTGGTCGTTAGTAGATCAATATACCAAATAGGATAGGTATAGTTTTTTAATTAAGAATACCTGTAAAAAGAAAAATATTTGTCTGAGAAAATTTTCGCTTTTTGGTATACAGGGTGAGTTTTAAGTTGATGCTTTTTTTTACAGCGTGTAAAAATCAAATAGACGAGCAAATATTTCAAATAGTTTTTTTATCAAAACTCAAAAATAAGAGAGAGACAGCCTTTCGAAGTTTAAATAAATTTTATTAAATTTTCTTTAATTTTGAGGTCGGTCCTGAGGTTATATTATGTCACTATGGAAATATTATGTCATTATTATCAAGTCTTCACAGAAATAATTGAGGCACACACAATTCTCTCAAAAACAGAACAATACACATACTTGATAATAAGAACTTATTTCCATAGTGACATAATATAACCCCAGGACCGACCTCAAAATTAAAGAAAATTTAATAAAATTTCGAAACTTCGAAAGACTGTTTCTCTCTTATTTTTGAGTTTTGATAAAAAAACTATTTGAAATATTTGCTCGTCTATTTGATTTTTACACGCTGTAAAAAAAAGCATCAACTTAAAACTCACCCTGTATAGTCCAGTCAATGAATGATTCAAAATGAGATATAGAGTGCGTGAGCAGGGACCTAAACGATTCCTCTCACTCTCTGGAGCGTGTAGCTCAAAAACGATTGAGAATTTGAAAAAAATGTATAGAACGAAAGCTATATAAAATTTTATGAGCTTTCATTTGGCATAAGAAATCCTTTCCCTACGACGTACCGTGTTCGAGATATAACCTAAAAACCCAAATGTGGCACCTTCTTTGTGCCTCCCTCCCTCCGGTTCACCTTCTAAATGTCAGGACTTTTGGTATGTTTCCTCTCTAAGCACCCTGAACAAGTTTCTAAAGGAATCGCTTAGGTCCCTGCTCACGCACTCTACATTTCTTTTATTGATTTATTGACTGGACTAATAGTCAGAGATTGTTTACTCAAAAAAGATAGAGTTCATGCGCTGTAAGTTGAACACCACAACGTCACCGATCGACAAAGACAGTTTTCAGTCGACGCCTACCTGATCTCAACTACTATAGTGAATTTTTTTCAAGGTAGTTTTTTGTAGTTTAAATACAATTTTACTTTCTGTCATATTTACAATGTACTAAACTACAAATTCAGTACACTTAAATACACTTTTTGCGTCGCGTTAGGTCAACTGAAGAGATTATAGCTACGGAAAAGTCTCCAGACATGGTCGTTAAAATGACGGGAGACGCAGTCGTTCACTTCTAAACATATTTCTGTTGGCCAATTCTAATACTAGGGCTGTTTAAAACTAGTTATAACTATTAAGGAAACTAGTTTTGGTTAAAGTACGATAACTCGATGTGCAAAATGTCTACTGGAAATTGACATTATGTATTATTTTAGCCGTTTTAAATTCGGAAAATAGATTTTTATAATTTTTTTTTGCGCAGTGAAAAGGGAAAGGCGTTTGGGGAGAATTCTTTAAAAAACCAGTTACGGGGTCGTGTCTATGTAAAGGCGTTTTTTTGCGCAGTGAAAAGGGGAAGCTGTTTGAGGGGAGTTCTTTACGGGGTCGTGTATACAGAGTGTGATAGTAATACGGTAATTCTACACTAGTTGCTATGACGTGTAATATGTGATTTCTGATTGATTAGATTTAAAAAATGACAGTGAAAGACGAAAAGTAGTTCCATTTTTTTACGTATTTTTGAGGAATTTTATGAATAATTCGCAGTTTTTTTTGGAACCTCAAAATTTAGCGTTTTCTATGACTTTAAAAAAAGTCAAAATTTGGCACATCGAGTTTATCTTACTGGACCCCTAGATTTTTCCAATGCGACTATAAATGCTATAATTAATCCTGTCCCTGGCTACATTTCTGCAGGGAAATGTGAGTACAGGAATACTTAGTCGGGTTCTTACAGCAAGCATTTTCGAATCGAGTAAACATCCGCCACCCTGCACGTTTTCTCACTATGGATTTAAATCGACACTGCTTAAGCAATTGAATAGCATTGTTTTTTTTTTTTTTAATTACTTCGCAGGCCTCGTGGTAGGCAGTGAGTGAACTGCGAAAAAATGTTTGAGCAAGCAGCATGTGAGATGGGCCAACAAACAAAAGCGTATAGGTATAAGTATTTGTGTTCAGGTTATAGCTTAAACAAGGAAAGGACCGTAGAAACAAAGCGCGCATATGTCGTTGGTATTATATACTTTTGAGTTTAAACCGGTCTATTCTACCTTTGAAGGGGTAAACAAAAATTTAATTTAGCAATTTTGTTATTTTAAACATTTATATAAAATGAGTAAGGAGAAAACAGCATATAGCTTCCGTCATATGTCTACTTTTCATTTTAAACTCTTTAATTCGAAAAATTTTATGATATGTATGAGTGCGACGGAGTTATAACTTTATAGCTGCGATATTAAAAATATTGACTTTGACTAGTCAATTGTATAGAAACTGTTTTTAATATTAAATGAATTTGAATTTAACCAACCAATAATAAATTTTTGAGCAAAATCGTATTAAACTAGAAAATTTTATTTTAACACAAAACTAGTGTTTTTTATCATTTTTCTATTGTGACGTCATTTGCGAATAAAATGATAGTTTTACAATGTTAGCGCAGACGGAAATAACGAGTGATTTCCTTCCGGTGTCTGTAATGTAATTGAAAATTGCTGATTTTTCCATTCCATTGAATTGAATTTTTCAAATGGTCTGTTATTATTTTCATGTAATAAGTACATGTCTGCAGATACAGATGTCTCTGTTTTCAATACCTGATAATACTGCTCGAAAGATTCTTCACTTAGATATTTACAGAATGTCCCATTTAAAAAACAGAGAAATGCGAGTACAACTTGCGTCATGAGGGTTCCATGCCGTTATTACAATTTAATAATTAGTTTGTTCAATTGACAAAAAAAATAAAAATCAAGTTTGGAACATAATAATTACACTTAGAATCAGACATTAATGATTTTCGGATTTTTCTTCGCTAGTGCTACGAAATCTTTTCGTGTTAAATTTAATTATCTAGGTCAAGGGGAAGTACCCTATAGGTTTTGATGAGAGAGTTAATATCAAAATACATCTTTCTTGAAAGCCTGTATCCTTTTGAAGCGAAGTGAAGGCGCAATAGGACAAATTGGCCTGTTACAGACGAAACGCTTCCCCTTCCCCGATTTCAACCGGCAGCTAAAAGAAAAGAGTGGAAGAATCGTTTCTACTCTCTTTGTCAAAGCGTCAAACGCGCACTCTACACGCATGCGCAGTGCGTACTGTGTGTATACGTAGCATTTTCTCTAGCCACAATAACAACTTTCACATTACCATTTTCTAATCCTGAAATAATAAAATCGTCAACAAATGCTAGAACCTAAGAAGTTTTGTTTCTAACGCGCGAAAGGCTCACGCATTTTTTATTGCATTCATGTGCTAGAAGCTTAAATTTTTCACTAGGCTATGGAGTTGTAGAGCTTAATATGAATATTATAGTTTCGATTTGATATCTCTAGTCGCTTGTCGGGCAGACAGACGGACAACAGTGATCCTAGTGATTTTAGATGCCGACTGTTTAAAATTGAGTTCGTTATATATTATGACATTTCAGTTTAATAATTTCAAACAAATATTACTTAACAGGGGTAGCAGTAACAACAAAAAATGTCCTATAAAACTTGCTTATTTTTTAAAGATCTTTTCAACAATACCCCTTTCGACCTATCCTTCCATTTAAATTTCCGGAGTTCTGAACATTCCGGAGCAAACTAATAGGGAAGCCGACATTTCCGGGAAAAAAAATATCATCATTCGGTTCTTCATTAGGGCTTTTATGGTACAGATTTTTGACACAAGTCTCTACGACTAACCGTTTTCGAAAAAAACGACAGCTACGGGTGGTCTAACTCACCATGTATAATTGTAAGATTACCTTAGTGAAAAAAGGAGTAGGAAAAAACTTTTCTCCTAAAAATTGACAGTTTTTTTATATTTTTGCTCACTCTCTCGTTCACTACACTACAAACATTTGCAAACTAAGAGTTTCTCTATAGTAAGAATTAGAACAAGGAGGTCATTATTTGTGATTGGTTCATTCGACCCTCACTCAAAATTAAAATTTTCTGATTGTTTCATAGGTATAGTATATTTAGTGTCTCAGCTGTTGTCAGTGCAAAAAGTCAAATGCGCAATGTTTTCACAGTTTATTTTTATCATAAATAATAGGGGATGGTGGGGCAAGACCGCCTACTTAAGCTTTGAATTTAGTTTTTTAAGTTGCTATATATAATTTTTTTGAATAAAATGTGAAAACAAATTGATAGTAGACTTGTTATCATGAATCCTTTTATTAATTGCAAAATTAAACAACATTTCTATAAAAAAAAAAATTATAAACAAAATACATTTTTTCGGCGGTTTTACCCCATCTATGGGGCAAAACCGTCGGTAACACAAAATTTATTTAAACATACAAAAATTGCAAATAAATTCATCCAAATCGGATTCTGCACATCTAGTGCATGTTTCGTGAGCCCATTTTCGGCATTGTCGGCATTGAACCCATCCTTCACGTGCCTTGGATCTTAAATAACGTTTTCCACAATACAAACAGGGGGGATCGTCCGGGTCATCTTCACCATCACTCTCACTATCCGAATCACTAATCTCTTGTTTCTTGCCTTTATTAATTTTTTTTCTTTCAGTGAAGCAAATCTTCTTTTTCACAGACTTTGCCTTTTCTATATTTTCTTCTAGTTCGTTTTTGTATGGTGTCGATGTCAAAATCACTGCTCTTCCTCGCTGGCGATTAGTTTGCTTCCTTTCCCCTTTTGGGATGGGACAAAGATTGTGCGGCATTAAAGTAAAACTAGTATTTGAGACACTTTTCGCGTTTGTAGATGCTACTGGAAATGAACTGTTACTTGTGCTAGGAGGTGGAATTTCATTTGGATGTTGTGTTTTTGGAGACTGAGTTGGTAACAGTGATTGACGAATCGGAGGTGGTGTATTTGGGGGCTGAGTAGGTTGCAATGCCTCATTGCCATTCAACATATCATCTGGCATTTCTCGCTCTGTAACTTCAGATGGTGCAAACTCGTGATCGGAAAAAACATTTTCATTTATTGGACAAATTCCAGTTTTCTTAAACCCGTTGATAGCAGTTTGCAAAGTAGCAGCTTTTGCGTAAGCGGCGCCGAATAAACTTGATATTTGGTATTGTGTGACCACACGACCAGCATGTGCTCTAAGCCACGTTTTTATTTCTTGGCCATAATATGCACTCAGAGGTGCCATAAATGCAACGTCTAGCGGCTGGAGACGGTGGCTACAATGAGGTGGAAAGCATAGCATGTGAACATGATTTTTGCGTGCTAAATCGATCAGTTGTAGGTTCTTGGTATGAGTCGCATGACCGTCAAGTAAGAGTAAAACGGGATCAGTTGCTGAGGGTTTAGTAAAATTTATGAAATGTTCCATCCATTGAAGAAAAATTTCACTTTGCATCCAGCCGCTAGGGTGGCATATAATTTTTGTTCCGGGTGGTGACCCTTCTTCTAATTCTGGCTTCATACGTTGCCTCGGGAAGATCAACATAGGTGGAACGTAATTTCCCGCAGCAGAAAAACAAATCTCTGCGGTAACCAGTTGTCCACGTTCGGCAGATGATATTGCACCGACCTGCTTTCTACCCTTTTTGGCAACGATTCTTGATTGAGATTTGGCCACCGTGCTCATTCCAGTTTCGTCACAGTTAAATATCCTTGCGGGAGGGAATTTGTAACGATCACACATATTGATTAGACAGTCAAAAAATTTTTTCACCGCGGTTCTGTTGAACCCCATTGCTCTCGCTGCGGAAGTGGCTTCGGGGGTTCGTAGACTTAATTGAGGATGTCTTTTTATGAAGCCCTGGAGCCAATCCTTGCCTGCTAATTCCGTTTGGTTGTTAAAATTATGATTTACATTATTCTTTACCGCAAGTTGATAGGCAAGTTTGCGTAATTCATAAGTTGTCAATCCAAATAATTTGGATTCCAATTCGAGCACATGAGAAATGATTTCTTCTTCTTGTTCAAGTGTGAACACAGTTTCATATCGTCCGAGTTTCTTTTTTACTGCCTCTTCGACATTTTTTCCGTTTCTAACTAATTTTATTTTATCCCTTAAGGTGCTGCGAGGTACACTAAATTGAGTGGCAGCTTTTTGAGTACCCATGGTTTTAGAAACGCAAGCTTGAACTGCTTTCTTCATAGAATCCTCCGACCACTTCTGTCGGTTGGTTTTTCGTTTATAATTTCGCATTATTGCCTGTTGAAAAAAAATTATAATTTGATAAGAAAAAAAAAACTCGTGGGGCAAAACCGTCCATGGGCGATTTTGCATCACTCGCTCATAGGCGGTTTAGCCCCATAACCTAGAAATTTAAGTTATTGTTTATGTGTATAGTGTAAACGGTTATAAACACTTGAGTATTAGCACAAACTGTGCTCTAACAAACATTATTTCACAAAAAGCAGTTACTTACCAAAATATCAACCGATATCTGAATAATTTTATTGCTAACAGAAGACCGTTGTCAAACATTAGTGTAAACCACAAACTTACTTCTTTAATAACTTTTTCATTTTTACAGTTTTCTGCACATAACTTTCAGTGAGCTACCTTTCTACACTTACTGTATCGACTATGCTACTTAAAAATAGATGGCATCGTATACTTAACATAATTCCATCCCAGGCGGTTTGACCCGACTAGGTGGTTTTGCCCCACTCTCCCCTATATACGAAATTATAATATACAAATTCAAGGTATAAACTTTAATATTCCAACGTATCATAATATGAAAAAAAAATACCATACAACTGTTTACGAATTTTAGAATAAAGAAAAAGACAGTCATTTGTGATATGAATGAAACTACAATATTCTAGTAAAAGCAGTGCACTGTGAATGCATGCATTAATTAAATGAAGTTTCATATTTTTTTATTGTCTTTCTTTTTTTGTTCACGTTTATTGTTCATGTTATAAATTTTGTTATTTTTGTTCCTTTTTTAAAAGTTTTCAACAGTACTCGCATATTTCACTACACTTGTTTCCATTGTTTTGGCTATGGCCTTTTCGTTCTAACTCTTACTAAAAAAAACTGCTTTTTCAGTGACTGCCATCTAGAACACAATATTGAAACAGAGGAAACGGCTGTTCATTTATTTTTTACCTTCATCTGTTAGCGAGTTAACTAATTCCTTTTATTTTAACCGTATTTATTTTACAAACAGGTAGACAAAACATTTGGGAAAATTTTGGATTCTCTTTGCGCAAAGTTAGTAGATGATACATGAATAACATTAGCTAGCAAAGCGTTCATATTTTTATCAACCATGCAAAATCAATTGACCAATCCGCTGAATGACGTCATCCCTCACTTCTAGCCAACGGAATGAAGTAACCTTTGTAACTTTGCTCAGTATAACAAATAAATATCATTCTCGGGCAACGCCTGGTAAACTATAGTACAACTTATTTTACATGTATAAACACATTAACTGTAACATTATTATGATTGAAAAATGTTGCCGTCCAAGTTTTAACTAGGGTATTTGTGCGTCAATGATTGAATTTTACTGTTATCATATTATCATGCAAAAATATGGAGACAAAATTTGTATAATTTTATTGAATGAATTTAAATTGATTTGAATGTACAAAAGAATCGCATTAAATTAATGTATTTACGTAGCTCGAAGACTTCTTTCAATTATTCAATGAATTGCCAAGGTTGACACAATTATTTATGTTGTTGGCAATTTTTTTTATAAAAACACGTCCTTACAAACTGATGACAGTTTTCATTTGGCTGACTATACCTATTTTGATACAAGTTTGGAGGACAGCTTAATGGTCAGAATGCTGTTATGGGTTAGAAATTCGAATTTCACCTGTGCTGACTGCTCAAGGATATTTTGTGATGTCGTTTAATTGAACTTGATGTAATTAGACGCTAATGACCATACTTGTCGAGCGTCTATAATTCAAAGTAAATAAAAATATACAATCAGGTGCATTTAATGTAGGTGTGTGAACGAAAGATGGCGCGAGTTGTTGCGTTACTTTTTCCGATATTTTTTTTAAATGTTTAAAAGAATTTGGAACTCAACAAATCGACAGCACATACCTATTACCTAACATTAAATTATAATTATTTCCTGTTATTTTTTTCTTCTGAACTTCCACGACGCCACAGAGTGTATTCCAGTCTGAGAGAGTTTAATTTCTAAGCAGTACCTTCAAGTAGTCTGAAAGCCGCGCCTGCACACGAGGCTAGTTTTGCCGCTAGAAACACCGCTGGGACTTGGGCTAAATGCCGTGCGGACGAGATAGCCATATTGGCTTGTCCGTACCTTAATAAAGAATTGTTATTATTATTAAGATGGAAATGACGTCACGGCGAGCTCGTTTGCGGGGTGACAAGATGGATTTCAAAATTATAACCGTAGATATTTTCTCTTGCTTGTTCATCTGATTGTTTTAAGCAAGAACCAATCAGGCAACAGTCACGTGGGCAACATGGACAAACGCCCACAAATAATGTGTGATCTGTTCAGAGACAATAACATAAGCGTACACTTGTGTTAACATTCTATCAGTGCGCGCGCAACAAACCTATCTACAAAGCAAACTTCATTACATCCACCCTGTGAAGCCAACACATAAAAGTCATCACAAAAACCAGCGCTTGAAAACTAGCAAGGAATCTAGCGGCAAAATCAGCTTCGTAAGTTCGTGTGTAGCGGCCTTTACGCTGGGTTGCCGAAAGTATTGTCAAAAAAAAAAATGATTTGACAGTGGGGGGGGGGGGGCGCGTTCATGTGGGTATTACATAAAAAGACTTTTGGTGATTTTAGAAACCACTCTGTATAAGAGAAAAATATGAAAATCGTTTTATTTATTGCAGATTATAAGCTCTCCACAAGGATATAATTAGCGTTTAATTATATCAAATTAAAGTAAGCTACACTACAAGAAAAAATCAAGAGAGGAAGTAAGATTATAACTCACGATAGTTATAGATCCAAGTACGCTAACGTTTAAGAGTTGTATGGAACTCTTGACGCGCGAGTTGTACTCGCGCACTTGACCAGTTATTTTTGTAAACGGTTTTATTAAGCTTGACCCCGTACATTTTAACACTTTTACATCTTGTGTGGATTATCAATTATTTCAATTATACCGTATATTTTTCTTTGTTTCAAATATTGCGACAGATTTTTCAACTACTTCCCGTTATCCAATTGAGTTGAAATTTTGCATACGTATGTAGTTCCGATGACAATACAATATTATAATAACTAACTGACCGGTATGGCTTTCGTCCGGATGAAAATCGCACTTTTAATAAAGCACATTAAAAACTTAAAAAAAATAGCTTAAGAAACATTTTAAGGTAAACAACTTTATTGTACATTCGATGATGTACTAAAAACAAGAAAAAAATTATGAGTCACCTTAGGGGGATTTTATTAAATTAAAATAAAAGCGTGAGGGCGCTTATAGTTACGTTATGGTCGAAGAAGACAGTCGAAAGCTCAATATGATTTCCAATCTCAAACAAATGAAAGTTTTCTTTTAAATGTGTCCCACGATTTTATTATAGTTTAATCAAAACCCCCTATAATAAAGCCATTTATTCCCACTGCAGGGAAAAGGCCTCCCCTAACTCCTTCCACTTCATCTGGTCGAGTGCTGTGCGAGACCAGAGAGGGCCTGCAGCCTTGTTTAGCTCGTCCTTCCATCTGGTTTTTTGTCTGCCTACTTTCCTCTTTTTTTCCATAGGGCACCAGACAGTCGATCGGTAGGGCCATTTGTCATCAATTAATCGATAAATATGGCCGGCCCAAGTCTTCTTACAGACATATATGATGTCTTTTACTTTGGTTTTGCTTCTAATTATTTTATTTTGTATTCTGTTTTTAAGTTTTAAGTTCCATTGCTCTTTGAGCCGTTTGTAGTATTTAAATATCTTTTTTTGTCGGCGCCCACGTTTGCGACCCGTATGACATAATCGGTATTATACACGCATTAAAAACTTTGTTTTTTAAACAGATGGGTAAATCGCTTTTAAATATAAATTTTAAGGCCCAAAAGCGTTTCCAGGCTTTGTTTATTCGTGTTTTTATTTCTGATTCCTAATCAAAGCCCCCTATGATGACCCATAATTATTTTCTAGTTTTTAGTACCTATACATTATCGATTGTACAAATAAACCGTTTAACTTATAATTTTCTCATTGCAAAAGTTTAGTATCACATTGACAATTCATATTCAAAAGTAATCATTAGCTTTGTGAATAAAGATAATTTGTAATTTGTTTATTTAGTTTGGTTAATAGTTTGTGCGTATGAGAAATGAAAGCGTGCGCAACGGATGCATTTGACGACGATTTTAATCTGAATATCAGACAATTCTCCTCGACTTTATTTACTCTATGTCTGTTTACAGAAAGTGATTGTATAGCTTGTTATGTCTGGGAAACATGTGCCAAACTCGGCGTTTTGTACACAGATAGTGGCTCCGACATTGATCTCTTTATTAAACGGATAGAAAATGGCGGACACTGGAAAACCAGTATGCTCCAAGTGGCTTTTGAAGTGAAACTCCCCTCAGGAGAAACATTGGGAGCATTCAGCATTCCAATGTTTTTTATGGGAATTAGCACTCCAAGGAACCCGAGCTCGTACCAGTCTGGCAGATTCTCTAAGCTAAACATAGAAGGTGGTGACCTCAACTGTTGAGCGTCTATAATCTACAATCTAACTATCTGAAGTGAAACTTCTTTTGCGACGACATCGCCTCGACGATTTGAAGAGTAAAATCGTAGTTCGATGGAACGGAAATATATATTCACGTATTATTTCATTCGGTCAAATTGTTTTAAAAGTGTAACGGATTTATAACAATGATAACGTTCGCTATGTTAAAAAAGTGGGATAGAAGTTATACTTCTTTGGCATGATTAAAAACTATTTTATAAATTGCATGCACGTTCTATCTCTCTCATTATATTGTGTGACCACTTTTAATACATTGTTAAGAGAAGGATGGCACAGTCCAGGGTTGTAACTGGTCTATGAAGTATTTATGACTTTAACAGCGTTGTCTGTATATTGATAATTTAAATGCAGTCCCGTTGCAGACTTATAAAAATACTTTTTAAAAGTTTTTTAATACAAAATATACTCTTGCTTCATTGAGTATTTAAATACAAAAATAAATACTTTTGCTACATAGAGTATTTGAAATACAAATATAAATACTCCTGAAGTATTTGAAATATAAATACAAATACTTTTGGGTTATATTTATAAAAATATTTTCAAGAAATTGCTTAATCTATCAGCAAGTACACACGCTCAACTAATTAAAAAATTATCCTGAAGCAAGTAGGTATATAGGTACTCGTAAAAAATACTCAATTTTAAGTAATTAGAGAAATTATACAAATAACAAATACTTGATTTCAAATATTTAAAAACAAATAATAAATACTTTCTTTAAATAGTATTTAAATACAAATACTAGAAAAGTAGTTGTATTTTGAAATACTCTTACTCAAATACTTTACAAGTCTGTCCCGTTGAAATTGTCACCGAAATATTCTCTTCGTTCAGTATGTTTTGTCCATAGCTGCTTTCTGAGTTCTGATATTATGTTCCAGGCGCACATTGTATATAGGAATTATCCGTGCTTCCGTTAAATAGAGATCAGTGGAATCGGATAAGATTTATAAATATCCCTTCTAAATAATGTTGTTTAAATACGTAATTGTTAAATTCAACAAGAGCCTAAAATCTTCACTGAATTCGAATAGTATATAATATTGTATAAACACGAATCTCATAAACAAGAATAGATAGAAGACCAACCTGAAACACATTATTATTGTTACTCGGTGTTTGTGCTTGAGCAAGATGTTAAAAAAGGCGTTATTTTTGTCTCTATATTGGAGGAACAACCTGAAAATCATTCAGCGTCGACTCTTACGGGTTACCCAAAAATTTAAAAACAGTTAATTAAAAAAAATAGTGTTTCGTGCAACACTTGGAATCATTTCGGTGCTCGTTCGTCTTGTGCCATGAATAAAACGACAAAAGATTATGACGTATAAGCTTTGCTTACCTAGCCTTCCATTACTAACTCAAAAAGAGAGAGAAATTGTAGATAATAATCCTCGTTCGACAGTTTATATTAGCGTCGATAACTCAAAACGACACTTCAACACAATAATGAAATTTAATTAGTTATTTATAGATGCTAGAGAACTAAGATCATTAGTATCTAAATTAAAATTAATCATACAGAATTTAGCACTATTAATAAATTTAAAATTTTACAAGGTTTAACGTAACCAAATTGCATATTCAAGAACGCGAGACCGAAAACTGACAGCTGTTCACTCTTGCACGTACAAGATATGCGCATACGAAGGAGTATGGTGTATAGAATTAACCTAGGAGATGTACAGGATTTCTTTATTATTTTTACGGCACTGGTACACGAAAATCTACTATCGTATTGAACAAACTGTGACAGAACCAATCATTTAACTATTTTAACCTAATTGAATGTCAAATTACTTACCTTATGTAACAATACCAATTATTTAAGGCGCCTCTACACAAGTGGCCAGTACCGCCACTTACAGGCACTCACGATTGTGTAGAGGGCATATTCGTCGGTGCGTGGACATAATCGCCTGTAATCGGCAGTAATCGGTTGATTGTCGGTACATCAAAAGAATGCGTGGCCAGCATCGTGCGCCCGTACACACAATCGGACCGGCACGATTGTGTGGAGGGCTAGGCAATCATCGCGGCGATGATGGGCACTTATTTGAGTGGCGGTGCTGGCCACTTGTGTAGAGGCGCCTTTACACGTAGAACTGTATTCTTTCTCTCTTTATGTCATGTTTTAAATAATTTCTCGTGGGTAATAAACGATGGATGTTTCTCTTCCTTTTATACTAATTCTAGCTGCTACCCGCGGCTTCGCACGCGATTGAGATGAAGCAGCGACAACGGCCCCACCGTACTGTACTGTAGTACCACTTGAAAAAACAATGTTTATGCACTATTTGACATTTTTTCCAGCAGTCTTTGCGTACTACATACAGCGTGTCCACGGAAGTTCTTTACAAATGGAATTTTTTTTTGTTAATTATAGAAGCAAAAAGTTTTTTTTGTGGAAAAGTTCTGCTTCGTCCAAAACCTCTAAAACACCAAAGAAAATTTTCTTCGGCCTAAAGTTATACGAGGGAAATCAAAAAGTTTTATTTGACTAAAAATAAAAATTATCTGTGATATTCAAGATTTTCGTACAATTCGTTACATAATCAAATTTAATTCAAAATAATAACATAACTAACTTCTAAGTAATTATTTATTCATAATTATTATAATTCAGAATTCAACATATCCTTCATCTCTCTCCATACAAAGAACGGTTCTCCTTCCAAAATCCGTCACTGACTCACTGAATTTCGAATCATTGTAGAAGGAATTTGATGGATTTTTTCGGTGATAATCCTTTCCAATTGATCAATATCTTGAAAAGGTCTTTCAGAGTACATCATTTTCTTTAGATAGTCCCAGAGGAAATAATCTAGGGGTGTCAAATCGGGTGATCTGGCTTTAGTAAAATAAAACTTTTTGATTTCCCTCGTATAACTTTAGGCCGACAAAAATTTTCTTTGGTGTCTTAGAGGTTTTGCACGAAGCAGAACTTTTCCACAGAAAAAAATTTTTGCTTCAATAATTAATAAAAAAAAATTCCATTTGTAAAGAACTTGCGTGGACACGCTGTATATACTGCGTGTATCATAAATACCGGGCAGGTCAATTATTTCGAATACTGCACATTGAATTAAAAGTCCAGTATTTTTAAAAGATCTATTCAGCGGCACTAAACTTGATCCCCCTCCCCCTTTATTGGGGGCGGGGGTAACTTTGTAATTTTAAATGGGTACCCCCAATTTTTATTACAGATTTGTATTCTACGTTGGAAAATAAGACACCTTTGTGTGATAATTTTTTCAAATTCTGAGTAGATGGCGCTGTAAATGACAAATCTGTAATAACAATTGGAGGTACCCATTAAAAATTACAAAGTTACCCCCGCCTCCAATGAGGGGGGCGGGGGTCAAGTCTAGTGCCCCTGAATAGATCTTTTAAAAATACTGTACACGTGTTCTTTTTTTTTAATTCAACGTGCAGTACTTATTCGAAATAATTGACCGCCCCGATAATTAAGACACATTCTGTATATAGGTATATTACGTGTGAATTTTGAAATAATCCCCAATTTTACCCTCTTGAGGGATGATTTCGTAAAATCGCTGAAACACATAATTCTTTATTTCTTACCAAAAGCCTAAATATGAATTTTCATATCCCTAACTTGAAAAATGAACGGTTCTCCATACAAACTTTCATCCCCTATTTCACCTTTTCAGAGTTGTTTTTTGAGACAAACAATAGCTTATGTCTTTCCTCAGGATGCAATCTATCTCCTTGCCAAATTTTATCGAAATCTGTTCAGCGGTTTACCCGAGAATGCGTAACAAACAAACAAACAACAAACAAATTCACGTTCGCATTTATAATATTATTAGGTTTAGGTTTATAATGAGGTATAGTTTGGATGTAGGAGGTTATCTCCGAAACTACTCATCCGATTTAAAAAAAAATTTCACCATATGGTCGACATATTCGAGGTGCCAGACATTTTAAATGGTTCATATTATTTGTCAGAGAACATTATTTTAGCGTTTTGGTTGAAGTTTTTAAGCTATTCAATTAAAAAAACAAACAATATATCTACAAATTTTTACATGTCGTCAAAACATCTTTCGGAAAGTTTAGAGGGAAAACGCCCCAAAATCAAGACAAGTCATAGAGGAAATAGGTGTCAGACTAGGCCTAATGAAGCCGTATACAAAGTTTGGGGAGAGTATGTATCAATAAAATTTTTGCCGACGGGCACTCTGACTATTATTTCCTTGGTGATGAAATATCCAAATTTTTCGAGATCAATTGTACATGTTAATTTCGGATGTTGCAGATTGTAAATTCCGGACGCTCGACAACTCAAATCATAATGAAATGATTAATATGACTACAAGAAACGAGATGCTTTTCTATAGCGCCATTTCAAACTAATTAATTTTGGTGTAATAATAGCGCCCAGTGAACTTCAATGGCTAGGGAGGGAAACAAAACACAACAAACCTTATTTCTTTGGTGAGTGACAGCGACATTATCTAACATCTGTCACGTGGTATGTAGCGCGGAACAAGACCAATTACAAGTTCACGATTTGGTATGGTTTATTATTGACAGCGAATGAAACTTTAAATTATTGTCACGATGATGTGTGTGACTCATTTACAATAGTGTTATGTTAGCTGGACTCTGGAAGCGGCTAGGGGTTAGAGAATAGTCAAGCGTGTAGCGATGCCTTTGTGCATAATAAGACGTTTCTATAGCTCCTCTGTTACACCCAGAATTCCAAAGTTCTAAATTGAGGACTTCAATAAAAGAATACATTAAATTTTCCCTTTATTATTAAAAAAAACAATTTCATCATACTTCGGTCGAAAGTGCGTACTTCCGGCATCAATTTTAAGGCAGAAAATCTAACATTTATGCATTGATGGAATTACACGCACTGATGCCGGAAGTACGTACTTTCGACCGACTATAGACTGTGTGCACGAAGCCTACTAGTGCCGCTAGTGAGTAATAGAGAATTATTGAACTCACTTTTTGTGGAAATCGCGACATGTTTCTATGGTGATAAGTGAAAAAATTTAGTTAGCCATGATGTGTAAAAAAAAATTAATAAGGAAAACTGTTAACTGATGTTTATTTTATATATCATAAAATTCAGATTGTTAACTATTATATAAATAGCATAACATAAAAGGTGCGTGAGAATTATTGATTTATCAATTATGACGTATAATATATAAATAATAAATTTTTTTACACTGACGGTGGAACGTCAAATTATGGCGCCGATGGTCTGTACTTTACTTAATTGCCATCAGCGCAACAGCCCGGAACACAACAAGCATTTCCAGAACGCTTAGTTTTTGTCCATGTTTTCTTTGTAATTAAAAAACTTCATAAATTTATAACTCTTTTCACTTTTAATAAACATTGCTCACTGACATACGGAAAATTTGAGTTTGAAGTTTCCCCTAGATGTCACCACAAACGCTCACATCGAAAAATTTGTAACTCCGCCTCCTTGCACATAGTCCCCATAAATAAGCAATAATAATCTATCTATTGTTGTTAAGATGTCGTTTCCATAGCAACTTTATTACATTTTAGCCAATAGTCGCGAACAGCACTCGTTCGTGTTTTACGTATAACATCAAAGCTGTTTGCTTGGAATTTATCTGTGTTTTTTTTATGTAATTAATAACCGTGCTTTCGACCAAGGTATGAAGAAAAATAGTGTACCTACACTGGCAGAAGGTTTGAAAGTCATGAACTGCGAACGAGGGCATCATGACGCGCATTGCAAGAATCTCAAACTTTCTGCCCTTGTGTTGTAATATACTATTAATACAAAGCAGACGCGCTAGCAGCTCGGCCAATGAACCCGATTAGTTATATGAAGATAGTAGAGGCTGTCGTTTTACAATCCATTCATACTCCTCATAAAAATAATTATAATAAAAATGTACCCTTGCACTGGCTACGCCAAGTTGGTTAGGTTAATTTCCTATCTTATTAACATGACTTACTACCTGTGCTTGTAATATTGAAATTGAAATAGAATTATTATTATTTATTATTACTACAGGCGTCAGAATTTTTAAATATATATTAGTAGTACTTACTTGTTAATCAGTTGGGCTTAGGATATTCAAAACTGACTTCAAAGCTAGCGAATCCGCAAGTAATAGCTATGAAATATAAAAAAAAACAAGACCACTGCTGCCAAACATGAACTAACCTAAAAATAATGTGGTACTAGCATATATATAATAATTATTACATGAAGCATTGTCTATTAAACTCAATGTGTGATGAGCGAAAGCAACAAAGCGTATCAAAAATATATCTGCGTCTCTTTTTTCGAAGTAATTCCTTAGTTATTCCAAAAAAAAAATTAGCATGGAGTACATCTTTCTGTATCAAAAGTTTTATGTCTTTATTTATGACGTAGGCCAATCAGAGCCAACGAGTTCTTACCACTTAAAAAAAGACAGAAATATATCTTTGCACCCTAATGGTTCTATTGCGATTTTATTCCTATGCTCGGTATATAATAAAAATATATGGGTACTGGTCGTATAATTTAGGCATGCACGTTAACGTAAACAATACGATGTGTTATTCTGAAGCCTGCGTTAGTGAGCATTGTTATAAGCCCTTTCCGTGGCCAAGCAGATAGCGCTGTGCAATGATTGCTATCGTTCTCTCTGTAAAAAAATAATCTTAATTTTATAGCCAAGGTCTTCCTCTTTCACCTCTGTGTTAGCTTTCATCTCCCGCGTGATGAAAAAAGTACGTTGCGACGTTTGAAGTTGACAGTGTTGAAAAATACTACACGCTTTTGTGTAATCAACAGAACAAAAGTGCGTTCAAAGTTGCGTCCGAATGATTATTTTATTATTATGATACTAGAAGAATACGCCAACTGCAACTGTGAAAATAATAATTTTAAAAGAATCTTAAAATAGTTGGCAAGACCAAAAGTGCACATCCCACAGTTTTCCACTGTACATATTATTATTATGAAAAAAATTGAAAAAAATTAAACATAAAAAAAAATAAAATAAAAATATATCAGAAATATATTATATTATAATATAATATATACATTTCAAGTGGAAATAAAATGGAATAGAAAAAATATTTCCAGTGGTGTCGGCGGGAATCGAACCCGACATTTTGCCATTACTGGACTTACGCCTTAACCGCCTGGCCATAGCGATCATGCACTGTGCCGCTGTTATCGTAGTATAGAAGTATAGCACTTATTCTACGGTAATATACTATACTTGCAGTAATAATTATATTGTTATTTTTGCACATACCGCTAAATTAGCGGTATGTGCTTTATTATCGCTTTGTGCGTCAGAGCTGACTTTCGTTCATATAAGAAGTTATATCTAAGTTAATTTCACACGAAATCCATTCAAATTGAAGCTTTTTGAAAAGAGGAGATTCTGATCTATAAAACAGAACCATTTTTAAATCAATTCGAGTTCATAAATACTATTAAAATTGTAATTGAAAGTTACAAACAGCAGTTGTCGGTTGGTCTGTACGTATGTACGGATGTACGTATGTACGTATGTACGTCACGACTCTACAGATCGCAATTTTGGTCGGATTGCCTTGGGTTATATTTTATTCACTTTGTTTAGTATCAGACCAGAACCCTATTTAAATTCCCTAAAATGTGTTCAGTAGTTTAATTTTTATAAACAGTTTTATTTTATTATTTTTGACAGCTAATAGTTAAAATAAAAAACCTTAAAAAAACAAAAATAGTTGGCAAAACCAAAAGTGCACATCCCGCAAGTTTTCCACTGTATGATAAAAAAATAACAATTAAAAAATATTTTTAATAAATTTAAAAAGATTTAAAAATTTAAAGAAATAAATAATTAAAAATTGAAAAAATATTTTTTTTAAGTTTGCAAAAATAAAAAAATTAAGAACTATACATAATATAATATATAATTAATATCAAGTGGAATAAAATAAAACAAAATAAAAAGAAAAAAAAAAGAAAAAAATCAATGATTTCGTAAGGAATCGAACCCAGGAGGACCTTGCCCTTGGGGATCCAACGGCATAACCATTACGCCACGGCGGCCTAATACGTGTAGTGGTGTTATCACGGTATAGAAGTGTAGCACTTGTTTTATGGATTACACTATATTTACACAGCAATTATTATATTGTTTTTTTAAACTATAAGCTGTCAAAAATAATAAAATAACACTGTTTATAAAAATTAAACTACTGAACACATTTTAGTGAATTTAAATAGGGTTCTGGTCTGATAGTAAACAAAGTGAATAAAATATAACCCAAGGCAATCCGACCAAAATTGCGATCTGTAGAGTCGTGACGTACGTACATACGTACGTACGTACGTACATACGTACAGACCAACCGACAACTGCTGTTTGTGATTTTCAATTACAATTTTAATAGTATTTATGAACTCGAATTGATTTGAAAATGGTTCTATTTTATAGATTAGAATCTCCTCTTTTCAAAAAGCTTCAATTTGAATGGATTTCGTGTGAAATTAACTTAGATATAACTTCTTATATGAACGAAAGTCAGCTCTGACGCACAAAGCGATAATAAAGCACATACCGCTAGTTTAGCGGTATGTGCAAAATACCTATTACTGTTATTGTAATGTAGTGTATTACGTAGAATAACTGCTCCACTTCTATACCACAATAACAACGCAAGCTGGGATATCAGAATGGCCGAGTGGTTAAACGCGTAGTCCAGTAATAGCAAGGTGCCGAGTTCGATTCCCGCTGACACCAAGTAATATTTTTTTTTCTATTCCATTTTATTTTTATTTTTTTTTCTATTTTTTTAATTGTTTTTTTTTTAATCTATTTTCTCAATTTTTTTTCATTATAATATGTACAGTGGAAAACTTGCGGGATGTGCACTTTTGGTTTTGCCAACTATTTTTAACTATTAGCTGTCAAAAATAATAAAAAATGAAATTGTTTATAAAAATTAAACTACTGAACACATTTTAGTGAATTTAAATAGGGTTCTGGTCTGATAATAAACAAAGTGAATAAAATATACCCCAAGGCGATCCGACCAAAATTGCGATTTGTAAAGCTCGGACGTATATACGTACATACGTACAGACCAACCAAGCGAACTTGGCGCCCTAGGCGAATGATTTTAAGATTTTTTATGCAACAAAATACATATATTTCTAACAACTATGCAAAAGTTCTAAATGTTCAATAAATATTTTTATCACAGTATACGATCTTTGCGATGAAGGTACTTCTATCGCATATATAAATTCCGGAGGAAAAACTATTCTATAAATGAAAATAGAGAGCTATAACTTCCAGAATCATTATGTTCTTATATCTCAAATAGGTACACAAAATTTAGTCAGGATTGAAAAACTATGTAGAATGAAGGAAATTCAAAGGAAAACTTGCTGTAAAACGGAAAATAGTATAAAAATACTGTGAAAAAATATATTTCGAAAAATTTTGCTAAATTTCATGACTATTCAATAAATATTTTCAATACAACAAACTATCTTTACGACCAACGGTACCTCTGACGCGCAAAAAATTCGAGGGAAAACTGCTCTAAAATTGTGAATATTATACTTATAAGGCTGAACATTTCTGAATCGTTAAATCAATACATCAAATAAGCATACAAATTGAAGTAAAAATTATTTTTACTTTTTAGTCCATATCGCTATAAAAGAGTTTTTTTTTGGGTTTTTAGAAATCTAATTCTAATTATAACCGTAAAAACCAACACTCAAATGACAACACTTACATACATTATTTATATATGTATTTTAATTATTGTATGCGAGCCATGACTCTGGTAAAGGCTAGTATAACATGATAAAATACTATGTGCCCGCCACATTGCGTTTAGTTACAGGCGTCTGACGCTGTTGTGAAATAAGCGCGGAGAGCTGTGGATTGACGCATGGCCCT
Organism: Xanthostigma xanthostigma; assembly: GCA_963575645.1. Lineage (NCBI taxonomy): Eukaryota > Metazoa > Arthropoda > Insecta > Raphidioptera > Raphidiidae > Xanthostigma > Xanthostigma xanthostigma. The sequence continues at coordinate 60,173,299 of OY754464.1, read as the reverse complement.
CGGAGGTGGCTCGACTGGTAAATACTGTTGATGGTGCAGCATTAGCCAACACTGACGCTCTCTGCAGCGGCTGTGCTATCATCAATGCTATCGAGGCCATGGGCGGATAGTATATATGCGCTTAAATTTGTGTCTGTGTGGATATTCTGTCTATATTTCGGCTTGCATGTTGCAAGAAATTCACCGCGTCTTTCGTTTCCTTGGTTCTTTCCTAGAACATTCTACGGACACTGTCTAAAGCCTTATGAGCACTGCAACTTTAAATTACTATAGCAGCGCCACTTAAGTGACTATTCTATTTACTAATATATCTCAGTTAGATGTCGCCGTCAACAAAAGTCATGTTACAATCCAACACAGCAAGCGTTACGCGCTGTCATCTAACGGTATACTAGTAACTGAAAAACGTAACGTTCTCTCATAAAACGTCGACCCGTAAAAGTGTCGCCTCAATTGCACGGTTTTACACCCAATCAAACGCGCCATTAGATGTTTCACATCAAAAAGTATCTATGGACGGGAGCCCGAAAACACTTCGTTACAAAGCTGCAGCTCCTAACACAGTATTTTTGGAGTTTTGTTCATAAAAACTTTTTGATGTGAAACATCTAATGGCGCGTTTGGTTGGGAATAAAACCGTGCAATTGGGGCGACACTTACGGGACGACATTACGTTACGCTAGATGACAGCGCGTAACGCTTGCTGTGTTAGATTGTTACATGACTTTTATTGACGCCGACATCTGAGATTTATTAGTTACTAGCTTAATCACTTAAGAGCTGCTGCTAGTAACTTACAGTTGCAGTGTCCATAGGGCTCTACGAAGTGTCTTCAGAGTGTCCATAGCGCTTTGTAACTTAAAGTTACATTTGGTAAGCTTTAAATTGAACGTGAAAAATTGGCATCTGCATCTACAGATGTCTGTAAAACTTACATCTTTAACATCCCTAGATACACCACAGTGATTCTTATCAGGGACCTGGAACACCAATTTGTAAGTGAACAAAATTATACAGTTCTGCCGGTAACGATCGAACTGTATAAACGCCATCCGACAAACATTGATTCTATGCATACTGAATTTTCCTTTTCATCAAACCAGTCGGAAAATCTCTAGGTCAAGGAAGTTTCCTTAGATTCGACAGCCCAGACCTGGTCTATCTATAGTTATTCTAGATTCTAGGTCTAGAGTCAAGATCGAATCTAGAGTAGGTCAATAAAAATGTCGAGTTATATGTTATGAATATAGTAACCATAGAGGACCTAGAATTGAACCTTGCGATAATCCGTGTGTGTCAGAGATTTGTGTGTCAGCTGCTTCCAGCGACTGGCGCCTAATTGTACTTACGGAAACTCTCTACATGTGTGAACGTTTATTGCCGTAATCAGCTGTAACCTTCCTTCAGGCGTAGAATCTATTCAGAATATGCAAAGAAGTTGACTATAGTATAAATATGACGTAACTGTATTAATATTAAAATCGAAATATGACTATTATTTTGAATAGGAAAGTGTACTTTTTTAGATTCTATTAATGGGATTTGAAAATAGTCGAGCATATTGTATAACCAAGTCGTTGTCCTCTATTACAAGCCTCCGGTTTTAATCCGAGAACTGGTAAAAGTGTCAATTGGATGTCTAATTTACAAAGTATTAACCTGAAAATATGTATTGGTGCCAGACTCAAATAATCTTGGCGGTTGATGACAATTAAAAATATACTCTAGAATACGTATTATCTCTGTAATATTTAGGTAAGAAGAACTACTGTTCTTCTTACCTAACTAACTAACTAACTAAATGTGATACCGCATGTAAAACTACTGTTTTACATGCGGTATCACATTTAGTTTAGTGACCGCATGGGCCCCAAGGGCGAGGGGTAAGAAACAACGCCTTACCATCGCGCCGGACCACCGTCGGGCTACCAGTTCCCTCCAGATGCGAGCCCTTTGGACTACAGGTAGAGCCAAGACCTATCCAAATCTCTCCTGACTTAAGCAGGGCCAGTACCCGAGCAGGAAAACGCTGTCCCCCCGTCGAGGCATCAAGGCATCCCTACCGTGCAATGTGGGCTTTTAACCACTGTCACAACGAAGTCGACGCCAACTAACCAGATCCGAGGAGATGGAGAGCTGGTCGCCCATAGTACCAAATTATTTTAAGACCGATGGTCGCGCCCTGCCAATAGAATGGCTACCAGTAAGGGCCCTTGCAGGCCCCAGTACTGGTGAACTAGCCTGGGTTCGTCGAGAGGCCAGACTTCAAGAGCCTTCCCTGACTTGCAAAGCCTTTAGGCCGACTGTCTCCCAGTAGCTAAGGCCAGGGGAAAACTCCCTTGCGGTGAATATTTAGGTAAATATACTGAAAAAATTAGCTTTTCTTATACCAGGGGTCCGTAGAGAGAGAATTTTTTTATTTGATTATAAAAAACTGTGTAGAGGAGAGAGTGCAAATAAGTGTTTTATTAAAAGAGTGTATTTTTGGAAACATTTTACAGCAAGGTAACTGTCCAAATGAATGCGACTTTTGCCATTGAACTTCTTCGTCTTAGACATCGATTATATCGATACGATATTGTCACCAATAATAAAATATTTTATTTATCAAAATTATTTTAGCAAAACCCCACAGAAATAAAAACTAATATAAATATAATTTCGTTATAATAGTTTAATGTTTACGAAATATTAATTGAAATATGTAATAAATCAATTATAATGACTACTTTTATTATTTTTAATTTTATGTTATCGTTACGTTTACTTTTTGTCTTGCAAACAGAATGAAATTTCCATTTATAGCAGTGATGAAAAAACCCGTTTTTCAACGAATCTCAGATGCTGCGAATTTATTTATTAGTGTTAAATATTATTTTTATGAGCCTTCAATAAAGATGCCCTGTATCTTTCAACGTGAATAAAATAAATTGTATGAGTGAAATTGTAATATGCTTTTATTTAGTTTGAAATGTTATTTTGGAAAACAATTTCTGGAGAGGATAGAGGAAAAAAATACAGTAGTACTAATAAAACTTGGCATTGTTACAAAATGTCTGTCACGGTTTCGTTTGGTGAAATGCACTCGCGATGTTTAATTTTCAGTGATAGTCTCACATAAAACGGACGAAATTTCACGACTGACTTGCATGATGTTCTTTAGGTCGTCAATTATTTGCGACTTCTTGGCATAAACTTGAGTTTTAAGTTTGACATGGCCCCATAAATAGTAATCTAACGCCTTTAGTCGTTAAATTACACGATCTTGTTGGTGAGATGATTATGGCTACCGTAAATTTCGGACAACGAACGGAATACTTATTGAACAGAAAATCTATTTTGGTAATAAATTTAACAATATCAATGCACCGTGGAATTATATCGCGTTCCATTGTAAAATGTCAATACTTTTTACAATTCCAACTCCACAAAAAAGGACTGGTAATAATTTAGGACAAAATTTCAAAATTTTACATTATTTTTTGACTTGGCGTTCCCTAATTTCAAAAAATATATTTTTGGAAAAAGTCGGTGCGTATGTTTGTGTGTGAACACGATACAGATCAAGCGGGTAAGTGGACTGAACCAAATTTTGGGAAGATGTTTGATATGTAAATATGAAGAACCCTGTTGTTTATGAGGAAATCGGAGCATACCCACAAGAGATATATTATGCTATAACGTTGTTTTTTTTTAAATATTTAATGATTTACTTTTCATAACGGTTTATTATTTTATTTACTTTTTTAAGACAGTTTTATAAGAAAGATTTTTTTCTAAGGTCCATAGTTTCGGAAATATTGTCAAAATAAAAAAAATCTCTCAAAAAGAAATTAGTCAGGTAGCTGACAATCATGCTTTGGTTAATTTTTACATGTGAACCATATTGTATAACCATTTCAAACGAGTAGCAAATATATATGAGAATATTTATTACTAGTTGTTACCCAAACGCTTTAACTGAAATTTTATTTAACATATAGATAATAATATGTTTTTAGTTGAACTGATCCTGTTGTTCAAATAGTTAGAATTAAAGGTATATCCAGGTATGTCTACATATTTATTTACACATATGTATGACATCCAAGCATTTTTATAGAAGTAAATAATTATATTATTGTTATTATTTAAGAAAAAAATAATTTGCGGGTGGCTCATCAAATATTAAAATTGGGTCTAAACGACATCAAAAATATCCATGAGCAGAGGTGAGATTCAAACCCACGACAGCACGCTTACCATTACGCGCCAGGATGTCATCTGTAAAGTCCATAAACTAGGACAATTAACTCAAAAAAATCGGATTTTTGAGCTCAGAACCCCGACATAATTGCCAAGAAAAATCTTTTCGAATTAAAGAATCAAAATTGTCTCTTGTTAAAAAAAGATTTATATAGTCAAAGTAAAATCCGGACTGTAAACAAAACCCCGCCCGAACGCCCTGAAAAAGAGGACAAATCCGGAGAAATCCGGACGGATGGCAACCTTATTTACGCCTTCGCCACACTGTCCTTCTTGTCAAAATTAGGTAGACGCAAGTGCTAAATATGTCAGCCATATCTTCATAGCTATACTGTGACGTGTAGAAAATAGAACACCTAGCTCTATATATTCAAATGAGACAAGATTTATGAGAAATTACTATAATTCGCTAATTTGGAGACGATTACGTAACCAATATAGTAAAGATTAGTTACGATTTGTTGATTTCCGTGTGAAAAGAACAGATGGCGTGACAAAAAACAAAAAGTGAACGGTTCATATTATTTGAAAAGCAAATTGCACAACTTGTAAACATAGGAAGTGTTTTGTGAGCCGCTTTTATAAAAATGAACTGTAATACTCAGCTCACTTCATGTCAAGACACACCTTCTCTCTTCACGGCCAACCAGTGGCGGCGGGTAAATAAATCCAAATATATATTCATCTATAAGGTCATGCCAGTCATTAATGTTGCTAATTATTTAATGACTCTCTCGGAATTAAACCAACGCTCGTGTCTAAAGTCGATCATAGACGCACATAGCTATTGACTGTGTGTGATATTAGGTACATCGCGTTCATTGTGGTGCCGTAAAAAGGCAAAAGGCAGTAAGTGACCAACTTATGAATTTGAGTAAATCAAGATTTACTAAAAATGTCTTGACCGTCCAGAATTTTAGATTATGGAAACCAAAACATGGGGGAAACATTTTTTAAAGACAATAAAATTATTGCTGCAGCACTTACTGCTGTCGCTGGCTTCAGTATGAACTCATTTTGTCAACAAATGTCACTTACTGCCCTTTGCCTTTTTAGGGCAGTGTGGCGGAAATGAGAACTGAGCGACAAACGTTACTTCAGAATATTTATTATTCATTTATGGAGATTCCTATTAAAACTAAATATTTTTTGGAATGATTTTTTGTTAACAGTTTGAATGAGGTCTCGCTTAAAATAGTAAACAAATATTGTTCCAATTTTTTTAGGTTCCGTATTTCAAAAGCAAAAAAGGAACCCTTATAGGATCACTTTGTTGTCCGTCTGTCTGTCCATCAAGACTTTTGGGAATCAAAACCTGTAGGGTTGATCTAGAATCATGAAATTTGCCAAGAAGCAATGTCTTATAGCACAAGTAAAGGGAAAAATACGAAAACCGTTTTGTAGTTACACCACAAAAAAACCGCAACCACATGCTGCGCATGTACACAGTAACAGTTCTAATACAAAACAAGCATCCGCTAAGGGTGCGTTTATACAGCACAATATGAGAACTCTCGCATACAACACGGTACGACAACTAGATTATCAGATATAGCCACGAGTTATAATACAGTTCAGTAGTCCATCTGAACTCATTGCAATTGCACGCTTAGTTGGCAAACTGACCGCGACGTTTGTCGATGTATGGGCTTTCCAACGGCTAAGCGGGAAAAATCTTCGGAGCTCGATTCCCGTGATGGACGAACTATTTACATACCTACAAGCGTGTACGGAATTCTCGGTGCGCGAGTTCGACTCGCACTTGTTTAGTATGAAGAACTAAAAGGGAAGTTTGATAACATTTTTTTAAAACTAAAAGACACATTCCACATGTCGAAGAGAACGAGCAGATTGTTTTCCGTCACTTGATAGCGCCACTACCAAGTGAGGTATCTGTCATTCAAATGTCAATACGGCTTATGTACATCATTTAACGGCAAGGTTATTTAATTATTTACTTAATACTGCATAAACGAAAAATGACAGAACACAAACCGTTAATCTCCTTAATGTTTGATCCCTTATTTGCTACTAACGTCATCTGAAAAATAAAAATGTAAACATACTAATAATTATAGTTTAAAAACACACTTTAACAGCAAGCCGAACTAAAATGTAGAAAATAATTGTCAACAAAATAAATCAATTATAAAAACGTGGGGTGCCTGATATTAAATGTTACAATTATTTTATCGGTAGCTATTTATAAAACTAGAGCTATAATTAAAATATAGTAATTTTACTATTGGTAATTTAATTATTTTGTAAATAATTATTTTCTACTTTTTAGTTCGGTTTGCTATTAAATAATGTTTTTTTAGTTTTTTCTTAATTTTTAGTTTCAAAACTACATCAAAAGTAATTTTTTCAAAATTTTCAAGTCGAAATTATTTTCAAAATTTTCAAATTCAAATTTTTTTCAACATTTTTAAATTCAAATTTATTTTTATGAAATAATTGTATTGTCATCGGCTTTTGACACGTGCGTGCAAATTTTCAAGTTAATCAAACTTTTTGAAATTACGCTGATAGATTCCTTTACATACATACAGATCAGAGTTAAAAAATAGCAGCCATCGTTCAAAACCGAATAATCATATTCACAGTGACACGGTTTTTTTAAATAATTTCTTAAAATAATTTAAGTAATCAGTTTTGATAGTAACTTTATGCAGCTGCACTGAACGTACAAAACGAATAGTTCTTTTCATTTTTGATTTTTGTTCGTCAAGTCAACTGAAAACTAAGTTGTCGATTAATGCGATAATTAGCCGCGTACATGTACGGCGGAGATGCACCTACACGATACATTTGCGCATCTGTGACGGGCTTAACGATTTGAGTTGCGTGTTGTTTTATAGTTTGTACATTACCACATGCTATGTTACACACAACACGCATAAAATTGTGCGTAAAGAAAAGTGTTTATGATTAATTTGGTAACGGGACCAGTTTTAAAGTGATTACTTTTTTTCCAGTAGAGGTCATTAGACAAGTTTATCTGTGCTAGAATATCAATTTGTGTTTTAATGCACGTATTATTAAAATATCGAGCGAAGAGAGCGAATTACGTCTTTTTTTTTTAATATAGATACCGCTAAAGCTTTAGTTCCTAAAATAGCGATACCGTAATATGACGGTGAATGTGGTCACAAAAAATGGATATCGTTTTTTTACGTTACGGTGGAGCCGCTACTACCGAGAAAACCGTATCAATATAATAATGCACACGTGTTTTGTAACGGAAAACCATTTCGTTTTGTTTGTTTGTTTCTCTGTCTATTAGGGCCCAATGAATGAACCAATTTAAATTAAATCTGGACAAAGCAAAGCGAGCGATGTCTCATTTTAAAAAATACTGCTTAGCATTTCGTTCTGTTTAATTATCTGTCCGCTCGCGATTACAGCCCAACATGCAGGCCAGTTTTAATTAAATTTACCACAAGCACTCAATTCTGTGCCCCGGGAGAATATCGAAAATCCGGCTCCGTTAAGTTATTTTCCGCGTGCTCTATACTAGAGATGCCACAAATATTCGGCTACTATTCGGTATTCGGCTACTATTTTTAATATTTGGTATTCGGTCGAATGTTGCGTACTATTCGGTCGAATACTGAATATCAAAAATCAAAAAACCGCACGTCTTACTCAATAATAGGCGATTTGTTATTAAATGGTACCATTTTAAAAGTTTTTGGTCAACAAACAATCATAATGATATTTTTTTAGTAATAAGAACTATTAATAACAATTCGATGTAACAATTAACAAATAATGCGCTCTACTCGCAAATTAAAACAAATACGCCCGCGGCGTTGCTACCGCACGCACCGTAATGAAACAGGTCGTAACCTGTTACCGGCGAAATTTACGCATATTTTGCCGAACATTCGGCCGTCAAATATTCCGCGCTTCGGCCGAGAACGTGGCCGAATATTCGGTATTCGGAAAAATTACTATTCGTAGTCCGTGGCATCACTACTCAATACTACAGCTGTAACAAACCGTATGTATTCGTTACTGAGTAACGGGTACATCGTTTGACTCGAAGTAACGAATCGCTACTTACAAATTCATTTCGTTACTCGCATTTGTCGTATCCATGTCAATTCGACTCGTTTGATGCGGTTATACGTTATACGAACGAAGTCATACCGTATCACGTATGCGACGCGCCTCGATGCGATGGTACATACTTGATGCTGTTGGTACACGATTGTATGTCATATGAAAAGTAACGAGTAACGTAACGATACGAAAGTAACGGGTACTGGTTCTTTAAGTAACGAATACATACGGGTACACAATTTCTCGTTACTTTTACAGCTCTACTCAATACTATAAATGAGAAAAATTTCAGTTCTCTAGTACGACGAGGGTCTTCTGGAACGAATGGAAAGACGGGCAGACATACACTCGGAAACTAAATAATATAAAAATTTTAACTGGTACACCTTGATGTAAAAAATGCGGTTTTTAAATTAATGATGCTTCAGTGAAATTAAATAATTTATTAAACTATAAACTGCTAATACGTTTAAATTTAACATTAAAAAATAACATTGTAATATTTATTTAACAAATTACATGTTTATAAAAGCTATTAAAAGTATATAGAATAAGAATAATTAAATAACACACGTAAATTATTCATACAGTAAACCAGTTTAACTTCTGTAAATTATACTGTGATATGTCTTGATTCAAAAGAAATATTGTTCATTTTTCATCACAAACGATGATTTCTTTCAACGGTCTGTCAGCGTTCCCTACTCAACCGATTGACTTGATTTTTAGTTTTCCGTGCAAAACTTTGGTGTCCGTCTGTCACAGGCGATTTTCTCTGAAACTACTCGACGTAAAAAATTGAAATTTGGCACAGAGAGAGTGTGGTGGTCCAAATATACACGATGAGTGTAAACAGTTGAGTTTTGATTCTGGGGGTTAATTTCAGCGGGTAAATTGAGAAAATTTCAAGAGCTACACAATGCTCTTGAAATTTTCTCAATTTACGAGTGGAAAACCTTTCTACATTTACGTGCCAATTTTTTTCAAAAAATTGTAATGTAACCATGACGTGCCGCCACACGGCCAAAGAGATTTAGAGGTTGTTAATAAAATGAATCAAACATGAAAAGAATAATTTCGATAATACACTGAGCGCTATGAAACTTTTTTGTATTTGAAAGGTACACGGGAAGAAGGCGATTTGTCAGTAAAAATTCGAAATTAATTTTTTTATGCCATCTTGTAGCCAAAAGTCGTACCTTTCTGTTGGTGTATTCATTTTAGACAAGAATACGCTAGGTCAAAAGTTATAAGCGTTGAAAGAAATGCATCAGCAAGTAAATGGCACGATCTTACACCCTTCAAAATGCTCTCCTGCACAATATACATTTTTTGACAAATCGCCTTCTTCCCGTGTACCCTTCATTTGTTATTTGGTGATTGTCAATTTTTTCGACATCTAGCATATTTTTAATTATTTCGATTTTGCACCTCAATCAATGCCGTGCCCATAATAATCTGTCGCGTGCCACCTTTGGCAGGCATGCCATAGGTTCTCCGCCCCTGGTGTAGGGTGTCAAACGAAAGCTTACTGAAACATGAATTCAACAAAAATTATTACCTATTTTTTAACTTTTTTAAGACTATTTCGGGACAAAACGCAAATTCAAAAAAAACTCGAGCATATTTGTATACGAATCGGATATCATCGAAACTGCTCGATGTAGTTCAAAGCGAGCAATCGAACGTGCATGTATAAAACGGATATCAAGTAACCAGGCATTTCAAAAGTAGGGTTCACACTTCACACTTTGTAATTGGAATTACCTTTCTTTCTTTTATTTATTTCCCGAATATTCTTACTCCGGAGAATTTCCACGGGGTCACTCTAATTAAGGTTCTAGACAACTATGTTGCCAAATACCATTAAAGTAACAAGCCTATATAAGTAAAAAAAAACGTGTCGCATCGCAATTTATTTTTGACGGTAGAAAATAAAATGCCGTTGATTATATTGCGTTTCTATGACATTACTCGTCACTAATTTCAGTCATTGTTTTTCGTTAAAATTGGAATGGTGCCGCATAAGAAGTGTCGCTTCGAAAATTCAAATGCCATCGCTGAGACTTCAAGATTCGCGCTGATTCAGTTACTCCAAAGTGCGCCCTAAAGTAGACATTAATTGAGGTTGACAACTTTTCGAATATGAGGCTAGTACTCTCACCACGACTCCATTCAATCGGTCGTTTACATTGTTGACTCTATTTTGTTTTCGTCTTCGTTTTGCCACGCTTGCCGTTAAACATTCATAAATTGATTTTTATCAACGACTCTTTATCTTTAACACGTTATTCATATTCCACGTCACAGACAATAAAAAAAGTCGGACGTTACTATCCTCACTTTACATCTAAAAACTATTAGGAAAGACTTATAAGCCAAGGATGTACAATCTACAAAAATCTAAAACCTTTATGATTTTTTTTTGCTCAAAGGTCTCGTCTCACATTTTTTGAGGCTTCCAATCTACGTTGTAAATAGAAAATAAAACATTGTTTTGAGAAATTTTCGGAAGATTTTTCTACAAGAAAAGAAATTCCATAAGTGTGATTTTAAACAATAGAATAATTGAAACACAAAATATTTTTTAGGGCGTTGGGCTTGTTCACGGTGTAATTAAGGTATATTCAGTGAAAAACTAAATTGAGAATTTACAGAATTTTGTAAAAATCTATGTCCATTGAAGTGGATAACGCAGGTCAAAAAAATGTATTCACTAGCAAAGGATATTTTACTTTTTAAGTATAATTAGTAAAGTTAACATCATAAAATTAAAATAAATATCCGCACAAGAAAAACAAATTACATCATGAAAATACGTAAATACTACATAATCAGAATGTGCACTTTTACCAGCTTTGCGTGAATCCATGACTGCGGTCAACACTTGACACGATATTTCGTCTACCCACATAATATTTGGTTGGCATACCTACACCTCAGATAAGCCCCAAGCACAATGAAGTGTTTATATTTGATATTTAAGTACGCTGACTTAAATTACACGCGTTAGATAGTATGTCCATTGAAATGACCGCCAGGATTAAAGTGATATGCTGGCTAGGTCCATCTTTGACGTCATCATAGAGCGCTTGAATTCAGCAGTTTGAAATAAATAGTTTTTTAAATTTTTGTTTGCAATTAAAAAGGGGATATACAACGATTTTTTTTTTACTTAAATTACATGCTGAGCAACTTTGGCTATATGCACAAAACGTTGACGAAATATTTTGTTTACATTATTTTTTTATGTGTAAGGAACAATGTGCACTGTTCAAAATTATCAAATTTTTATAGACGGAACGACCCTATTCTCAAAATTATCGTCATTTAAAATTCTTGTTATTATTCGAAGAAATTTACTAATTTAAGGAAAACTTTTAACGTTTAATTGTAGCAATTTGCAATTGTCTCATTTACGCCACGCCCACAAATGAATCATTTTAATTCACACTAATCATCACAGACTCTCAAATTGCATCATTAATAGTTATTGATAATAACAATTATGTTTGAATTTGATAATTTGTTTCATAGAATATTGTAAACAGTCGAATACAATTCAGGCTTTCCCATAATATTATTAGGTTTATACAGTAGGTCAAGTCAACCGCCTCCGTTCCTGTGTTACTATTTTCAACCAACGTCAATACTGTATCTGCCATTGTGCCACTGAAGGTAGGTATGACGCAAATGAAAATGAACTGAATATTGCTAGTACGAGTTATGTTAACAATAAATAAAAATTATGATTCGAAAGTAAATTTTTTTTTTTATTTATTTTTTTTAATATATTTGAAGAGTTCTATTTAGACGTTAATCAAAGATTTTAATTAAAATATAGTTTTCTAAAAATAATTTTATAAATTTAAGGTTTCTCTTATAGTTCGAAAAATACGGTACAACAATTATTCCATCCTTAACACGAAGTTTCGTGAAGCCAGTGACGTTTTTTATTCCATGTTATCCCGTTTGTTTTTCATTTTACATTTAATATTATGCATGACGCTTAAGAAATAGTGTGTTCATAGATCTATCTGTCTCATTGAATTTATAATACATTCAATTTGTGAATAAAAAATATCAATACTTAGGTAGGTACTACGGATATAATGTAGTAATGAAATATGTAACTGTCTTTAACTTTTTACACGATTTTTGAATCTGCTATATGACATCTATAGCTGAGAAAATGTATCTCTAATTGGAAGCACAACCGAGGCTTATGAATATAGTCCCAGAACATAAATATTATGTATATTACAGTTAGCGGTGAGGACACCTGACGTTAGGGCGCTTTAAAATATGAAAGACAAAATAGTGATTTGTAAAAGTTTAAATTTGACAGTTAAATTATTGAATACTAGCCGCTACCCACGGCTTCGCACGCTATTTTGAATTTTGTTGATCTATACTAATATAATATAATTTTAAAAACTATACAATAATATATAAGGCTGAAGAGTTTGTTTGTTTGTTTGAACGCGCTAATCTCAGGAACTACCGGTTCCTTTTATTTTTGTTGGAGGAAGGCTATAGGCTATATATAATATCAAGCTACAACCAATAGGAGCGGTGCATAAATGAAAAATGTTGCAAAATATAATTCAAAATTTGGCCGTCCTACAAAAACTTTTGAACGGTAATTCCGATCATCATAAAATTTGGACACAACATTTATCTCGGTGAATCAAGATGAACGTGCGTACTCATGTCCCTCCGCTCATTCGTTTTTTTGCACCCGGGTGAAACCGGGCGGGACCGATTTTAAACTTGGACAACTTTCGGTTCTCAGAGGAAGCATAATTTCCTAATGTCGAGGTTATGACTTCACCTCTTTACAATCTTGCCTCGCAGAACTGCACGCCGTTGGGCAGCTACAACAGTGCACGGTATATGTTTTTACAGTCAAGCAGGGCTATTGCCCAGCTTGATTTTAAACCTTTTTTATATTTTTAATCAATTTAATACATTTTCCTTGGAATTTCTAATAATTAATAAGTTACTCATTCGCTTTACAGCATAATTTATTATTTATGTATATAAAGTTTATATTATTTTGACAGTTCAGTATAATAATTTGTTTTCCAATATAGACAAATACACCTAGTGTCATCTATCACTTTTTCAACGACTTAAGTGGATAAAAACTGCATTCGATAGTAAACTGTTTTATGACAGTGACGTGAAACTGTCATGGCGTGTGTATGTGAACTGTCTTATTATTGTAACAGCGCTATTATTAGAATTTTGCGGATATATTTTTTATGTTTAATAATTTTCGATAGAATTCAATCAAGTCTACATTACCCTTGATGACATTATCAATATAGATAGTTTATGAAAAAAGCAGTCAGATTTCATTTTGACAGAATCGAATTAGCCGGGGCAGTGCCCGTTCTCTTTTTTTAATCCACCTCTGCATTAGTATTTAGTACATATTCCCACTTCCCAGTTAGTGTTAAATATTTAACGGCAACATGGCGAACTCGCATAAGAAATCGCACATCAATAAAATTTAAAGAATCAAGGCAAATATCTGAAAATATTTTACAACAGTCGGCGTTTCTTTCTATTTCATTATAATGACGTTAAATTCACTGATGCTTGAATATTGTTGCACTAAGATAAAATAATAGTCTGTCTCAATAATGAATGGATTATTTTAATGTGTAATATTATGTTATGATATATTAGTCCAAGGTTCGTGTAAAAATCTACCGAACAACACTGTGAAATTTTTATTATTGAATTTAACAGTAATATGGCCCGATGAAATTAATATAGATTATAGAGAAGTATAAATTATTCACAATCATTGTGTGCTTTGCAAATTCATTTTGTATGGTAGCTGGCAGACGTCATATTGAACATTTATCTCTTTCAGTTTACGAACAATAGTCGTTTATATATTTTTTTCAAGAAAAAAAAAATAAAAACGCCATAACTTGTAAAGTAACGTTACAACAATTTAAATATATTATGTTATTGCTTCAATAGGTATTTTTTAAAATTTATTATTGCTTTATAAATAAAATTAAAAGACAAATTATGTTTACTGTATTTTATCGTTTAGATTTTAACATTAAGATAAAAATACTAGAAGCAGCTATTAAAATTTTTGTTTAATTTTTAATATCAAAAAGATCGTTTACTATGTATACGCTCATAAATTGTTATTTTTTTATATTAATAAAATCTATCAATATTTGGCACTTGTCTTGCACATTCCTTTAATTTATTTATTTTAAAACATCTGCTAAGTCGGCAACACAAATTTCTTTTCAAAATTTTTCTTTGTAGGTGTAGAACGGCTGTATTACATAAATATTGTATTTTTTAAACTTACTTCTAATATATACAACTACAAAATATACTAAAAATGACACATCTATTTTTAAATGTAAATATAATAAAAAATTCATTTCCAATAAAATTTTAACTGATGTTTACAGAACATCAATGAAAAAAATAAATTAAAAATTAGTTTAATAATATTTATTCATTAGGTACTAATTTATTGGGTGTTAATTAGGTACCCAAAAATACGAATGTTTTTTTTTTGTTAATAAATTACAAATACCGTAATGAGACTTTATTCCACAATAATTCGAAAACTTCTAGTCAAATTTCAATGAAATTTGATAGACGCAGGTATAAAATATGACTATTCAACTCAAATGATATCCATTATCTTAGCGGTCCCCCCCGGTTTCACCTGGGAGCAAAAAACGAATGGGGGAGGGACACGAGTACGCACATTCATCTTCGTTTACTGAGATGAATGTTGTGTCCAAATTTCATGATGATCGAAGTTACCGTTCGAAAGTTTTTGTCCGACGGACAAATTTTGAGTTACCTACATTTTTCATTGATGCTCCGCTCCTATTGTTCGTAGCGTGATATTATATAGCTTATAGCCTTCCTCGATAAATGGGCTTTCCAACAAAAAATTGTTTTTTCATTTCGAACCAGTAGTTCCTGAGATTAGCGCGTTCAACCAACCAAACAAACAAACACACTATTCAGCTTTATATATAAGTATAGATATAGATACCAGGGCTCCCATACAGATAAAAGTATTTTACATACAAAATCGACAAAAAAAAACTGATTTTCAATAAAATTCGGTATGCGTTATTTTCACTTTATAAAAATAATTTAACACAATTTTTTTTTTAATTTTTTTTTTATTTGTTTTATTTTATTTACATTTTATTTAATTTACCTATATTAGCTTCACTTATATATTGTATGTAAAAAATCTTGTAACTCGATTTTCACCCTCTTCTAAATGTTAAACTAAGAAAACAGTAGGTACCTATTCTAATATTTTGGCTATAAAATTTTGAAAATAAAAATATATACCTATACAATAAAAAAATAGATAAAAACACGATTGCACGATTATATCAACGCACCAAAAAGTATAAAATAATTTTTTCTCTTCAAAAACGCTTAAAACGAATACTCACTGTACTTATATTTATTCGAGTGTACCACGCTTTTAAACGTTATAGATGAGAAACAAATGTATTTTCTATTTTTTGGTGGACTGATATAAGCGTGTTTTTTATTAAAAACAATTTTTTTAAAGAACTATCAAAGAAATAAGTATAGGTACTCTTACTTTTCGTTTTGGTGTATTATATCAATTCTGGAAGAATAAATGATAGGAACGTTACAGACAGGTACTTCTAATACACAATAACGAAAGCAATACAGAAACAATTAGGGTTGGGTAACTAAGTTTTAAAAATGGTTTAAAAATATCAATTTATACCTAAACTAATAAGAATAAAATGCTGAAACTTTTCGTCGATCTGGTGTCTCACATTAAAAATATTAATTACCAAAAATAAAGCAAAATATGCATTCGACTCGTCATGTCAAAATTCAGGTTTCTGATACAATCCAGTTATTCTTACTTGGCTAAAATATTATACAATACTAGCGGTCCAGCCTGGTTTTACCCGGGGTGCAAAATAACGAATGGGGAGGAGGTATGCACATTCATCTTAGTTTACCGAGATGAATGTTGTGTCCAAATTTCATGATGATCGGAGTTCCCGTTCAAAAGTTTTTGTCGTACAAACATATTTTGAGTTACATTTATGCAACATTTTTCATTGATTCTCCGCTCCTATTGGTCGTAGCTTGATATTATATAGCCTATAGCCTTCCTCGATAAATGGGCTATCCAACAAAAAAAAATTCAATTCGAGTCAATAGTTCCTGAGATTAGCGCGTTCAACCAACCAACCAAACAAACGAACTAACAATCAAACAAACAAACTCTTCAGCTTTTATATATTAGTATAGATAGATATTACGATAAGAATTCAAAAGAAAATCACAATTTGATGTCAGATTAATATTAATATAACTTTTCGCATCTGTGTTAGATTCAAACAGTTCAGCAAATGGCTGTATTACATACGACATTAATGACTATGAGGCGTTCGTTGGATTACGTCATATCAAGTTCAACGCGTAATATTGATTAATTATTATTGACTAATGACGACTGGATAACGCTTTCTTATAAAATAAAAGTATACGGATTCGATTATAACTTTTATTCAACTCATGCGCGTTATTCATGTTTTATCATGCCTATTAGGCATTGCCTAAAAACCGAACCCTAAATAGCCATTTACCGACTGGTGACAATTACTTGTCATAACTCAATGAAGATTCCTACTAGCTCGGCCATTGTGGAGTAATGAAAATAAACGTAACTATTTTCTGAGTCGTAACGAAATAGTCGTTAACAACAACTCCGTTGTAACCCATTGAGGCTAAAATTGAGAGGCCGAATGTTTTCGACATGGAGTTTATTCATAACCGGCTAACCTCAAACCAAAACATTGAATCGTGCAGCGTGCTGTTTGGTGCTGTGAGTATTGGCAGTTTTTTTTATAAAGAAATAAATAGATATTTACAACATCTCATTAATAACAATAAATAAAACATGAATAACGCGCAATTGTTGAATAAAATTATGGGCGTAACTTGTAGGCTAAGTCATGACCTGTCAGCGCGATGAATGACTTAGACTACTAGTTACGCCAATAACTATTACAATATTCTATGTAGAGTATGAGCTCTCTAACAATTCTATAAAAATGCGGAACGAGCCCGAAATGCTACAAAAGAAATATTATACACCCATTTTTTGTAAACATATCGAATTCTACCTAAAAATAGTGAAAAAATATCTTAAAAAGTTCAATGTCTATACAGGGTGACCGGTACTTGCTCGTATTCCTCTCGGGAGAATAAACTATGACTAATTTGGAATGATTTAACATCTTGGGGGTTGGAAATGCGTCATTTTCAAAAAAATTTACTTCGGTTTTGTTTTTACAAAAATTCGAATTTTGGGAGTTAAAAATTTTAAAAAAATCTCACTTTATGGCCTGAATTTTTCCATGATCTGATAGCTTACTAATTGGCCAACCTTCCTAAAGCTACTGACCATGAAATTTACTGCTAGATTTTATGGTGTGTGTTAAAACTTACAAATCTTACAATAAATAAAAAAAATCATAAAAATTCTCCACAGATGTGTTATTATCATAAAAAAATGACGCATTTCCGACCTCCAAGTGATAGAGGTTAAATCATACAAATTAGTCATAGTTTCTTCTCGCGAGAGGAATACGAGCAATTACCGGTTACCACCTACCTGTATATTTGGGTATATTGTTGATAAATGGCCCCATCCCTAGTAACAACAAATTCTATATATATAATATTATTATATATAGATTACCTGAATTCACAGTGAAAGAGAGAGAGAGAGGGAGAGAGAGAAAATACAGGAGTAAGTTGAGGGCACGAGGGGTGTAATGCAATGAGAACTACGTCGTTTTATAGCGGGCATAACGTGTAATTAACAGCCCTTAGGGGTGAGATTTCAGACCAGCAGGGGGTGTAAAAGGGTGAAAAATTCTATAACGATGGATAATTTGATAATAGTTCAACAGAACGCAGTCTTATGTAACAGCGGGATATGTTTGTATAGTAGTCCAAAAATAATCGTTACACTTATTTTCTATACTAAGTTGTATCTTTGTACAGTTAGCTTTCTTCGATTTGGAATCCTACAGTTTAAATTATGATCATGGTGTCATTCGATTCGCTATGACATCTAGAAATTTTTTGAAAAAAATGAAGTGGGGGACGAAAAAATTGCAAATGTTATAAACGTTTTCGTAAAAGAAAAAAGAGGGGTTTGGTGTTTATAGAAATCTCAAAAACTATTGCAGATATATGAAATCGCAAAAAAGATTCTCAAAGAGCAGGAAATTTCCTACAAAAAAGTCCCATCTCCCGGAACTCTACGACCAATATTTATAATTTTAGTTTCGAAGTGAAAAAGATCTGAAAAAATTGTGTTTCTATTTTTTATATGACAAGCTAAAGAACACGAACATATTAAAAATTATATAAAAAATAGAAAAAAAATTTAGCCATATTTTCACGTCTAAATTAAAATTAGGAATATTAGAGTTCCGGGAGAGGAGACTTTTCTGAAGGAAATTTTGTGCTCTTTCAGAATATTTTTTGTGATTTCATATATCTGCAATAGTTATTGAGATATTCGCAAGAACCAAACTGCTTTTTTTCTTTTACTAAAATATTTATACCTTTTGCAATTTTTTCGTCCCCCACTTCAAATTTTTAAAAAAGTTTCTAGATGTCATTCCGAATCGAATGACACCATGATCATAATTTTCGGTAAAGGAGGACTGGAATTCAACAAAAAGGGACATATAAACTAGATTATATTTATAGCATCAATATTGTATTTTTATTGGAAGATTAAAGGATGAATCCTGGTGGCATAGGATCAATGAGCTAAGCAAATACTGAAGACAATAAAATGCAATAAAAAAACCTTCAGTATTTGCTTAGTTCATTGATCCTATGCCACCAGGATTCATCCTTTAATCTTCCAACATTTAAACAGGATCATCATCACTCTAAATTAATTATTAGAGTTATTTTTCACAATTGTATTTTTATTAAAAAAAAAATTATGAAAACAACAAAAATTTATTTATATATACATATATAAAACTTTTATTTATTTTAATTGATCTAACGAAAATGGTTAACGATTTCGGTACTTTGTCAATTCTAGTAACTTTGTATAAGTATATATATAGTACAATAGATTCAAGGTCATGCACATACGAGTATAGCGAATGGGGAACAATTGAACAAGCATTTTTAGAATACTATATTATATTTTGTATTGTTACATTCGGAATGAAATGCTGGGAAAGGGTTAGTTTATACACACTGTTGGAAATGCACTCGAGTGCCATCCACGTTAGCTCTGAACTGTTGATTGTTAAATATTTCCTACACGATTCGACCCCCCATAAAATAGCTGCTTTTCATGCCTGTATAGCGGTAGTCAAATAACCCATTTGGCACTAGTGCGTAAAGTAAAATAAAAGAAATACGATTTGACAAATTTAACAGTAATTTCCAAAAGCGACCTGTTATAGTGGCATTTAAAACTACATGAGCAACAAAGACTGCAAAGTAGGCGTAGCCTTCCTAAGCAATTCGAATAGATTTTAAAATGGCCGAACTATTAGCTGTCCATTTATATAAATATACTAGCTTTTTCCCGCGGTTTCGCTTGCGCCAAGTTGATAGATCAGTCAGTCAGTCAGTCACAGTTTATTTTATATATACAGCTTATGACTTTTTAGAATTTTTTTGTTGTTCAGGTGTAATAAATTTCAAAATTGATGACATCACGTGATCAACGTCCCAACAAACCTTGAAAATGACACCCATGTTGGTTTTCAGACTATTTACCTAGTTTCACCCTCTGAAGGGGTTGTTTTTGAAAAAGCACAAAACACATGTTTATATATTTGTTGACAGGAGTAATCCTGCGCATTTTCGAACTGATACATCTGTCTTATGTGATTACTCCATGCAAATTTTGAACGCCGTTACACCCTTTTAGAGGTTGAATTTTCAAAAATCCCTTCTCAGCGGATGCCTACGTCATAATAACTATATGTGTGCTAAATTTCAGCCCAATCCGTTCAGTGGTTTGAGCTGTGCGTTGACAGGTCACTCAGTAAGCCAGTCATCAGTCACGGTTTCCTTTTATATATTTAGATACGTATTATGAAGTGAAAACTAGCTATTTTACATCCAAAAAATGCAGTATGTATCCCGAACGTAATGTTACTATGACTCGTGTGATTCTTAACACTCATTGGACACTCGTTTTAACACACTTGGTATATAAAAACTGCATTACGTTCTAGATACATATACACTACTACTCTAAAATCTCAAATTTTCAAAATCAAATTAGAAAGTCGAGTTCAGACATTGCTAATAAAAAACACGTGAATTATAGAGTAACCTTAAATTTGTTCACAGAAAAACAGTTGATGTGTCGTTATAAAGTAATTTGTGTAAATTATTTTCACGTTTTTATAACGCGTACACCGCAACAGACAAACGGAATGGCGGCTGCTTGTAAATAAGTAATATAATCTCCCACAAACTATTAAACACAATTTCCGGAACAGAACGTGTACATTTATGTTTTATGAACGGGCTCATTGGTTAATGACAGTTAATTTCTGAATGACTAAAACTATTCTTTTAATAAAGTTGACAATGAGTGAAAAATGTCACTCAAATTACAAAACTTCAGGGGAAAACAACAGATAACTATGTGTGTACAAAATTTACTGAAATACCCATTAAAAAATCCATTTAATTTGGCGGCCGCAGCGAGATCATCCGTACTCCAAAGTATTGACATTTTAGCAATAATATACTAATATACAGGTGATCAATTTTAATCTATATGAGAAATTATTAAGACAGGGCAACATTTTCGGAAAAAAAGTTTCAGACAAAAATTATTTAGTTTGAAAGGGGACATCGTTTGGATACAAATACCACCCCCTACCCCAACCCCTACACAGGGATGAGGATGACATTTTTAAGGAACACCTACTTTTTATCACAAATGACGATTTTTCCAGAAAAAATATGCAGCATTTATCTGAATTTTTTTTATCCGATGTCTCCCTGAACCCCTAAAATGCACGTCAAAAATCGTATTCCCAAAACTCCAGCCGTGGACATGGCGCAGAGGAGTCACTAGGGGTTGAAGAGGATATCCGATAAAAAATTTAAAAATCTTAATTCATGATTGAAACCGAAGTTCTCATACAAAAATCACTCACTCCTACCCCCGCGATGTTTAATCGATGACCCTTCCCAAACCAAACAAATTTTACCTCTCGTAATTTTCTACGTAAGATCGTTGTTTAGGCATAAAAATTTAATGAAGTTTCGGAAAACCGATTGATGACATTCATTTTAGGAGTTGAGGAAGACATCGGGTAAAAAAATGTTCAGACAAATCATAAATTTGTGGAAAAAAAAATGGTGTTCCTATTAAAAATGTTAAAATCACCCTTATCCCTGTGCAGGGGGTGGTATTTGTCTCCAAACTAAACAAATGTTTGAATTTTTTTCCGAAAATGTTGCATGTTTTAACAATTTCCTGTATAGATTAAAATGGATCACTCGGTGTATAAAAAATGAGCCTCCTTTACAAAAAGTACAATAAAGTCTTGAGGTCTGCGCTTTAGTAGTTTTTTTAAGTGATATGTACATTTAATTATCTTTTTGGTTTCACTATACATTGAACTTAGATTACGTAAAATTAGTTTTGTAATACTTAACAATTTTTAAAATTTTAAACGTTTTTGTTAAAACTAAAAGCAGTACAATTTTGTATTTTTGAGAATAAAGACATTTTCAGTTTTGGTACATTTGTCTATTCTTTTTATGAAAAAACATATTATAAAGTAGGTTCAATTTTTTTTTATTTTTTACTTTTTAGTGACTTTGCAATTATTAGTTGGCACGTTGGTAGCAGACTTCCTTATTGATACTTGATTACTGAACAATAAAAAACTACTGAGCTGATTGAAGTAAAATTTACGTGGAGCAACCCTGACGAACTAGTAAAAGTATTACCTATTTGGATTTTAATTTTTTTTTTTTTAATTTTATTTATTGTTTACTTTCGCCTTCACCCTTAATATGTTATTACTAAATTAGAAAAAAACCTGCTGAACCGATTTAAGATCACCCTGAATTAACGCGGAACGACCTTAAAGGTATGTTTTATTTTAAATAGAAAAAGAAAAATCATACTCGGTTCACAAATGCTATGGAGATGTGAGGTAAAAAAACCTCCGCCTTGAAGTCAGTTAAAAACGACAGAACCCATTTAAATAAAAATTGTATTCCATTCCGTAAACATTCAGGACAAAACAATGTCAACCCCTCGAAAAGTTTTGGCTGAACAAAAATTGACGCTGATGACCTCAGCTGTT
The DNA here is from genome assembly GCA_963575645.1 of Xanthostigma xanthostigma. Classification (NCBI taxonomy): domain Eukaryota; kingdom Metazoa; phylum Arthropoda; class Insecta; order Raphidioptera; family Raphidiidae; genus Xanthostigma; species Xanthostigma xanthostigma. The sequence goes on along the minus strand of OY754464.1, from coordinate 60,150,575 downwards.
GAGCGTCTATAATTCACAATATCTGTCTATCTGAACAAAAATTAAAAAACAAATATTTTCCATTCTTATCGTCCGTGATATTCATTTAATTAAATTCTTAAATTATGGGAAATGGGAAAGTGAATATAATACGCAAAATTTTTACTTTTTATTTCCCATAGCAATATATTTAACTATTTAAGGATTTATTTTAATTAAAAAAAAATATGTATACCTGCATGTTGAATTGATAAACTTTCTAAAATATGGATTGATACTAGGCCTAAATAACCCAGGCTGGCAATGTCTTTAAAATAAATGAAAACAAAGAGGAAATTTGCATTTTAATTTTCTATTTATCTGTCATTCAATTCTCTTTGACAAACGCATAAATAAATTTTAAATGGAACCGATCTCCGCTGATGATCCTTTATTTTTTTACAAATAGTCATTTTTTTGTCGTTTATTGTTGATTATCAATTTAGATATAGCACAGGTATATCAAGTAACATTTTAATAAATTAAAATATTTATCTTGACACTAATTGTCCCTTGCATGCACTTCCCAGTTAAAAATTACGCTATTAATTAGAACTGACCAAATGTTGACAGTTTTTTTTACTCCCCGTTGAGTCATAACATTGCACGTGCGATGTAAAATTAAAACGATATCTACCTAAAAATTAATATACATAAATTATTTGCAATTTTCATCTAAATTTCATTTCCGCATATTTATTTTTATTGTGTATTTTGATGACAATACACAAAGCACATTTAGTCCCACACGGTTAAGCTTTTAACACTTTTATCAGAAATCTTATTATGCTCGAAATCACCCGCTGAATTATTGATTCCTATTAATGATGAATTAATCGATATACAGTGAAACCTGGTGACTGAGAACAACAGGTACCGTCTTTGTAACCTTCTAAAACTAAGATAATATATAAGAAGGTATTCCAATCCTGCAATGCATCATGGGAAATGTGTCAAGCGGTCGCGCCACCACGAGTGTGTCAGATACACTAGCCATCCAATCCTGCAATGCATCATGGGAAATGTGTCAAGCGGTCGCGCCACCACTAGTGTATCTGACACACTCGTGGTGGCGCGACCGCTTGACACATTTCCCATGATGCATTGCAGGATTGGATGGCTAGTGTATCTGACACACTCGTGGTGGCGCGACCGCTTGACACATTACCCATGATGCATTGCAGGATTGGAATACCTTCTTATATATTATCTTATCTAAAACCTCTATAAGTAAGAAACAGAAACCTCTATATAAGAGAAAGATGTTTTTTACTCATGGGACCTCTATAACTGATACTACTACTTGCCTGTACCTCTATAAGCGATAGTCCACGAAATTTAAGAATGAGTTATAAATAGCTGAACTAAATACCATTGTTTTTGTATAGTTTTTATAGACTTCTGTAAGTGAGAAAGGCCACTCCTGTACCTCTCTATAAGCTAGAAACTCGGGTTAGTGAAAAACCTCCAAAAGCGATAAAGAGATCGCTGTCAGTTGAACACTTGCTTATCCAGGTTCGACTGTAGTAGGCTGTGTATCAAGTGCGTGCTTTATCATTTTATGACGCAGTATGACATTATGGTAAAACGAGCATCCAGCAAGTAATAAAATGACGAGATATATTATACAGAATTTTGCATGTAGGTACCTCCTATAAAATAACTTATTTTCACCTAATTTTCATAATTTTTGACAATTCAATTTTGAGCAAGATCATTTCTAATTGTAGACTATGATCAATTTTCATGCGATTAACCGATAGAAATATAAGTAACTAGAGTAAGCTAGTACGTATGGTTGTCATAAGAGAAAGAGTCCTCAGTTAAGAGAGAGAACGCTTCAGAAATTTGTTTTCTCAAATCAGCATTGTTTTGCATCATTAGTTACCGTAGATATAAAGAACTGTTCTCTCTCTTAATTGCAAACACTTTCACTGTTCTCTATTGTAATATTTCTATATGGATTAGATTGATTTACTATGGAAATGGTACTACTATACGATAACGTTTATTTTACTTTACGGAACTTTACAGAACTAGTTAAATATGTCAGGCTTGAAAAGCAGCTAACATTTTGCACGACTTTATAAAATAGCTGCTTTTCATAGCTGCAGTAAAATTACCGTTTTTCGCACTAGTACGTAAAATAAAACAAAATAAATGCGATTTTATTCATTCTACTAGTTATCTCTCCGAATGTTGCCATTTACGAGCTATTACGCACTGTCGACTGGTCGCCGGCGACTCGGTCGCTGGCGACTGTGACTTACTACAGTTTAAATAGATGGTTACGCACTTGGTCGTCGGTCGCCCAGGCGACTCGGCGCGACCGAGTCGCCGGCGACCAGTCGACAGTGCGTAATGGCTCTACATCTATATGAGCGACAGAGAAGCAAAGTAGGCTTTATCCAAATTTCCAATAAGGCCGAACTGTCAGATATTATATATAAAGATATACTTATTACGATGTTTAAAATCAGCTATTTCATAGAAGATACGTGCAAAAAGTATAGTTTATATCTTGTTTGTAATGATATTATCACTCGAGTGACTGTTAATACTCGCTAAATCGCTCGTGTCAACACTATATCATCGCTCGTGATAGTACCTACCTTCATTACAAACGAGATACAAAACAACTTAAATCCTTATGAAATAGCATAATGCGAGCGAAGCCGCGGGTTCAAGCTAGTGAAATATAATCGACCGCCTTTATTAAATAATAATAATTTAATGTTTTCGTCATTTTCACCATAATGTAATAATACATAGCCGTTTATATCTACAACTAGTAGTTAGTTAGGGACAGGGAACGATGTAGCGTAGGGGAGTTTAGTTTTAGGTGTGTATTTCATAAGGTTGACGTCCTTATAATAAACGCATTTTTCGTGATCCTGACAAATATTTCATATGCATATTCATGTTTGCGGCCCATAAAACTATTGTTTGTAACGATTTTCCCTTTCTATAATATCATATTCTTTGATATAATGGAATAGCGTTGTATTAAATTTCTTCTCTAATGACATTCTCTCACAGTTCAAATAAATTATTGATATAAACAGAATGTATATTATGTTCACCAAACAAGGTTAAAGTATTCTATCACTCTATTTTTTATCTACTTTACATAAATTTCCTTTTGTTTAGTTTTACGACTTTATATACTTATCTTTCAAACTTTTGTAGGCGAAATTATTATTAGAAAAAAAATATATTTTGAATAAGTTAAAACTTTACTTTAGAGTTTAGGGTAAAGGCATCGGTTTCCGACCACATCTCTGTCTTTGACTTGCAGCACTTGAGAATAGCCGAGCATATAGCGATGCCGTTGTTTATTACAGGGCGTTTTTTTGAAATATTTGGACGTTTTTCTTTAAAAAACAACGGGATGAATAAAAAAAAAGTTCACACGAAAGTTGTTGGGTTTCGAGGGAGAACCACCCCACCACCTCACCCCTTAGTAGGGAGTGACTTTTGTTTTCTAAATGAGAACCCCTATTTTTTATCATCGAATTTTTTTTTGTATATAAACATGAACATTTTTTGTATGATTTTTTTTTAATTTAACTTTCAAATTTTTCTGCAAACAACTAATAATTATTTTTTTTTAATGAACGTTTTGGTAAATAACTACATTTTAAATGTTTTTCTTTTCACAAAAAAACAATATCCGATTTTATCAATATCCCATTTAAAAAACAAAGGTCCATCTCTCCCCTCCGTTGCACCTTCGACAACTACTTTTGCTCGAATGTTTTTTTCATTCAACCCGGTGTCTTTTAAAGAAAAATGTCCCACGTTTTCAAAAAAATACCCGGTATACAGTTATTGTGGCATCTCCATTACAAGCCCCCAGCTCCCAGGTCCTTATCCCAAAACTGGTTATAAATTAGTGACAATCGGATAATATCGATTTATTAACAAAAATTATAATAAATTGAAAATATTAATTGATGCTACAATTTCCATTCCAGGCGCCAAAATAAAATCATAGAAGACGTCAACTTAAACTAGATTTATTTTTAAGTGAAAATTGTTCAAACGCGATGAGAATAATTTTGTTCAACGGCGTAACGAAAAACCACACGAGTAGAAGAAATGAGCTGTTAGCAGGGAAACAGAACCGATTGGTTAGCGCGTGGTTGATCGACACGGCCCTTTCTGTTAAGTGTTTACTTGCTTACAAATCTTTACCCATGATGTTTCATTTCAAACGAATGAAATTTACATAAAAAAAGTTTTTTTTAAGGACTAACTTCTTATGCGACTTCGCACGCATAACGCGTTAAACAGTTTAGTATTACTTGTTTATCGATGTAATGTTCTTGTGATCAACTGGCCGATTAGCTCATTTGCTATAATTACGCCAATGTCACGGGTTCGATTCTCCATGGATCATATATTATTTTTCATTTTTGACTATGCATCTTTCAATTGTGTAAGGAGTATTCATAGTCCGGCCAAAATAGACAAGAATATAGTAATAATAGGGGAAACAACGTTAAAAAAATGCGTCAAGTACACTACCTCACAGGTGGTGCGGAAATGTGTGCATATTATGTAGAAAACAACTTCTTCAACTTTTAGAATCGCGATATCTCAGGATTAGTGATTCGTATAAAAAAATTATAAGAATAGTTTTTGTAGAAAATTGCATGATCTACAACTTTTGTCTGACCTATTTTTAGATAGAATTTAACGTTTATAAGAAAAGTGCAAAGAAACCGATACTTTTGGCATTTAACCTTGAATAAATTTTGAAGCAGACGTAGGATCGGTGGGGACTTTGATATTTTATTTGTGATAGTGCACTTAAGACCTGTACCAATTTTCAGCTCTATACTAATTATAGTAAAGTGAAATGTTTATTTTGACGGGACTATTACTTCAACGAGACTTCGCTCCACCCTGAAAATAGCCTAAGATCGATCTTGGTCTCAAAAAATCGTGACTGTCGTTAAAAAAATAATAAATCGTTTCGTATTTGACCGATATCGCGATGCGATTGAAAACCTTTTAATTTACTAGTGAATTACACATCAAGCATAATGCCACACTGTCATATACTACGCATAGAGACAGATGTACTATGTTTTTGTGGCATGCAGAATATACCTGTGTATTTATTCCGGCGTTAAAAAACAGTTCCCGACCTTGTTATGTTCGATAATTAATAGTCTCCCATTTGTATAGCAGGATTCCGCCCTGTTGATTATCAGTTACTATCTAATTATAAACAAATCAACACTAGAGTTAATTACCGTGCGAGGAACTAATGACTGCTGTATTTATACGTTTTAATGAGCGCTTCTGGTGACAAAAAACGACTTAAACTGACTACCGAGTTTCAATTATTTAGAAGATTTTCATTATATTTCCGTGATATACCTATATAGGTACATGCCTACTTCCCAATCAAATTAATTAATATTTCACGTGGTAATTACTACCTACGCACAAATATAAACTAGAAATACATATTTGTATATTACAGTTGACTTAATTTAACTTGTTTTTACCCGACTACGAAAAGGAAAGGATTATGAATGTAGCAATCTTTGTAAATTCGATAACCTCGTATATTCAAAGCAGTGGCACGTCAAGCCGGTGTTAGACAGGCAACCGGATGGCGAGTGGTAATCTGGGCCTTTGAGTGGTACAGAGCCCCCTGGTAGCCGATTTGAACAATTTTTAGTGTTTTTTTAATATTGTTAAAACAATCGAAAAAAAGGGTTTTCCGGCGACTTTGAGGGGTTGTTTCTCCGAAACTGCCCACCAGGATTGGATGGCAATTTTTTCCCAACGTTTGGTTGTGTCAATAAGTATGTTCACTAATTTTGAAGTGGTTGCCTTTTCACTTTTTTTTTATTCGCTAGTGCAAAAACGGTCCGCATGTTTCGGCTGGCAAAAAAAAAATTATTATATAATTAGGGTATTTCCTTCAATGCTACCGCATTTTTTACCGGTTGCCTTTTCAAAAATTTTTCGATATTGCCCCATCCCCATATAGCCGCTCCTGTCCATTTGGTGTCACTTTGGCCGCTACCAGGGGGCTCTGTACCACTCAAAGACCCAGATTACCACTCGCCATCCGGTTGCCTGTCCAATACCGGCTTGACGTGCCACTGCTTTGAATAGTAGAGCCAAATTTACTGAATTTGTATTAATTACGCAAGTGTTTTTTTAACAGAAAAACGTTTACTTTGACAAGTAATTTATCAAGTTTAGTTTTAGGTTGAAATGAAGCGAAAATTTGAAGAATAGAGAACATAAGCAATGCAATATGAAGGAACTTATATGACAGGAACACAAGAGGGATAGTGCACATTGACGTTAGGATAGGGGACGCGGATTATCACTAGGCTATATATTTGTAAATTCAAAATGGCGATCATAAGGTGGAAAAAATCTTGGACTAAAATTTTTCGAACCGGGCAAATCGATCGAGGGGGATATCAAATGAACAAAAATTTTGTGACGACTCCAAAAACATATACCTACTTTTTGTATTTTATAATTAAACCAAGCGATGTAGTGTAGTGGCGAGAGCACTAGACTCGCATTCGGGAGATACTAGATTCGAATCCTGACGGGAGCAGATGTGGTCCGGACTTTTTCCTGCTGCCTTTCGCCGAGAAACGGTAATTCCTATACCGGCCATCTTGTTGAGGTTTTTCATGGTTTCCCTCAATCATTCCAGATAAATATCGAGATGGTTCCTTATTCAAGGCCATGGCAGATTACCTGTCAAACTCCTATGCTCAAAATTTGCCTACCTTATCCTAATGTCCTAAAATTCCTTCACTCGTCCATCGCTATTAATCAGTTGAAGTTGAAAAAAATATACAATATAACGGGAAGTGTGATAGATGGAAAATAGTAATGGTACGAATGGCGTCTGTTATAACATAAAGTCGAGAAACGGACGTTAAATGTATTATTATTATTATTATTATTATTATTATATTTTATAATTAATAGATTATAAAAACCTAAACTTGAAATAAAAATAACAGGAACTAATACCCCACTGTAACATAAGAAAACGTAGGTACGTTTTCAGTAGGTATGAAAGTAGTCAGGTAAAAAATATTAGTTCATCTTACTGTTAACATGGATAGTAGATACTAAAACTTCAAAATAAAATATTTTTATCAAACTGCTTTTTATACCTATTAGAAGCTTGTATTCTCCTTTTATGAAGTCGAGTTTTTTTCTAACTTTTATTTTTTATTTAGAATTTGTATCGTGCAATTATCTAAAAATTAGTGTTTCCCAAACTATAAGGTAGGTAGATACCTACTTTTTATTCGGTAGCTTTATGTCAAAACTGACATTAATGCAAGAGAAGCCACGGGTAAAGGCTAGTGAAAATTTAAAGAAAACGCGTGTTTTTGATTTAATATTTATTAATTAGATTTTCAAAGAGATTCCTTTGTAATCGCTTGGTATTTTCTACTACAAATAATAAAGAAAAAATAATTAAATTTCCCGCTGAATTAATTAAATGAATCAGTTGTAATTAATGAAGAAAAATTAAAATAAACCTAACTTTTCCAGAATACATTTTGAAAACTTTTGTCATTAATTTTGATTATAAAATCTGTTCTAAAATACACTAGTCACTCTGTAAAGCCCACCCTAATGCTGCAGATAACCGAAATGACAATTAACAGTCGCATTTGGTATATTATATATTTCTCTCTCTTTCAAATTGATTGTATTGAACAAAGAGAAGACAACACTGTAATATTTGAAAATGTTCAGTGACTTTCCAATTTTCATTTAATATAGTACAACTAAAATATTAAAGTCGCCAACAGTCAGGCTTACTATCATTTCATACTTTCAATTTATTATTTAGTAGTGGCCCAGTCTGGCTTCACCTGAATTTCTAGATTGCTACCGTTTTTTCGTCTACTTACGTTGCAAAATTGGTCTCCACGAAAAGCGTTATTATTTTAAGCCAGGTCGAACAGTTCTTGTTGACCTAAACCTTATCCAAGAAATCAACGATCGACATTGGTAGAAACCGCATTTAAATAGGAATATGTGGGTGTAATTTATATTTAGTTCAAATATAATTTTTTGTAATCTTTATTGCAATTGATTAAACTCTAAATAGTTTTTTCTTTTTAAATTTTTGCTGAATAATAAATATTGATTAAATAAAAATCCAATAAATACGCGCGAAATATAAAATATTGCAACACGATGCTATTGATTAGACCGTAGTGTGACGTCGAAAACCACGTAAACATATGGTTGCTATAGAATAATTGTTTTTTTTCCGTCACAGAAATGCAAAATAGCTTGCCCAAAAATAATATTTATTTTTTATTTCTATAAGAATGTTTTCATGTGTTTAATAACTTTTATTCAACACGCGTGAGTAATATGTAATTTCGGGGCCCTGCTAAACTCGGGAGAAATAATAAATTACTTCATGTTGACGCGTAGAGTGCTAATAATAAGCCGTACAGTGTGATAATGAATTTTCTGGACCAATAGAAACTCAGTAGGAAGCCCAAGCGTGAAATAATGAAAAAAAAAACTGCATGCAGCTTCTGGACCAATAGAAACGTGGTAGGCGGTATTGTATATATGAAAACAGCATCGCAATTCAGCGAAATTCATGGCAATCTTGTGTGCATACACTGACGGTGGGTACGTCAATCAATGAAGTGATTTATTATTTTTCCCTGTTTTATCAGGGCCCCGATTACATATTACTCCTGCTAGTTGAATAAAGTATTATGTGCGACCATTGATCGAAGGAGAATATTCCACTCGCGTGCGTTTTACGCTCATGGAATCTTCTCCTTCTCTCACTAGTCGCACAATATACTATTAATTTGAAAATAATTTGATTTTAAATATTTACAAAAATTGTACATAATATACCCTATTCGTTCAGTAGTTCTCGAGATTAACTGGTACAGACATCCAAACACACACTTACCAAGGTTTGCTTTCATACTAATTGAAAATTCAATTGACACTATTACCAGTTTTCGGATTTAAACTTGGGAAGTGGGGCTTGTAATAGAATAGCCACGGAAACGTCATATAAACGGCAATTGTATTGTGAAATATAATAACCAGCTTATATTACCGATATTTATAAATACCGATTAAACCGTATAAAATCGCACGACAAAACAGTTGACATGCGAATGTACATCATTAATCTTGCACTCGTATATTTCAACCCTTTCACTGTTGTTATTCCATTGCATACCAATGAAGCGTGACTTGCACATGAGAGTAATTAATTGACTGTAGCTAATGAGTTGAATGTGTCACTATTGTCATCGAAATAGTTCACATCAATAATAATAGCTAGGTAATCTGTAATATGTCATTGCAAGCAAAGCAATCGCTTGTCGCAAGGGTAGTAATTCATACTATTAAGACCACTTCTGTTTTCACGCTATTTGAAACCAATTATTTGTCATTATTGCCGATGCATCGATGACTTGCATTTTCTCAAACACTGAGCGGCAATTTTAAAGGAAATTAATGTTTTCTATTTCCACTTTCCTGTTTAAATTAAATGAAACGGTCTTTTAATATGCACCTACCTAAGAATATTATTTTATGTGTTGTTTCCCACAATACAAGGGCTTAGTAAACCAAAGATTTTAAATTGTATCATACGAAGTCGTTGTTCGGGTGTTTTTTTTTTTTAGAGTGATAGAACTTCCGATCAGGATAACTGTGATTTGACAGAAGGTAGAAGCTATGTTGTTTTGACATGTCCGTTCAGTAAGCATTGACAAATTATTAACCGATTTCAACAAAAAGGAGGAGGTTCTATGTTCGTCTGTATATTTTTTTTATTTTTTTTTTATGTATGTTCACCGATTTCTCCGTCAATTATGGACCGATTTTCAATATTTTTTTTTATTCGAAAGAGTGCACCTCAGAGGTGGTCCCATCAGAACCAAGTCAGGATCTGATGGTGGAATCCGGAGAAATCGAGGGAAACTCTCAAATTTCAAAGACACGCATAATGTTTTTTATGTATGTTCACCGATTTTTAGTGTTAGATTAACACTAAAAAGAGAAAAATAAAATATTTTTAACAAAAAAATTGAATCGACTTCACACTAAAAAGTAAAAAATAATTGCTTATTGAAATGTTTTGGAGTCGGTGTAGTTCTCAGAATAGATTTCATTTTGGCTGACACAACAATGTTTAGAAATTGTTGAAATATAATTTCAAAATCAGGCTTCTATTCGCCAAACTTACAGAGCACTTCGTGTTTATGGTTTACATAATCGTCCATAAGAACAGTTTATTCGTCGAACTATCGATAGATTTTAGACAACATTTTCTCTACTCGATGCATAAACAACAACAAGATAAAGAACTGTACGTAACCAAGTAGATCGAGACCGGCTGTTGGAAGCCATAACTAAGGAACAGAAAATTCGACCTTTTAATATCGCTACATTACTCTTTCATGGGAATATAAACGTTGCATATTATTTATACCGCGTGGCAACTAAAAATAATTTGAAAATATAGAATATAAGTGTTTGTTGTGGGAGCCTCCTACTGTGTCTAACCCAACCCATCCCGGCGGTCCTTCTTCCTGGCCATCATGTCTGTCTAATACCTGCCGAGAATGTGTTGCTTCCTATAGCGTCGCTTATGTTCCCAATCAATCAGACTCCATCGTAATTAGCCTGATATAAAAACTAGCCATGGCTAATTACTCGTCAGAGTAAAGGCCATCTTGTTAAATAAAAAAAAAAAACTGTACGTAATGAAGACAATATCGGTGCTGCAAGTGCTAGTGTTAATGAAGATCCAAATTTGTCTATTCGTCGACGTCCACAAGTTGGACTCTGTGCATCCACCACATGGAAAATTTTGCGTAAAGATATTGGTCTACACCCATACAAGATCCAACTGGTTCAAGACTAAAGCCACTTGACCATAACAAGCGTCGATTGTTTGCTGATTGGGCCCTAGATCATCTTGAAGTTGATCCATTTTTTTCTCGAAAAATTGTGCTTAGCTACGTAAACAAGCAAAATTGCCATTTATGGATTATTCTCTTCGGGGTTATGTAGTCATTGGTTTATGCTGATAAACCACAAACAATAGACGCTTTGGAAGCCCACATAACTCGTATTATTGATGAAATAAGGCCTGAATTACTCGAAAAAGTGATCCAAAATTAGTCTAATCGAATGCGATTCCTCAAAGCTAGTCGTGGTGGACATATTATGTCGGAAATTATTTTTAGAACTTAAATGTCATAAAATTATTTTTCAAATAAAAAAATTGGCTTCAATCTTAATTTAATTAAATGTTTATTTCAATTCAAGTTCTATTACTCTAATAAAAACTCTCAATATCTGACGAAGTCATTATGTCTAGCGAAGCCACTGTGTCTGACGAAACCGATGTACTGTGCGAAACATCATAATTTATAAGGTATCACATTCATCAAAAAGCGGCTATAATATAATGTAACGTAACGTAACAAAACGTAAAGTAATGTAACGTAACGTAACAAAAAGTAAAGTAATGTACCGTAACGTAACGTAATGTAATATAACATAACATAACAGTGTAAAGTCTACATAGTATAAACTTATATTTAACGAAAAACTCCTTTGGTTTACATTGTTACCCATATATTGAAACACTCTATGTAGCATAACAACCACTCTCAATAGCGAAACAATATGTCATTATATAGACCCCAACAACGGGAAATGTGTTCATTTGTTTGTTGTAAAAAGACACAATTAGAATACTGGCATAGTAAAAAACGACAAACAAAGTTAACAGATAATAATTTTGTAATGTAAATTTTTTTCGAGTAAGTAAAAATTATAACCACTTATTCTCAAAGTTATATTATTTTCTTTCGCTGTCCGTTTAACGAAAACTCTATATAACGCAATAAAATACCCGGTCCCTTCAATTTCACTATATAGAGTATACATTGTAGTTACTTTAGGGTGTTTATCCAAAATAAAAACATTTAAAATAACAGCTACAGTTCGCACCCCCTCGAAAACGATCGTCCCTTTCTGTCAACGACGTTGGTTCCATTGATCGCGCTCAAAACCAACCAAATATACAAACATATATGTTATTATCCCTTAAAACGTGAACATGCATTTCGCATATTATATCTAATTTAAATATAAAACTGAACAAAGCGCATCGACTGACTGACTGAATCGTCAACCGTTATTCAAAAGTATAATTCTTATTGGTAAGAAACATAATTCTTTGCCCTACCCCCTATAATATAGCGCCTACTTTTCATGCAGATGTAATTTTCCTAAACCAGCTATTAAAGTGAAGTTTGCTACACAAATTAAATATCAAAAATATACTGGAATTAAGTACAATTTTCACAAACTACCTACCTATATTTAACTTACCTACTATTAGAAGTGAAGTTTGCTACACAAATGAAATGTCAAAATAACTCTCTAAACGAGAGTAATTGCTAGGTACCATCTTTGTAACCCTCTAAAACCTCTATAAGTGAGAAACAGCAACCTCTATAAGCGAAAGACATTTTTCACTCATGCACCTCTATAACTGAGACTACTACTTGCCTGCACCTCTATAAGCGATAGTCGAACGTATTAATAGTTCCACGAAATTTAAGAATGAGTCATAAATAGCTATTATGACGTAGGCATCCGCTAAGAACGGATTTTTGAAAATTTAATCCCTAAAAGGGTGTAACGGGGGTTCAAAATTAGCATGGAGAAATCATATACAGTATGTAAACGCGTAAGGTGCACATAGGGAAATTAACATTGGGAAAAAATACTTGGATCAGAGTTAGCCATGACTGCATTAATTGTTATTTCTATTGAATTATCGTGGTAATCTTGAGGATTTCTATTTTATTTTGCTTTATTTTTATTTTACTTGGCTTTTTTACTAATAAAAAGCTCTTATAAATCATTATTTTAATTTTTTTGTACAAAAATAAAACCAAAAAACAACTCCATCTGTTTGGAAACATTTCATTCAAAAATTGTCTGACTGGTATGACGTATGCGCGTTGGTAAATCAGTGATCCAATGTCGTTAGGTTCAACACGAATAGGCGGAGATATTTGATCTCGCACCATATTTAAGTATTTTTGGGAATTTAATATCCCATTAATAAAAAAAGTCCGATTATGTTGTAATCATTTGAATATTTTCTTCGGTAGTATACACATTCATATTATCTGTCAAATTGAAAAACAAGATTTCAAGGCTCACTCTGATCCAGTCATTTTTTCCCAATGTTAATTTCCCTATGTGCACCTTACGTGTTTACATACCGTATAAGATAGATGTATCAATTCGAAAATGCGCAGGATTACTTCTGTCAACAAATAAACACGTGTTCCGTGCCTTTTCAAAAACAACACCTTCAGAGGGTAAAAAGTGGTAAATAATCTAAAAATCAACATGGGTGTCATTTTCAAGGTTTGTCAGGACGTTGATCATGTGCATGTCATCAAATTTGAAATTTATAAGGGGAGGTCTACGTCGAGAAAGGAGTAACTATGCGAAATAATGGGAATGGATCCGTATTTCGTCTCAATCGCGTGCAAAGCCGCGGGTAGCGGCCAGTCACTACATATTTGCTGTATTTTTATAGATTTTTATATAAGTGAGAAAGGCTACTCTTGTACCTCTATAAGCTAGAAACTTGGGCTAGTTAAAAACCTACATAAGCGAAAAAGCGATCGCTGTCCCTTGAACACGTCTTGTTTATCCAAATCTTTGATTAACGTCTGATTAGAATCCTTCAATAAATAATTTATATATATTTGTCTGAAGAATTGGTCGATAACTTGTTTATCCAGGTTCGACTGTATATGGATAAGCCTTACTCTGTATACTAACATTGCTATGCGACTAGAAAACAGCTATGAGGGTTTAAAATACGGATTGCACAATGCAAGCAGTAATATAATATACCTATGTATACCGAAAATTCCCATGTGAACGCACTATCTGCCGTTACATAACGCATGTATAAGTAATTACCGTAAGCGATACGCGTTTAGAATGCGGTAAACCCGGTCCGGCACTGGCGTCCGAAAGATTGCGCCGGAAATACATTCAAATACGAACGGAACAGGGGTAAGTTGACCGGACTGCTTCCGCCCAATGCGACGGTCTGGTCCCGACTCTATAATGAATTAAGTAACGTCATTATTTAATGAAGTTTTGACAAGGTGATAAGATGCATTTGTTTAGGTGGTAAATTCCGAACCATTGTGTGTCCAAAACAATATAAAGCAGCGGTTCTTAACCTGCGGTAAACGTTCAAAATAGATCACTTAGGTACTTTTTACTTTTCCGTATTTGACGTCTTGACTCTTGTGGCAGTGTAAAATGTCGTTTTTTTTTAGTTTTTAATCTATTTTATTTGCCAAAAAAACTGTTTTGAGAAAACTTTCTTGTAAAAATAAATAGAATAATAAACCGTTTTGAAAATTATACCATTATAATATTAAAAAAACAACGGTATACAATATATCTCCATTGCGCATGCACAAATTTCCCCCCAAAACAATAGGGCTCTTCATATTTGCATATCAAACATCCTCCCAAAATTTAGATTCAATTCGCTCATCCGTTTGACCTGTATCGTGCTCACAGAGAGACAAACAGACGCTAAGACTTTTTCCAAAAATGTTTTTTGAATTCGGGGGACCTCAAAACGAATAAATTTTGAAAAGTGACTTTTGGCCTAAATGGGTCCCATTCCCAACTTGTGGTATTGGAATGGTAAAAATGATAAATAAAAAATATGAATAGGTCATATGCATGATTTTTTTTTATATTTTTAATAGATTTAGTCAACCATAATACGGAAAAAAATTGATAATCATTTAAAAATGTAATATTATCATAAGAAAAAAAATATTAAATTCCACATTCAAAAATAGACAGTTTAAACAATCGGCCATGTTCGCGGGCTTATGTGACGTCATGATATACGATGCATGCCAACCTTGATGTCAAATTGTCAATGTTCTAAATGAAGTTTATTTGTTGTTTTCTCTAAATACTGACATAATCTTACTGTGAGACGACATAGTCGTCATGAAAACTGTTGTTGATATATACTCTGACGTCACGATGCGTTTTGAAAATTCGAAAGTAGCGCTTATTTTCTACATTTCTTTTTTATTATTTTTATTTTTTCAGTGATTAGATTAATAAAATAACCATTACGTTATGATCAAGAACTAAAATATATTTCGAAATAAAAATTTTAACCAATTTGGAGTTATATGCATATGACCTATTGGTGCTAAGCTTTGAAAATAATTCCAGCCTACTGGGCGACGGGATCATTCCAACTTCAAAAATATTGATTTCTGATATAGTTTAATCAAAAGAATAAATTTTCTGATATCGTGTGAGGTAACGCAGGTAATGGCTAGTATTCAATATGATATTTGCTATTCGTTGCCATGGTTACCTACATAATATGTATCTAAGGTCTTTGTCAAATCAAATATTTTGACAATGCTTTCTCCATCCAGCACAAAACGGGAGAAAAAACTTCCCAGCTTCAGCATTTTTGTGTGTTTTAACCGTTTTTGATATATTGTTATCAGTCGGTACTCATTCCAACTGAGTTACCTGGTTACCTGCATATGTTCCACGTCAAGTAAAAATTAATCAAAGCATGCTTAACTAGTTTATTTCTAACAGATCTACAAAACAAAAGAATAGCTAATTTTTTTCATTTTCAAAATATTAAGTTAAAAAAAACCTTTAAACAAAACTTTCTTGAAAAAAAAAATAGAACAATAAGCCGTTATGAAAGGTACTTATACCATTATTATATAAAAAACACCGTTGTCGCGCCGATTTTCCCGAAAAACAATAGCGCTCTTTGCATATTTGCATATCAAACATCCTCCCAAAATTTGGTTTCAATCTGCTCCTCCGTTTGACCTGTATCGTGCTCACAGATTAACGAACTAACCGACTAACAGACGCACAGAGTTTTTCCAAAAATATGTTTTTTTGGATTTGGGGGACCTCAAAACGAAAAGATATTGTAAATTTTTGAAATGTCATTTTTGACCTAAATTAGTACTATTCTCCACTTGTGGGTTGGAATGGTAAAATGTGCTGTCTCCAAGCCTGGCAGAGGTAAAGTGCTTCCAGCGAAATCTTCAAAACTCAGAATACCCTCGCCACCAAGAAACCCGGTCGTGCGTATTGCGTATACCAAGTTTGCCAACCCCTATAAATCAATACAAGCACATATTATATTATGTACCCAAGTTAAATCCCCTACGGACCGCTGCATATATGTACATGAAATTATTACCCAATCGGACTGATCAGTGATCAGTGCACACGAGCGTGAATTATGGCAAAAATGATGAGCACTTTAACAGCACTCACTGTACATGAGTTGTACGGCTCATGCAACTTGTGTCACAAATCACTCAAACTGATCACAGATTATCATTACATTGTCATTATCTAATATGTGCTCACTGCACGCCTGATTTTTAGAAATTTTATCGAAATTCGTTATTGTGAGGACATTTAATAAAGTAGAAATAGAAGTTTCTTGTTTTTTCTAGGGAATCGGAACACAGTCGAGTGAAAGGTGCGTATTTTACCTTTTCAACCCGCATGTGGGGAATGGTCTAAGTTTAGGTAAAAATCCACTTTTCAAAATTTTACAATATTTTTTCGTTTTGAGGTCCCTCGAATCCAAACAAACATTTTTTTGGAAAAACTCTCTGCGTTTGTTTGTCTTTTAGTCTGTGATCACGATACAGGTCTAGCAGACGAACAGATTAAAACCAAATTTTGGGAGGATGTTTGATACGTAAATATGATAGACTTATTGCTTTTGGGGAAAATCAGCGCTTGCGCAAAAGAGATAATTATGCGTAGGTATATAACATTTTTTTTTAATAATAATTTTTTTAATAATATTTAATTATTCTATTTATTTTTTTAAGAAAGTTTTGTAATTTTTTTTTTATTTCCCTCATAATTTCGGAAATATTTTGGAAATAAAAAAAATCATCTATTCTTGTTTTGTATATCTGTCAGAAATAAACTTTGATTCCATATGTTCCACATATGTAGGTAACCAGGCAACGCAGTTGGAATGGTTATGGTCCCGTCACCCAATTGGCTGGAATTCTTTGTTGAGTACCGACTGATAACAATATATCAAAAACGTTTAAGACACACAAAAATACTGAAGCTGGGAGTTTCTTCTCCCGTCTAGTGCTGGGTGGAGAAATCATTCTCAAAATAATTGATTTGACAATGACCTTAGATTGTGATCATATAATTACAGTTTCCAAACATCAGGGGCAGTCTAATTCTTTATTCATATTCCCTGTCATCTATATTCTAGAACATTAGATTGTAATCACACAAAAATAAATTATACTTTTCGTTTAAAAAAAAAGTTATTGTTCATTTTTTTAATGAGAAGTAAATATTTGGTTAGCAGTTATTAAATTTGACTAGCAACAAAAATCAGCCGTAAAATCATTTGGTCAGCATACAAAGATTTTGTTTGCAATAAATAAAAATCGGGTGGCAATCCATGTTCTGCAAAGAATATTAATAAGGGTCAGTACTTTAATCATAAACGGGCAGTTAGCAATATTATGTATCTGCTTAATAAACAGTTGCGCAGCAAAATGGTTACTTGGTCAGCAAGATTTCAAAATTGACCAGCAGAGAAACATGTTTATCTCATTGGTATGCATATTTAAAATATGGTTAACAATATAAACAATTACGCGGTCGTGTCGATGTGATGGCGTTTTCTTTGCGCAGTAAAAAGGGGAAGGCGATTGGATGGCGTTCTTTAAAAAACAATTATGAGGTCGTGTCGAAGCGATGGCGTTTTTTCTGCACAGTGAAAAGAAGAAGACGTTTCGGGGGAGTTCTTTAAAAAACAATTACGGGGTCGTGCATATAAAGTGAAATAGTAATACAGTAATTCTACACTAGTTTCTATGACGTGTATATTTGATTTCAGATTGGTTAGACAGTGAAAGACGAAAAGTAGTTCCATTTTTTTACGTTTTTTTTTTTGGAACGTCAAAATTTAGCGTTTTCTATGACTTAAAAAAAAGTTAAAATTTGGACACTTCTAGTTATCGTACTGGACCTTGCGCATGACAAGTAAAGTACATAGATATTTTTGCTGGACCTTTATTTGCTGTACAAAATTGAATATTTTGCTTACCCTCTGAGTGTTTACCAAAATTTTATTTAACATGGGTCACTCATTGCAGCTTATATATTTAATCAGCTGTACATATATTTTTACAGCTGTCCAGAATGGCATAAATTGCTGATTAGTTTAGAAGTGTTTGCTAACCATGAGTTGCTGACCAATTAGCTATTATGGCTGACCGATTACATTTTCCTGCTCACAAAAACATAAATACTTGGCTAACCCATTAAATAACACCCTTTTTTAATCATTCCTGAGGATGTGGAAAAAATTATCCACGAAACGTATAATGTATTAAAAATATGAATGTATAATTCATGTTTATTTATTTGGCTAATTCCCGATAATCTTCACTATCTATTTTTGATTCTGTTTAATTATAAGAATATGTCAGTAAAGGGAAAGTTCCAATTTCTCATCTCAGCAATGTAGTATTGTGTAACGACTACGAAATTTAGGGCGTGCAGTCAACACATACTAATTAACATTTGTTTATTTGGCTATATTATGTGATTGGTACCTATAACGCATCATAAATATGATATTTTCAGAGATATTATTTATATAAATCAGATAGCACCCTTTTGATACAATGACTAACCTATCGCTTTTATGAGTATAATACTAACCGGACTTAGAAAACAAAATATGTTACCCCTGTAACATTGTGTAGTTAATATTAGTGTTCCATATTAAAATTAAAAAAAAAAAAAAAAAACGAAACACTTATGGCCTCATTTCGATGTCTGTCCGTTCAACTATCACAAGCTCCCAGAGCCAAACGGTATAAGCTATAGAAACTTAAAATTTGGCTCTATACTGTGGATTTAAACAGAGTGTCCAAAAATGCATTGCATTACTTAAGATAGTTTTTTGGTACTTATATAAAACAAATTTGAATGACCTTAGTAGTATCTATGGACTACTTCATGCAAGTTTAGGTTGTCTTTTTTAAATAACAGATCTTGGAAATTTAGTTTGAATGCACACAGCCATTTGATAGGTATCTTGCTGACAGTCTGACAGATAATAAATTTGTAAAATTATACATATAGTTATTATGACGTAGGCAACCGCTAAGAACAGATTTTTGAAAATTCAATCCCTAAAAGAGTGTAACGGGGGCTTAACATTTGCATGGAGAAATCATATAAGATAGATGTATCAATTCGAAAATGCGCATGATTACTCCTGTCAACAAATAAATAAACACGTGTTTCGTGCTTTTTCAAAAACAAACCTTTAGAGGGTGAGAAAAGTAAATAGTCTAAAAATTAAAAATGGGTGTCATTGTCAAGGTTTGTCAGGACGTTGACCACGTGAATGTCATAAATTTTAAAATTTATTAGGGGAGTCTACATCGAGAGAGGAGTAACTATGCCAAATAATGGGAATGCATCCGTGCTTCGTCTTAATCGCGTGCGAAGCCGCGGGTAACGGCTAGTTGTATACTATAATCAGATGAACAATGATTTGGATAAACAGATGACCTGGCTTTTTGCATTTCGAGAACTATACAAGTAGGGTAAATATTGTAAAATTAGTACTACACACCCGTGAACTTGAAGTGGTAATATATAATTTATATTAAAAAGTTGCTATTCATTTAGAAAAATTGCTGGCACGAAATTTCGTACTAATAAAAATATATTAACAATTTCGTTGTGTCACAAACTGTTGTCAGTGCAGCTCCCCTTTCAGTGTTGTATATTACATGACTTCCTGTAGAATGTAGATCATTCATCTCTCCCGATATTAAAATTGAATGGGTTCTATTCAAGGGGTTGGCTTGAGCTACATAGCTCTCGTACGTACGTCATTAAAGTTTCTAGCTCTGTAGCTGATGTCAACATGTCGCATTTTATATTTCTAACCAATTTTACTATAGCAGGGGATTCTCAACAGCTCCATCAATTCATTCAACGTTTACGTTGATGCGCGTATTTTTTTTTTTAAGAAAGTTCTCATCTCATTTAAATAGTCTCGATTTGTGAATTGTTTTACATGATCATTTTTAGGGTTCCGTACCCGAAGGTCAAACGGGACCCTATTACTAAGCCTCCGCTGTCCGTCTGTCTGTCTGTCTGTCAGCGGGCTGTATCTCAAGAACCGTGATATGTAGAGAGTTGAAATTTTCACAGAGTGTGTATTTCTATTGCCGATAGAACAACAAATAATTAAAAACCCCCCAAAACTCCCAAAAGAGGAGCAAACTAAGTTTTTTGCTTATAATTCACTCAATTTAAATCAGATCGTTTCGAGACCTGTCTTAAACGAAAGAGGAGAAAATTTTACATAGATTTTGTATAACAGAATTCGTCAAAACACTTTTTTTATACAGCTTTATATAATTTTGTCTAATCCATAGCATACACGGGGATCGTCTGTCTTCGTTTGTTGCATACTGTACTATGGGAATTTAAAAATTGCGTATGTTTTGTCTTAAAAAAAAGATTGTATTTGTTCAAAAAACGAATGTCATTTCAAATATTAGTCAGTCTTTTGACATTAGTATTTTGTGAAATGCAACGCCTTCTGAGTTAACGATTTGAATAACTAATTAATTAATTAATTATTAGAACATATTGCTTTGACAGATGCAAACGTCATTTTTGACATTTTTTACCATTACAACACCATGGATGAGCGGAATGAAACCAAATTTTGGGAGGATGTTTAATATGCAAATATGAAGAGGCCTATTGTTTTTGAGAGACGTCGGCGCAAGCGCAAAAGAAATATATATTATAATGTTGTTTTTATAAGATAATAGTATACTTTTCATAAGGGCTTATTATTTTGCTTTACAGGAGTTTTGTAAAATACATTTTTGAAAAAAATCGGCGCGTGCGTAGAAGAAATGTATACTATAAGGCTGTTTTTTATATAATAACGGTATACTTTTCATAACGGTTTATTATTCTATCTATGTTTACAAAAGTTTTGTAAATTTTTTGGGAAAAATTGGCGCATGCGCAAAAGAAATATATGCAATGACGTTGTTTTATATAATAATAGTATATATGTCATAATGGTTTATTATTCTATTTTAAAAGAAAGTTTTGTAAAAAGTTTTAGGGGGAAAGGCGGCGCATGCGCAGAAAAGATATGTGCTATAACATTGTTTTTATATAATAATGGTGAATTTTTCATAATGGTTTATTATTCTAAAGCTTTGTATTTTTTTTTTTTTGGAAATCGGCGCATGCGCAACAGAGATATTTTCTATAACGTTGTTATTTGATATAATTGTGTATTTATCAAAACTTTATATTATTTTATTCTACAAGAAATTTTTGTTAAAAAAGTGTTTATAATATAAAAACGCCGGGGTGAATTATGTAAAATTTCACGCCTTCAAATTCTCGAACTACTTGCATACTCCCACTGGTTACATATTGTTATAGCGCCTCTCTTGTTTCTTTTACAAAAGTATTTAAAAAATACATAGTGTACGGAACCCTTCGTGTGCGAGTCCGACTCACACTTGACCGGTTTTTAAATCTATTTTAAACCGAAGCAAGTAGCAAAACGTTTTGTGGCTTTTGAAACTTTGTCGGAAGTCGTTCTGTAATTATTTGTATTCACAGTTAAACTTATAGAAAGTCAGTCAAATGTATAGCAGGAAGAATGACGTCAGCCACACGCACAGCTACAGCAGGAAAGCGTCGAGCGTCTATAATTTACAATATCTATCTACAGCAGGAAAGCTGTATGATTTATAAATGGAATGAATGATGATAGGGAATGACCGTATTTATAATCGACGTTGGAGGAAAACTTTCTTCCGACGACAGAATATAAATTATTAGGCGATGCTTTTTTAATAATGTTTTTGTTGTTCACACAAAAAAAAGTTCGTTTTCTATAGTGATGATGAATGTATAATATGAAAAAACTCGGGTCGCAGTGCAAAACCCTGCCGACAATAGTGTATTTGCTTGTATTGGTCGTGTGGCATGTTTGAAAAATATAAAATTATGTAAAGTTAAAAAAAGAAACAAATTTTTGATTGATATTCTTTCTTATAGACAGTCAACAGCTCAGAGAAATTTAGTATAATAGTATTATTTTTTTAATTCTCAAGACAAACCTTGTTTTTTTATTTATATATTACTAGATCAAATAAGGCAGTGACAATAGTACAGGAGCCTTCAGCTTCACCATATCGCAATCTTGCCTCGCGGGGCTGTGCCCCGCTCGGCAGCGATAACAATAACGGAGCCTTCGGCTCCATCATATTGCAATATTGCCTCATAGAGCTGTGTCCCAAACAGTAGCCACAACAGTAGTGGAGCCTTTGGTTCCACCGTGTTCCAATCTTGCCTCCACGGGGCTGCGCTCCCGCTCGACAGCGACGACAGCAGTGGAGTATGGGACCACCGTATTAGTTAAATTTTTTAGTTCTCAAAATAAACTTTGTTTTTTTATATATTACTAGATCAAATAAGGCAGTGATAATGGTAGTGGAGCCTTCGGCTCCTAGTGGAGCCTTCGGCTCCACCATATTAGTCTTGCCTCGCGGGGATGTGCCCCGCTCGGCAGTGACAATATATAGGAACGGATAAGGTCCTGAACAGACGAACGGACATTCATTTTTATTATTATAGATTTACATACTTACTAGCTGTCCGGCACGGATTACCAAAACTGCCTTTTTATAAGCTTTTATTGCGAGATCTCAATAATATTTATATCGTTTTATCGAGTTAATATGTTGCACACTCGCTTCGTACGATCGATGGAATTCGTAATTAATTAATACATTTCATACTCGCTTCGCTCATTTGTTCGAATGCATACTTATTTAATACTAGCGGCCCTGTACGTGCTTCGCTATGTATAAAGTGAAATAATAAAACAATTTAATTGAAACATCTATCTATCTATCTATATTATTAATTGCTAGCTATTTTAAAATATACATGGGCGTATATTATGTGTGTATGTCGAGCACTCCGGCTGCGTAAAGTATTCGTGGATAACTGGTCTTTAAAACACTTGCTCTATTTCGAGGGTTCACTCCGGCTGCGCCGTCGTGCTCGAAAAAAAAGCATTTGTTTTAAACGATATTCAATTTTTTTTACATCCTCGATCTAGATATATATGGTTGTTAAGTTTTCTTAAATAAGGATTCTTAAATTTTCTCTTTTTCCGCGCAATTTTTTAAATTGTTTCTGTTATAAGAACCTTCTCCTGACAATAAGACACACAACAAAAAAAAATATTGAAATCGGTCCAGCCGTTCACGCGTGACCAAGGGATATAGGGATTCATTTTTATATATATATATAGATATTACCTACCAATGTTATATTTAAAAAAAATATTTTTAATGTTACAATTGCGATTTTCAAATTACTATTCTATGAAACAGTCTTCTTTTGTGTATTATATATACCTATATAAAAACAATCTGTATCTTAATTACAACCAACCATTGCTTTAATAACTTTTTTTGACGTAATTGAATATTATCGCTATTGGGAAGTTTATACGAATCAATTGTTTAATTGATTAATCATAAAGAAGGGTTAGTACATACCTACTTACACGTTTCAATATTTATTCAGTTTCAGTAATCATTGAAATGAATCCTAATGTAAATAAGTCATAATTAAAGAATAAGAGGATTGTTTTGAAATAAAATACATTTTAAATTAAATATATAGTTTAATGAAATATCGAAAAATGTTAACTCTGTTTATGAAATTATGATCAAGACTGTGGAACAAAAAACCATTATAGCATTTACACACATCAAAAACAGTTTTCTATGATTAGAAATTGATTACATAATACATATATTAATAATTTTGATTTTCTAAAATATGAGAACGAGCATTTCAAAAAATTCGAAACATTAATTAATTTTTCCTGTTAAAGATGTGTACTTTCGGAAAACCACAGCAAAACCTCAAGTTATAATGGCAGTTTCAATATTTGAAACTTGGGAATTGAAAATTTGTTATATACAAAAATAAGATACAAAAGTTTTGTACAGTTACGGACTCAATATAATTTACACTTTCATTTATTTTAATTTGAGCGCAGTCAGTGAGGGTTCTTTCTGCCTTAAAATTGATGCCGTAAGTAAGTACTTTTGATTGAGGTATAATGAAAGTATGTACTTTCGACCGAGGTTTAAAGAAAAATCGTACACCTCACACGGGCAGAAAGTTTGAGAGCTTTAACTGCGCGTAATGATGCCTTCGGCTTCGCCTCGGATATCATGACGCGCAGTGCAGGAATCTCAAACTTTCTACCCTGTGGTGTAATATACTATTGAGTATGTTGTTGTTTGATTTGTGATCCTGAAGGAAAATAAGTTTTCCACCTTGATTAAGTGTCAGTTACTAAGGTTATTTAAAAAAATTCAATAAAACATTTTCCAAACACTTCAATTATTATATTTCCAAATTACGAAATATTATTCAATTAAAATATCTCTGAGGCATCTTTAATTTTTAAGTAAATTTGTTGCTGCTAATTATGAATTTACACTGAAAAAACTACTGTAAACTAATACTGAGTCAATAACCGTACAATATTTCTATAATGACTACAGATTAAATTTTAATATACAGTGTATCCAAGACATGAATCTCCAGGCTTGTGTCTCGATTATTTTCAAAGATAATCCCATCAAAGATCTTAATGTGGATATGGCATGAAATTTTTTACAAGATATCTTTGTATAGGTCAGAGAAGCAATATGTAACTTATTTTTGTAATTAATACGTTTTAGCTATTCTGATAGAATATTTTTTTACTGCATGTATCTCAAAAGTTTTACGATGCAAAAGAGAATAAAAAGTTCTGCCCAAATAGCTAAAAATACCTATAGTGTAGACTAGAAAGTTGATTGTTGCCTCTCTGGCCTAAGCAAAGAGACAACGAGTACAGAATTCTATCCCATTCGAGATACAAGCTTGTGAGTTATGTCTTGGACACATGTAATATGCAAAATATTTACATAGTAGAAAAAAATGAAATACGAATCCTGTACAATAAATTTCATCTAAAAACAAAAAGAAAAATTAATGTTCATTCTTGTCTGCGATTCTTGTTGGGCGTCTATTCGGCATTCGGTTAGTTTGGTAATACGTGAAATTGTACTGAAACTTCCAAAACCTAAAACATTTTAAATATCTTTGCAGTATCGAAGTTTAGTAAAAACGTTGTTTCACATAATCTTTAATGTTGCTATTCTTTAAGCAGCATTTCTCAAATGTTTAGCATTTGCGCTGTTTTAACAGATTACAATTTTTAGAAATTTTACAAGGTATAAATAAAACAATTGATTTGGTCATATTCGTTTTTAGAAACAAATATTAGTCGATTTAAAGAAATTTAGTCTTGCATTAGCTCTCTCCAAACGGAAAATCCACAATTTGAGAAATGCTGATTTAATACAAACATAACAGGCTGTGATTGTTACAACATAAATAAGCGACAAAAATTGAAATATAAATAAAATATAAATAATAATATAAATAAAATATAACCTGAAGTTATATAACTTCAACGCTCAGATTTAAAATTCGACACGTATAAATAAAATTAAAGTACTAAGACTTTATTCCTGAGTTTTTGTAGATTGGAAAAGTTGGAAACATAAACCAATTTGTCTTTTGTATCTGTTTTTATTATGTAGTAAATTACAGTATAATATTTAAAAAGCTTATAAATAAAAATAAAAAATGAAAAAGATCAAGAAAATACAAAACAAGAGAAAAATTGACTACCTAAAAAAGGGCTTAAGGTATTGCTTCTTTAGGAAGTGCTTTGCTTTCAAAAGAACGTGTTTAATATTTTCTAATCTTTTTAAAATTCTTTACGTGCCTTTGAAATTTCTATGTGTTAATTTTTACACTTGATTATTAAAAAATTGTCAGCTAAAATGTTTAAGAAAGATCGTCACTTATTTACGCACTGTAATTATAGTGGAGTCCAACAATAAAAACGCTCAGTTTTAAATATCTCAAGAACCGTTTGAGGTAATTTCTATGCAATATACAACAAATTTCACGGCACTAAGAATGTTCCCTGGTAACATTGGGATGCGATTCATCTTTTCACTCCCGTCCGACCCAGCTTTGAAAGTTTAAATGGCGACCTATAATTTAACAAATTTGAAATATTCTTTCGAAAATGCAAAATATGGTCGCATTTCAAATTTTTAAAGTGAATAAGGTGGAAATGACACTGACTCGGGGCTGGGTAATATTTTCAAGTGACCAATTCTACAGTGAAATTTCCCGCTTACTGCAAATATTTTATCATAAAGAATTATCAAGATATTTAAAATGAAACATTTTTTTGGGACAATATGATTAAGTGGATGAAAATTGTGTGTGTAACGTAATTTTGTCTGTAAAAAGTTATCTTAATTGAAATATATTACGAAAAGAAAAACATTACCATAAGATTGTGTCTTCATCCGTAGTGGTGGCCATTCCAGGATCTCGTCGAAAGTGATCTCAAGTATATATTACATTTACTCCGTAAAACAAAAACTTTCATAATAATTGACAAATTTTTATTTATTCAGAAATTGAAAAGAATTGCTCAACTGACATACAAATTTACAAAACTGATTCAAGAGATTAATATAATTTTAAAAAGTTGTATTAAAAATTATGTGAAATTTTGTTAGGGGAGATGTTCTAAAGTTTATTTGGTAATACTACGAGACAAGCACTCTGATAATAAGCACAAATATAATTTATTTTTATAATAATGGAGACATTTTAAATTGGTAAGCAAATAAAACAAGAACAGATTTACAATAAAACAGACAACGCGACTTTTTAGTGACGTAAAAGAAATCATTTTTCTTTTTGCAAAAATAAGTGCTTCCAAGCGAGGTGCTTACGCACACTATATAGATTTCTTCTCCAGAATCATTTTACTAATTTGTTGGTATGTGTATTTATGTAATTTAAGAAATGTTGCTTAAGGATTCTCTTATTCATAAAACGGACTGACAGCCACCAAACCACTTTAATCACGTATTATAAAAAAGTGGAAAGAAAATACATGCAACGCTGTTGATTTAATAAAGGTAAATGTTATAATATTATATTAACTTGCAAATAGACTAGATTTGACAACGCGGATATCACACTAAAAATATAACTAATATTTATCTCGAAATTCGCATGAAACGACTGCCAGACACTTATTACAATATTATAATATAAACTTAAAATTAAACTTATAGATATAAACTTAAAAAATACATTTGTGTGAAACCAAAAATAGATAGGTAAGTTTTTTATACATCCGGACTTGAAAATCATGCATTTATAATAAAATGATTAAGACCATTACTATGAGGATATTAAAGTGATTAATAGCAAACGCGATAGATACTATTAAGACTAATCAAAAGCGAATCAAAATTCCATACAGTTTCTCAATTTCACTGTTTTCTCAAGAAATTTCTCGCGATCTATAATAAAGCAAAAAAAAAACTAAAAGTATTCTTATAACGATGTACTTTTTTATACGACAAAGACATTTTTAACCAACGTATTAAAATCAAAAGTGTGTATGTATATTTAAAAGGTTAAGTAATAGAAAAATGAATAATGGAATGACGAACACACAATAATTATTATCAAAGTTATAATAATCGTAAAGAAATGGCAGTGCCGCAGTAGTCAGTAAAAGAGAGACGTTAAAAAATTTTGAAAAAAGAAATTTACTTTTGAACAACGGAATTGCCAGATTTGCTAAAACAATACTTATATATTAATAAATAATAGACGCCTCTAATCCTAATAAAGAAAAACAATAAGTTTTCTTGACTAAACTAACTTAAATTAATTACGTATATTACATCGAACGTTCGTATATACGGTGAGTTTTCGTAAAACGCAATACAATAAACTGGTGAATTTTAAGACGAGTAGATAATAAGGTATCAAAACTTATATGATGTTATAAGGCAGATTGGCGACACTTAATATATATTACAGATATGCATACACTTGAATAGTTTGTAAAATATACCAAAATATGTTTTTTTCTAGCAGATAAAATCAGAAAAAAGCATTTTAAAATGATTTTTTCTCTACCAATTATATGTATATATGAAAATATCAATCAAAAGTTAGGAAAGCTAATATACAGTAAATTCATCACAAGTAGATTAATGCAAACTAAATAAATACCGAGTCTAAATAACTAAATTACAGTGATGTTAAATTATGTATTAGAACAACTAGCTGTTTTGTATCTTTTCTATGCATACTTTGATATATCGTTAGCACAACAAATTCCTAAAAATAAGTCCCATAATATAATGTTAATTTAATAATTACATATAATAAAAAATGCCACTATTAAAGATATATCAAATCCAATACAACTATCACAAATTATTTATGTCGATAACGCGCGGATAAAGTACCGAAGTTATAGCTTCACAAAAAATCGGAGAAAGCGAGCTATTCAAAGCAAATAACATCTAACGAAGAATTGAGGTAAAAACTTTTTACGAATTCTACAACCACAATTACTCGAAAAGTCAAATGCCAAACCACTCGAAAACTCAACGAATCTTTGGTTCACTAAGGTCTCTAGAAAAAAAAAACACCACAGAAATTGAATAAACACAAATCGGTATAATATGGCGTGATAATCTATCAAAACTTATATACAAGGATAAGATTATTTTTACAAAATATAAAGTCTAGTTTAATTACACAGGTAACCTTATTACAGAAACAAAATATTATTTTAAAAATTTTGAAAAACTTAATTCGCCAGTGTTCAAACAAAGAATCTGTCTTTAATTCAATTCTGACCAAAAGAACAGATTTGTCCAAAAACTAGGTAATTCGAAAATACGCAGAATATTTAAGAAATTATTAAGGTACTTAATTTGTTGTACACAAGTTAAATGTTGATTGTTTTTGTAATCTTAACAAAATATTTACAACTCAGGTGGGTAACAATTAATTTAATTACACAGGTAACCTTATTACAGAAACAAAATATTTTTTTAAAAATTTTAAAAAACGCAATTCGCCAGTGTTCAAACAAAGAATCTGTCTTTAATTCAATTCTGACCAAAAGAACAGATTTGTCCAAAAACTAGGTAATTCGAAAATACGCAGAATATTTAAGAAATTATTAAGGTACTTAATTTGTTGTACACAAGTTAAATGTTGATTGTTTTTGTAATCTTAACAAAATATTTACAACTCAGGTGGGTAACAGTTAATTTAATTACACAGGTAACCTTATTACAGAAACAAAATATTTTTTTAAAAATTTTAAAAAACGCAATTCGCCAGTGTTCAAACAAAGAATCTGTCTTTAATTCAATTCTGACCAAAAGAACAGATTTGTCCAAAAACTAGGTAATTCGAAAATACGCAGAATATTTAAGAAATTATTAAGGTACTTAATTTGTTGTACACAAGTTAAATGTTGATTGTTTTTGTAATATTAACAAAATATTTACAACTCAGGTGGGTAACAGTTAATTTAATTACACAGATAACCTTATTACAGAAACAAAATTATATTTTAAAAATTTTGAAAAACGCAATTCGCCAGTGTTCAAACAAAGAATCTGTCTTTAATTCAATTCTGACCAAAAGAAAAGATTTGTCCAAAAACTAGGTACATAATTCGAAAATACGCAGAATATTTAAGAAATTATTAAGGTACTTAATTTGTTGTACACAAGTTATTTGTTGATTGTTTTTGTAATATTAACAAAATATTTACAACTCCGGTGGGTAACAGTTAATTTAATTACACAGGTAACCTTATTACAGAAATAAAATTATATTTTAAAAATTTTGAAAAACGCAATTCGCCAGTGTTCAAACAAAGAATCTGTCTTTAATTCAATTCTGACCAAAAGAACAGATTTGTCCAAAAACTAGGTAATTCGAAAATACGCAGAATATTTAAGAAATTATTAAGGTACTTAATTTGTTGTACACAAGTTAAATGTTGATTGTTTTTATAATCTTAACAAAATATTTACAACTCAGGTGGGTAACAGTTAATTTAATTACACAGATAACCTTATTACAGAAACAAAATTATATTTTAAAAATTTTGAAAAACGCAATTCGCCAGTGTTCAAACAAAGAATCTGTCTTTAATTCAATTCTGACCAAAAGAACAGATTTGTCCAAAAACTAGGTAATTCGAAAATACGCAGAATATTTAAGAAATTATTAAGGTACTTAATTTGTTGTACACAAGTTAAATGTTGATTGTTTTTATAATCTTAACAAAATATTTACAACTCAGGTGGGTAACAGTTAATTTAATTACACAGATAACCTTATTACAGAAACAAAATTATATTTTAAAAATTTTAAAAAACGCAATTCGCCAGTGTTCAAACAAAGAATCTGTCTTTAATTCAATTCTGACCAAAAGAACAGATTTGTCCAAAAACTAGGTAATTCGAAAATACGCAGAATATTTAAGAAATTATTAAGGTACTTAATTTGTTGTACACAAGTTAAATGTTGATTGTTTTTATAATCTTAACAAAATATTTACAACTCAGGTGGGTAACAGTTAATTTAATTACACAGATAACCTTATTACAGAAACAAAATTATATTTTAAAAATTTTAAAAAACGCAATTCGCCAGTGTTCAAACAAAGAATCTGTCTTTAATTCAATTCTGACCAAAAGAACAGATTTGTCCAAAAACTAGGTAATTCGAAAATACGCAGAATATTTAAGAAATTATTAAGGTACTTAATTTGTTGTACACAAGTTAAATGTTGATTGTTTTTATAATCTTAACAAAATATTTACAACTCAGGTGGGTAACAGTTAATTTAATTACACAGATAACCTTATTACAGAAACAAAATTATATTTTAAAAATTTTGAAAAACGCAATTCGCCAGTGTTCAAACAAATAATCTGTCTTTAATTCAATTCTGACCAAAAGAACAGATTTGTCCAAAAACTAGGTAATTCGAAAATACGCAGAATATTTAAGAAATTATTAAGGTACTTAATTTGTTGTACACAAGTTAAATGTTGATTGTTTTTATAATCTTAACAAAATATTTACAACTCAGGTGGGTAACAGTTAATTTAATTACACAGATAACCTTATTACAGAAACAAAATTATATTTTAAAAATTTTGAAAAACGCAATTCGCCAGTGTTCAAACAAAGAATCTGTCTTTAATTCAATTCTGACCAAAAGAACAGATTTGTCCAAAAACTAGGTAATTCGAAAATACGCAGAATATTTAAGAAATTATTAAGGTACTTAATTTGTTGTACACAAGTTATTTGTTGATTGTTTTTGTAATATTAACAAAATATTTACAACTCAGGTGGGTAACAGTTAATTTAATTACACAGGTAACCTTATTACAGAAACAAAATTATATTTTAAAAATTTTAAAAAACGCAATTCGCCAGTGTTCAAACAAAGAATCTGTCTTTAATTCAATTCTGACCAAAAGAACAGATTTGTCCAAAAACTAGGTAATTCGAAAATACGCAGAATATTTAAGAAATTATTAAGGTACTTAATTTGTTGTACACAAGTTATTTGTTGATTGTTTTTGTAATATTAACAAAATATTTACAACTCAGGTGGGTAACAGTTAATTTAATTACACAGGTAACCTTATTACAGAAACAAAATTATATTTTAAAAATTTTGAAAAACGCAATTCGCCAGTGTTCAAACAAATAATCTGTCTTTAATTCAATTCTGACCAAAAGAACAGATTTGTCCAAAAACTAGGTAATTCGAAAATACGCAGAATATTTAAGAAATTATTAAGGTACTTAATTTGTTGTACACAAGTTATTTGTTGATTGTTTTTGTAATATTAACAAAATATTTACAACTCCGGTGGGTAACAGTTAGTTTAATTACACAGGTAACCTTATTACAGAAACAAAATTATATTTTAAAAATTTTGAAAAACGCAATTCGCCAGTGTTCAAACAAATAATCTGTCTTTAATTCAATTCTGACCAAAAGAACAGATTTGTCCAAAAACTAGGTAATTCGAAAATACGCAGAATATTTAAGAAATTATTAAGGTACTTAATTTGTTGTACACAAGTTATTTGTTGATTGTTTTTGTAATATTAACAAAATATTTACAACTCCGGTGGGTAACAGTTAGTTTAATTACACAGGTAACCTTATTACAGAAACAAAATTATATTTTAAAAATTTTGAAAAACGCAATTCGCCAGTGTTCAAACAAATAATCTGTCTTTAATTCAATTCTGACCAAAAGAACAGATTTGTCCAAAAACTAGGTAATTCGAAAATACGCAGAATATTTAAGAAATTATTAAGGTACTTAATTTGTTGTACACAAGTTAAATGTTGATTGTTTTTGTAATCTTAACAAAATATTTACAACTCAGGTGGGTAACAGTTAATTTAATTACACAGGTAACCTTATTACAGAAACAAAATTATATTTTAAAAATTTTGAAAAACGCAATTCGCCAGTGTTCAAACAAAGAATCTGTCTTTAATTCAATTCTGACCAAAAGAACAGATTTGTCCAAAAACTAGGTAATTCGAAAATACGCAGAATATTTAAGAAATTATTAAGGTACTTAATTTGTTGTACACAAGTTAAATGTTGATTGTTTTTGTAATCCTAACAAAATATTTACAACTCAGGTGGGTAACAGTTAATTTAATTACACAGATAACCTTATTACAGAAGCAAAATTACATTTTAAAAATTTTGAAAAACGCAATTCGCCAGTGTTCAAACAAAGAATCTGTCTTTAATTCAATTCTGACCAAAAGAACAGATTTGTCCAAAAACTAGGTAATTCGAAAATACGCAGAATATTTAAGAAATTATTAAGGTACTTAATTTGTTGTACACAAGTTATTTGTTGATTGTTTTTGTAATCTTAACAAAATATTTACAACTCAGGTGGGTAACAGTTAATTTAATTACACAGGTAACCTTATTACAGAAACAAAATTATATTTTAAAAATTTTGAAAAACGCAATTCGCCAGTGTTCAAACAAAGAATCTGTCTTTAATTCAATTCTGACCAAAAGAACAGATTTGTCCAAAAACTAGGTAATTCGAAAATACGCAGAATATTTAAGAAATTATTAAGGTACTTAATTTGTTGTACACAAGTTAAATGTTGATTGTTTTTGTAATCCTAACAAAATATTTACAACTCAGGTGGGTAACAGTTAATTTAATTACACAGATAACCTTATTACAGAAGCAAAATTACATTTAAAAATTTTGAAAAACGCAATTCGCCAGTGTTCAAACAAAGAATCTGTCTTTAATTCAATTCTGACCAAAAGAACAGATTTGTCCAAAAACTAGGTAATTCGAAAATACGCAGAATATTTAAGAAATTATTAAGGTACTTAATTTGTTGTACACAAGTTAAATGTTGATTGTTTTTGTAATCCTAACAAAATATTTACAACTCAGGTGGGTAACAGTTAATTTAATTACACAGATAACCTTATTACAGAAGCAAAATTACATTTTAAAAATTTTGAAAAACGCAATTCGCCAGTGTTCAAACAAAGAATCTGTCTTTAATTCAATTCTGACCAAAAGAACAGATTTGTCCAAAAACTAGGTAATTCGAAAATACGCAGAATATTTAAGAAATTATTAAGGTACTTAATTTGTTGTACACAAGTTAAATGTTGATTGTTTTTGTAATCTTAACAAAATATTTACAACTCAGGTGGGTAACAGTTAATTTAATTACACAGATAACCTTATTACAGAAGCAAAATTACATTTTAAAAATTTTGAAAAACGCAATTCGCCAGTGTTCAAACAAAGAATCTGTCTTTAATTCAATTCTGACCAAAAGAACAGATTTGTCCAAAAACTAGGTAATTCGAAAATACGCAGAATATTTAAGAAATTATTAAGTTACTTAATTTGTTGTACACAAGTTATTTGTTGATTGTTTTTGTAATATTAACAAAATATTTACAACTCAGGTGGGTAACAGTTAATTTAATTACACAGATAACCTTATTACAGAAGCAAAATTACATTTTAAAAATTTTGAAAAACGCAATTCGCCAGTGTTCAAACAAAGAATCTGTCTTTAATTCAATTCTGACCAAAAGAACAGATTTGTCCAAAAACTAGGTAATTCGAAAATACGCAGAATATTTAATAAATTATTAAGGCACTTAATTTGTTGTACACAAGTTAAATGTTGATTGTTTTTGTAATCTTAACAAAATATTTACAACTCAGGTGGGTAACAGTTAATTTAATTACACAGATAACCTTATTACAGAAGCAAAATTACATTTTAAAAATTTTGAAAAACGCAATTCGCCAGTGTTCAAACAAAGAATCTGTCTTTAATTCAATTCTGACCAAAAGAACAGATTTGTCCAAAAACTAGGTAATTCGAAAATACGCAGAATATTTAAGAAATTATTAAGTTACTTAATTTGTTGTACACAAGTTATTTGTTGATTGTTTTTGTAATATTAACAAAATATTTACAACTCAGGTGGGTAACAGTTAATTTAATTACACAGGTAACCTTATTACAGAAACAAAATTATATTTTAAAAATTTTGAAAAACGCAATTCGCCAGTGTTCAAACAAAGAATCTGTCTTTAATTCAATTCTGACCAAAAGAACAGATTTGTCCAAAAACTAGGTAATTCGAAAATACGCAGAATATTTAATAAATTATTAAGGTACTTAATTTGTTGTACACAAGTTAAATGTTGATTGTTTTTGTAATCTTAACAAAATATTTACAACTCAGGTGGGTAACAGTTAATTTAATTACACAGATAACCTTATTACAGAAGCAAAATTACATTTTAAAAATTTTGAAAAACGCAATTCGCCAGTGTTCAAACAAAGAATCTGTCTTTAATTCAATTCTGACCAAAAGAACAGATTTGTCCAAAAACTAGGTAATTCGAAAATACGCAGAATATTTAAGAAATTATTAAGGTACTTAATTTGTTGTACACAAGTTATTTGTTGATTGTTTTTGTAATATTAACAAAATATTTACAACTCAGGTGGGTAACAGTTAATTTAATTACACAGGTAACCTTATTACAGAAACAAAATATTTTTTTAAAAATTTTAAAAAACGCAATTCGCCAGTGTTCAAACAAAGAATCTGTCTTTAATTCAATTCTGACCAAAAGAACAGATTTGTCCAAAAACTAGGTAATTCGAAAATACGCAGAATATTTAAGAAATTATTAAGGTACTTAATTTGTTGTACACAAGTTAAATGTTGATTGTTTTTGTAATCTTAACAAAATATTTACAACTCAGGTGGGTAACAGTTAATTTAATTACACAGATAACCTTATTACAGAAACAAAATTATATTTTAAAAATTTTGAAAAACGCAATTCGCCAGTGTTCAAACAAAGAATCTGTCTTTAATTCAATTCTGACCAAAAGAACAGATTTGTCCAAAAACTAGGTAATTCGAAAATACGCAGACTATTTAAAACATACTCGTAATTCAGGTACTTAATTTGATGTACACAAGTTAAATTGCTTTACAGAAATTTAATGAGAATTGTTTATATGTAATAAAATCACAAAAATGTACATTACACGTTTTTAATTACACTTTGCCAATTACATGATAACTAATTATGTAATTATATCGAGAACTGTTGCAATATGAGAATATAAATTATAGAAATTAATTGCAGGAATGATCAATTTTTGTATTTGAATATTTCCTTGTTGGTTATTGACAAATAAATGCTTGTTGTAAATATCACCTACATGTGTAACTTTACCCTTAGGAGAAAAATATCATCTGTGTATGATGGGTGTATGGATGATTCTTAAAAAAATGTGTACTTTTAAAAATTATGGTTTCAAGGGCAATAATTGCTATGTTTTTTCAAAATTAGGATATTTGACTCTATATTCTTGAGAAAAGAAATGAAATAAATATTTAGAATTCTAAATTTTTAATTAAAAAATAATAGGTACTACAACAAAATTAATAGAAAAGTATGAAATGATGCTTTTCAAAATTGAGATATCTCCTAAATAAGCAATACCTTAAGCCCATGTTTAGGTGATACCACAACTTTCAAATTTCTGGCTTAATTAAAAATTGTTTTGTTTAGAACATATGTTTAAGAGTTTCTTGCATTTAATCAAAACAACCCTTATATGTATTGAATATAGACATTAGACAAGTACCAAGAAAGATTTTACATTCAAAATAAATACAATGGAAAACCTAAGATTCGAATTCACATGGTTTGACATAATCAAGTTAATCTCAAAACAAAAAGAATAAATTGGTTGTCTGTAAAGTCGGTTTACGGACGATAGTTTTACGTGATAACGCCATAAAGAAACATTGATGCTCTCTCTGACGTCACGCGAGAAGAGAAAGAAATGCGTACAAGCCGACGCTTGGGCCGATCGTGCCTCTCTATCGCTTATACCGCGCTCTCGCTTGCACGCTCAGGCTCAGGCGGAACGTGACACTTCATCGTGCGTGCAGCCGGTGTTTCATCAATTTATAAGACGTTATCACGTCAAAAAATCGTATGACTCAAATATCTATAAACATGTGTAAAATTATAATAGTTATAATTTCTCAAAGTACAAACACTTTTTTAAAAAATCCTTTATAATGTAAGAAAATATAAGATAGCTAAATATATTAAATTTCAATTGAATTTATTTCAGAGTACTAAAAGACAAGTAGATACTTTGGAAAAAGTTTAAGTAAAACAATTTAAAATGGTATGTATTGACAAAATGAAAAGTATTTATTACGTAGAAAGGGTTCATATTTTTGTCATTGGTTTAGTGCAGACTCGAATGTGTTAAAAAAATTATTGTTTATGTCTCAGAACATTATTACTCTTAATTAGTTGGATCTTAAAGGAACTTAGAAGACTTGAAAATTACGACGGATGTTTATGTATTGAAAACAGAATAATGAAATTTTGTTACAATTGATATTTGTTTAAGTGATGAATTTAGCATTTTTAATTATTATTTTATTCATTTGCCATTACACAACATACCTCAGCAATACATGCATTTGGTTGTTAAAACTTTAAATTTGAAAACAATTCGATCGAATGGGATAACCGCGAGAATCATTAACACATACCTGAATTCTTAAAAAAAAAGTGAATAACATTAAACAATAACTGTTTAATCAGACAGATGAATAGCGATACTAAAAAAAGAAATAAAACAACAATGCATGGAATAGAGTTAGGTAATATTCATATACTAAGTTACAGTATATTAAAATGTTCAGTTTGCCTGCTTATTTAATATTAAAATATACATATCTTTACATAAACGTGGCCATACACTCCGTCCTACGACAGTATCATTAGCTTTGAGCCATACTTCATTACGTTTTATAAATGATGTATAATGGCCGCTGTTAGTCGTATTCCCGTGATGAAATATAGCAGCTGACGCCTTATATTCGTTATTTCCAATGCTAAATGTACTATCACGTAAATTTTTAAGGCGTAGTGGCTTCTTTACTATTCGATTGCCAAGGATCTCGTAACATTTAAATTGGACTATTAATACATTATTTGCATTTACGACTCTGTTCTTTTCCCTTCTAAAGCCTATGGTATTACAATTGTTACAATTGGCTTCAGCTAAATTTTGCCACTGATCGAATGTAGCTGAATAAAGATCTTGAAGAGTGTAACTAAATTCTTCATTTACTACAGGGACGCGCAATACGTTTGTGTGTTCTGTTTGAACAGTTTCGTAATTGCAACGAGTACAAGTCCTTACCGTTTCTAGTTCAAAACTAACAATTCCATTTAATGTTGGAACAACGGATATAACGTCTGAAAAAAATTCTTCAGCATCCTGCTGTTCGTTTAATGAATATTTAGTTTGCTGCAATTGCGCATCTATAAAAGTTCTTAGACCGAAAGTGCTAAGGGTGGATGAATTGGCCAGTTGATAATTATGTGCTAATTCATTTAATGGAGTTCCTATCTGTTGTATACAACGAAGCGTATGCTCATTATTAAATAAACACTGACAAACAGCATTAGCATAACAAGACACACCGTCAACATTCAAAAATCCCACCGAAACATCTTTTGACATGATTTGTTGAGTTGGAGGAACGATATCCGTCTCAACTTCGATTTCATTACCGGACTGATTAATGACATCGCTTCGTATTTCTGGTACAATTATATTATTTGACGTGGCGCCAATGACCTGATTTGAATTTATATTTGAAGTTGAAAGACAATTGTTCGTACCGAGAACACACACTATTGCTTTATGATAACTAAAATAAGATTCATAATAATTACACTGTACGTTATTAGAATTACTGAAGCATAAATCAATTTGAGTGTTCAAATTAGTTGACGTTGCGTTATTTGGTACCTTTAATTGCAGTTGTTCATCTGTTATGCATTTATAAAGAATGCTGTTTGGATTAGTTTTATAATCAATATTGAAATCTCCAAATAATAATACTTTGGTGTTTTCAATATCTCGGCAAACTATTGCAAACATTTCTTGAACATATTTTAATATACTAGTAACCGCCGTTTTTGGCGATTTGTACAAGATACAAAAACGATACTCATTATATTTTAACGCGAGCATGTTACAGGAAATGTTATTTGAGTGAACATTCCATTCGTACAAAACGCTGACTTGAGAAGATATATCAGCACAGCTAAATGCTACAATACCATAAGGACGTCTCGTTTCACTTGGACAGTCGGCTCTAAAAATTTCGACAAAATTTGGAATATTATATTTATCTGACTTTACAGTCCAAGTTTCTACTAAAAATATAAATTTAGCAGACAAATAACATTTATCGGATATTAAGTCCTCAAAATGTGCGTTTAACGATTGTATATTATGAAAAATTATTGAACAATATTCTTTGTCGACATCCTGTAAATATGTTAGTGTAAATTTAACCGGCTTATCTTTCAATATGTGTTTCATTGCGAATTGTACTTTATCTGTCGGCAATGGTGCTAAAGGCGCTTTAAATAAGCCTTGAATAAATAGTCCGTTAAAATTTGTCGCTCGACTGCAAGCTACGTACAGTTCTGTTCTTCTTAGTGGTTTTTCAACGTTAACAACGACATTATCGTAAGTTCCTCCCTGACTCTTATATATAGTGATGGCCTCTGCGCAAACAAGAGGAAATTGTTTTCGCATTACAGAAGCCGCTGAATGACATTTCCTTTTAGTGTCTAAATTTCTAACTACTTTGTTAATTGGTGTTAAATTTAATGGAATATTATGTCGCTCAGCATACTTGTAATGCTCACTGCGAGCCTTCTTTCCTACGATAGTGTCCTCAAACATTAACCACACACGGAGCACTTCTGAATCCAAAATTTCCAAATGTTTCAAGACTCCAATAGCACCATTTACCAGCCCGTCTTCCACATTAATGTTATTTGTTATCATATAATGAATATCAATGCCCAACAACAGAGATTGTGGCAGACCATATGTCATATTTACTTGTAATTTAGACACAATGCTGAGTAATTTAATTTTAGCTTCATTCGAAATATTTCCGGATATTTTATCGATTGCTGTAACTTCAGCAGTATTTAATTTGGAAAGGACTCGATCATTATAACTATTTACATCAGCATTACTTCTAAATAACCGTATGCATGAATTTGGAATTTCTAAATTAGAGGAATGAATTTGACGTTGTTTGAATAACTCAGTTTCTTGAACTGTTAATTGTCCAAGTGCTAAATTATTCAAACAATTGGCAAAGACAGCATCGTCTCTCTGTCTCATGATTTCAGACAATCTATATGCACTAAACATTTCCCACAACGGATTACCCACCAAAGAACTATACGGATTTGTGCGATCGCATTCGAATATATATCGATCTCCAACTGGAGACAGTTGGTTAAAATCACCGAAAGCAATGATGCTTTTGCTCGCGAACGGTGTGTCGGTTTTAAAGATTTGACGTAGCCGGACGTCTATACACGATAACATTTTTGCACCGACCATGCTAATTTCGTCTATAATTATGAGCTGTAATTCGTGAAGTTTTGAATATATAGTGTTAGAGACGCTACATGACAAATCTGGCATTTCACCAGCTGATTGATTCAGTGGTAAAACAAATGCAGAATGCAGAGTCATTCCTCTAATAGAAAAGGCAGCCTTTCCAGTCGGTGCCACCAACAAAATCCTTATCCGTTCAGGGCTAGTTCCTGGCGTACTGTTGAAATATCTTATAAGAGTTTGTTGTATGGCTTCTATTAACCGACTCTTACCGACACCGGCTCCTCCTAGGATACACTCGTATATAGGTACACGTTTGGTTTTTATTGAATTTAATACATGCAGCATATATCTCCGCTGTTTATCATTTAGTGTCCGGACTAAAGTATTATATCTATCGCTGGATATTACGTGGGGTACCGGAAATGTAATCGGATTTTTGTCCTCTCCCCATACGTTATCCCCAGCGTTTGTATTTCCAATATCTGTACCTATATCTCCTTCATCGGTGCGGTCGTTTAAAATTTCAAATTCACTAGGTCT
This sequence comes from Xanthostigma xanthostigma, assembly GCA_963575645.1. Lineage (NCBI taxonomy): Eukaryota > Metazoa > Arthropoda > Insecta > Raphidioptera > Raphidiidae > Xanthostigma > Xanthostigma xanthostigma. The sequence continues at coordinate 60,109,729 of OY754464.1, read as the reverse complement.
GTTTTGATCTGATATATTTTCAATATCATTTTGATCATCTCTGAAATCTACTACGGCTTGATTGATGATATTTTCTATATCCTGATCATTAAGGGTAAATACATAATTTTTCCTATTTTCTAATATACTAACTATGTTTTCTGTATACGTTCTCTTTTTATTTACAGAAAGCAAATCATTTTTTTCATCTCTCCACGGATGAAATAACATCAGTTGCTCTCTGTAAAAATCATCCTCGTCTAATTCTAATTTGAAGTTGACATATCTGATTACACGAGCTTTCCGACGTCTCGTTACAAAGCCATCGTTATTTTTCAAAATTAACTGTACACTATGTAGTTCATCCGAGAAATTAGAACTTACTTGGCTATTGGATATGTTTTGAATCGGTATTCTATTAGATTTAGATTTGGATGAATACGTATACAGGGCTGCAAAATCAGCCAAACACGTTTCACTCAGTTCGTCGGGCCTGTTTGTGTAGTGATCTAAAATATTACTACAAAACACGTCCTCCGAATCTGATGACATATTTTGCAAAATTTTCTTAGCTTTAACTACCAGCACCCGTTTTTCAGGAGTACCTGTGTTTATAAATACACAGCTGCGACTACACATTGACAGTGGCATAGCTAAGAGATAATAGACTGCTTCTTGGGCCGAAAACTCACTCGCGTTTAAAAATTTATTAGCCAAGTGCTTTAATTTATCTTTAATAGAGAAATTTCCTTTATTGACTTCTTCAATAGCGTCATACATTACTTTAGAGACGCCTCTCATGGATTTATTAATATAATTTAGCACGTATTGAATGCATGAGTAGACGTCTGTAATGAACTGTAAGTCCATATTTGCGCGATGCAATAAAAGCATATCGTGATTATAGCAATTGATTCTAATATCACTCAAATTTCGTTTTAGGAAAACTGTAGGTCTTCCTAATGATTTCCGTATCGTTTTGATGTACGTATCGTAATCTAAATTTAGTCGCGTTAAGAACTCATCAAAACTAAGATCAATTTCCGGCTCTTTGTACAATTTTTGAAGCATGTCTTTTATTTTTACATAATTCTCATCTTCGCCTTTATCATTGTCTAATGGTTCCAGTATACGTGTTTCTTTCATGGGAAAAAACGGAATTCCAAATCTGCAAGTTGAACCGGATCTGGTTGTTTTCTTACAAGTTCTAGAATGTCTGTGCTTCTGGATTTCAATAAGGTCTGATGGAATATCAGTTACTTCAGAAGCACACGAAATAAACAAATTTATAAATTGTTCACACCTGGCTACGCTAGTCTCATCATCACTGATATATGATGGCGCATCTTTAAGCCAGAGTAAACTGTGCACATGAGGAGAACCGCGATGCTGGAACTCGATTCTTTTATAATAATCGACTACAGTGTGTTCCCTGAAAATGCCGTCTTTTACTGTTAATAATTTAAAGAACTGTCTCAACCTGTATTCAAAATACCGGGCACAAGTTATAGGATCAGTTCTAATTAAACGACACTTTTCATCGTAGGATAATGATACAGCGTCGGTCTCCGTTACTATTTCATTATCCACGACTCTTTTCAATATTACTAACAGTTCCGGCCATCTGGTTTCAGCTGCTGATAGCGTCAAAAAAAAAGTCGGTGGGCCTAACTGTCTCAACATTGCAAAAATTTCTTTCTTTTTTTCTTCCCAAAACGCAGGGGATCCGCGATCAGATTTAATGACTTTAAATCCGCTGTCGTGTGCAATTAAACTGTTTACAACATTAGTGTCTAACAATTGACCTGCGCTGACTTTAGCATTGCGCCCTTTAGTTTTTTTCAAGCATAACGATATGCTTTCGGACATTTTCTTAATACGAAGTTTTAATGCCGAATAAAATAATTTAGAAACGTTAGCACAGCGTCTGTCGTAACGGCTAATTTCTGATTTTACCCAATTTTGGTACGAAAGATTTGAAGGCAACTTTCGCAAGAAACCACCGTATATTTTAACAAAGCTCATGGACTCTGCATATACATCTAAAAGCAATGAAAGGGGTGTAAATTTTTCGCCCGGTGCAAAAATAATAGCTTGAGTTTGAAGTAAAGTCTCGCCTGGTGGCACGTTGCACGGTTCGTCTTCGACTTCTTCAAACTCGTCATCACTTGGAGGCTCTAAATCTGACTCATTAGGCCCACTTATTTCACTATTATCTACATTTCTTATCGTTATTTGGGACTGTATAAATCGATCCGCATCAATGACAACGTTTGCCTCTTGATAAACTTCGCTGTTTTCTAAGGATTTTAACGCGTTCAAAATAACATTTGGTCTGACGGACTCAAATAAGTAATTTGACTGATAACAGCTTTTGCGTTTCAAAGCGATTTGAACAACGTCGGTTTCGTGAGGCAAACGTGGTAATATAGCGACCGATGTCGGAACATCTGTTGGTACATTTACTACTCTACCGTGGACACTGTATTGTTTATCCACTGCCGTGCAATATATCTGCATGAATGGTATTCTTGGACACAAAAATCGTTCCTCTAACGGATTTAAAATTTTTAATTCTTCAGGCACAATCGGAAATGGCAATTCTGTGTGCCCGAGAGACAAATTTGGCATTTTATTAATAAAAAGACTATTTTTACACGTAGTGCAAAGATAACCTATGTTATCATCGCTTTCTTTAAGCGGACAAGAAAGATCGATCAATTCTGAGGATATTTTTTTTGCTACCAATTTTTCCCTTGTCACATACGTCACTGATGATAAAAACCATAATCTGCCACAGCAGACGCATGTATATGTCGGACCTGCCTTAATATTCATTTTATATGCATTGTATAATTTATTCGTTGTGTTTAGCCTAGAGCGTATGCGACTGTTCTGCAAACGGTTTGCTCTCACTGTCAAAGACATTCTACTATGCAATAAACGGGCATTGGATCGCTGAAGGCGCACGGCTTGACAACGCCGAAGTCTCTGCCTGTGAATTATGAGTTTACGTTGGTCAGTTAATCTTTGTTTTTGACATAATTTTAGCCGTTCTGAGTGGATTCTACGGTTGATGGGGTTAGTCAGACGAACATTTTGATAATTCTTATTTATTGTATTATGTTTTAACCTACAACTTAAATTCGACAAACGTGTAATCTGGCAATTCTTTTGTCGTACATTATGAGCCTGTCTAGTCTCTAAGTTTTCTAAACGGGCCGCCTGACAATGTTGTTGTCGTATGTTATGAATTCGTCTAGTTTCTAAGTTTTCTAAACGGGCCGCCTGACAATGTTGTTGTCGTATGTTATGAATTCGTCTAGTTTCTAAGTTTTCTAAACGGGCCGCCTGACAACATCGTTGTCGTATGTTATGAATTCGTTTAGTTTCTAAGTTTTCTAAACGGGCGGCTTGACAAAGTTTCAGACGTTCATTATGTATCTGTCTACTCTCTACACTTTCTAAACGAGCGGACTGGCAAGCTTTCGACCGTTCGTTATGAAGTAATCTATGTTCTGGATGACTCAGTCGTTTTACTTGACTTACTTTTAACATTTTCCTGTGTGCAGATCTATTTGCTGGGTTACTTAACCTTATAAACTGACATTCTTTTGATTTCTTTACGTGAAGCATATTCAGTTCCGGGTTACTTAATCGTTCAACTTGCCTTTGTTTCAGCCGTTCATTGTGAACGGCTCTATTTTTGAAATCACGTAATCTTTTTATCTGACATTGTTTCACGCGAATTCTTTGAATTTCCCGATTTTCTGGATTAGATAAACGGATTTTTTGACATATTTTATTTTTTTCTCTGATTATAATGAGATTTTGTTCATTTTCACGACTATGTTGCATGACGATTTTATGATCTTTGCGTCTTTTCTCAGCACTTTTTTTCTTTGTAGGAGGCATTATTAAAATGTAATATAAAAACGGGTTAAATTGTATTTAATCTATTAATATAGAATGATTGTAAAATAATTAATACTTGAAAGTCACTTTGCTGTATAAAAAAAATGTTTCTTTTTAAATATATATCTAATTATATATGTATACCTATATTATAGTTTATTATTATTTTGTACCTTTTTTCTTTCAATTATATGTCAATAACAGTGGGAATTTAAAATAATATTAAATCATTAGTTTTATAGTGTACCATCTCAATATTCTTGTAGGTACCTCAAAATTATTCAAAATATTAAATGAATGTGTTAAAACACATGATTAAAAAAGAACAAACATATCTTTCTACCTTAATAATTATAACCATTACTATCAAAAACATAACTAATTATACCTAATTTTTTACTTAAATATAGTATCAAAGTAAATCAGGCGTTAGCGATAATTAAATATGCAAAATCTCAGAGGTGCGTTGACATTTGGGTTGTCTAAAGACCTTTTAAAGCATACAAAATATTATGTTACCAAAACGTGCTGTGATCGGTTATATCCACATATTAAATTCATACAAAGTTTATTTAGATATAGTATAATGGAAATATCAATAAAATAAAACATTCTTAATCAAAACACCTCTTGAAAACGGTCTAAGTTTCTCCTATTAAGAATTTAAAAAAGTAATTTTTGGATATGGGATGCTGTTTTCGCCGGATAAAATTTTAATATTGAGATTTTTTCTCTTATATGCATGCTGAATTCTGTCTGCATGCTAAATTACTTCCCTCTAAGCTTAGCGCCACCAAAAGTTATCACATACAATATTTCATAATTTTTTTATTATAAAAAAAAGATTAAGATCCGTAATGAGAAGAAAATGGTGAACATTTTCAGTGGCCTTGGAGATAATTTAGAGAAAGAAATGCTTTAATGCGCATGTTTCCTAATATCGCCAAACGCAGATGTAAACACTACACTAACGCGCGCTCATCTCAATCTGTTATTCTACATATCTTTCTCTGTATTCTATAGCAAAATAATGTCTTTGTTTTTTAAATTTTAAAGATAAGGCATTTTGGCATATTTGATATATTTCTAGAATCTAAATGTTTTTAAAATACTGAACCGATTAACGAAGTTACATTCATGAGAACTTCGTATCTGAAATTTTTCTCATAATATCAACACTGCAAAATTTATATGTTTTTAAAGTATTTTAGGGAAACAACATTTATATTACTAATGATATAAATACTTTTGTTATAACTCCCATTTATAACTTAGACAAGAGTTAGAAGCTTAAATACACTCTTAAATTACAAATTATGCCACAAAAAGTATCCCTAAAGATATGATATAAAACTATACGTTTTAAAATAAAATAATCATAACAACACTGATACAAGAAGATTATAATATTACGTAACACAATTACTTGAGATGAAACACTAATTTTATATTTAAAGGGTATAACAAAAGTAGCTAATCGTATTATATATTAGGGCATCCTGACAGTAATAATTGTAATAATATTTAAATAGAAATAATAATATATAATTGAAATACTTTCTAGTAACACTGTAATACTATTTTTTATTATTATTTGATTTTTTAAGGACGTATTAAAAATCAAAGATCATATTATCATAATAATATTGTATATGCTAATTGTACCTAATAATAATATTAATTTAGAAACACAACACTTACAAAAAGAACGCAGAATCACAGAATTGAAGTCCTCAAATCGATAAGTATATACTGACTGGTTGGAACCTCAAATAACTGCAAATCCAAAAGATAGGTAACTAAAATACCTAATACCTAAAATATAACATAAAATCGCAATTAGATTAGATGCAACATACATGAAAATTTATTTTCAAATAAAAATAATTCTTTACTAATCTTTTGATTTTGATTGTCACAGATCGAAAGCAAAAATTAGATTTAGCGAAAAACTAACAAAAGTTTCAAAATACACAACAAGAATGTTAACATTGAAAAGATAAGTTGTAGGTTTGACATAGTTACAATTTAATACTCGGTTACCAATGTTTACTCGTACGTTATAGGCCGAGAGCCAAGGGTATAAATATCCTATGGATAAGATACATGAACGACTTTGTGTGAGTTAAGGCCGCTGCACACGAGGTTAGAAAAAATGCTGCTAGATTCCTTGCTAGGAGTTCTGCTAGCCGGTAGGTTGGGTTCGAAGCTGGAAATGACGTCACTGCGGGCTGCCTTGCTAGCTCAGAAGATAGGTTTTAAAATTAAAACAGGGACTATTTTCCCTGCTAGATTTGCGGCTAGGAATGAGCAAGAACCAATCAGGAAGCAGTATCTTCACGTGGGCACATGACAAACGCCCACATGGCGTCATTCTGCCAGACAGACACGTTTTGCTCTGTGTTTATAGATAGATAGATTTATTTTGTACTAATACAAACAATTATGAAAAGTGACGGCATATAAAGTTACTATACAAATTAAAAATAGATTTAAAAAACAAAGAATTCATCAGTGTCATAAAAACAACTACAGGTTAAAAACATTTTCAGTTTTTTTCCTCCAAACTCCAGCCAATATACGAACAGCCGCTTTTTGTAAAAGGAAAATTCTTTTGGCTCCGGATGTCCCTCCCCAAATCAAAATTCCATATTCCATTACTGAATGAAACAGACTGAAATATGCTATACGGACTGCGTCAGTTGAAATAGATCAGAGGTCCCCAAACTTTTTTGTCTCGTAGACCACTTGTCATGTTTTTTGGTTTTGGGTAGACCCCCTGCTTATCTGATATTGATTTTTTGCAAATTCATTAATTTCAAATGTATTTTTGACAACCGGTATAGTTCTACTCACTTTTATTAAATTAAATTAAACGAATCAAATTAAAATTTACTTTCTGTTACATAAAATAACTAACCAAAAAATAAATGCTTTTAGTGTCAAGGATGAACCTGATGCTTTATGCTTTAATAATAAATTTTCAACATTTGGCATCAATTTAGTTAGATTTAATCTTAAATCTCTTCGGTTAACGATGTCCAGTTTGTTTCTTTTTTTGTTAGGAGATTCACTATCGTGGATCCCCATTTTCATTTCATGGACCCCCAATTTTTTTTCCCGCCGGCATGGACCCCTTGCAAGTTGTTGTCGACCCCTGGGGGTCGATACAGACCACTTTGGGAATCACTGGTTTATATTCTGTCACTGCGCGCGCACCAGATCTATCCACAAGACACGCTTGAAAAATAGTCCCATGTGAAGCAAGCACTTTACAGCAATCAAGAAAACCAGCGCTAGAAAACTAGCAGGCAAATCTAGCAAGGAATCTAGCAGCGTTTCTAGCCTCGTGTGCAGTGGCCTTACTACCACAAACCTAAAAGGAGCCTCCTTTAGAACTGTCAAATTTTTCCCGCATGATAAAATATGACGTCATTTCCGGTTATGATTTTGATTGTTTTGTTATGCCGTCGAATACCTACATCGATTATATTTATACCAAAATGAATGTGCAAAAATAAAAATATCGGGGGCTGCCACGCCTTAGTCATTCATAAGAAAACATTGAATAAAAAAAAAAAAATTAATGAAAGCAGCCACAAGGTTGCGAATGACTAAGGCGTGGCAGCCCCCGATATTTTTATTTTTGCACATCGAAACCTTCAATTTGGTATAAATATAATCGATGTATTCGTCGTATTTTATCAAGCGGGCAAAATTTGAAAATTCTAAAGGAGACTCCATTTAGGTCTGTGGTAGTACTACACCCAAGCAAATTCGTTTATGTATCTTACCCATAGGATATTTCTACCCTCGACTTTCGGACAATTACCATTACGTTACCTATAGTTAAAACTTAGGCTAGTGAATGTACAATAATTATAAACGATTATCACCATAATATTTTTTTTTATTATAAAGAAAAATGTATAAATGTCACTGTCGAGACTTATTCCCGAAACAACCAATTTCACTTTGACTGACTTTCATTACTCCAGAGTGCCTAAAAATTTATTGTTATAAGCAATATACCGTAAACGAAAATCTCTATTATTAATTAAAGTACAATTTTGCCACCAAATCCACATCGTTGAACAGGCTTTGAGTATCTGCGAAAGAGACGTTTGTTCTCGGTTGCTCATAATCCTATAAAATTTGGGGACTCATAGTAGAAATCAGTATTGAAAATTGTAATGTGGCAGTAAGTAATTTATATTTATTAACTAGAGGCCCGGTTCGGCTTCGCTCGAATTTGTAGTTTGTCGCCGTTTTTTCGTCGACTTGAGTTGCAAAATTGGTCTCCACGAAAAGCGCTTTTATTTAAACGCGATAATATATAACCGGTATCAATTCTGAAGGTCCAATCTAAATATTGGTGAAAAAAATTTTGAAATCGGATGAGTAGTTTCGAAGATAATTGCCTCCCATATCCAAACTTACAAACTTTAGCTCTTTATAATATTATAGCGGTCCGTCCCGGTTTCACCTCGGTGCGATAGATATAATTCTGCAAAATGTATTTCGATTGCGTCCCGGCGTGTGAACTAATAGCTTTGAACAAGTTTCAAACAGATATCGATCTTTGGTACTAAAACAGGAGACCGGCTCCCTACTCCGTGATAAGTTATTGACCACATTATAATAATCGCTCATTTTGTTTTCACTGGGATATATAAAAATTTACCGTTATATTATTGCCATCTTGCAACGCTATTGCGCATCTGTGGATGAAATTAAAAATACTAATATCGCTATTAAAAAATAGGGGTTGGTGGTAGAACAGTGAAAATTTAGGGTTATAAGTATTTTTTAATGGCATATCATAAAGAAATAAAAAAAAATTGTTCCAAAATTAAAAAAAAAATTTCGGGGGAGGCCCACCCTTATCACCTAGGGGTAAAAAAAACAGCCTATTACCTATTCTCAGACCTACCAAGTATACACAAAAAATTTCATAAAAATCGGTCAAGCCGTTTCGGAGGAGTTCGATAACAAACACTGTTTATTTTTATATATATAAAAAAGAATAAGGGTTGGTGGTAGAACGGTGAAAATTTAAGGTTGTAAGTATTTTTTAATGGCAAATCATAAAAAAATAAAAAAAAATATTGTCCAACTAAAAAAAAAAAATATTTCGAGGGAGGGCCACCCTTATCAACTAGGGATATAAAAAATAGCCTGTAACGCTCGGCTCTTTTGCGTTACTGAACTTATTAAACTAATTAAATAAAAATGTGGTTTTGCTTGATAAAAAATAATAATTATATTGAAATTTAAATTAAACACAAAAAATTACCGTTTACAACAAAACAAATACATTGAAAAAAATGCAAGTATAATACCTTTATAATCAATAATTAATCACAACAATAAAACATGTATATAACAATTATTATTCGTAATTCACCACGGCACAGCCTACCAATTAATAAATATTGAACAAAAAAAATGTATTTTTGACTCACAGAGTCGTGACCTTCATAAGGTCACTTGAAAAATAAAACTGTAACATCTGGGATGTTACAAGCCATATAGTACTAACACACGGTCGAACTTGGTCCGCTCCGACAACGGACATGGTACGGCGGATCAAGTTCGCTGATTGCAACAGACGACCGAAACTGTCAGTCTCCTTGTGTACACAGATACGTAAATCATGCCTATGATTAAGCGCGCGAAAATTGCGATTGTTCTAGCGGCAACGTTAATGCCGCCACAAACAACAAGGAAGAAAAGAAAGGAGTGGGCAAAATTCTATTTGAAAGATCGCGATGAATTTAGTCATATGAAGTTAATAAAATCGCTTGATAGCGAAGATCATATTTTGAATAACACTCCCGAAGAATTTCTAGAGCGTTGTTACGCGCTTCTCTGTTACAATATAACTTATCTGATAGATCCCACAAACACGAGAAATCTTTTTATAATACCAATACTCCACCAAGAACTTCGCGTTCTGTCAAAATTTCTGTCATGTTGCACAACCAGGGCCGTATTTAGGGGAGGGCAACCGGGGCTACAGCCCCGGGGCCACCACAAAAGAGGGACCCCCACAATAGAGACTTTGGAAAAAAAATTCAAATTTCCTGAGCATTGAAAGTGATTTACTTCGGGAACTGGATTTCAGCTCGGAAAGTTCTGTTCGTTAATGCTAAAATTTAATTTTTAGATAATTCTTTTTTTTTTTTAATATAGGTATATAAGATAATTCTTGTTTCTGATTATATTTATATGTTTGTTAAATAATAAAAGAATCTATACTTGGTTTCACAATAAATTATTTATTGGAAAAATCGACTGAAAAAAATTGTCCATTTTATTTGGAAAATAATTTGGGGCCAGGGGGCCTCCACTCCTTTGTTGCCCCGAGGCCTCCAGACCTCTAAATCCGGCATTGTGCACAACGTTTTGAATTACAATGACGTCGTTATACGGTTATACCGGGTGAGGCAAAAGTCCCGGAACGGTTGAATATCTCGCATACTACGCATCATATCAAAAAAAAAAAAATACATGTCAAATATTTTTCGCAAAACTATTTTTTGATACCACACATGACTCCCCAATCCCCACCCAGTTGGTGGGGGGGAGGGGCAACTTTAAAATTTTAAATAGGAACCCCTATTTTTTATTGCAGATTCGGACTCTACGGGAAAAATTACATACAATTGATGTAATTTTTCCCGTGGGTTTTAGCGGTTGAAAAATATTTTTGGGCCCGAAAATACCGAAAAATTTCTCCGAATCGTTTCAAAATTGAAATTTAACCCTTTAGTAATGATTAAAATGTGCTACCAAAATTTTATTAAAATCGGCCTGACAGGACCAGACTTAAAAATTTTATGAAAACGTTAGTTTGTAGATATGGATTTATTTAGTGAAGGGTGAATTTAATTTGTTGTATTGATAGTAATATTAAAATAAAAAAAAAATTACATACAATTGATGTAATTTTTCCCGTAGAATCCGAATCTGCAATAAAAAATAGGGGTTCCTATTTAAAATTTTAAAGTTGCCCCTCCCCCCTCCATCTGGGTGGGGAGTCATGTGTGGTATCAAAAAATAGTTTTGCGAAAAATATTTGACACGTATTTTTTTTTTTTTTTGATATGATGCGTAGTATGCGAGATATTCAACCGTTCCGGGACTTTTGCCTCACCCGGTATGTATCAAGTACCGGATCGGACCAAGTACGACGTGCATCCCATCGAACCGGGCTGACACGCAGACTACTGTACAGTACTGTTCTGTGGTACAGACGAACAGATTTGGTACGGAGCGGATCAGATCCGCTGTCCGCTTCGAACCAAGTTCGACCGTCTGTTAGTACTATTAGACCTATTCTCGGGCCTACCAAGTATACACAAAACATTTCTAAAAATCGGTCAAGCCGTTTCGGAGGAGTTCGACAACAAACACTATTTATTTATATATATGTTACGGCTAGAACCCGACATGCGGTTACACCTAGTTTTAGCCGGTTAGAACTAGGTGTAGCCACTTACTATTGGTTAAATCTAGTATTGGAGATTGTTTTTGGGTAAAACTAGGTCTAGCCGGTACCATTCCGGCTAGAACTAGATCCAACCAAACCCTAGTGACTGATACTAGGTCTAGCCGATATCATGGAGTATAATTTCACATGAATCATTAATAGTCTAAGACTATTGAACCATCTGAGTAACCCGTTTCCCACAAAGCTAGAAAATTTTTAAATGATGTTTTATTATCCATCATTTAAGAAAATACCGTTCTGGCTGGCATCTCGCGGTTGCGTCATCATCCCTTAAATTTTTGAAAATGTAAAAAAAAATTTTTTTTTAATCTACTCCCACAAGGCTACAATTTTAATATGTATAATTTACATATGTTTAAGTGTAAAAAAAAATGACAGACTATTTTGAGGGTTGCAAGTATGTGCCAGACAATAGCAAAGTTGTCATCGGGATAGTAATTCGTAACCTGCTCCCACAAGGCTAAAATTTTGAGGGCATGTTCTTTAAATTGTTTAAAAAATATATGTAAATAGCCAGAACATTCTAGCGGTTGCGGGTGTCTGTCAGACAAGTATTTTATAGTCATGACGCTCGATGGGAGTGCGAGCGCAACAGACTTATACGAGTTCCAATGTTAGAAAGAGAGAATACATCTATTGTACTGCAGACTGGAGAGGGATTCCAACGTTATTTTAACGGAAAAAGTGAGCGCGCATGAGGGGCTTAGGCGTATATGTAATAAACTGTATAAAAAAAAATCGACTATTTTTTTTAAATGGACCACCGAAATATTATTCTAAATGACGGAAAAAAGGCTCTCGAAGTTTCAGCTCTTAATATTAATATTAAGAGGTGCCTCTCATCGCGATTTTCTATTTCCCATTAAATAACAGAAAAAAAAATCTTTTTAGCTTTAGTGTTTTATAATATGTCAACGAATAAAACTAATACAAATTTTTGTCAGAAATTGAATGCTTTATAAAAACGGGTCTCATTTTATTTTATGATAAATCTACTCTTTCAAAAGTTATTCGCGGTTAAATTTTAATTTCATGAATTTTCTATTTTTAAAATTATCGTAAAATTTTGTAGTTTTTTTTTTTGAAAAAATTGCTATTATTTGGACATTGAAAATCTTTCATAAAGAAAAACATATACCAACTCACTTAAAAATTTTAATTATTTATTTAATAGCAATTTTTTCAAAAAAAGTTCTACAAAATTTGACTATAATTTTAAAAGTAGAAAATTCATAAAATTCAATTTTAACCGCGAATAACTTTTTAAAGAGTAGTTTTATCATAAAATAATAAGAAACCCTTTTTTATAGAGCATTCAATTTCCGACAAAAATATGTAGGTGTTAGTTTTATCGAAAAGCCCATCCGTTGACATATTATAAAAGTCCAAAGTTGAAAAGGTTTGTTTTCTATATGTAATTTAAATGGGAAATAGAAAATCGCGAGAAGCACATCTTAAAATTAATATTAAGAGCTGAAACTTCGACAGCCTTTTTCTCCATCATTTAGAATAATATTTTAGTGGTCCATTTAAAAAAAAAATACTCGATTTTTTTATACAGTCAGACATATACGCCTCAGCCTCTCATGCGCGCTCACTTTTTCCGTTAAAATAACGTTGGAATCCCTCTCCAGTCTGCAATACAATAGATGTATTCTCTTTTTCTAACATTGGAACTCGTATAAGTCTGTTGCGCTCGCACTCCCATCGAGAGTCATGACTATTAAATACTTGTCTGGCAGACACCCGCAACCGCTAGAATGTTCTGGCTTTTTACATATATTTTTTAAACAATTTAAAGAACATGCCCTCAAAATTTTAGCCTTGTGGGAGCAGGTTACGAATTACTATCCCGATGACAACTTTGCTATTGTCTGACACATACTTGCAACCCTCAAAATAGTCCGTCATTTTTTTTTACACTTAAACATATGTAAATTACAACAAATTAAAATTGTAGCCTTGTGGGAGTAGGTTAAAAAAAATTTTTTTTGACATTTTCAAAAATTTAAGGGATGATGACGCAACCGCAAGATGCCTGCCAGAACGGAATTTTCTTAAATGACGGATAATAAAATATCATTTAAAAATTTTCTAGCTTTGTAGGAAACGGGTTACTCGGATGGTTCACTAGCTCTCCCATTATAATGGCCCGCCAGAAATATAACGGATATACTGCAGTTAATAAATCACCTAACAATGATATACCCCTAAATAAAATTTTCCATGCATTGGGCAAAGCATAGTTTGTAATCAGACAAACAGTTCAACAGCGCCGTCGTCATTCATACGATCAAATCTGAAATAGGGACCACTAAACTGCAGGTTTGCCAGTTTATTTTATTCATTATAAATCCGGTCTTTACTAATTGCAAATTTTGTTATAAAAAACGTTATAATATAGTAGTGCATTGTAAGTATGTCAACCTTTTATGTGGGATCTGTACCTACATAATTGCCGAAAATAAATAAAATTTGATGTAATGAATCGGACTTTAAAAAAGAATACAACCAATGATAATTATTCTAACAATCACACCACTATGATTGAAACAATAGCAGAAGAGTATTGTTGGCCTGCACTTAAGCAATTTGATAATATAAGGGCAACTTAAGTAAATTTCTGTACACATACAGAGTGTTAGAAAAGTCTCGGAACCCCGAAAAACTTCGTAAACGATGCATGGAATAAAAAAACGTGAAAACATGTAAAAAATATTTTTTTGAGAGCTATTTAATGACACCACACTTGACCCCTCACCCCCCGCCCAGCGGGTGGGGCGGTGGTCAGCTTTGCAATTTAAAATGGACACCCCTATTTTTTATTCCAGATTCGGATTTTACTACAAAAAATACCTTCGGCCAGTGTGGTGTATACTATCTTTCTTCATACCTCGGTCGTAAGCACGCTTACTAAATACATTAATTACTTACATATTAATTACATACAAACACAGACAAAGCAAGCTTTGAATTTATACGTTAATTCACAAATGACAGCTGTTCGCGATTATTAGCTTAAATTTAATAGGGGGGTCATTACTGGTATCATTGAATGGCTTAAAAAAAGTATTAGATACGTGCTTTTTCGTGTTCCTCTTTGATGCCAATTCTTAATTAATCGTTTCGAGAAATAATTAACTTTTTTTATTTTTCGCGATTACCGCGACATGACGTGTCACGGATAAACAGAAAAGAGTTCAAATAAAATTTATGTATTTTTTGTAGTAAAATCTGAATCTGCAATAAAAATTAAGGGTGTCCATTTAAAAATGCAAAGTTGTCCACCGCCCCACCCGCTGGGTGGGGTTTGGGGGGTCATGTGTGGTCTAATCAAATAGCTCTCAAAAAATATGTTTTACGTGTTTTCACGTTTTTTGATTCCATGTATCGTCTACGAGATTTTTCGGGGCTCCGGGACTTTTCTAACACCCTGTATACCATCTAATCAGACGTTAATCAAAGATTTGACCTATATTTTATATTTCACTCTTATTCCAGCGGTTTAAAAGATGGACAAAAACTATTGGAAGAAGCGACATAATCATATCAAACGATAAGCATTTTTTCGAAGATATGGAAGTGCAAATCTTCGTAGAAAAAAATAGAACAAATTTGAAAGAAAATGCTATTGCCACTAAGAAATTATTTTTAACAAATTTTTTTAATTTTTGCATAAGTAAGGACTTATGTAAATAATATATTAAGAGGATTAGTTGTAAGATTTGCTAATGATAATATTCAGTTAGAAATATATGTAAATAAAATAAAAAAATAGTATAAATAAATCAAAATTTCAAAAAAAAACTGGCAGTTTTCATCCTCCTATACTTATAATAAACATTTTCCTATATTTAGAGAAAATAATTTGAATTTCCCGGTGCTGGTACTATGGCATCAGCAGCGCCATTTTCAGCGGTGACTTAAGTCAGAACTAAAATGTAAAATTTGACCTTGAACGTCAAGTGGCATATCTATAAAAGTATCTAATCCATGACATATACTTAGCTATCAATATAATATTTTTTCTAAGCCCGGGGGACAGGTCGATAAGTGTACGTTTTCAGAACCACTAGTTTTCACTAAAATACACGTTTCAAATTTTTTCACTTGTAGGAAAACATATAATTACATAGTTTCTAAAATAAAATTAGCATTTTTCATGTACTTAAATTTTAAAACTACACCTATTTTAAAAAACGAGTTGATACTTGATAAAAATTATATATTGGCCGCAATGTTATGAGTAGCTGATGATAATTAATCATTTGTTAAAGTGAAATGTTAATACAGAAATGCGTATGTATATAAGAAGGATAAAATATACCTTACATTGGAAAATACATAGTAAAGTTTAATAGTTTTAGATTGTCCATGAAGTGAGAGGGGTATAGCGGTTCACATTGTCATTGCTCAAATTTACCTCATACCAACTGTGTTCTGATTGGTTAAAACTTGTGGTTCATGTAACTTATCGATTTGTTCCCAAAAAAAACCGTTAGATTCTTTCTAGATAAAAATATTTTTGGTGCCAAAAATGCTTGCAACCAAAAATTAAGACATGTTTTATACTATTAACTATTAATATAATATGATATATATTTGCAAACTATTTGGAACTTGAATTTAATTTATAACACAATAGGTAGGTATATGAATTTTATTTATAATTTTTTACTGACTACCTATTTAGACAAGAATGCTACATATTATCATATTTTATCATATATAATAAAATTAATGTAAAAAACACTTACCAGTGAATAAAGGCGACTGTAAAATGTTTCCAAATCCCAAAAAACAACAAAACACAATAATACACAGTAGGTAATACTTCAGATAATAATTATTATCTGAAATAATGGCGTCCAGAAATATTCACGTAGCGATGAAAGTTAATGAATAAAGATAGGTACCACTGATCACTGATCAGCACAATACAAATTATAGTGAGGAAAAATTGTACTACATTTTAATACACAGAGATACCCAAAATTTTTATTCTTTCTAATATTATAACAGCATATTTCATGAAAAGATATCCGTAATAGATTATACCTAGTATCGTAATAGATTTTATTCAGACGAGATGTGCTCATACAATTCTAAAACGAGCACCAGCGAATTTTAACTATCACATAAGTCGTAATACTATTACGCACGACGTATATAATATGGTATTTTATGAATATGCTTTTTTTACATGCACCTCCTTCAAAATAGCTGGTTTTGCCTTCAATGCGATACGCACCGACACCTCCTAAACCTTCTTAAAAAAATAAATTATCCGCTCAGTCATCCTCGGGATTTGGCTCACATGTAATATATATCCCTTATTTATTTTCAAACGTTGGTTACTTTTATTAATAAATAAATATTCAACTTATTCTGCAAATAAATTATTTTCATTGTGTCAAATAAAATACATGTAAACAAGTGTTTTGCTTATAATTCGCTCAATATAAAGCAGATCGGTTCGAAATCTGTCGTAAACGAAAGAGGATACAATTTTACATACATTTCATATAACAGAATTTGTTTAAACAGTTTTTTTTTGTACATATAGAAACAAAATAAACACTGTATAAATTCGATTTTACCTCATATATCAAGTCGGTTGTCTTTATCTGGTTCATATGTAATATGGAAACTTGTCGATTACGTATGTTCTATCTTGAAATAAAAACGGTTTCTAGACAGCTTTTTAATGTTTGGATTGGGAATATGAAATTTGCAAGCGTACTAGTTTGAGGTCTTCTGTTTTCATATTGCAATGAATTCTGATTAGTTCTTATAGTTAACTTCAGATGGAAACATTGAATCATTGAATGATTGAAGTGGAGTGGAAGCGGTTTTTTTTACTAACTTTTATAAAGGCGTCCATTTTTTTACTTGCAATAATATCGTTGTATAGTTTAGACTTTAGTCCTATCAAAACTTTATATTATAATAAATTAAAAATTAACAATTAGTATGGATTCAGTTGATTTATTTTTAGGAGATAGCATTTTTCGACGCATGTTGGAAATGGTGTTTAAAGTACAAAGTTTTAGAAGTGGGAATAACAAAATTTGTTGTGAGCTATGTGTTGGTGGCCAGAAATTAGAAAACCTAATTAGGAGAGTTCGAGCATCACGTCGTATCGATTCTATGTGGCATTTTGAATATTCGAATAAAACTATTGTAATAATGATTGGAACAAATGATGTTTTAAAAAATACGCCACCAAATAAATTTAAAAAGAATTTGAAATGGCTTATACGAGAACTGCGGGCTTCTCATGTAAAAAATATATTCATTTGTACTATCCCACCCCTTAAATCTCAAAATGTTGAGCAAATCAATGCCGTGATTAGGTGTGTTGTATCAGAGCAAGACGATACGAATATAAATCTTATTGACATTTTCAAGCATGTTGCTGTAAGATTCATTAGCAGGTATGTAATTTACATTATTTATGGTATTATAGATATTGTAGATTTAAGACCCCAACAACAAAGGTCGTTGTATGAATATGATTACTGTTTTATTTCATTATTAAAACATTAATTAACACCAGTGGCAGTCTGTAAAAACTGATCAGTGATATTTTTTATAGCATAGAATTACATATTATAATTGTTAGAAAATCAGAAACACCTTTCGGCAATCCTGCAGTTTACAGGTCCCGAAACCAAAATAGCGATAGGTTTGATGCACCTACAATGTACCCAACTTCACTCTCGTCTGTATCGTCACTACGATTCACTGATCTTTATAGCTACCTGGATTGCGAACAGGCACGTAGAAATGGTGAGATTTTCAAATGTATTCTCATAAAATGAAAATTGAGTGTCTTAATTGGATAAATCGTTCTTAAATATTGACTGGAAGAGGAAAGTAGCTTAGTTTTAATATGAATATGAATGTTTCATTAAAAATTTGTGCAACCATCGAAATAACATTGAAAAATTCATTTTCTATAAATAATTTGTTGTAATTACAGAAATGTATAATGAATCAAATAGTCAATTAAAATATGTAATTTATATTATTATTTCGTTTATTATTTATATGTATTTAAATAATGCAAGTTGATTCCACTATTTTCTTCAGTCAATAAATAAAAAGTGACCAACAATAAGCAAATACATATTATTAACAATTAGTTTTTAAAACTGGCAAACAATAAGCAAAGTCAGGGAAGTGTTGTCAGAATATTATTGTATTATCTGTCGACGAAAGTATATAGTATAATTTCTAAAATTTTTCAAATTTAACAAGTTATATCGATGGTTGTATAAATTTTATTCATTTTTTATTCATTCATATTCATATTATAACTAAGCTATTGTCCTGTACCAGTCAATATTTATGAACGATTTATCCAATTAAAACACTCAATTTTCATGTTATGAGAATACAACATTTGAAAATCTCGCCATTTCTACGTGCCTGTCCGCAATTCAGGTACCTATAAAGATCAGTAGATCGTAGTGACTATTTTCCATAGTAGAGTGAAATTGGGTACTTTGCAGGTGCGTCCAACCTATCGCTATTTTGGTCTCGGGACCTGTAAACTGCAGGATTTCCCACCTTTCAACCATTATTTACCATTTTCTTGAAAAATGAAATTCCTACAATAAAATTGACTGTTGAATGTATATTCATTTATATATATATATTTTTTTTAGGGACGGCGTCCACCCAAATTTACAAGGGCTGAAAAAAATAGCCGCCGCCGTATACGATGGTGTGGTCTGCTAATAAATTTTACAGCAAAGTCGTTTGAAATGTTAATAAGATTTATGGATAGAGTCAAACAAATCAGTATGAAAGGCTAATATTTAACGCAGTGACAAATTAATCTGAATTATGGATTAAAAAAACATTAAAGTGGGTAACAAAACTAATAGGTTGGCAGCTGCTGGAGAGGATAGTATTATGTAACGAGTAGCAGAATAATAATCAGTTGTAAGCTTTGTTTCAATTTAAACTGGCAATTTTTTTGGTTTTGGTAACTCAATTTATTTTTACGCGGAAACTTGACGGCGAATAAAAAATAGAAAATGGACATTCCTAAGTAATACAATTGAGATTCTGTCATATCTTTAAAGTTATAATCAAATAATAAACAATGACACGACATTCAAAACCGTAATATAAAAACGTCATTGCATGGACACGACCCCGTAATTGTTTTTTAAAGAACTCCCCCCAAACGCCCTCCCCTTTTCACTAGTTATAATACAACCTAGACAGTTATTTATAGTACCTCGCCTATGATTTCAACTGACTTGTATAATATGTTTGCTACCTAAAAGTAGCAACTATTATTTAGTCGTTATAATACCTTGCGTTTAACTCTCATCTAATATAATTATTGCCAAAATATTTAATCGCTGTCAAGTTATTTTTTTAGTTGCAAATAGTTAGTCGCTCTTTAAGTAGTCAGTCGCCTATAAAAATTTTTCCCATTTGAAAAAAAATCAAATACGACGTCATGTCCACTAGATACAGTGTCGCTTTTATGTGTTGACAATAAATTATAATAATAATAATTGTCTAGTATTACTAGCAATAGTACCGTTTGACCTACCACAAACGTGGTTATAAAATCTGGAAACATATCGACAAGAGGCAGCATAAATTAGATTTTAATAATCTCTTTGGAGAGCAAAGTTAGGCATAAAGGTGTTCTAATTTTCTTTTAGGGCATTTATTTTAGTCAAATGTAATACAAAGGTAAATTAGCGGTATTTATTAAAAAGTGAAAATTTAAAATAAACTAAAACAAATATTCATATTAACTTTAACAAAGAGAGCATTTTAATATATATCTTAAAAGAATCGCTATTTCCTTAGCAGAATAATTGAAAACAAAGTTGAAAAATGCTAGGATTAGAATAAGTAGGTAGTGTGTTGTATGTTTCCAGAATTTATGGCTACCAATGTATCTTGTACTGATGCAAAATTACCTGATCATGTGTATTCGATTTTAAGAGGTGGCTTGTACAAATTGAATACATTTTTTTTTCTTCAGAGCAAGCAGTTCTTATGTAATCCAATTCTGCTTTTTAATGGTGTTATTTTTCATTATATCATCCAAGATTTCAACCATTATTACAATAGTTCAAATGCCAAATAGAATTGATCTACGACGTTTAGCATGAATTCTCCTATTCACAAGGTATGAATGAAAACTTACATTTTTATTATTTTAAAAATCTTTAAAAAACATCTAATTTTTTGTACTAGCTGCTTAAAACTTAAAAACTTTCAATTGAAATAAATAGAACCTTTATCACCTGCCTATTCTAAAAAAGAAGAAAATTCGAAGTTTTAACATCATCATTCAAACACTTTCTCCTAACTCCAGCATTTTAACTTATTACATTGTTATCATTTTATTCTCTACCTATATAAAAATATTCATTATTTTATTCAGTTACTACAATTTCCACGGTTATCATAATTTTTTATGTACTCTCATACATTTTTTTTTTTTCAGATTTCCTGATCTTTATCTTAGTCCAGTAGCTAGCGCCGTTGAGTTAGCTAATTAGAAAAATTAACATCTTCCTTTTAAACGAAGTGTCTGTCAGGCTGCCCGCGTTTATATGTCCGCGCGGTATAAACTACATATAGGTATATAATATTTTTTTTTAAATTCAAAACCCATCGCTTCCACTTGCGGATGCATTATATTTTTCTGAAATTCACGTTATTAACTTAAACAATTTCAGAGACACAGCGCATTCTTAATGCAGGTTTCACACGTCCTGTTGTCAATTTCAATAATTTAGTTTGAAAAACAATCTTTTTTCTATGTGGATCAATTCTTTGGAGTAAAATCTAATGTTCTACTGACATAATTTCGCAACGACATTACACTGCTTCTGAATGTATAAAAATTGCAATTATTAACACAATTTAAGATAATTGTCAAAACAAATATTTTGACAATGCTTTCTGTATTAGAATTTTTAGTAAAATGAAATTAACAAATTTAAATGTTCAATTCTTGATTTTAAATCAAAAAGATGTGCTGAAAATTTGAATCTATAAAACTTTCAAAATTAACAATTGTTTTAAAAAATTTATCAAATGCTCATCGAATAAAACGCTTTACCCAGTTTTTCTGTGGTCTCAAATATAGATAGTCTTATGTTTATTTAAATTATTTTCCGTACCAATTATAAATCATTCAGAGGTCTATTAGCAACAGCTCTTTGAGATATTATGTCAATGAACATACTCATAGAGCAGTCTTGACTCTTGAGATAATCTTATCAGTCTTTATGTGTAACATGACATCATGAAAGCATATTTTGGCCACCAGCACACTTAACAATGTTATTTCCACTTCTAAAATTTTAGCATTTTCAACATGCGTTAAAAAATACTATCTCCTATTACGGCATTACATACAATATATTATATTTACATTAATATATCATTTAATTATTTTTCTTGGTACGTTGTGCGCGCGCACGCGATTTAATCTCTTTTTTTTACAATTTCATAATTTTTCTCTAGTTTTTAATTTTCATATTAAAAAAGTAAATAGAAGAAACTTTCCTATTTTTTGAAAATAAATTTGTATAATTAAAACCTACTATGTACCTACATTTAAAACAACATTAAATTGTTCTGAAATTTGAATATAGATGCAAACGCACTAATACTAAACACTTTCTTATTTATATCATATTAAATAAAATGTATGTAACGTACGCATAATGTATATAGAAATGTTAAATTAGTTTTAAAAGAACCAAAGTAACTTAGAATAACTTAAGAAGAAAAATTCTAAGAACCACAAAATTGATTGAAATTTCTACAAAAAGCCTATTATTAAATATTATATTATCAACATAAAAATTGAATATTGGAATAGGTAATATTTATTGATTACACATATTGTTTTAATGTCAAAACAGTACAAGTTTGATAATGTTAAGTTTCGATCCAAAACACCATTAGACGTTTTTACACCATTGACGAAGAGCATGGCTATAATTAATTGATACACATCATAACGTTCATAACTACGGATCATTGTTGTTTATAAAAATGCCAACGAATGCCAGGCAGTTTGCAGTTATTTGTCGTGCTGGACCGTACACTTTTGTTTTTTACAACATAAAGAAGAATTAGGAAAAGCAAACCCACCTTTCCGCATGGCTTCGCGGAACTTAGTTCAGCCTCTGCAATCCATGGGGCGTTGCGAAATAACAACAATTATAACTAGAATGTTGTTTATTCCTGTTGATAACGCAATTTTCTGTTAAAAGGCCCCCGAATATCCTAAAATGCCATGAGCCTCTACTTGGCTTAAGACGGCCCTGAGAAAAATACTTACTTGATAAACATTTTGAAGATAAGGCAAAATGATATAACGCAAATTTCTGTCGAAAAGGCCCCTTATCTATATCCTGAAATGCCATGAGCCTCTACTTGGTTTGAGACGGCCCTGAGAACAATACTGTATGAATATTTTCATCACAAGGCAAAAAAAAACAAACCATGAAGATGAAGAAATGTCCTCAGAAAAGGTGTCTTATTCGTAGTTACTGCAAAAACGTCAGCGCAACATACAAATTATTTCTACAAATTGCATTGAAGAGTAACAAAAAATAAAGACTTTTAACTTGGTCTGTGCTTCCAGTAATCCGACATCAGACTGGTTTTCATGGTATCGAATAATCAAGCTTGTACTGTAATTTAATAAATTGTACAAAATATAGGTTTTAAATAATAAAATGAAACTGAATTATCGGTTATTCATAAGTATACTGATTTTAAATAGTTCTTAAAAAATAAGTTAAACAATTTATTTTTATCAGTGGCGGATCCAGGATTACGGCAAGGGGGGGGTCTTGAAAATTTTTTACTCATTTTGCAGAGAATTCATGAAAAACATGAAAAGCTTTTTTTTTTATTGCGCAGTAAGATTTTAATTTGAGATTTTTGATTCTCTGGAAGGGGGGGGTTTGAACCCGAAAACCCCCCCCGTGGATCCGCCACTGATTTTTATATTGTGTTAATGTGGGTATACCATGAAAATTATTATACATTTCCATTATTATTTATTTGTAAGATCATATTACTTACTGTATATTTATTTGTCCACTAATTATTTGTATACTTTTATCATACATTAAATTATATATTTAGAAAACAAATCGTTTTCCTTTTTTTTGTATTTAAAAAAAATGTCTACAACTATATAGGTATTGCCAGTAGATTTTGTCAGTTCTATCTTCTAAATATCAAATTTGTATGAGTGCAAAATTTAAAGTGAAACATTTTTTTTATGAATTTAACAAAATTAAATATTTAATAAAGATTATGATTATAACAAACAAGTAATATTTAGTTATAAAACTGTCTTATAAAATACTAAATATACTAATGCGGCATTCACCTAATAAATTATAATTAATAAATCTTAAAGCGTTTAGAATTAAATTTAAAATCTACAGCGACATACTTTAATAAAATGATAATTTTAATTAATTAAGTACATATTTTTTTAATCTACAGTATACGCCTATTCGTATTAATAATATTCAATACGGAGATGTACTGATTAATTTTCAATTAGAGTCCATGAAGTACACTATTATGCGAAAATAAAAATTATAACTTATTATCAAAATGATCTAAACTTTACGAATTTGGGAGAAAATAATGCATTTAATTATAATAAAAGTTATTGCAAGCACTGTAACACACCATCAAAACAAAATTAATACCTATTTCAATCATAATTTCAATACACAATTCGAGATTACTAATGATTTCCGGTAAAAAGAGGCAAACTTAGAATAGTTTTTAATAATAGTTAATATAACTTGACATGAAAAAAATAATACAAGATTACATAAGCAATATTTTTTTTAATTTAAATTAGGTAAATGATAAAATTAATAATTAAAAGCAGTGATATACCGTTGTCCATGTTTACAATATTTTCAGTTTTAAGGTCCCATGAATCCAAAAAACAGTTTTGAACAAAATCTGTGCGTTTGTTTATCTATATAGACGATACAAGTTAAACGTGTGAGCGGATTGAAACCAAATTTTGGGAGGATGTTTGATATGCAAATATGAAGGCCCTCTTGTTTTTGGGAAAAATCATCGCACGCGCGAAAAAGATATATTATGCTTTAACGTTGTTTTCATATAATAATGGTATACTTTTCATAACATTATTATTCTATTTATTTTTACAAGAAAGTTTTGTAAAAAATTTTAAAAATAAAAAAATCAGGTATTCTTTTGTATTGTAGACTTGTCAGATAGAAATTAATTAAGCATGCTTTGATTAATTTTTACATGACGTAAAACATATTATGTAGGCTTTATTAGGTATATAGTAACAAATGTCCATATTTTAGGAATGAACCCATCACCCAATTGGCTGAAATTTTTTTTATATGATAATTAGCATCAACTAATCTTATTGTTAAAAGCAAAAAGGCATGTATATTTACAGACCTTTTTTGTTTTATTTTTTTTTTTATTAATTATCGGAATACTTATTTTAAATGACTTAGAATCGATTAAAGGAAAAAAATAACATTTTTTTTTGACATAAGAATAATTGCGATATGATTGAGAAGAAATAAATAATAGTAGTAAACCAGCTTTCATTTTCTGTAGATTTTTTCCTTTCTGCACACTTTAAATTATTGTTTTAGACGTCAGTTCTACATACAAAGTAAGTAAGAAAAGAATATTTTTTCTGTTGTAATTAAGTCATTTACAGACTTGACTGAGCGCTGATTTACAAAGCATGTGTTTAGTGGGCAATGTTTCGCGGCCGGTATTTAGCTCTGACGAGCAGCCCCGGATCTAGGGGCGGCAAACCGGCGCACTCGCCCCGGGCGGCAGTTTCAAGGGGCGCCGAAATCATAATATAATATGTTTGAAAACCACATCCAATCTGTCCTAAATAAAGACGAGTTCAAACTTATCACAATCAAAGCCGTTGTGCTGAACTGTTGTACAATCAAAGCTCCTTATTCGCGGTATACATATTTGTATTTATAAATAAACAAATCTTGTGTCGTAAAGTCGAAAGTCTTTAAAAACCGCCGCTGGATGCCATTCCCTTCCACTTACCATTAGGTATGTCATTTGATAAAAGCCGGGTGCGTCACGAATTAAAAGGCCTTTTATTTATAGCTGCAAAACTATATTAAGCTTTTTATATAATTTTATAATAATAGGACATCCTGTAGCAGTTGTGAGCGTGTCGGCGGGTTTTCTGTGACTTATCAACACTTGAGAGGTTAAGCAGGAAGACAGACAGGGAACGCGAGTCTAAACGGGGAGTCGAGAAGATACAACTGACTGAGTCACATCTCTTGTATAAATATAATGGATAAATAATAAATAAATAAATAATAAATAGTGTTAAAATTTGACATTGTCAGATATTTTTGATTTTTATTACTAACTTTGCGACCCTACTCTAACAATAAATATTTTAAATGTTATTTGTTAATGGTTGGGAATTTTGTAGCTTATGGGTCAATGCACGAAGTAGTACTTTTCAGCTATTTATCTTACGTTTCGGCAATGTTATTGACATCTTCAGAGAATAATAAGCAGTCAATTGGAAAAGTACATTGTTAAGTTTAAAAATGAATATTTTTTTATCGAAGAATCCTTCATACTTTGCTATTATACAATATTTATAATAATTATTAAAATCTTACTATCACTGATATGCGTTTCATTTTATTGCAAATTATATGAGAATAGTTATTGTTAATTCTGATTGAAGAAAATTCTGCGTACACCCTTGTTAACGATTCCATAAATAATTAAAATAATTCTTAAAGAAGCTTTTTCAACTGCCATCGAAACTTTAGCTTCTTGTTCATTTATGTAATCGATTGTCAGCAACGATTTATATTCAATTATGTACTGTAATTTACTATGATGTACCTAATATTTAGTGTTTTCATAATGTATGTATAAATTCAGCGCTGTACGACAAATTTTATGAAAATTTTGGGTATATTATTATATGTTAATTTACATTAAAAAGCAAAATTTAGAATTTAAAATAATTTCATTAATTTTTTCAATATTTTTTGCAGTGTAGCTTTATTGTTTGTTTTTGGCCACAATAAAAAAATAATCCGTTAATACATTTTTTTCATAGTTATTGTCAATCCAACATCTGCACCAAATTAAATACACCCTTCAGTAAAAAAGTCTATTATTTCATATCCCTAAACTAGTGTTTTCATAAAATTTGTAAGTCCGGTCCTGTCGGGCCGATTTTTTTTAAATTTTAGGAGCAGATTTTAATAATTATTAAAGGGTCAAATTTCAAATTTGAAACCATTCTGAGAATTTTGTTGGTATTTTTGGGCCCAAAAACATTTTTTCACCCCTAAATACCCCCCTTAAAATAGCCCGATCGGGCCCATTTTAAATAGGCTTCTTGCGATGATGGATTCCAACATGTGGACCAAATTTCGTTTAAATCGATTAAGTCTGTCGAGAGATATCGTGGTCACACATATATATATAAATATATAAATATATATATATATATATATATACATATATATATAAACATTTCCAAAAATGGTGCCAAACTTCTTAGGAGGCTATGAAACGTCGAGAAATTTTGGTCTGACCCCTAGGTCCCGCCATGCGACCGACGCCAATAGTGTAAGTGCCTTATGGCAAATACACTAATAATATGAAATAAATTTATTGATTCAGTATGAAAAAGAAACACTGACAAAAGACCCCGTGAACTAATCCATTATTTTAATAACTAACGTTGTTTTAAACAGTTTTAATAGAATGAAAAAATAGGGCGCGTGTAAATCTTACCACGTCTGAAATGACACTTTATCGGAAAACATTTGTATTACATGTGAACACTAATATACGTTGGTGCTAAACTTAGGTAATAGTTAATTTCATCTAATTAATACAGAAACTCCGTTTGTAGACAGATGACTCCATGGGCATACCCAGGGGAGGGCAAAAGGGGTCAGCTGCCCCCCTGGATTTTGGGAGACGTCATAAACCGTTTTGCTGAAAATCCTCGAAAATGACTTTTAAAATAAATATCTAATTGAAATGAAATAAATTCATATTTAATATTTATCTTTATTTATTTGACTATACCTATAAAACAGAATCTCCCGCGGGCGTTTCCCTACACCAAATGTTTCGTGTAGGTGTCTTCGTGAAGTGTGAAAAAAAACAAGCGGGGGGGGGACCCGGCTTAAGAAATTTCTGATTTGCCCCCGCCCCCCGCGCCAAAAACTGGGAAGGCCATGGATGATTCCGTACTTGGAAATTATTATTATAATGAATTCCCTACGTAGCGACATGAAACTTATTGAAGTTATATGTTTCTTAAGCAGTGCCCTGCGAAAAAATTAAGCGAGCGAGTGACATGTGAGGTGACAATTTTTTTTAATTTTTCTTGTAAATAAAATAATTTTAAAAGTACCTAATTGTTTTGTTTTTATATATATCTTATAATAATAAAATTTAAATTCAATAATTTTCATTTTTATTAATATTAATTATTATCTTTACTTTTAATCTTAATTTTAACTTTAATGATTTTGTTCTTTTTCTAAAATACGTACTGAACATAGCTTCCATCGTGTATCCACTAACTGACGCACCTCTTTTTTTTGTAATAGTGTCCAGATACGTACTCCAGACACTTGGTGGAAGATGACCTGAGAAGAAACATACTCTAGCATTTTAACCACTGCAGAGACATTTCAGCTGCTTTAATAATACCCTCGAGAAATAGTCTAGTAACTAGTTCACATGAATTCCAGTCCTCCTTCACCGAAAATTATGATCATGGTGTCATTCGATTCGGAATGACATCTAGAAACTTTTTGAAACAAAAATGAAGTGGGGGACGAAAAAATTGCAAAAGTTATAAACATTTTAGTAAAAAAAGAGGGGTTTGGTTTTTTGCGAATATCCCAAAAACTATTGCAGATATATGAAATCACAAAAAACATTCTGAAAGAGCAGAAAATTTTCTACAAAAAAGTCCCATCTCACGGAACTCTACCACCAATATTTATAATTTTAATTTAGAGATGAAATTAGGGCTAAATTTTTTTTTTCTATTTTTTAAATAATTTTCAATATTTTCGTGTTCTTTAGCTTGTTGTTTAAAAAATAGAAAAAAAATGTTTAGCTCTATTTTCACTTCTAAATTAAAATTAGAAATATTGGTGGTAAATTTCCGGGAGATGGGACGTTATTTAGATGTCATTTGGAATCGAATGACACCACACCATGATAATTATTTTCGGTGAAGGAGGACTGGAATTAATCAAAAAAGGACATGTGAACTAGACTAAAAGTAACGAAACTAGAGTTACAACATCGAAATTTGACAAAAAAAAATAAAAATATATAAGTACCTTAAGGCTTTTAATACGACGAATTTTATAATAGGTATATCCTGTACCCACACAGGATATATTATTTATAGATTTATTTATTGAAAATCCAGGCTTATGTTGTAAAATGTTATAGCGAATGAGTAATATTTAAAAATATACTTATTATTTAATAAGCGTGCAGTTAAAGTTGTCTTTTTATTTAAATGTGCGTTACTCGAGCTGCAATCTTTTGAAGTGACGAATTTATGATAGATAAATGTCTTTCGGGCGTTCGTTACGCATTGCAAGTGTTGATGAAGTAGACGAAGTCCGGATGTTGCACGGTGAAACTTTCGCTGGAAATATCTACAGCGCACAGTGGGGCATAATACAAAGAAAAGCGATCTCAAACTTATATCAAGTTCTCAGAAATGTGTCAAATATTGTTTGAACTTAAAGATTTAAATGTTGAGACACAAAATTGTTTATTAAAATTTTCTTGACAAGATCAAACTTTAAGCACCTTCCAGTTGACTGTATATGTACGATATCTTTATATATACAGTGTAAACTCTAAATAGCGACACTCAGGGGACTGTGCACTTTGTGGCGTTATTGAGAGTTGTTGTTAAACAGAGAGAAAAAATAATCCATTAATATTTTTAGCGACTAAACCCAAAGCGTCTTCTAACATCACTTATCTTTTCTATTGGGCGTATTAATAAAATTTTTTCGACAATACACAGAGATTTTCTTTTACTCGCCATATTTGTGGGCAACTAAGAATATGTAAACTTATTGGTAAGTAGCTGAGCTAAACATAAGAGAAAGATAATCCCAACAAACAAAAGAACAAATTTCCTAGAATCTTCGGTACGCAAGATGCCGACGACAAAGCAACAAAATAACAAACAAGTACTATTTATTTCTTAGTAATGACGTATTGTTGTCGTTATTTAGAATGGGTAAGTGGACCAACAAAGTGAACCAACTGGAGTTCAGTAGTTACTAGTTTCGACGTTTTAAGGAGTTTGTCGTTATATCGAGCGATGTTAAATGGAGCTTACACTGTATATAAAAATCTCGCGTCACGATGTTCGTCGACGCTAATCTCCAAAACCACTGAACCGAATTTAATAAAATTTTGTAAATGTGTCTTGCTTGGTCCAACTTACGGTATAGGATAGTTTTATTAAATATTTTGTACAAAATTACGGTGTTTTGTGAAAATAAACTTTTTTGGTAACATATAGCGACATGTCATTGAATTTACTCAAAGTTATTAGTGTAGAAGCAAACAAAAAAAAACTGCTTTAGTACCAACTAGCGATATCTGATAAAATTCGCTCAAAGCTATTAGTTCAGAAGCAAATCTGGTAGAATTTGCTCAAAGCTATTAATTCAAGCACCGGAATATATTTTGCAGAATAATATCTATCGCACTCGGGTGAAACCGGCTCGGGTCGAAAGTAATTTATAAATTGTACGGCTACGGTGCACTGATTTTCAGTGAATTACTTTTTATGAATTTTCCCGAAATAAATGAATGGTGACATATTGTAGGATCATTCACGACATTATCGATTTATAAAGTATGAACAAAAAAAATTTGCATTTCGTTTCGATTCGTTGCATTCGCTTTTTTGGTATGGAATAATGGAAGACCATGATACGTCTAAATTAAACATTAACATTTTTGAAGTTCATTTTTTTTTAGTATTGCAAGACTTCTTCACTGCCCATAGCGGCTTGAAAGTAAAAATGTAAATAACGCCCGATAGCTGCCAAAACTTGTTTTGCAAATTTTTATGTACTTATGTCACTTTTTTTGCATTTTGATAAGAGTACATATTTTGTGCCTTTGTACCTCCAGAGCTGGTTAAATACAAAAAAATATGGGACCTCTTTTTTAGAAAATATTCTGATCTTTAGTTTTTGTAACAACTATTTTTAACGTAGTGTCAATATAAATGGAGATATTTCGGCATATTTCCCAGGCTTTAAAAAAATATGCATATGATAGTACGATCGTGATATAATATGCTAAAACCCTTAATAAAGGAAATAAATTGCTGCGTATAACTACACGCAGTTGAAACGAAATTATAACTCGGTAACATGTGACGTAACGCGTTGCGGTTTGACTTACTCTACCGTGAAAATGGAAAAAGGCGGCTAAAGATAAATTTTCCCAGGATGAACTCTAATACAAAGTACAATGCAAAGATTAGATTTTGGAGATGGTGCGATCTATAATTTTGTTTCGAAATTGAATGGGGGTGATTATTCTGACCGATGCTTTAGACGACTATTCGGTAATGTTTGAAGGGGTTTGATAAATGTAGATATTTCAGTAGCTGCACATACATATGTATATAAAAATATGAGTTATTCAAATGCGGTGAGAGCGGTGGCAATGATTCAATGGCTGCCGGCGGAATGTATTGTGCTGCTCCGGACGGACGGACGGGAAACTACTCTAAAAGCAATGATGGATCGCCGCAGGGACCAAGCTCAACTGACCTCACAGTGTTTCACTGATCATGGCAGATCTAGGTATAGGTAGAGAGTCATCGAGCACAGACGCAGACAGAATTGTCTAGCTGTAGTCTATAGCTAGGTATAGGTATCACAGAAAGTGGTTGCAGAAGCGACACTCTTTGAGTGATAAGAAAAACAGTTCTTTTCCAATTGAAGGGTACACGGGAAGAAGGCGATTTGTCAGTAAAAATTCGAAAATAATTTTTTTATGTCATCTTGTAGCCAAAAGTCTTACCTTTCTGTTGGTGTATTCATTTAAGACAAGAATACGCTAGGTCAAAAGTTATAAGCGTTGAAAGAAATGCAGTACACGGGAAAATAGCACGATCTTAAACCCTTCAAAATGCTCTCCTGCACAATTTACATTTTTTGACTAATCGCCTTCTTCCCGTGTACCCTTCAATTACAGGTGCTGCTTTCATCGAATAATAATAATAATAATATTTATTGTTGATGACACGCAAAAACCACGAGCGGTGAGAGCACTAGACTAGCATTCAGGAGGTACCGGGTTTGAATCTCGGCGGGGGCAGATATGTCTGGGACTGTTTCCTGTTGCCTTTCGCTGAGAAACGGTTATTCCTGTACCGGCCGTCTTGAGGTTTTCCATGGTTTCCCTCAATAATTCTAGGATAAATATCGAGATGGTTCCTTATTCAAGACCATGGCCGGTCACCTGTCAAACTCCTATGCTCAAAATTTGCCTACTTTATCCTAATGTCCTAAAATTCCTTTATTCGCCCATTGCTATTAATTAAGTGGAAATTTAAAAATATAGAAAATAACGGAAAGTGTGATAGATGGAAAATAGTAATTGTGCGGATGGTGTCTGTTATGACATAAAGTCAGGAAACAGACGTTAAACGCATTATTATTATTATATTTTTTGTATACAAAAGCGTCAATAAATCCTCCGGTTCCACCATATTGCAGTCCTGCCTCACGGAGCTGCGCCCCACTCGGCAGCGGCCAAAGTAGTGGAGCCATTGGCTCCACCGTATTACAGTCTTGTCTGACGGGACTGTGCGCTGCTCAGAAGCGACAACACTATTGAACACCGTATTTCAGTACCCCTTCAGACCACAATGTTTATATTCACATCATATACTTTTATTCTATACTGAGCATAGTAATAAAATCGCAATCGAACCATTAGGATGCAAATATATACTTTTGTCTTTTTTTACGCCGTAAGCACTGGCGTATCCAGGAGGGCAAAACAAACACGGGAGACCCGGCTTCAGAAATTTCTAATTTGCTTCCTCCTATGCCAAAAGCTGGGTACGCCCATGTTAACGTCATAGAAAAAGACAAAGTTTTTGAAACAGAGATACCTACTTTATTCAGATTGAATGCAAGTACATCAACGAATCCTATCATCGATGAAATCAGGGAATTACATCGAAAAGAGACGCAGATATATTTTCGATACGCTTTGTTACCTTCGCTCACCGCACATTGAGTAGATAGACAATGATTCATATAGCAAATTATTAAATATATGATACACTTTGATTTTTTGCCAGAAGCCTTTGCGGGTGTACGCACAACTCTCCGAAATATATTATATTACATGTGAATTTTGAAATCATACCTTATTCTATCTCCTTTAGGGATGAATTTGCAAAAACACTGACACTGGTAAAGCAGATAACAACTACGAAAAAATAACTCTTATGATCAGCATATTCGTACAAAAATATATCTTCATAGTTTTGTAGTAAAAAAATTGACACATTGTAAATGCCAGTAAAACAAAATGTGTACTTAAAAACTACACTGAAGTCGCTTCGGAAAAAAGCAAAAAAGTTACATAAGTTATGTTAAATAACAGTGGTCAAAAAAACAGTTACACGTTCCTCGGTTCTTAAAAAACAGAGTACCCGCGGTTCTTAAGGGGTTAGGTGGGTTTCAAAGGCTCAAAACAGGTACATTTTTACGATTTTTTTTTTATTTAACCAACAAAATATTTCATTCCATCAATTTACCATATAAAAGGTATATATTTCATAAGTAGTTTGTGAAATTTTCATTAAAAAAGATTGAAAATTAAGGCGTGGGCACGTCGTTTCCTGTGACCCCTCAAAAAAAAGTTCTATCGGCGTGGTCAGGATAACTCATGACAGATTCATCGGAAATGCAAAAACCAATAATTTTCTGTTAGTAAATGCTTAAAGCTTGTGCTTGGACGAAGGAAAAAAATTAATAAACAAAATTGCATTTTTGGCGGCGTTGAGAACAAAAAAAACCCTTTTTTTGAGTAAAATTTGCAACCTTCATGGCCTTGAAAAATCACTTAAAATAGGAAAAAAAAAATCCTTCGTTCAAGCACGAGATAATGTTATTTTGAAGAAGTGTGCTAAATTTCAAAGAGATCGGTTCATAATTTTTCGAGAAATCGTGACCACCGATTTCAAAAACGTAGTTTCGAGAAAAACGCGATTAAAGATTTACATTCAAATAACATAGCCTAAAGGGTAGCACATCCGAAGGCTATATCTCTTAGAATATTACTCAGAGCGTTTTAAAACTTTAAGAGAATATTCTAAACATATTGAATTATAAGATAAGCAAAAAAAAATCGATTTTTTGAAATTTTGAAACCCACCTAACCCCTTAACAAACAGATTTATGTTCTTTAAAAACTGTCGTTCGTTTTGAAGTATCTATGATTTGATAGTAAAAAATCTAGTAAACATTAATGGCGAAATCGCGATCATCCGCATAAAGTTATAGTTTGTCCACTGACCCTTCTGCATAAGATTTCTTCTGTGGCAAAACAATGCTTATGTTATCTCTTTTGTGAGCTTATGATTAGATTCACCGACTTTGTCAAATATACTCTCTTTTTATTCATTTTGTTTGCATTATACCACCTACATAAAAATGCAATTTCCATTTTTCCAATCTAAAATCAAGCAAATCAAATAAAAATGCCACCACTTGATTTAAAATCAGTTGCCATTGAAAACTTCTTGTAATCCAGTGAAAGAAAATCTTTTTTTCCAAATTATTAAAATTATTAAAAGACTTTGTTCGCGTTATTTATATTGTTCGACTTCCTACAGACAGACAGACAAAGAGATCTGAAAAGGACTAGATTTGTCTTGAATGAATGAATGATCTTGTCCAAAAAAAATATTGAAAACATTTGTATATTTTTAGTATCCTTTTTCTTATGCTGGCACTTCACATGGCTATTTGTATTTGTGTATTTGGCATATTTAGCAAACAATTACCAAGTGTGGAGGGTCTATTTGACAAAGTGTTAGCCTTATTTGCCTATTTGACAAATAAGGCCAATACCAAATACGCGTTACCGTGCGCTTGTCGGTTTTTCGAGGCACATCAAAGAAGTTAAATAGGCAAATACGCAAATAAACCGTCCACACAATGGCCATATTCAGAAGCGCACGCGCCGTGAACCTGTACGGACGTGCAGTATTTTTGTGTCTGTGCTGTGAGCGAGACTGGAACAATTACTATTGAAAATGAATTGGGACAATGAAACAGTGCTAAAATTCCTGAAATTTTGAACTTTGCGTTCTGCTGCCAAATGTTTGTGTGTTTGCTATTTGACTGCCATGTGTGGATGGTCGTGTTTGCCTCTATTTGCATGTTTGTTTTGAACGTCATATATTTTGCCAAATACAACAAACACCCAATAGCGAACACAAATAGCCATGTGAAGTGCCACCTTTACAGAGATAATTACAATTTTATTTGACCTGATTTTGATTTAAAAATTTAAAGAAATAACTATGTGTAACTTCTAACTACGATATTTTGAAATCTGTAAAATGTATTAGTTCTAGTTGACTGATGAGAGTGGTGTAATAAAAGTTGCCGTAAAACCAGGACTAGTTTCTAAACGGTAATGTAAAGAAAAAAGGGTAGGCAGGATTCACGTAATGACGTCACCATATTAACGCTGACTCCACGGTTCTGCGTGCTTAAGTATAATGTTGTGGGCACAAATTGAAAGGGCCGGCTTTATCGCAAAATAATTATTCAATCGAGCCGCGTTATGAGGCAGTTTCAGCTTATTTTTAAAACGAATAGCTAAATTGTTCTGAAGTTGGCACGCAGATTGCAGCTGAGGGGACGCAAATCTCTCTCGTTGATCAACACTTTTTTGAGGTTATGTATCTTATTCGAATCTGAACGCATCGGGGACTCAATTACTACGAACGTTTTCTCACGGTTTAAATATCAAATTGGAAATTTCGATGTTTCACGGTTCGAAAATATGAAATTAGGATATCCGTTCACCTCTCCAGAGGTCTAATTGATACACCGTTCTACGAACTGAGAAAAGAGAAATTTAAGAGGAGTTTTCAGTGTTTTCTTTTTGATTGGTTTTCTTAAGTTCGAAATCACGTCCGTATGTATGTCACATTTAAATTTAGTTGATAAATGATTAATATTTTTTCAAATTATTTCACATGAAACTGGTTTATAGGAATACAGGCTGTACTCACAAGCTGGGCTAGCAGGCTCATGGATTCGACCCCACGGCGTTGGATGAATGTATTTTTTTTTTCAATGGTTTTCTTATATGTAAATTGAAAAATACTAACATATTTTTTCAATTTCGTGATATTAAACTTCGTTTTCTTATAGATTTTATAGTTTTAGAAATCTTATTAAAAAAATAATGAAAAAGTAAAAAACACATTTTTTTGACAGTGATTTTTCACAGTAAAAAGTAGATAATAATTATTATTAATTTGGATCAGAATAATTTTCAAAATTTAAAAAAAAATATCTTTGAGCGTTCATGAAATATTACTGTTGCTATTTTTATGATCGTCCAATGTATTTCTGTATCAAAAAATATTTTCTATATTATTTAAAATGTTTGTTTCTATTTTTTTTTTTTATTTTCTCTCTACTTTCTTAAATAAGGGTTCTAATGAACGAAAATTCGCGGTCGATGCAGTTCAACGACATTTGTTTAAAAATATTTATTGTAGATAAACGATCGATAACTAAGGTCATTACCATCTAATTACATCAAATTAAATTTTCACAAAGCATCCACGAGCGAAGGTAAGATTCGAACCGACAACTGTTTGATCCAAAGGCCAGCATGATAATCGTTATTAATGTGTAAGGTGCATTAGTTTAGCCTTTGATTAATAATGAAAGGATGAATTAATTCGGAGAAGGCTATAGAAATGATTTCTAGTGATATATGCTGCCGACGTTTCGGAAAATATATTTCCTTCCAAATAATTCTAATACATAATATGTGAGCCCTGAAGAAGGAAATATATTTTCCGAAACGTCGGCAGCATATATCATTAGAAATCATTTCTATAGCCTTCTCCGAGATAATCGTTATATCAAGGTGTTCTCTGCCATTTATTTCAAAGCCGGCTCTGTTAACGGCGACTCGACGGCTCCCTGACGTGAAGAACTGTTCAACACCGCTACACAAAATTAAACATTGAATATTCTCCTCTGCTGCACTGGAGAGATGTAGATAGGCCATTCAAATGGAGAAGAGAAAAAATACGTAGTTACTGCCAACCAACACACAAACATACACACATACGTACATATATATAAGTATAAAAAATACGCTTTTATATAACAGTATAACATAGTTGTATTTAATATTTCTTTTTTCCTGATGTAAGTTCTTGTTCATACATAAAATGTAGTTCTTTAAAAAACGAGCTGCATTGTTGGCTGAAGAAGTAATATTAATTGAAGGGTTCCTGATCAGGGATAAGGGAAACTGATTTTATCAGCATTTCAGTCAGCTGTTTATAAAAACATGGTAAAATGAATATGTAATAAAATTGATTCAAAACGACCCTAACGATGTGTGTGAGAAAATTATTGCAGATTATACACGCGCGACAACTGAGGACATAGCGAAGCGCATCTTGTTGTTAGTCGACTCGCTCTGGTCAGAAGTCAACTCAAGTAAACGATTTAATATACCTAATAAGATAGAAATATAAAATATAATAATCAGCTTAGTTCAAAAAGAATTTTTTAATCTAAACATATTAGAGGAAAATTAAGTAGGTAGATTAAGAGTTAGCAAATATTTAACGAGAAATTATACATAGAGTACAAACTCTATATGCGCACTTCTATTATTGACGAAAATCTCCTTAAAACGTAGAAATTGTTATGGTTTTACTTTACATTGTTACCCTGTTGCCCATATTATCTACATTGAAACAAGCTCTACATAGATTATAGAGTAACAACCACTCTCAATAGCGAAACAATGCGTCATTATTTAGGCCCCAACAATGAGATTCTTAGAAATGTGTTCATTTGTTTGATGTAAATAAAATATAGTTTAAAAAAAACTAAAAAACACGCTTTATATCGGACTAAAAAGTAAAAAATAATTGTTTTAAAATAAGCTTAAAAAGCGTGGGGCGCTTTGTTCCACATTTTCGTACATCGAGCGCCCAACGCTTTTTAAGCTTATTTTAAAACAATTATTTTTTACTTTTTAGTCCGATATAAAGCGTGTTTTTTAGTTTTTTTTAAACTATATTTTATTTTTCACTTTTTAGTTTGAGGATCTATAAA
The DNA here is from genome assembly GCA_963575645.1 of Xanthostigma xanthostigma. Taxonomy (NCBI): domain Eukaryota; kingdom Metazoa; phylum Arthropoda; class Insecta; order Raphidioptera; family Raphidiidae; genus Xanthostigma; species Xanthostigma xanthostigma. Next base: position 60,071,827 of record OY754464.1, on the reverse strand, counting down.
AGAATTTATTAATCCTGGGGGTCCTAATAAGGATAATGGGAAACTGTTATCAAATTATTGCATTGTCATCGGTCCTTGATACGTATGCAAAGTTTCAAATTAATCAGACTTCGGGAAATTGGTGAAAATAAAGCGTTTACTACAGAGGATCTATAAAAGAATTTATTAATCCTGGGGGTCCTAATAAGGATAATGGGAAACTGTTATCAAATTATTGCATTGTCATCGGTCCTTGATACGTATGCAAAGTTTCAAATTAATCAGACTTCGGGAAATTGGTGAAAATTATGCTCAAAGATTCCGTTACGGACATACATACATAGTTACAACCCAAACTAATATAAAGCGTTTAATAATAAGGATAATGGGAAACTGTTATCAAATTATTGCATTGTCATCGGTCCTTGATACGTATGCAAAGTTTCAAATTAATCAGACTTCGGGAAATTGGTGAAAATAAAGCGTTTACTACAGAGGATCTATAAAAGAATTTATTAATCCTGGGGGTCCTAATAAGGATAATGGGAAACTGTTATCAAATTATTGCATTGTCATCGGTCCTTGATACGTATGCAAAGTTTCAAATTAATCAGACTTCGGGAAATTGGTGAAAATTATGCTCAAAGATTCCGTTACGGACATACATACATAGTTAGTTACATACATACATAGTTACAACCCAAGCTAATATAAAGCGTTTAAAAATAAAAAACGACAAACAAAGTTAACATATTATAATTTTGTTTTGGACATTTTTTTCACTTACTTTAGTAAAAATTAAAACCACTTATTCGTAAAATTATATTGTTTTCTTTTACTCTTCGTTTAACAAAAACTCTTTATAACGCAATAAAATGTTCCGTTGCCCCCGTCCCATCAATTTCGCTATATAGAGCTTATACCTAATACCCATATCAAATGTGATTAGATCAGTTTATTTATTATTTGGTTGGTTTACTTGACTAATATATAGATAGCAGGACATGTACCTACCTATAAATAATAATAGGTCGATTCAGTAAAATCAGTAATTGTATAGAAAAAAATTGAACCTCCGTCAAAAAGAATCACTAAAAAAACGCAGTTTTCAGGTCGGTGACACTTTGATTAATACAAATTTTTGTGTACTATCTATGGACCGTCGTTAAATTGGCGCCGATCTTTATTATTATACGGATTTTAGTAGCTCTTTTTGAAGGAAGATGAATTTTATTTATTTTTTTTTTTTATTTTTTACGTAGCAGTCACTGCAATGTAGTATTAGTGTATTAACTGCCTTCTTCCTTGATAGTTGATAACAAAAAATTACATGTTTACTCTGTTTAACTAGGTATCTCCAAATTACTGCAGTTTGTGACCTAGGGTCCGATCCAGCTATTTCGACGCTCCGGGCAAAATAATATTTGCCGCCTTTTACCCATGCGTTGTTCCATAGATGGTGTAATTTTTTTTTTTTTGTTTAATCATCTTTCAAATTTTCGCCGCCGACGCCGCGCCGTCCTCAATTTTGCCACCCCGGGAAATTGCCCGGTTTGCCCCCCCCCCACTAGATCGGGCCCTGTTGTGACCTTATCGATTCAATTGTTTAACAAACGTAAAATCTTAGGAAGCAAAATAATATCTTTTGCCATTGGGATTTAGAACCCTATCTAACAGACGGACGTAGCGATACAAAAACGTAATATTATTCGGAATTCCAGCGCCGATAATAATCATCATACAAATTACATGTCAGAAATGCAATATTTTCTGTATCAATAATATTTTCAATGCATCTTACTAACAGTTAAATGATAAATCGATGTGAGAGTATACTCTTGTCCCTTAAGTAATAGTTTACCATCCCTGAAATAGATGGTTGCATCTCTTCATAACTGTAATATAAAATACGTTTTATTTTGTACAGTGAATAAGCATGCCTTGAGTGTCATTGAAGGATCCAGGATTATTATATTCCGTTGAACTCGACGTCGACATTTTCTGAACTATTTTTTTTTAAGCTGTCTACATTTTATTTTTTTCTCAGACAAAAGCTTTACCATATAACTTTTGTCAGAATCATTACAGACATAATTATGAATATGCTTTACTACATAGACAACCCATTTTTAACAAAGAAAAAAATCCAGCCAATTGGGCGACGGGACCATTCCAACTTCAAAATGTTGACATTTGATATAGTTGTTAACAATTTTGAACACAACGTCTACAGTGGCCAAAGAATCCAGAAAAACGCAATTACAGATATTATTAAATTTGCATTTTTATTGACTAACGTTTCGAAGGATTTCCCTTCATCCTCAGAGTACTGTTACAAAAAAGAAAAAGAAGAAAATTACAATAATGAATTTGAATTTTGCTCCTTTTTCTTTTTTTATAACAGTCATCTGAGTACATCCTCCGAAACGTTAGTCAATAAATGCAAATTTAATATCTGTAATTGCGTTTTTCCGGATCCTTTGGCCACTGTAGATGTTGTCTTGAAAACTGTTAACAACTATATCAAATGTCAACATTTTGAAGTTGGAATGGTCCCGTCGCCCAATTGGCTGGAATTTTTTCTTTGATAAAATATAAGCTTTCTGTATAGTAAAGCATATAAGATATAATTTCAACGGCGTACTATGCGCTTTATTTCTATGATCCTTTCCTCGTCTAAGCTTCGATCTGAACACAACTAAGTATGTGGATCTTTGTTTCGGGACGATCGCATGCTTGTTTTTCCCCAATGTTTTTTCCCTGCGAAAAGTAGGTATAGCTTCAAAATAAAAATGTTAACAACTTTTCAATTAGATCAATACAGTTTATCAGAATGTCTAGACAGAATAGGAAAAAAGCCAACTATGAGTATGTCCGTTTTTGGGTCCTTGAGTTTAGAATCGAATGATTAGATATGATGTGACATACGGTCAAAGTGTTGCCCTCCATTCAGCAAGTTAAGTTTTATAGAATAGCTGTGTGTCGATTTGTTTGTTCCGAGTTAATAAAGTTTAACTTAACTTGTCTTGACATATATTTTATTTAAAAAAGTTTTTATTCTCGTAAAATATTAAATTTCCCAAAATAAAATATTATCTAAAAGGAACGTTGGCCTCGACAAATTCGGTTATAAATTTTGTTTATTTACTTCTATACTAAATTTATATTTTCATAATAAACGTTACATATACGAGTTGTTCCAAAAACTACGGAATAAATATGTAGTCTCGCATAGTACCTACATAGTTAAATATTTTGAATATTTTGGGGTGAAGTTTATTTAGGGTCACTTGAAACTTGCAAAACCAACTAAGTATTAAATACTAGTCTTTATCCGCGGCTTCACTCGCGTTAATGTCGCCTCGGACAAAAGCCTTTCTTCATTGCAAAGAATAATTGGATTCGAGGCACATTTGGCTTTCTGATAAAACCAAATTAAGTTCTGGAATCAACAGTGTGTCGAAGACCTGGAGATGATTTGCCACCTGTAATGTTTTTGCACAGTAACCACTTGATCCAAGTGTGTAGACTTTCACAGTTGACGTTCCAAATCTTCTTGGCTTCCGGGCTTATAGACAGTGGTCGACTGGTATTTCTACCTGACGTTTCATATAGAACTTCAATAGACCGTCTTTGATAATATCTACCGCAATACATAATATTATCGATCAATAAAAATATTTGTTGTAGATGATACGTCAGGTAGAAATACCAATCAACCATCTGACGCCCACACAGAGCTGTACAGATTTTACAAGCAGCAAATCTTTCTTGAAGTACTCGCTCACGCCCATATCAAATGGTTTCAAGCTTAGTCAAGACAAACGGACGGACAAGACGAAATTATAAGGGTTCAGTTTTTTGCCACTTGGCTACAGAACACAAAAACTTGACTGGTGCCTCAATTTTGACTAAATGTTTTAGTATACTGAAAATTGAAATTTTACACTACACAATACAGAAGTGAAACTTCTAGTCTGTCGACTGTACACGCATTCCCGATCGGGTCGAAAGGATCCTGTGGTTTCGCGGATTTCTCTTTGTTACATGCGCACTGAGTCCCTTGGCCCTTAGACGTTCTTTCGTTGAACGCAGTTTCTAAAGGTCGTTGCACACGAGGCTTGAAACACTGCTTAGAGATCTGCTGGCCGGTAGGCTGGGTGCGAAGCTGGAAATGACGTCACTACGGGCTCGTCTGCTAGCTCACAAGATAGGTTTTAAAATTAGAACAGGGGCTATTTTCCTTGCTAAGTCCGCTGAATCAGGAAGCAGTATCTTGTCACGTGGGCGACTTGAATAAACCACCACAATCCAACATGGCGTCATTCCGCTCAGAGTCAGTTTATATTTGCATTGTCACTGCGCGCGTACCAGATTTATTCACAAAACTAGCTTGAAAAGACGTCTCGTGTGAAGCGTGCACATAACAGCAATGAAGAAAACCAGCGCTAGTAGAAAACTAGTAGGTAAATCTAGCAGCGTTTCTAGCCTCTAGCGGCCTTAAGGTACCTGTAACAATCGCTGCAGCAATGCCTCTTCCTAGAGTCTCATTCAACGGCGCAGAATATCAAGATTTACTAAAAATGTCTGGACCGTCCAGAATTTTAGATTATGGAAACCAAAACATGGGGGAAACATTTTTTAAAGACAATAAAATTATTTCTGCAGCATTTACTGCTGTCGTTGGCTTCAGTATGAACTCATTTTTCAACAAATGTCACTTACTGCCCTTTGCGTTTTTAGGGCAGAATAGTGGGTGAGCACTGAGCAGCGTTACGTAAATAAACTCTACCGTGTGTATATTTTCACTTTAAAAATGATGGCAATCTGTTTTGAAGCACTCCGAATAAGAAACGGTATACAGTTTTCCTGTTTTGAGCCTCCGCTTATTTTTATACAGACTTAAGTGGATTTTGTAAATGAAATGCGATAACATTGTTTCACAGATTTTCTAATAATGTTATCGATTTATAATGTGTATAATTGTTATCATTATCATATCAGTTTTACAGTGCATGACGCTCAATGATCCTTTCCTGGTTCACATGAACGGAGACACCATGTCTACCAAATAATTGAGATAAGTTTTTTTTGGTGTTTAATATATTGCAGTGAATTAGTCAACAAAATATTATCATTTTCATACTTTTACGTTATACATTTCTTTCGTTTTACCTTACGCACTAGTGCGAAATGGACCATTTTACTATCGCTGTACGGACATGAAATGAATTATTTCAAAGGGGGTTGTGCAAGAATATTATTACAAGCTTTTATTTAACTTGCAATGTTCATGTTAGTTTGTTTAGGTCAAATCTAGTAACCTGAATTAGAATCACTTCCCATTATCCGATTGAGTTGAAATTTTGCATACGTACTGTAACGCCTCGAGTTACACTTATCGCTAGTTCTTGAGAAGGCCACGGCTAGGTAGGGGCGCGAGGGGCGTGGGTAAGGAGATAAAATATTAAGGCTAACCCGTTGTTTGGAAAAGGCCCTCCATGGGGCGTTAGAATCCGACCATCAACGACTCTAACCAATAAAATTGTTTAGCGATTTTTGCCTCAGTAAGATACACACAAACAAAAACACACAACGCCATAATAATAAATTAAATAAATAACAACTTTCTGCTACCAAAAATAGATGCTCTGGTGTTATACAACCAGTGTGGACCTAACCGACTGAGATAAGGAAGGGCGCCAGGACCTAAAAAGGGGCCACACAGGGTTGTCCAAGGAGTCCACCTCAGGACTTTAGAGACGACCAAGGTAGGCTGCAGGAAAAATTAAAACCTTTACAGCCAAAATTAAGCCTAAACAACACGCGGCCCAAACCGCGCCACAACAAATAAATGAAACACGGAATGTGGAAGATCTTCGGTACGAGAGTCCACAGCGTGAAAATTAACAACTCAAAATAACCACAATTATAACCACTCGCTAAACGAATGGCGAAAAACCAACACAAATAACCAATTTGTTTACAACCAAGGCAACCAAAATCAAATCGCTAAAATAACGATTGTAATCCAACAGACCACAACCAATGCAAACCAAATTATCCAATAAATATCCGAACTGAAATCCGCAAATGATACGATACAAATTCGTAATCCAAATGCACAACAAAAATTCTCAAATAAATTCGAGACCTAAATTCTAAAATTCAAACTTTAGGTAGACAACACCAAAATAATCGCATATATACCCAAATGGTGAACTAAAATAGTTCACTTCAACACCAATCGAATTCAAAGTGGGATCCAAGATTTCATAAATCCTCATAATGTGAGCGAAATCACATATCCACTAGAATTCTCAATTGACATGACCAACATACGCGACACTTAATTTGTCACCTACAACCAAAATTCCTCAACTCAAATGTCTCAATCCTTTAAGGGGAGGGTAAGGTAACAAATTTGTTTTTCTTTTCTTTTTTTATTCTATTTTCTGAATGAAGAACCTTTCAGAAATATTGTGTAAAAATTTGAGACGGATCGGAACAAAACTAATGAAGATACACTAGTTTAAGCAACCGTGCCTCAAACATGACTCAGCGCACCAGAAATTTCTTGCCCGGTCCGAGCGCGCTATTGTTACCTGGAAGAAAGCAGAATTCGTCGGAGACAGAAGCAAAAAGATGCTTTAGAATTAGACATTATGGATAATGACAACATCCTTTATGGACCTGGAATCGATGATTCAGTGTGAGGTAAACCGATAAAACTCGATGATGCATTTTATTCTAAACTTTTTGGTGTTAAACTTTAAAACGTTTTTCCCACATCCCACGTTCTTAAAGTCGGTGCCCCTCATAATTTCAAAACTACTGCACCGATTCTTTTGAAATTTTAAACACTACTTCTGTACATAATTTACGAGGTAACGCTGGAGAGTTTTTTTCAAAGTTGTCAATATTTTTTATTTTATAATAACAAATTGTCCGATTTTATTTTGCAAAAATTGCGTTTTTCACTTCAAAGTGTTCCCAAAAATTACAAAATCGAAAAACCTTTCTAGCGTTACATGGGGTTGGCGATTATGTAACGACAAAAATTTCCTTTTTGATTTCAGATGATCCAGCACCGAGCTATGAGGGGCACCGCAATTCTACTTTTTTCTGAGACGCTTCCAAATAACTGCTACCATTGCCGCATTTTTCAATATTTTTACATAATAATTTTTTAAAATATTCTTCAGATGTTATACTTTGATGTACTATTGATTTTAATAAATAGATTTTAACTGTGTTGGGGAAAAAAATTCACAAAAATGTGCCTTTTTTGTACGAATTAACCTTACCTTAATAAAAAATAAACATTTTCAAAAATATGCTTTTATTTAAATGCTCTAAAAAGAAGAAAATAATCTTTCAACTAAATCAAATCCAACCATTCATAAGATTACACAATTTATATGATATAGAAGCTTGTCGCGAGATTTTTCTGTGTAAATAAACAAGAATAGGATATATAACTTGATCTTGACAAAGGTAATTCTAAGAAAAATTGTATGTATTTCATAAAATAAATGTACACAGGAAAATCTCGCGACAAGCTTTTATATCATATAAATTGTTTAATGTAAAAAATGGTTAAATTTGGTTTAATTCAAAGTTTATTGCCTTCTTTTTATACCATTTAAATAAAAGAATAAAAGCTTGTTTTTAAAAATGTTTTTTACTATTAAGTTTATTTTATAACTATCGCCGAGCTGACCCAACGTAATGAGATATAGCTTAAAAATCTTCAAAATTTGTTTCTCTACTTATACTCGTTGAAATCGCACGGAAATCGGTTGAACAGTTTTCGTGATTCTATCGCGTTCAACAACCAGACGCTGCCATTTACTTATATAATACGACCCTCGTTTAACTAAAACTGAAATAACTAATGAACCGCTGAACCAATTTTTATTCAAATTAATGAAATATTCTATTCTGTAGTGAAAGTTTAATCGAGAACGGTCCACCACTTTTCGAGTTTACACGCACCGTACGCTAAAATTTTGTTAATAGTCAAGTTACTCGCGACCTCACACCCGTTGAAATCGGTTTTTATAACTGGATCGATACCGAATAAAAAATACTCCCTATTTCAAGTTTAAGGATAAGATGTTCGTCATAGCAAACATTAACGCGAATGATATAATATTGAATGAAAAAAATGAATTTTAAAAAGTTAGTAACATTTTTAACATGTTTTTTATTTGAAGTTCTGGAAAAAAGACTACAACCTGACAGTATTTCCTGGAAACGTATCAACTCCTAGAAAATTTAAATCGTCTTCACAAGTATATATGAAAAATTACAACAATGATGCAATCATTTTGTTCTCGTCGCTTTTTTGTTTCAGGAATTTTCATCTTCTTGAATGCTTTTAGAAAGCCAACGGTAGCAAAGTCAAGACCTATATAATTTTAAAAAATACGTTATTCTATACTGAAAAATTGTACTGAAAGCACTTGAGTCAGCACGAAAAAACCGTAAAACGAAATCGAGAATATCTTTGACTCCGTTTTATCATCATGAAAATGTAGTGTATGTTTCGATGGTAATATATTTAAAAAGTGGAATGCATGAGTGTGCGTTGCCGTACTAAGAAAAAAAGCAGTTATTAAAGTGAAAAGAATATTCAGATAATGCCTAAACGTGTATTGAATTGTTCACGACCAAATTGTTGAGGCAGTCTTCAGATCAGAGACGTAACTAGGCAGGGGCACGTGTCTGAATTCAGACAGAAGGGGTGCCTCAGAAAGGCCCCAGAAAGATCGAAATCATTCGCATTATGTAGTAACAAAGACCCCCCCTGCAGGCGACGACAAATTATTTCGTGAGACAACACTCGGCTCGTCATTCTAACAATGACACACAGATTGTTGTAGGATAACAATCGACTTGTTGTTCTAACAATGATACACGAATTGTTGTGGGACAACAATCGGCTTGATTATTCAAACAACGACAATATGAGTAGGTAAAAAGGGCTTTGTTGCCAAATTCCAGACAACAATGAATGCACGGAAAAGAAAGAACTATCCAGCGCATATATTATATCCCACCGTAATAGGTCAGTGGACAGGCAGTCACACACTATGCTTCATCGAGTTAACAATCTACAAATAGCTGACATAAATTGAGAGCCAGTATCGTGAACAGAACTGTGGTAACTGCTGAGATAAATAGATAAATGAACTCTGTAAATAAACAGTGCGCGAAATAAATGGTGCGGAGTGGTTAATAGACCATTGACTTCAATTATATAAATCTAGTTTAACATAAATAGTCTCTTGTATATAGTCATATAGTGTTTAGTGTACATAAATAGTGACTTTGTATTCTTTATTACTTATTCTTTTATTTTATTAGTTAGAATTTGTTATTTTGTGTTTCTGTTCCGTTATAGAGGAAGTGTTTTTAGTTTGTTTGTTTATTTGTTTTGTTAACGTTTCACTATTGTAAATAAATATTTTCCCCCACGAACAAGAACAGTTTTGTTACAATATTTAAAAAAAAACCGGACGCTTTTCAACAACTTTTTGAGAACCTGTCCGAAAATAGCAGCCCACCTCCCTACTTCCGTCCTAACAACATAGTAGCTAAAAAATGAACAAAAAAATACACTTCATTTTAAACTTAATCGTAGAAATCAGTTACCTAGCTAAAAATATTTTAGCTCTTTCTAAAATTTGCATTTCTGGTTGTATTACTGGTTAAAACAATTATTTTGGAGAAATAAGCATCTTTATTTAATTAATAAAATTTAGTGCAGGGGACCCAGTGATGAGACCTAGCCCAGGGCCCCAAAAAAGTTATAGTTCGGCCTTGTTCCAGACTTACATGCTTTGCTTGATACCACACCAAAATTTGAATAAATCGCCAAGCAGTCAGCAAAACGGCGAAATTTCATAACTGCTCATGAGCGTGGTTAGCTAGGGCCTAGGCAACACAACATAGAACAGAGAAATACTTGTCTCAAAATTCATTTTGCAACGGTGTTTGAACGATTTGCGATTGAAAACGTCTGTTCGAGCGGTTAGCAGAGACTGCTCGAGCGGTGCATGTATGTTTCAGTCTAGTGATCCATGAAATGAAATAGATATTTTAATACACTATTTTGTCGATAACGTTCGGCAATGTTTCTTTTTTTTTTAAATATTAGTCTATAAAGTAACGTTATGCGTATGCTTGTTTTCTTATGATAGCAGAATAAGTTGGGGGACAACAACGCCTTTCAACTCGAATGCTATAAGATGACGTATTTATCCATAAAAACTGGTGAGAAGAGCTCCATTGTCACATTATCGCAAGCTGCCACCAGAAAAAAGCAAAGTTAGCGCGCGCACTCACTTCACAGAAATGTTGCATACATATAAATTATTTCAAGTCTGCAGAATATTTTCCCTGCGTTTTTAAATTTATTATACGTGATACATAAATAGCAAGTATTTACACCTACTTTTTTTTGTCACAAAAAATATCTAATTTATACAAATGTATTTTTTTTTAATTTGAACCAATGAAAGTTATAAATTATATTGAAAAAAACACAGAAAATTCGGATAATTCATGTTCGAATTATTGATAAAATAATACAACACAAAGGCAGAGTTTCAGATTCTTATACTGCGCGTCATTAGGCTTCGCCTCGGGCATCATGACGCGCAGTTCAAGGCTCTCAAACTTTCTGACTGTGTGATGTAGGTATACTATTTTTTATACCTCGGTCGAAAGTACGTACTTCCGGTACGAATTTTCAGACAGAAAGTTTGGCGTGCGTGTAATCCCACCAGTGCATAAATGATAGATTTTTTGCCTTAAAACTGATGCTGGAAGTACGTACATATACTTTCGAGCGAGTTATAAAGAACAAATAATTTTCATGCCACCTTCCCATCCATTAAAAAGTACCATAATATTTTTTGATCCAATTTAGATTCACGTCTGTCTTCGGGTTGTCTAAAAACATTTAACCAAATGATGAAAAATATGAAAACTATTTTCAACTCATGTATTTCCAACACCATCCATTTTCAACTGATTTTACTCACATATTTTCAAGTTGTTAGTCCCTATTTTTCACGCAGTGTCGCCCTCATAGGGACTTTCAGTAGTGACGGGTTTTCTGTACGTAGAGAACGACTAGTGATTATAAATTCTTATTTTATTACTTAGTTGTTTTTTCTGTTACGGTATTGCTTTATTTTATTTTACAAAAGAAGTACTATTAGTGTGTGCGTTGTTATCTGTTTGTGAACGTGTTTTATAAGTATAAATAAATATTCTCCACCTCAGAAAGAACAGTTTTGTTACAATATTATGGTTCTGCAATCTGCGGACGGGCCCAATTGATTATTAGATATCGATTGAAAAATATAGCCTGTAGGTATCTACGATTCTGGACATATAACGTATTTTAACAATAGCGAAGTTCATGTTCGGGTTGTTTCGTAATTTGTATAGGTACCATAGTGAATGGATACTTTTTACATAACATGTAATATGAATCATATTATGCGCATACACATGTTAACTGTAACATTACCAACCCCTTCGAGCAATCACTCGTGTGACAGAAGCAATACACACAGTTGGCAGTATTGGCTGTTACGTCACATGTGTCAGCTCGGCTTATCGGACGTAACGAGCGCAGCGTACAAAGTTTATGGCCGGGGATTTTGTCCATATGTGTGTGTGTATACGTATGGTCTATGTGTGTATGTTGTTCAACGTAGATAACGTTACTTTATAGCTGTAGTGCGTTCAGTGACTTATGTGACTCTTTTAAAGGCCAGTCCAGTTCTATGGTTGAGTATGCAGATCGGGAACCTTAATGGTGGGGATGTTCTGTTTTGGATATGTTACGGTAAATGTAAACTCTTGGGAAATGTACACTTTTACCGTAAAATGTGTCGGAGAATGTGTACATTAAATGTAGATATTGTGGCAAATGTACACATTCTCCGGCACATTTTACGGTAAAAATGTACATTTCCCAAGAGTTTACATTTACCGTAACAGATACACCGTTTAAAGTAAAACGTCGTCCCATAAAACGTTGTCTCATAAAAGTGTCGCACCAATTGCACGGTTTTACTCCCAACTAAAATCGCAATTAATAGTTTCACATTAAAAAATCTTACATAGTAGCTATTATTTAAATCTACAAAAAATTATAAAAGTGTGGGTTGTGATTATTAAACTATCAGAGTTCACAACCCGCGTTTTTATTGTGATCCTAAATTATTTTTCCCTATCTAATACCTATTATTAACTGTATCTATAACAACAGAAAAAATTAATGGTAAAAAGCATTTTTAAAAATAAGCTTCAATTTAGTTATTAGGCATTATGCCTGAGTTGAAGCCGAGGTCATCATGGCGCGAAGGGGCAAGGTATCAAACTTTCGGCCAGTGTGGTGTGGTGTGGAGGTATTTTCATACCTCGGTCGTAAGCACGCTTATTAAATACATTAAAAACATAAAAAAACACAGATAAATTCTAAGCAAGAAGCTTTGAGGTTATACGTAAAAACACGAGTGACAGCTTTGCATCCGGACGAAAGCCGAACCAGTCAGTTAGTTATTATAATGTTGCATTGTCCTCGGAATTACATACGTATGCAAAATTTCAGCTCAATCAGAAACCGGGAAGCGGGTTAAATTTAAATTGCAATATTTGATTTCAGATAGACAGACACTGGGACAGGTGAAACTAAATAAAGACTTGTAAAAAGGGACAATAATAATACCATCTACCTCGGTTTTACCAAAACGAAGGTTTTGACAAACTATCCGGGGGTATTCGGAGCGGTGTCTTCAAAACTGGGGACACCCCCACCTTTTAAAAACCTGGCTAGTTTTCGACCGTATCATATTTGTCACATACCGACGCGATAAAACGTTGCTTTAAAAAATTTCCGTGTTTTCAAATGTAGCAATCACAGAACAGTAATAGTACTGTTCTGTGGTCACAAAAACGACGACAAAAAATTCAATGCATAATCGCGCTATGTAAGAATTCCGTGTGATTGGTCTGTCATTAAGATACTAATATTTGATTGGTCCGTTCGACATAAAAAAATGACTTCAGTATAAAGTAGTGTTGATCCAATAGAATATTAAGATGAAGGAAGATTTTGGTTGAGGATCATAAAATAAGCTTTACCAGTGTTTCGCTAGTGGCCAACGTTTCGAAAAATGTATTTTCATCTTCAGGGCATCAAGCTGGTCAAGTGGTGGTAAATTGTTCTAACAGTATACATGATCATAATTATTATGAGTTAATATAATTTTAAACATATCTTATTATAAAAAAATTTATTAAAAAATGTATTCAATTTTTATAAAATTGTTTTATAAAATATTTATCTATGAATTTAATATAACCAAATTTAAGAACTTTCTGTGTACCTACTTTTATTTGATTTGATTTTTCGAAACGTTGGCCACTAGCGAAACACCGGTAAAGCTTATTTTATGATCCTCAACCAAAACCTTCCTTCATCATAAAAACTGAGATAGATTATAATAATTAATCTGGGATTTTTAAGTTAATCATTAAAGTTTTATCCTCGCACTGTCAACTATCTGAACCTACTATATTTGGAACACAATATACTATGTACTTAAAGAGTAATCAACACGTAAATCGAATTTACATAAATGCGTTGAAGTAGTCAACATTGTCACTTATTACAGCTAAAATAGTAATAATAATTAATTTAATTACTTACCCCGAATATTGTGAAGTGGATGATAAAATCCTGTAAAAGAAAACAAAAATCATTCTTAAGGTAGTACGAGCGCCAAGGCAACTTTAAACAAAAGGCTTGATTTTTTTTATATTTCGGTAGATGGATGATATGTTTTCATTAATTTCTCCAAAAATAGTCGGTGGAAATTAAAAAAAAACTATTTAAGTTAAAGTTAAAACCTTAATAAATTATTGAAAGCAAAAAAAACCCGTTGTGCCCGACTAATTAAAAAGATATTTAATCTTTTTAATTAAATATCTTTTTAATTAGTCGGGCACAACGGTTTTTTTTTGCTTTCAATAATTTATTAAGGTTTTAACTTTAATTTAAATAGTTTTTTTTTTTTAATTTCCACCGACTAGTTTTGGAGAAATCAATGAAAACATATCATCCATCCACTGTTTTACCATAGCCAATGTTAAATATGCCTACTTTTGAAGTCATTTATTTATTTAAATAGTCGGGCAAACCCCCTAAAATTTTCAGAATTGGTTTAGACTTAGTGCAACTTCATATAAAAAAAGAATCAAGCCTTTTATTTAAAATTGCCTTGGTGCTCGTACTACCTTAAACAGTTTAAATAATTGTTTATGTAATTAGATTGTAAAGCATTATTTTATGAACGAGCTGTGACATTATGTTAAAACGAGGGACCCGCGAGTTTTAACAGCCACATCATACTACACATATTCTGGCGGTATAGGTTCGGCCATATTAGAATCTATATGGGTTGTTTAAGAAGACTTCGCCTATTCCGCTGTCTCTGCCGCTCATATGGGTTATAAGGGTAACTAACAGAGAAATTACTATTGGATTGGTAAAATCGCATCTCTTTTGTTTTAATTTACACACTAGTGCGAAATGAGTCCTTTTGCTACCGCTATACTGACATGAAAAGCAGCTATTATCAGGGATGCGTCACAAAAAGCGCAAAAATTGCCGTTAATGTTAATTTAAATTCAAACTAATATTTATGTACTTTTTTAACGTGTTTATATTAAAAATTAATAAAAATACAATAGACTTTTAAGGGGACTGTTTCCTCAGATTGTAAAACATGCTCTCAAAAAACCAGCCCCGGATCTAGGGGGGAGGGCAAACCCGGGCACCCGCCTTAGGGTTGCAGTTTCAGGGGGCGCCAAAATCATAATATAATATGGTTGAAAACCACACCCAATCTGTCCTTTTTCCGATTTACTCAAAATTAAAGGGTTCTTATTGTCCCGTTCACGAACAATGCCAATCATTAAATATTTGTGAGTTTTCACTTTGACGGACAGACCGGCTTAAACCGTCATAAACAAAACTTCAAAAGTTTGACACGACGGCTGAAGCCGTCGTATACTACGGAACGTTTTATAGCCAGACGGGTGTGTAGCAGTCTATTTTCTAGTGTAGAATACATACCCTGTGTGCTCTGTGTCACCGTACATCTACTAAGGCAATATTGTCACAACATAACTTATAAAAGTAATTCAATTTCAAACATATGAATAAAACTATACCGGAAAATCTTAAATACACGGGTACAGAACTAAATAATAACCCTGTATGTAGAGACGTCATTTTCGTGACTGCTGAATTACAGTTCCTAAATTTTAATCCGAAAAGTTATTAAAAATTAATATTGATAAGTCATTTTTTTTCAAGTGGGAAAAATCTCTCGTACGGTAGGGATCAAACAATTTTAAAACACATAAAAACGACAGCAAAAAAACTGTTTTTGACAGAAAACGACGTACCCGGTGCAAAATTAAAATTTTCAATCGTCAAAGACAATAATGCGGTAACGTTGGCTATCCAGTCGTAATTTAATTACAGGAAGAAAAAAATGGTTTGATTGACAGGTATTGCAAGTCAGACATAATTATTTTATAGCGGCATATTGAAATGTATTATATCAAAATTTCTAAATAATTATAGGTTTGAAACTTATTTACTTATTTCAGAGCAAAAAAGAATCAAATATATTTGCTAACTAAAAAAGTCAAGTAATAATTATTAATGAATTTTAATCTATTTAAAATAGAGGTTATATTTTTCAATTAATATGCATTTATCAAATTAGTTTACTACTACTTAATTATGGCCTAAAAATTATTTAATAGTTTTAAACAAACGTACAGATGGATATTTTGGTATTTTTTCTTTTGCGGCAATTCTCGATTATGATTACATCTGACCTCATAAGGTCACATTTCACAAATGGTTTTCCATTGGATATCGCTTATTCGAAAGACAACTAGCGTTACAATAATGTTTTCTTGGCTTGGTTACTATTTTTTTTATTTATTTTTTTGTTAATAATTTATAATAATAAATTTTTTTCACTGAGATAGCACGCTGCTAAATGCGAAATATATAATATTTGTCCACATGTATTGCCTATCGTGGCTAATCGGAGGCACTGCTGTCAGGAAAAAGGCACATTGGTGCTAGGTTCAAACATGCGCTATCTGATCAAGGACAAGTTGTTGGAGGTGAGGAAACGCCTTTAATTTATTATTTACTGCCATCTGTAAGCGAGTTCCCTAATTTCTCTAATCTAGTACCGCGGTTGTATTCCTTTCTTCTTACCCCCATCACAACTCCCGTCACGTTTTTTCCATATCCAATCGCAATTAATGCTATACCCACCGAAGTTTCACTTCAAAAACAAACTGTAATTCTTTATATATTAGTATAGATAACGTTTAATATCCCAATTACAGGAACGAGGAGGTATGTATGATGCAACCGCAAGTAAGTTTGTGCGACATGAAATACAAGGACAACGGTAATTGCCTACATTATCCTATGAGCTGTATATAATAGCTATGAATCATACAATATGTGGAACATTGTTATTAAAAACGGGTAATCGATTTTTAACAAATTCCTTTCTACTCCTTTCATGGAAAAACAAATGACTGTGTAAAGAAAGTTCAAATATTAAAATTTCTTTGAAATAACATTCATTAAAAAACAGTGTCACTGTTAATAAAATATTTTTTTTAATGTTTTTGTTTTTTGATGGCTGTTACCCAGCTAGTGATGTGGGGAGGACAAGTTTCCATCATTTTTTTTTCGGAAGAATTTCAGTATAAAAAGACAATTTTTTTGTATTTTTTTATAGGGCATATTTTCTTTTATTAGTTAATTTCTGTATTATTTAAACAAAAACTACAGGTTATGATTCTAATTTTGTAATCCACATGAATAAAGTTAAGTTTTACTTAAGATTTGTTATATTGTTTAATTTGGAACTCATAACAAATTCATTCTATTTCATAATAGAGCACTCAGAAAATGAATAACTACCCATTTCTCTTGTTATTTATAAACAAAGTTATGAGGTAATGGCAGAGGCCAGAAGATGGCACCACTGTACTGGCTGCTGCAGTTATAAAGGGAATTCTCCTCATGTAAACAGCACTAGATTTGGATAACAAAAAATTCATTCAGCTCTCTTTCAGGAATAATTATTGTTTTTTGTTGGAAAGGGAAAACTCAAAAGGGCATCACATCCAGAGTTATCCCAGTTTTGTTTACTTGTAGTATCTAGTGAACGAGATTTTAATTTTACAGTATGTACCTTTTTAATTTAGTGGCTTGGAAAATTTCCAGAAAATTTTCTGTTTCTCAATTTTCCGAAAAACCAACAGCTCTGTACCTAGCCCTCTTTATTAGAAGCGTGAGGCTATAATATAGCAATTTCTTATTCGTTTATGTAGGTACAACAAAGTCTGATTAGAACCGGTTCAGTAGTTTTCGAGTTAACACGGAACAGACAAACAGACAAAATTCTGAAAATGACTAATTTGTAGTTTTTAATAAGAACGTCTGGTTAATTTTACACTAAAAACAGTAATTGATTAGTATAAAAAAAAAAAAATACCTAGTCAAGTTTTTTTTTATTAAAAAAATAGTCCTTTTTTAAGGCTAAATGTCCGGCTAATTATAATTACGAGTCCGGCTTTTCTATTTTTGGGCCTGGCAAACCTAGTCGTGAATATTCTATACACACTACACGGGCTGTGCATTATACAGAGTGATCCGCTACAGTAGGATACTACTGTTCAATAAAAAAACTTAGGCAATTAAGATTTTATTGATTTCCTGAAATTATTCAGAGTTTAGTGAGAATTCTGTTATTTATTTTAAGCGTTGTACTACGTAAAAAGTCTAATTGTTTTTTGTTTATCTGAATATGTTCATTTTTATAGAAATGATAATAAAGGAAAACAATAAACAATACTGTATTGTTTAAATTGCTAAATAAATTACAAAATGTCATCAGAAAATAATAATCTATAATAAGCGCTCTAAAAATAATTTATAAAAATAAATAATCCACTGAATTATGAAATTAACTATATACGCATAAGAAAACCTAATTTAGGATAAATCTGACAGATTTTTCTTATTTTAAAAAAAATATCAATTTCCCCTACTGAAACTGCATCTATTAATTGAAACTACTGTTTTTAAAAACTATATCCAGTGATTTGTGACCGAAGACAGGCCACATGCTTTTTTCTAATCATTTTATGAGTCACAAAAAACTCAAAATCGAATTTATGCACGCTCTGCACATTCAAAACTGGTCGTTTAAAAGTCAATAAACAAAAAACAAGAACAATAATTGGGTGCGTGTACTAACTTATGTACGCGCATTATACTTCTTAGGAGTGATTAAAAATAATTTTTAATTCAGATTAAAATAATTTATTGAAATAAAATAATAAAATGACTGGAGTGAGATAAACATAAATACGCATGCCAACATCATACTCTATCCACCTCAGTCAGTGAACTAAAAAAATAACGATATATGGCAAAGGTGCGTCCACTAGTGTCTCTACCTCTACTTTGTCGGTAGCCTCTATTCCGCTGAAAAAAATTTTCGGCAAGAAACTTCATCCTATCTCGCATTTTTTTATTACGACGCGCTGAAAAAATCTTACTTTAGAATGTAAATAAATTATTTAGTACGTCCGGCTTTGGCCGAAGTCTAATGTTTCGCCAAAAGTTCAATTTTTTGCCGAACGTGACCGAAGATCCGGTTCCACTCTACAATAAACGTTCAAAGAGCGATCGTAAAAGTTATACAACTTAACACAAATAATAGTAAATGTAGAAAGTTTGAAAAAATATTCTCACGGACAAAGTGGTGGATTCCATGTCAGACGTGAGATTATTACGAACTATCATCATCGCACTGAAAACTGTCATGCACACACACATATACATGCAATAATGACGTCATTAGATACAGGAACAGATTAAGGGAAAAGCGATTAACATGGCGCGTGTGTCCCACGTAAATGGATTATGGGTAATGCTTCTATATACATAGTCAATGGACTATGCAATAATGTACAGTACTTCCAACGAAAAATGAAAGCTCGTAATTTAGCGTCTATCATAAAATGGTGATCAGTGGTGGGTCATCGAGGTTGGAAAAAGAGGAGTCATTTGCAAATCGTTACTTCCGAAGAGTTTGACAGACATTTTATGCTGGGTTGCAGAGAGTATTGTCCAAAAATCTAATTTGACAATGACCTTAGATTGTGAACATACATAGTTCTCCACATGAAGAGCAGTGCCGGATTAACGTATAAGCAAATTAAGCAATTGCTTAGAGCATCACGTCTCAGGGGGCACCAAGAAGCACCACTCAGAAATGAAAAAGTACCTCACTAAACCGTGTCAACAATTTTTTTTTCTTTTTGTCATGTTCTCAAAAAATTTATTTACTGATATAAAACTGTCTTTAGAAGTATAAAAGTTAAAAATAAATACTAATTTATTTTTGAAAATGAAAACGAAAAAACATTTTTTCAATTAGTTCAATTTTTCTAGTTTTAAAGTTTTGAAACTTTTTTTCTATTAATTGTATAAAAATGCCTAAGTCCGATTTTATAGACAGCCAAATTTTTAATGGGAGCATTGAATTTATAATTCAATTTTTTTCTTAAAAATCTATGCTTTTTAACTTTTTTCCATTAATTTGAATTTTTTTATAAACTGAACATATTAGAGATGGGGCCCATAAGCAAGAAATGCTTAGGGCATCAAGGAGGCTTAATCCGGCACTGATGAAGAGCATAGTATAATTTCAAATCGGTCCTGTTCGAAAAATAATTGATCGATTGAATTTATTTTTTTTAACTGCGTATAACATGTAAGGATCTTTTTTTGTAGTTTCTTGAACTTCAAGGTCAAACTGAAATATTAATTTCGCACATCCCCCTATAAAATAGTTGCTTTTCATGCCTGTATAGCAGTAATAAAGTGGTCCATTTCACACTAGTGCATAAAGTAAAACGAAAACTTACCAATCTACAATGATTTCCAAAACTTGTGCTGATATTAACAATTTTCCGTTTTAGTGTAAACAGACTATTTCACTGTTGAATAATTGTGTAAATAATAGATTTCACTCTATCGGTAAATGCAATGAACATACAGGTTTAGTTTTTTTTTCTTTACCTCCACCATAAACAGAAAACTTATTTGTTCGATGTACACCCGAGAGAATGGGGTATAGAAAAGTATACACGAGACTGAAAGCTGTTGTAAATAAACAATAAAGGTGGATATTCTTAACTCACTGAATTACTGACCAAACTACTCCTTCACCAAAGGAAATAACAACAAAAATAAAAAAACGTTTTAAAAATGGATCCTCTTTTAAGCATAAGTTGATAAGCGATCATGTTCAAGTCAATGAAATCTTGCTCTAACAAGACCAGGAGAGCAGGAAGACTGTCAATACTTTAACAGCGACCATGTTTGCTCTTTAAAGATCAGGAGAGCAGGAATTAGACTGTATATAATTTAACAGCGAAGATGTTTACCCCAATGAATTTTTGCTGTAACAAGATTAGGAGATCAGGAAGACTGTAGATACTTTAACAGTGACCATGTTCAACTCTATGAATTTTTGCTCTAAGAAGATCAGGAGAACAGGAAGACTGTAAACAATTCATCAGCAATCATGTTCAATTCTAAGAATATTTGCTCTAACAAGATCAGGAGAGCAGGAAGACTGTATATACTTTAACAGCGAACATGTTCAACTCAATGAATTTTTGCTCTAACAAGATAAGGAGAGCAAGAAGACTGTAGATACTTTAACAGCGATCATGTTCAACTCAATGAATTTTTGCTCTAGAAAGATTAGGAGAGCAGGAAAACAGTAGATAATTTATCAGCGACCATGTTCGACTTAATGAATTTTCGCTCTAAAAAGATCAGCAGAGCAGGAAGACTGTAGACAATTTAACAGCAAAGATGTTCACCTCAATGAATTTTTGCTCTAACAAAATCAGGAGAGCAGGAAAACTAGACAATTTAACAGCGAAGATGTTTTCCTCAATGAATGTTTGCTGTAACAAGATCAGGACATCGCGAAGACTGCAGACACTTTACAAGTGACCATGTTTAACTCCATAAATTTTTGCTCTAACAAGACCAGGAGAGCAGGAAGGCTGTAGACAATTTATCAGCAATCATGTTCAATTTAATGAGTTTTTGCTCTATAAAGATCAGGAAAGCAGGAAGACTAGACAATTTATTAACGGCGATCATGTTCAACTCAATGAATTTTTGTTCTCACAAGATCAGGAGAGCAGGAACACTGTGGACGATTAATCAACGATTATGTTCAACTCTATGAATTTTTGCTCTAACAAGATCAGGAGAGCAGTAAAACTGTAGACAATTTATGAGCAGTCATGTTCAATTCTATGAATTTTTGCTCTAACAAGATCAGGAGAGCAGGAAATAGCATATTTCTGATTTTAGGTACATGTTAAATCCCTATTTACACATGAGCAGTAAAATACGGTCTCTGTTAAATACGAGCGTTGCTGCGAGCGAAAGTTATATTATTTGTATACACTTTCAGATTGCGAGTTCTCAGAGTACTATAGCGAAATATATATAGGTATACGAGAGATCTGCTCTCCTGCTGCGAAAGTGATTCTGAAACTTAAACGCACTACTTCACAACTTCAAGTAAACACAATAAAACTAAATATTGACTTAGCGCTAAATATATCAATCCAATGTATACACTATATTGTGTACTGTAGACTGTTTCAGTTAAAACTTTTCAAAGAATCTGTATAGCAACTGTGTTTTCACACTAAGATAACTTGGCGCACAACTTTAACTTAGTTTTTGAATGGATAAGAGAAACAAATCCGTCGCTGATGGATATAAGATGAATTTAAAAACGCGTGTTGCGATTTAAATATGGTGCCGTCCCGAATTTTTTATAGCATTATCAGAGAGCTCATACCCAACTTAAAATATTTTTAAAAAGAACGTTCGTCGAAAGGTCATCGACAGTCGTGTCGTGATTTTAATAATAAATTAGTAATTCTATTGCTACGTTATACCAGTTTTCAAATTAGGACCTAGATGTGTAACAAAGACGCAATGGAAACGCTATATGCTCGGACGGACTCTTATTTTGTAAGAAAATGTAATTTAGTGTCGACAAAAATAATGGGCAAATAAGCGCACTTAATGATAATGATATCTAGACAAGATAAGAATTGCTGGATTTTAAATCGATCTTCTTGATCAAAAAATAACTGGTCAATTCAAACTGTCTAGACATGTATTTAGCATAGATACTTTTATAGAATTAAAGTTTCAATAAAAAAATTGAACTTTTATAAAAAAAGATAACTGAAAAGTCACAAAAAAATAATAAATTTTTGAGGTCGGCGACAATTTAATTACTGTACTGTATTAAAGCTATTATTTTTTATGATTTTTAGTTGTTGTTTTTTTTTTTTTTGAAGGCGGTCTTATATATTATAGTTTAATTGATTTTAACTTTTTCTTAACTTTGCAATACGTTTTATCACGTCATTAACCGCCTTCTTCCTTAATATTTGATAACTAAACTTTAAGAAAAGTACTGAACCAATTTATCTGGGAATATAGAAAAATAAATTATTATCAAAATCAGTTTCCAAAACCCCGCGGAGATATGAAGTAACATACATAAAAAATCTTCTTTTTTGAAGTTAATTTAAAACGACTTAACCAATTTTAAGTAAAAATACTTGATACCAATCCGATAATATTCTAAACAAAATGGCGTCGAAACTTTTCAAATCGATTCACTGGCGGAGATATCGTGTAAAACGCACAAAAAAATAGAGGTCGAATTATGTAACCATTTTTTTGAAGTCAGTTAAAATAACACAAAATAATAATAATGTACGGTATAAGTGAAACTTCTCAAATATTTTTCCAACCCAACCACAGATGATTGACCTAGTTATCAGTCGATAGAAGTTAAAAACTTCTAACAACTGTTGACTAGGCCGTTTCTATCAAAATGGGGTCTGACTGTTCGTTTTAAAGCTTACCAAATTTTAGATTTTACGAATTACTGTTAGGGGAGTGCCGTAAGGTTTATACCTCGGAACCCAAGTCCACTGAACAGATTTTTGTAAAACCTTTTGGAATGTGTTTTTAGCACTAAATACTAAAATGTTTACCCATTTATTATTGCCGCTTGTGACATGTGTAGATATGCCACCCCTTCTCGGGGATGGAAATTTTTTTGGAAAAAGTAATCCCGGGAATCGATACATCATTGAATTTTAAGCAAAACGTATCCTATGAAGTTATTTATTTGGATTGATATTTATCCAGTCTGAGATTGAGAAGTTTCGAAGGTGTTAAAAAACAAGCGTCCAATATGAAATGTAGTCGAGTTAAAAAATATTAGGTAAAACTTTGGTGTACTTTAGTAGTGAAATGATATTTTATATTTTAATGTTAGACGTTACTGGGCTGTTTGCTCTTTGAATAATTTTTTTCCGCTTTTTATTTTTTTTTTAACGGTTTCGTTTCGTTGAAGCAATCGTCAACAACCCATCACCAACGGATATCTAATATAATGCAAAGCTTTTAGACGAACACCAAACTTACAGTGAAATACTTGGAAGGGAAGTGACAGCATAGTTGACCGTAGCGACGCCTGTGTGTTTTGGTACATAGTTTTGTGAACTATGATCTCTTCTGTCATCAAGTTAAAGTTTCCTCTAGAACCGTTGCAGTTCTCTCTGACACAGTTTTCTGTGTCAACCACGCTTAATACAACATGTCAACACAGTCTAATATATTACACATAACTTTAGCAACTTTGATTTAATAAATATTTTTCTTCTACAGTTTTAACAATAAATTATTTACGTTTAGAATAGAAAGTGACTATAAATTAAGCAGAGCTTTAATAGAGTTTCCAAGTCCGAAATGTTGTTAAACACAATGAAGGATTGCTATACGATTTTTTTTTTGTAATGTGGGCACAACTGGTTCAAAACAAAAACTCGCTACGTTGACATTTAAAAAGTTATTTGATACTTCGTATTTACTACAAGAACCCTCTTAAATACACTACTATAAAAATTAAAAGAACATTTTTTTCACGTTTTTGTTGCATAACTCTTAATCTACTTGATTTTTTTTTCAATAATCTTTATAAGATTGAAATTAGTACGCGTGGAATACATAATAATAGGAGTCCTTTTAGACGTAACGCAATTTTTTATTAATACCTCAAATGAATAAATACCACTTTAATATTTTTGGGAAAATTTTTAAATACCAACAGGTTATCGTCAGGACTCAAATCTGAATCTCCCGATTTCGCGTTGGTTTATTTATCAATTAATGGATATCGGTGATTTGAACTTCTATAAATGGTAGATTAATTGATAAATCAACTAACGCGAAATTGGAAGACTCTGGTTTGAGTCCTGACGATAACCTGTTGGTATTTAAAATTTTTTCCAAAAATATTAAAGTGGTATTTATTCACTTGAGGTATTAAAAACTGCGTCACGCCTAAAATGACTCCTATTACAATATTCTTTAATGTTTTATAAACACAATAGTATCAATTTATTATAATGTATTTAACACAAAGGGTTGACCATCAGATGATCCTATTTCCACACTTTTTTGTTTTACAAAAATTGCTGAAAACTTAGGTTTAAATTTCCTCAGTGTTTAAAACATTCGGTATATCAAATTCGTACATTTATACCGAAGGTATAACCATTTATTTTCTATCAGATTTTTTGCCTATAAATACTAGACCCATATAATCTTGAAAATTGATCGCCTTTAATAAAAAAAACTCGGATCCGACCCTACCGACAATATACTGTATTTGTTAATACAGGCATTGTGGCTTTATTATTTCAAATGAAATTTGTTTTTAAATGAAGTAAAAAATCTTACCCCTTAATACTCCTCTTGAAATAACACTTTTATCAATATTACCCGCAAAACAGTGCTTTCATATTATTTGTAAGTCCGGTTCTGTCGGGCTGATCTTATTAAAATTTTGGCAGCACATTTTAATCTTTAGTAAAGGATTAAATTTAAATTTGGAAACGATTCTGAAATTTTTTCTGTATTTATGAGCCCAAAAACTTTTTCAATCTCTAAAAATCACGTTTAAAATGATCTTTTTGAACCCATTTTTATCCACGACGAAACGGAAACGGTATATGCGTTTAGGGTGTGACATTGTTTGTTTGTTTGTGTTTGCACTCGAATGTTCCCATTTATCTCGACCGAGTCAGATGCAGTTTTCTGTAAAGGGCTTGTAATTCATCAGCGATAGTTCTTAGATAGATGTTACTGTGGTAACTACAATGATATTTTGTAAGAAATCTCTAAAAAGTTTAAAATAAGAATTAATAAAATTAGAAATTTTGAAAGAAACTCACGACGGATGTAAACGTTGCAATAGAAAAAGGATTAAATAAAATTGTGTATCTCCACGACCAAAAGGAGGTAAGTAAACAAAGAAAATCCGTCGTGGGCTGCCATTCGCTGCCCTGAATAATTAAGAATAGGAGAATATCAATTAAAGACTACAATTAATTAAGTACCCAATTCAATAAGTCACATACTAAAAATTGCAATATTTTAGTTCATTTTCGGGCAGCGAATGACAGACCCGACGGATTTTCTTTGGTTACTTACCTACTTTTAGTTGGAGGATTTTAAAATTTTATTTAATCCTTTTTCTATTACAACGTTTAAATCCGGCGTGGGTTTTTTTTCAAAATTTTTAATTTTGGTTTTTTTTTGTAGACTTCGTGCGGTGACGCCTTCCAAAGTTTGAACCAAATTACATACATATATACAGAATGATTTTTAAGTTGATTCTTTTTGACGTGATAACGTCTTATAATTTGATGAATCACGTCAATATAAAAAGATGAAACACCGGCTGCATGCACGAAAAATTGTAACGTTCCTAACGTTCCGCCTGACCCTGTGCGTGATTATTAAATATGATATTCGAGCGGAATACGTTATCACGTAAAACTATCGTACGTAAACCGACTTTACAGACAACCAATTTTTTTTAACAGCTTGCAGAAATCATAGACAAACAAATATTTCAAGTAACTCAAAAATGAGAAAGGTACGGGCTTTCAAAGTTTTATTAAATTTTATCAAATTTTAATGTCGGCGTTAAATAATATGTAAGTATGGAAATATGTTATGTCATTATCAAGTATTCACAGAAATTGTCCAGAGTTGTGCCCGTTTTGTTGGACATAAAGATGGGTGCGTCGTAGCCATGCTTCCGCACATGCTTGTAGTAGCGATAAGGGCCTTCCGCAAAATATTTGGGATGCATTTCCGATTCGTGCTATCATTTCTTCGCGTGTATTAACCGGGCTTTTGAATTAATTAAATAATATTTTTAAAATGTAATTAAACTTTGAAAGGCTGTTTGTCTCTTATTTTTGAGTTTTAATAAAAAAGTTAATTAAAATATTTTTTCGTCTATTTGATTTCTACCCGCTGTTAAAAAAGCAGAATCAACTTAAAAACCGGCCTGTATATACATATTAAAAAATGGGTGCCAAAATGTTCAGGAGGTTATAAAATGTCGAGAAATTTTGATCCGATCCCTAGGTCCCGCCATCCGACCGACGCCAATAGTGTATGAACCATATTATGATGACATACACCAATAATAAAGGAGTAAGTATTAGTGAGTAAAATGAAACGTTTGCTTTTGCATAGTTATTATTATTATTAACATGGACACAAGCCATAATTTCAACATTATCGATTACCATAAAGAAACAGCAAGTAAGAGCGCCGTTCGAAGCACTCTGATGGCACACCGAATAATAAATAACGAACGTTATAAATTTACTTTTTATCCAGATATAAATCAGTTTTCAATTTTATAGCTCTGCTCGTGTCATGTGTTCAAGACGTCAAGCCAATTTCCATAACTGAAATTTATGTTTAGATAATGTGATACAGGCCGATTTTTACAACAGCCTATTTTAACACTCGCTCGCGTTTCTAATTTGGAACGAAACATATTTTAACAAAAAAAAGTTGCTATATTTAGTGCCTCATAACAAGACCAACTTCTCGGTTTGATAAATATTGAATATTAGTCATAATAATAACTAAGAAAAGTCAGCATTTTTATCGTTAAAAATAGTGTTTTATATATTAAGATTGTAATGCTTTGTTATGTATGTACGAGACGTGACATTTTAAAAAAGAGTAATTAGCGAGTTTCACCAATCAGGTATACGTAACTCCTATGAAATTTCTGATTTTCACATAATAATAAGTCCATTTGTAATATTATTGACAGTTCTATGCGGCCATATTGGAATTATATGTGAACTGTTTACGATGACAATGCCTACTATGCTGTCTCTTTTGCTCATAGATTTAAATGGTAACTGACAGAGATATTAAGTGCAAAAAGGGTCATTTTAATACCGCCATACAGGCATGAAAAACAGCTATTTAATAGGGGGGTATGAAAAAATTAATTTATTTTTGCCTCGAGAACAAATTAGATCCGATAAATATTTTTCAAGAAATCCTAAACTTTACTTTTGACGTGATAACGTCTTATAAATTGATGAATCACCAATCTTATAAATTGATAAAACACCGGCTGCATGCACGAAAAAGTGTAACGTTCCTAACGTTCCGCCTGACCATGTGCGTGCTTTTCTCGAAAACGGCCCTAACGATTTGGATGAAATTTACTGAAAAGGGATTTTGGGGGGCAAAAAATCGTTTTAGCTAGGTCTCATCTCTCGAAAAAATCGTTTTCATACAAATTTTATCATTATAAAAATCAATTTTTTGACGTATGAAAATACTTAAATATTGTAAGTAGGTTTTGGAATTTTATATAAACAATGAAACAATTATTTTCAAAATATTATGACAATTAATCTTTGAGACTTAAAATAAATACGAAAGAAAGAAAGTTAAAAAAACAATTATTATTATAGGTGGTGAGTATTTTAATACATAAAATTAACCTAAATTTGAAGCGAAAGATGCAATATCATAGATTCGAATTATTATAATTATTAGGTATATATAGAATTTAGGTTATGTATTACGGAATACGTTATCACGTAAAACTATCGTCCGTAAACCGACTTTACAGACAAACAATTTTTTTTTTTTGTTGTCATTTTGTGTAAACAAAAAATAAACATCTGGACTGATTTTGGAAAAAGCGTTGATACGCTTCGATTGGCACTTTAACGAAGTTTGAAATCATTTTTTAGTCACAAGATTTCATGTAAAATACACTGCAGTATTTTTGTTTAAACAAAGAAACGGTTACACTGATTTCAATTAAATTTCTTTTATATTATATTGATGTTAGTACGCTTCGATTGGCACTAAATTACTATTAATTTTTTTTGCGCCAGATTTCGTCTAAAATCCACTTTTTAGCAGTATTTTTGTTTAACAAAAAAAGACCGAAAAAGGTGAACACAACGTTTCTCACAGGCAGCCATTTTCGCTCGGCTTCTGAGTGGTTCTCTCTACAAGCGTGAAGTTGCTTGCGATATCTCGAGCAATTCGATAAATATTCTTGCAATTCATCTTATAAGGATATGTCGGGGAGCTTTAAATTTTTTTCTGTCAGATCATGTTTACGTTAATACGCGTCGTTTGATAACCTAATGTAGCCGATATCCTTTTTTATTATCGAGATTTCGTACGCGAAAGAAATGACTACGTACACATACAAACTCAAACACAGACTTTTTTTAAATGTAAAAATTCTGTAGTGCCCTTGAAACATAAATATGTTACAAAATTATATTTTTATTTTCGAACCCATTACAAGAATTTTCCACTGGGAAAGTAAAGAAAGCAAGAAAAATTTCAAATGCGCCTGTGACAGACCTTAGACTTCCACGAAATGAATGTTGGAGAGAGCTATTGTAATTGTAGTGGAGCCCTTTTCAATTTGTGTGTTTTTTTTTTTTTTTTTGTAAAAAAACAATTCTGAAACGCAGACATAAAAGTAAGTACTTGTACAGAGTAAATGAAAGCTGCAACAAATGAATTTTTCGACTTTTTACTTGTTCTGTGTGTATATGACGGTAAATTAAACATTACAACGGCTATAATATTATGGTTAGTACTCGTCAAGTTAGAGTAAAAACCAACGAGGGTAGTTTTCTGATAATAATACGGGTATATGTACAAACTCGGCAGGACTGTAGCAGGATTTCATCACGTTTTATCAAATATATATCTTCAATTCAAAGGGGAAAAAATCGAGCTCAAGACTCACATTCGATATGTACTCGGGTTCGAATCTCGGCGGAAGCAGACTATTTGCGATTGTCTTTCGCGGAAAAGAAAAAGCTTAAAATATACCATCAATCCAAAGACTAAAAGTCGAGTGATGGATTTATCGTAGTGATGAGAGCACAAAACTCACGTTCGGCAAGTACCGAATTTGAATCCCGGCGGAGGCATATGTGTGTCTATAGAATTCTAATTCCTTTACCGGCCATACTGTTGAAGTTTTCCATGATTTCCGTCAATTATTCGATACAAATATTGAGATGGTTCCTTATTTTTATTATTAAGAATAATAATAATTATAATAATAATAATAAATTTATTATACTTTTTGTACATGCATAGAGGAGGAGGAGTTGTCATTATACATATAATAAAATAACATATTAAAATAATTACTGGACGATAATAATTTTATCATTATTAAAATAATAATAATATCATCATTACAAAACATTAAAGCATTAGAAGAATTTACTAACTCTTCAACGGAATAAAATGCATTATTGATTAAAATTTGTTTAAGAGTATTACAAAATTTCTTGTAATTTTTTGTAGCTCTAACGTGTAGAGGTATCTTATTAAAGGGTAAAGATATTATTCAAGGCCATGGTCGATTATCTGTCAGACTTCAATTCTCTCAAATGTGTCTTCACTTTAACCTAATTTTCTATAATAAATAAATTGAAGTTTAAAAATTTAGATAATAACGGGAATGTATAATGGTGCGATTGATATCTGTTATGACAGAAGAAAAACAGACGGTAACCGCAGTACCGAAGTGATATTTACGCCCAGTAGAGTGAATTGAATAAATTCTAAACGCTACACCACCACTCTGTTGTACTCTCGAAGAATGTGTCTGTGCCATTCGTCTTGTGCAAAGTTCGTCTCGGAATATTTAATAGACAGACTGTGAATTGCAGACGCTCGACAACTGAGTTAAATCACGTCTAAGTATGCGCTGGTCATGTTACAATCTTCTCTTTTATTATGAGATTCCATAATTACGTCGAAATCCTTAACGTTTTAATTAGATAAAAATTCGGAGCGGCCACTCATCATGTCTCTCGACTACGTCCTCGGTCTAGATTGGGGGGTTGGGGTTGGAGTTTTAACGTGCACACGCCAACAGACCACTTAAGTAAAGAATTCACAGGGGAGCGCGAGAACAGGGTAGCCGAGTTTCATACCAGAGGCTATAAACAACAATCCTCTATACGTGGACAATGTTTCCACCCTCTTAATAGGCGCGTTCATCTTCCACCCCTATCCTACACTCTCCAACCCTTAAAGTCACTTGTGGTCGCTTCTTTACAACGCTGCGCCATGAAAACTGCTTTAATGGCATGCATAAAAAATATAATAACAATATTGTTTTATATATGTATTTAAAAAAATGTTTTTTATTGAAATAATATACGCTTAAATAGGTGCCTTTATAGTGTTAAGGAGCAAGCTAATGTTGTGATAAATAAGAACGTCTTTAAAGTTAACTATTTTGAACGTAGTTTACTCGGTATATGCCGACTCTAATTTAAATGGTAGGTACAGTACTGAACACACGCATTAAGTAAGGGGCCATTCAAGTATTATGTAAGCAGATTTTTAGTAATTTAAAAAAAATATATATAAATGAATTTATAATTAGATTGTAATAAAATTTAATATTAAAAATGCATGAGTTTTTGCAAAATCGAAATATTAATATCAAAATTATAAAACTCATTCATTTTATTACAATCTAATTATTAATAAATGTTTATATATTTTTTTAGCTCAAAATTGAAGAACATCCTAATCCGGATCGAAACGTATTTGATATACTTATATTGAATTATTATAGTTAAATATTTTTTTTATTGACTAAAATTGGTCAACAATTTAATTTATTGAGGAGCAACAAGACGTTAATCAAAGATCAATGTATCGTTTACTTAAAAATATGTTTGTTATTAATTTTTCATTAATTCTTTTGATTCTTTCAAAAATATTCAATCATCGTGCATTCTATATTAAATATTAAATTATTAATACTAATAATTTTTATATTTTTTAGATTTTTCTGAAGAAGATCCAAATCCGGATCGAAACGTCATCTTGTGTTATATTGATATGTTATTTTTTTATTTTTTGTCAATATACCTACGTATTGGTCTGAGAAAAATTGGTCGACAATTTTATTTATTTAAAAATATGTTGTTCTTTTTGTAGACAAGATTATTAATGCGACATTTTTGGTCAGCTTTCCTATATATAGGTATTATGCATGTTAAATAAAAACTATTTCGGCTCCAATCCGTGGTAGATATACTGTAGCTACCTCTATTTGAACGATTAAATAAGTTTTTTTTTTTTAATATGTAATCAAATAAATAAGTAGATATAAAAATATGTAATCTATTATTATAATATTATAAATGAATGGCTAGAAATGACAAATTATATATTATTCTGTAACAATAGAATCATAAATCAAATTGAACTCAAAAGAAAAACTGTCAGAGTTTACTTCTACTTTGTACTTTCCTTGACAGTTTTCTTTTTTCTTGTAATTGAAAACAATGTAATCCTGTAACTGTTCAACTCACATCAACTGCAACTTCGGGACAAATTGTTTAAGCTTGGTCAGATAAAATAACTCCATTTTAAATTTTAAACTAAACTTGCAAGATTTTATCAATCAACAACACTGCACATTTGTTACAAATTTATTTCAAAACTATTCGGCAGTAAAAACTTTAGTATTTGTACAAATTTTCTTTTATTCAATCTTTATATGTCAGACAAGAATTAAATGCTAGAAATAAAGCGGCATGACATCCTATGTTCGAGATATCTAACAATAGTCAGCAACAATTATGCTCCATTTATTATATAACTTTCAACGTTAAATCTAGATTTCCGGATGTCGTTTGTTTAAACTTTTAAAACTTAACATTCAAACTTTAAATAGTATTGCGTAGGTATATTGTTTCAAGTATAGATTTTACGTCAAAATTGACGTTCACAAGAGCAAATCCGCTATCTATAAGGGCCACATGTCCTATCAAAATAACAAAAGATGACCCCCGTAAAAAAAGTTAGTTTTTCAGATATTTGCCATCGACAGCACCGATTCATATTTTCAACTTAAACTTTCAACTTTAAACTTTTTAAACACACGTTGCATCATAGTATTAAAACCTTACTTATTTCATCCAAATTTCAAAATGGTAACTGAATTACATTTTGGAATAAAAAAATATTGGTATTTTAATTGAATAGGATCTCATTTATTTGAATCGTCTCAATTTGTATAGGGAAAATCTTAATAAAAAAAGTAATTATTTAGCTAAAAAAAATTGGTTGTCTGTAAAGTCGGTTTACGGACGATAGTTTTACGTGATAACGTATTCCGCTCGAATATCATATTTAATAATACATAACCTAAATTTTAGTAGCTGTCATACTGCGGTCTCGCTTGCACGCACAGGGTCAGGCGGAACGTGACACATTTCAAAACGTGACACTTTTTCGTGCATGCAGTCGGTGTTTCATCAATTTATAAGACGTTATCACGTCAAAAACATTCAAAAAGTTGTAAGATCGGCGTCAATTTAATTACTATAACTTTTTATATACCTGTGTACTTGACGTCAATCTTAAAACCTTATTATTTTACGCTTTTTAGTGATTTTTTTTAAAAGGGGTTCAACTTTTTGAAGTTTTTTTTATTTTTTACTTTTTAGTGGCTTTCAATAAGTAGTCTGCACTTATAATTAGCGGCTTTCTTTCTTATTATTTTATTACCTACTAAACTAGAAAAAATAAATTGTTGAAATGGTGTAAGTACTTATGTGACACCACAAGGTATGCTCTATTAAATAAAAAAAGAATCACCAAAGTCGGTACACAAATCTTGGAGATATAAGGTAACATATACAAAAAAAAACTATTTTTTAAATCAGTTAAAAGCCACCAAATCGATTTTAATGAAAAAAACCATTTAAACATTTTGCATAAAATGACGTCAACATTTTAACTCGTCGAGAAATTATGGCTGAACGTTTTACTGCAATCCTGTTTTGTTATTTTGATAGCACATATGGACAGACCTATAAACGATTGAAGATTTTACTGGACATTATCATAAATAATGTGAGCGAAGCCGCGGAATCGGGCTAGTCGAATCATATAAGTTTGATTGCAGCTACAATTTATTTAGTACCTAGTAGAGATGGGCAGTTCCGAGATTTTTGAGGATGCAGGTCCGGATGTGCATCCAGTCCTTCGGATCTGTTTCCTTTTGACGTGTCCGCAGGACCTGTATGGGTCCAACTCACCTACCAAGCGATTTGTACTGTACGTCGGACCTGTATATACAGCATACATAATATTCAATTGCGTCTCCCTCGACAACTGCCGCTAGTCCAGGAGGCAGTGAAGATTTTCGGTACTTATTTTCCCAGTCAGCAAAATTAATCGGTTTGTTATTCTAAGCAAAATTCATATATATGTAGGGGGGAGTTTTCCGATGGTTTGAGGTGGACAATGCGTTAAAAAGTACAAAAGATATACTGCACTTTTTTCTAGTGATAAAAATAGTTCTATTAGTGAGAGAAATAGTGAAGTTAAGAAAAAAAATAGTCTGGCTAATCTATGAGTATGGGTAATATGTCTGGCAGGTAAAAAATTCGAAAACAATAATTAAAACCATTGCCCTTATTTTTGCAGTCCTAAAAATTTGTCAGATAATAGTTTATATTATAATTACAGCTGCAAATATAGTCTGGCTAATATGGAACACCCCGAAAACCTTGCCAGACTCGTCCAACGCTCGTCAGGCGCGCTCATTTAACTGACTTGTGTGTCTTGCGGGGCTTTTTGATTGTAAATGACAGCTAGAAGTGTATTTTCTATGAAATTATAGTATTATTTATCATGTGACAAATTTTCAAATCCGGGAAAATAAGAGCAAAAATTTTGTAATTTTTACGATTTTCGAGATGCCGCCAGACTCATTTGCCAATTTCGTAAATCAGCCAGACTTAGTTTTAATTATAGTTTATGATAGTATCAATATGTTAAATTTCAAGCATGGGAAAATAAGGGTTATGGATTTCAAAAATTGGTCAAATTTTCAGCCAGACTGACTTTCCTCCACTTGGGATGTGCCCGACTGTTATTTCCATTAATAAAATGATTCACTTTAATTAATGTCAAATATTTATGACTGGGAAAATAAGTAGACTTGTCTTTTTTATATCTATAGTGAACCATCCGAAAATTTTAGCCAGACTCACAAATTGTCGTTTTTTATCACCATCCGAACAAACTATTTCATATTTACCGACTGGGAAAATAAGTACAAAAAAAATCACTGCCTCCTGGACTAACCACAATTCCGACTTCGGCTGTGTCTGCACGTTTACAACCAGGTCTGTCTACCTAAAACTGTGTCCTGACTATGCCGATCGGCAAAGCCTCACTAGTGTGGACGTGACTGTCAGCTTCGTTTATCAGGCGAAACGTTGCCGATCGTAAAAACTTTGCCGATCGGCATAGTCAGGACACTAACATTTCCAAAGGATGCACATTCAATTCGGAGTCGGATGTGCATCCATCTAACTCACACAGTTGATACAGATTCGGACCTGCATCTATCCGGATCTACACATCTCTAGTACCTAGGTACCCTGTTGTGGACGCGATTGTTAAATATTATCCATAAATATACATGCTATTATTTTATGCAGCCATTAAAACATTTTATCAAGAAAGCTGCAAATATTTCATTATACTAATGGTACACTGGTTAAAGCAGAAACAGAAATTTATATAACTTCAACAATAAAACTCGTGGAATATTATATATTTTACGACACCTTACATATCACTAAAATCTTTCAAACCATTTACTACCTTTATTAGTAACTCAATAAGATGCTATTGTCTCTCTAGTTGAGTCATCGTAAAGCCAAGTACTTAATGAATTGAAACAATGAATCTATAAATTTATTATAGAAATATCAAAAAAAGTTCATAAAACTAATATAAATTATTGTTTTCACAAAAATGATACAGAACAGTCGACAATTCGGATGCCATGTGCAATAAGGGAGTGTCCATAAACTACGTAGCTCGGTCAAGAGTGGGGGGGTGAGTTTGAAAGCTACGCTGAGCTACGTAAGGGGTAAGAGTCAAGTTACGTAATTTTCGTCATCCGGTTTGGGAGTAGGGGGGGGCATAGGAAAGGCTACGTTAGACTACATGTAGGGATGGGCGGGTTCTGGAAGGGATGAAAAAGAACCACGCAGTTTATGGACAATCCCTCACAGACAGCGTTTTCTGCCGAATCGACTGCAGACTTGGCACGTCATTCTATATTAGAGCGACAGTTTTTTATTCCGAGCGACATTTTTGAAGCCGCGACGGAAACTTATTGACTATATCTTTTACTTAAAAATCTGGTCGAGTCGACACGCCATCCTATCTCAAAAACATAGTCAGTCGTGGCGAGATATCAACTGCCTATTGCTATATTATAACAGTGATTATAGGCTTTTTATCAACTTCACATGTTTGTAAGTTAGTCCGCGGACTGCACAAGCTAGTACAAGGAACAAGGATACTGGATCAAGTGATATAAGAGATTGGGATTTGGGATTTTTAAAATTGTTAGTTTCTTTTAAATGTAAAATTATTGTCACAAAATTAAAACAAATGAAGTAACCTTTCTGATATTATGCTGTGAATAATACTGTATTATTCACAGCTACCTACTTCATTTGTTTTAATTTTGTAACAATAATTTTACATTTAACAGAAACTAACAAATTATTTTAAAAATCTATCATTTACCAGTATCTATTAGCGAAAATATAAAAAATAACAATAACAATTAACAAGTTGAGTGACACCATGTTCACAATCCATCAACCACAATATACTGAAAACATGTGACAGCATTTGAAAACTCTGAAGATGATACAAAACGTATCGGAACGTCAGCATTAAATGCAAGTTCAAAAAATTTCAGTATTGCTTCATTTTCGATCCTTATGCCACGGAATTTTTTCCAAATACCTATCAATAATTGGTATTTTCTAATTCTAAAAGTCCAGATGTCCAACTCATGACTAATCATCAAGGGCTCAGCCGAACAACTGTAATTTTTTAAGGACTATATAGAAACTAACTTTTAATAATAATTAAGGACACACATAAATTGAAGCTACGGGGGCTGTCTTCGAATGTGGGGTATAACTATCACACTATCACTCCTCAAAATTCTCGGCGTTATTTCTGGAACAACCTATACAAATTTATCTTTATAGATTTTCAAATTTATCATAAAACAAAAACTTTCTCGATAAAAATATTTGCAGCTCTTAAAACAGAAAATACGTGATAAATTGTTAAATTGATTAAAAAAATGTAGCCACTTACATTCTTGTAATTCTCTACAAATCTTCATGTTATTAAAGGTAATAATTGTGTATGATAGACCCTCCGCAACTGAGTTCTCGAAATTTAGATGAGTAGTGCTTATAGTTTTGGTTGCCACAAATTTCTTTTTGTTTAAAAAAATCTTTTCGTTGAGTTGAACACAAACAGTTTAAATACTTTTATAAAAATGACTCCAAAATTAGCTATATTCTATTATGGAAGGTACCTCTCAACTCATATTTTAACACAATTTAATTTTAATTATATAGTGAAGAAAAGTACTCCGAATATAAATTATTCAAAATATGAATTC
The DNA here is from genome assembly GCA_963575645.1 of Xanthostigma xanthostigma. NCBI lineage: Eukaryota > Metazoa > Arthropoda > Insecta > Raphidioptera > Raphidiidae > Xanthostigma > Xanthostigma xanthostigma. The sequence continues at coordinate 60,034,694 of OY754464.1, read as the reverse complement.
AAACACATTAAATATTAAAAAAAAAATTGGTTGTCTGTAAAGTCGGTTTACGGACGATAGTTTTACGTGATAACGTATTCCGTAATACATAACCTAAATTTATATAATAATTATAATAATTCTAATCTATGATATTGCATCTTTTGCTTCAAATTCAGGGTAATTTTATTTATTAAAATTACTTACCACCTATAATATAATTGTTTTTTTAACTTTCTTTCTTTCGTATTTATTTTAAGTCTTAAAGATTAACTGTCATAATATTTTGAAAACAATTATTTCATTGTTTATATAAAATTCCAAAACCTACTTACAATATTTAAGTATTTTCATACGTCAAAAAATTGATTTTTATAATGATAAAATTTGTATGAAAACGATTTTTTCGAGAGATGAGACCTAGCTCAAACGATTTTTTGCCCCCCAAAATCCCTTTTCAGTAAATTTCATCCAAATCGTTAGGGCCGTTTTCGAGAAAAGCACGCACAGGGTCAGGCGGAACGTTAGGAACGCTAGGAACGTTACGACCGTTAGGAACGTTACACTTTTTCATGCATGCAGCCGGTGTTTTATCAATTTATAAGATTGGTGATTCATCAATTTATAAGACGTTATCACGTCAATAACATTCCTTAAAACATTAAAAAAGGACAATTTTTCTCTTCGCACAATTTTAAAAGTAGCACACTAAATTTTGAAAAAACATCATTACTCTAAATTTATTTCAATGTAATACAATCAGTGGCGTCCGGCTAACTGATTTCTGTGTTGTCCGTCTTTATAATTTTTCGTCCGATTACATAATTGTTATTAAATTATATTCTCACTAAAATGTGTAAAGCAGACAACACATCTACGCAAACATTTTACTAAAGACAGCGGTTCGATCGCCAACGCCATTGCAATCGCTGCCGAGTACCTAGATGTGTTCTCAGCTTTAGCAAAGTATTCTGTCAAATACTGTAAAATGTTGACTTTCTTAATTTTTATGAAATTTGAAAATGTCAATATTACACTACTTGTATTTTAAAATTCTGAGCAAATTAATTACTTTAACCTTTTTTCTCTAAAATGTAAAAAATATTTAATTCTTGTCCAAACCAGCACCAGGTTTAATGTCATTTGGCTTTTGTTTAGATTTCAGAATGGCTCTGTATACAGAATGATTTTTAAGTTGGTTCTTCTTTATTAACAGCGTGTGGAAATCAAATAGACAAAAAAATATTTTAAGTAGCTTTTTTATTAAAACTCAAAAATAAGAGAGAAACAGCCTTTCAAAGTTTAATTAAATTTTTAAAATTTTATTTAATTAATTCAAAAGCCCAGTTAACACACGCGAAGAAATTATAACACGAATTGGAAATGCATCCCAAATAATTCCTACCACAAGCATGTACAGAGAAGCATGGCAGCATTGTGTTTAACAAAACGGGGACAACTTCGAACAATTTCTGTGAATTCTTGACAATGACATAACATATTTCCATAGTAACATAACGTAACGCCAGGACTGATCTCAAAATTTAATAAAACTTTGAAAGATCGTTCCTTTTTCATTTTTGAGTTTTGATAAAAAAGTTACTTGAAATATTTGTACGACTATTTGATTTCTACAGCTCTGTTAAAAAAAGAATCAACTTAAAAATCACCCGTAATAGCGGACTTTATCATAGTTAAGAAGTCTCGCTATTTAGAATAAAAACCAACTCTTATATTACGAGTATATTTTGCAATGCATGGTCAAACGAAGCATATTATTTTTATATGACAAATGCAGTGGCAAGATTTTTATTGCCCATATTTTGATAATAGTGTTTTATTTTAAGTTGAAACTGCACTATTATAGTGTCTGTATACGTCATCGTCAGTATGAGCCATTATATTTTCAAGTTTTACTTGTCGCAACTTTGTAACAAGCTACAAAGTTGCTAAATAAGACTGTTAACTAGCAATGCTGTTCTAAAATAGCAGTTACAGTAAAAGAACAGATTCTAAAAATTAATGATGTTAAATGATGTTAAAAGAAAAAAAATTAACAATAATAGTTCCCTAATGAAAATTCAATCAAAATTTTTTATAGTAAAAATTATTTTGAAAAATCACTTTGGAACAATTCATAAATAAAATTTGTTTCCATACCGAGCAATTAAATATCACTTCTGAATAGCGCGACATCCGGTATTAGAAATATATACCCTCATCTGTTAAAGATTATATGTTAGATAATTAATTGATATAAATCGCACGTGGGTTGCCTAGCTAAATCGCGTACCGATTCCGTTACATTGAATAAATTCCAATTAACTTTTTTGGATCAACTTCCTCGATTTTTAATCGAACCTAAGATGAGAGAATATAAAACAAGGCATGGGAAAAATACAAGTTGCCTACTTTTCCAGCAGCCCACCAACGCCACTGGAATCAACCGAAAGTTCTGGAAGTATCGAGAAATAATAAATACTTTGCTAATACAATGGTTTAAAAAAAATTTACATACAGTTTAAAAAATTATTATTAGTAGGTAACTATTTTCGTCTTCAAAACATCCGTTAATTTTAAAGGACACTGAAGATACCCTTTTTGAAGTAAAACTTCTTTAGGCACGCTTAACTTGGAGAGTAAGCTGATAAATGTCTGTCGAAATCGTTTACGGAAGTGGATCATCGCGATGCCTGACGTAATCGTTTACGGCAGTGCATTATAGCGAAGCCTGTGAAATCGTTTACGGAAGTGCATCATCGCGAGTTTTGAGGGAGATATAAGTTAGTGAGTGTGATAAAGACGGAGCATTAAGTTGAGAGGGAGATATAAGTTAGTGAGTGCGACAAAGACGGAGCATTAATACAACTATTTGACGTTTAAAATGAGAACAACTGTCAAAAATACATTTCATCGAATTTTGCTGCATTTTGTAACGGGTTAGTTTTAATTAATTAATATTTTGCCTATTAATTAATTATATTTTGTAGATATGTGCTATAGAGTGAAGTTATATTGTGTTCGATAAACTTTGAAACGAATCGACTGCATATTATTGTTCGTTTATGAATTTAACATGAGCAAATTTGAGGTATTTACGCACTATTCTTAATAAATATATTTAAAATAATTATGGCAGGAAGAAGTTTTACTTCAGTCGTGTGGTTTAAAGCACACACGCTTTTTTTTATTTCAGTTGCGTTGCAAACATTTTCATGTGAATATTTCAGAAATGAAAGAAACGTTTACGACGCACATTAAATTTTAGATTGTATACATTGCATTAAAAGGCTTTGATGTAAAGACACAATGATAGCCTTACAAGGATTGGTAAACTGCAAAATAAATTTGAAAGTTATGTAAAAGGGAACCCTACTTCATTTTTACTTTAGCAAAAACGGAACATAAAGCAAAAGAATAACAAAAGACATATTTTTGCTAAACTCTTTAGTGATCAACGTTTCGTTTAAAATTGTGGCTTCTTTTGGACTTAGAGGTTTAGTATAAGTAATAATACGCATATTCTTGTATATGTAGGAAAACATTAAAGAAGGTTAGGCACCTACTCTACGGTAATGTAAATGTTAATAAATTGTAGGTTATAGACGCTCATCAGCGTCAGTGTTTAATATATTAAAGAGTCAGCCAGTTCAATATACACAATACGAGCTCGAGTATCTGGAATCGCTAAGATCCATAAAACATTTGAATGAATCATTTACATTCCAGTGTCCTTCCTGATGTGTGTACTAAAAATCTGTCAGTCGGCATACACAAACCGACTGGTATGAGTTCAAATAAACAAAATGAAAACTCTATAGTGTTTTTCCTGAGGGGCATGTATAATTACAATATACATGCCTACAATTTCATTTATATTACTCTAGAGTCGAGATTTTTTCAGAATAGACTAAAGTTCTTGGATAAGAACTTGGAAATTGACATGTAATGGAGTTGCTATGATAGCGTTATATAAACAACGGCTCGTGTATCTATTAATTTATTCTGTGTATACTTACCATAGAGATATTAGACTAGAGTACGCGAGTGAGGCTTGAAAAAGTCTGCAATTCAGAGAAAGAGAAGTTCCTTATCTCTATGGTAACTAATGATACAAAACAATGCTGATTTGAATAACAAATTAATAATGATACGGAACGTTTGCAGCGTTCTCTCTCTGAACTGCAGACACTTTCACTTATGGCAAGCATACCCGCTAGCTTACTCTAGTATTTTATATCTCTGTGATATTTCCACGGTTCCTCTATCACAAACCCTCAGTTAGTCTCAGAATTCAGAACTGGTATCAATTGGATTTACACTTAATTAATGATTAAACAATAAATGAAAAATATGAACTGGCGCTAGATCCAAATAAGCGTGAAGTTTCAAAGCTCGAGGTACAACAAAATCTCACTGTAATACTTCCATTACCTTAAAAATATTATCATAATTGACTTTTATTGTGATGAAAAAATAATGAACAAAATTGTATAGTCCTTTTTTGCCTATCCTTAATAATAATTGACTATAATTCAACAGTTTTGTCTGAAATATCTTAATCTTCATGGAAGCTTTGATGATGATTTTTCATCGTGCAAGTTTTTCATCTATCCTTAATAAACAGTTTAGCTGGCACGTATAAGAAAGAGATAGAATTATTTTAAACCTGTTTTTGTTTGCATAATGTACTGTATATCCTGTTTTAATTGTTCTTTTTATTGGTACATCAAATTAACGGCATATAATAATACAACTTCATAAAGCATTGCGACGTTGCCAGATCATATGTTTTTCTCGAGAACTAAAAACTCTCTGGAGTTGTTCTTACCACTTTTTCGCTTTAAGACAGTAGTATTAGATTATTTTATCATCCATATCAGTGTTACCAAATCAGATATAATGATTCCTTCAAGATTGTGATTTAAAAATCCCTGAGTTTCTCTACGATGATAGCGGCCAGTGAGGGTCTATTTTATTGTCTGACCAAACAAACAAAGCTTCACTTCCTCAGCGAGTAGTTAAAAAATTCCTGCAAAATCTAAAATTGACAAAATTTACACTTCGTTTCCTCAAGCTACAGGTTCCTATACCGCGAGATTTAAAATTCATTATGCTAAATATTCTAATGACGATTGGAATATTTTTCCAAATCGCCAATACAAACCAACTTTCTATGCGCAATTTATTAATACCCCCTTTCTGCGATGCCAAAACTTTCTGTGGTAAAGACATAACAGAAGATTGGAATATCCTATGGTCTCTCATCACCTCTAACAAGCTAAGAACAATGAAACAAGACACCAAAAAAATGATCACCGCCTCACAACATCTAAGAAGAAACGAAACAGCTTTAACTAGATTGAGAATTGGACACACAAATCTAACACACTCGTTTATATTAAAAAAAGAAGCTCTTCCAATCTGTGAAATATGTAGCACCCAACTTACCGTAGAATATATTCCATTATCATGTCCTATATAATATGCCAACAAAAGGATCATAGCCGATTTACCTGATTCAATGAAAGAAGCCCTCAAAGATGACGACGCCTGCGTGTCGAAGATACCTCGGTTCACCGACCTAAAACATAAAATCTAATTAAATGTGCAATTAAATCAGAAAACGATAAAAACATTAATTTAATCGAAACTTCAGAATAGCCACCTAAATATACTTACCATACAATTATCGACGTGCATATAGCCTAAGTTGCTGAGCACGTTATACTACTTAAAAAAATTATTAATTTAAAAAAAATCCGATTTTCTTAAATGCCAACAAAAAATATCCTTTTTCCCAAATCAGTCAGAAATTCACATACTTCTGTCGGAATTTTTCTTGTTTTGACAACATTGATACACAATATAATATAACTAAAATATAGCAGAATAAACATAATCAAAATTATGAAAGCCGTGTTGCTTTTCCCGCTTTTAATAACACTTTTACAGATAAACACAGAAATTATTTTAGTGTCGTTTTAATTTTGAGTTTGAAATTTATATTACGACTGTAAATTTAATTGTCTAAAGCTTGGTTTACAACAATAAACGTTTTCGAAACACTGCTAATAACAAAAATGTTCGCGACAAAATGTATAATAACAATAGAGCTTTATTGATTTGGTCGAACGCCTATAGTATCATTGTTTATATAAAGCGTTTCCATGACTCCTCTATTACAAACTCAGTTGTCGATCGTCTATAATCTACATTTTTTCCATTATACTCCCCCAGTTCTCAATATCTAATTTAAGAACCATCAAAACTATGTAATAATTATTGAATTTTCAATTAATGTATACCTATTATAAAAACAAAATAATAGCAAAATGAGAATATAAATTACTAGCTCAGACAGGCCTCGACGTTAGTGACCTTAAAAAATAATAATAATACTTAATATACTTAATGGGACCCGTGTCTGTCTACAAATGAGTTTTCCAACGATGTTTTTTAATACTTATTTTGTGTGAAGAGAAAAAAGTCTTCCCAAATGTTTTATCTGTTTGTACCAGATTCATTCAAGAACGGCTGAACCGATTTTGAATAAATTTGATACACTAGTAACCGATGATCAAACTTTACTACTTTTAAGATGAAGATTCCTGTCATAACCGACATTAATGCGAAAATGATGGTGTATGAGAATTGTTTGTTCAAGGCTCACTGAGGACATACTTCGACTCAGAAAAGTGATTGAACTTTTGATCAGCCACGCTTCTGTGAGAAAGCATCTATATGTGATGAGGATACAGCACAAATAAACATTATGGAGATTTTGCAAAATTGAAGAAGGAGGACAACCATCTTTAGTTATTTAGATGAGAACGGAATCACGCCACAGGATAATTTAGTGGTAGTTTCTGGAGCTCATAAACTCCAGATTATTTGCCGACCACTTAGACCCAGCATAAAAAGGAAAGGCACGAAATCCTTTTAGGATCTGGTGCAGTTTTGGGCCAACTAGGATTATCCCAATCTATTTTAATCTTAATCTTTTTTAAGGTTTGTTAATATTTCCATATTAAACTCAGAAACTACTATAATCGAAAATAACCATGTACTCGTCTTGATAGCAAAAAGCGTCTTTTTCTTTTTACTGTAATTAGAACTCACCTAACTTACGAACTGACTGTACGTCAAACCTAAAAAAGAAAAACATAATATATAATTTGTGATGGAAATTTTATTGGTTAAAACGATTTTTATGCAATAAATCATTTCCATTAAAATAGAGGGGGCGCGCGTGTTAGTATAAAATTTTTAGCGTTATGCATTTTATTTCCCTGGATGCGTTTTGCGTGAAATGAATCTCTCTCTTACAAGAGTTAGTACCATGACATCAAAGCAAAAAAGAACAATTTCTTGATTTTATTTCCACATAAACCAGAAAATAAATGTAGATATAAAAATTATATCTTCTTTATACAGGGTGACAGGAAGTGATTATATATCCACCTAAAACTTCACAATCTGTTGCCTAATGTATTTAGATCAATAAGTAAAATTTAAGTAACTCAACTGATTTGAATAATAATTAACTAATTAAAAAATAAAACTATGTCATGTTTTTTGGTCCAGACTGTCACTATTTTTTTATTGTTTATGTAATTGATTGATAATTCTTTTTGAAGATTTCCATTGTAGAGATGAGAGGCGCAAGCTCATGGTATACTTTTAGACTAATGAAAATCTTCAAAGAAACTTAAAAAAAAATCTCCTGCAAAAAAAGACACTAAAAAGCGTAAAATAATCAAGTTTTGAAGTCTACGCCAATTTAATTACTACAACTTTTTATGCACCAATGTATTTTTATTAAATTGGCACCGACCTCAAAACGTTATTATTTTAAGATCTTTAGTTTTTAAAGTTTTTTTTTTTATTTTCTAATAGTTTTGCAATACGTGGCTTCAACGTTATGAAATATCTTCTTCTCAAATATTTTATTTACTAAACTAAAAAGAACTGCTGAACCGATTATATTTGTGTAAGACCACCCTGAAGGTATTCCCTATTAAATAGATAAATAATGATCAAAATGGCTTTATAAATGCTGAAGATATACTTTTTTTAAAATCGGCCTAATCGTTTTAAACTGAATTCAAAAAACTGTTACTATATCTGTTAATAAAAACATTTTTTTTAATTCCGTTTAAAACGACTAGGCCGATTTTTAAAAAAGTCTTAACGAAAGGTTATGACTGAAAAAACATTAAAAAATAAATAAATCACATGTCAACTTGATAACAAGTAAAGCAATTGTCAATCGAGTATGTTAAAAAGGGGCGTTCAGAATAATATGTTTCTTTATAATCACAACAATTACAATTAATTATTTATATGATATACTTTTCCAAATATTTTCACTTCATCGAATTTCGACGGATCTATTATATTTATAATTTTGGATTCACCTATATAATCAGTGATGTGTTTGTTGGTATATTCCAGTTTTAAAATCAGTTTTATTGACTGAAAATTTATTCTTGGTAACAATAGAGCTTTTTACAATAAAAATATTCAACACATCTACAAAAACTAATGCACTTAAGTATTTGCTCGAGTAACATTCAACTTTTTTATTTCTTTAAAGAACACAAGCGACTCTTAAAATGGTTTCTTTTTTTATTATACTTAGATATAAAAATATCATTAGTTCATAAAATAACTTCGATTTTATTTTTAAATCTTGAGATAATTTTATTTGTATATTTTTTTGCTTATAACGGACGTTTTTCATCAGAGAATGAATTATATATTATCAGTAGTGGTGGTAACTACCGGTAGATGGAATTCACAAGATTCGATCGACGCGCCTCTAACGGTGAATAACTTCAATCGCTATTAGAAGTTATTTTCTGTGCTCACAAGAAAGCAAATGACAGCTCTGAATAAAAATAGATCGTTCCGATCATGTCTGGAAAAAAAATTTCGAAGAGAAAATTTCATAGTTTAAAAAGTATTGTTTCAATAGATAGTCAAGATCCATTTAATTCTACAATATTTTTATGAAGAAACATTTTATAGTCCAAACTATACCTACAAGAACTGCTACATTAGAAATTCCTTTTCCATTCTAGCAGACCTCATATTCAACATTTATACACTTGCATAATTTGTATAAATTTCATCAAGTAGGTACTGACAACAATAAATGACAAAAAAGTTAGTCTTTCACTGATTTGACGCTTTTCATCATATTTGCTGGGTTGATAGTAACCTTAGATTGTGATCATAAATTACAATTTTTAAACCCGCAGAAGCAGTCTAATGTCGTCAAACTTTCTGTCATGTAAAACTTTATATTCACACAAAAAAAAAATGGTTTCCATAGAAAAAGTCGCTTTTCAAACAAAATTTTGATCAAATGACGTAGAAAATTGTTGTTTCGAAGTTAAAATTGTTCAAAAAACTAAAGACTTTTCTTTGTTTTATCGATTTTGGATGAACCACCGCAAAGCATTAACTACTTGTGAGAGGGGTCCAACAGATGGCTATAACTTTGACCAAAAAAATTTTTTTTTTTTGAAAATTTAGTGAAATATTAGATTTATAAAATAAATTAAATTTTGTCGAAAAATTTTTTTTTAATTTTTTCATGCCTCTGACTGCCCCTAGCCCCTTAAACAATATAAATAATTCGTTCCCCGCCCCAAAATGTTTCTTATTTTCAATAATATAAAAGAACTAAATTTACATTGACGCGACTAACAGCTTAAAAAAATGTTTCAATCGATCAATTAATTATTTTTCGATCAGAATTGATTTCAAATTCTACAATATTTTTCTTATGGAGAAATATGTCTGATCCAATTTAAGTCATGGTTAAATCTAATTTTATGACAATGTTTTCCTGCAGCTCAGCATTTATCTGTTGAATTCAATAAAAAAAGTGTCGTCCACTAGACTCTTGTACCCTATTAACTCACAATAGATATAAAATCATTGCCAAATCCGTTTTGTTTTTTTGCAACCCACTGTGGATATTCAGAAATACTGAACTACTTTTACCAGCTGCTGTATTTCACAAGTAACACTTGTTATTTGTTCCGATCATTATCCTTAAATCAGCTTCCCAGATGGAAGCGAGATAATTACACGGATGTCTTGATTTCATAGGTACACAACAAAACACCGGTCACGGTATAGCACACAAATACACAGTCTGATATAATTTGTATATTGTAATGAATCATTTATTTAAAATTTTGTTTAAAATAAGTATGATTATACACCGGGATGAAAACAGGAAATGCCGGAGTAAATTGTGCCAGAGGCGTACGCATTGGGGAAAACGTCTTTTTGTTTAACATATTATGGTTTCAGTATATAAATAACAATCATGATATTTTTCAATTTAACTGTTTTTAGATAATTATAAACTGGCTGCGTTCGTTATTTTATTCACGTGAACCACCACTTGGATTAAAATGAAAAATCTAAATAAGGCACCTTTTGTATAGGTACCTATATATTTAATTAGAGAACTTTTGTTTACCTTTACATCAATTTAGTTTGCATTTTAGGGTTCCGTATCTTAAAAAGTAAAAAGAAACCCTTATAAGATCTTTCTGTTGTCCATCTGTCTGTCTGTCTTTCAAGACTCTTGTGAATTAAAACCTGTAGTACCCTATAGGTTTTAATTCCCGTTGACCTAGAGTCATGAAATTTGGCAAGAAGCAATGTCTTATAGCACAAGTAAAGGGAAAAATCCGAAAACCGTAAATTTGTAGTAATCACAAAAAAATAATTTTTTAAACCGCAACAACGTGCTACGCACGCACACAGTAACAGCTCTTAGTAATGCAATGTAAGCAACAAGTCTTCACGAGCGACAGTGGTTTAGTGGTAGAATGCTCGTCTACTTACGCGGGCGCCATGTGTTCGATTCCCGGTCGATGCAATAGTTATCTTTTTTGTTTTTAGAATTGCAAATCACTTAATTATAGTTTTTTATACTGATTCATAGCATAGCACAAGTGAAGAAAAAAAATCAAAAAATCATAAATTTCTGATTCTATATATAGAATTATTATAATATGACAAATTTATTTTTAGGAAAAAACGGTACGGAACCCTCAGGGCGCGAGTTCTACTCTCATGTGCCCGTCTTTTTTCAACGCACTTGATCTGCATTGGGTTCTGAATCGCTCTGCGAAACTACTTAGAAACAAGTCGCTTCATAGATTCCAATACCTATATCCCCGGCCACCATAATATCTTCGAAACGCTTTGAGCTATCACGATGAAACAAAGACTAAGTTGGTCCCAGGGTTATACTATCTATAACTTGTGTAAAAATCTCAATAGCTTCAGTAGTTTTTTAGTTAAAACTGTTCGTGCAGATAGAGAAAAAAACGGTCAAGTGCGTGTCATACACGCATCAACTTACGGTTCTGTAGAATATTTTTTCGTCATTAGTAAATAGTTGCTGTTGAAAACTGAAAACTCTGGACATTTAAAAAACTTGTTAACGTATCTTGTTCAAGACGATTTTTAATCACATGGCTAGAAAGTTAGAGGAAATGTCACATTATTAACGAATTTAAGAGCTTATATCTCACGAAATATTCACCTATTAAAAAAAGTCACATAAGAACTTTTATTGGATTTTTAAAGACGTGTTCAACGATACTTCACGCAATGGAGTCTGCTGAAATAAAAATTTTCATCCCTATCTGTTCTAGGTATGTATGGAATCCTTAAATTTTTTTTTTTTTTATTTCTTTACACAATTGTGTGGCTGTTCCCATAAGGTACCTGTAAAATTTTATCAGAATCGATGGAACGATGGCGGAGTTATAAAGCTGGGATATACGGAGAGACAGATAAAGGGACGGACGGACCTGACGAAATTATAAGAATTCCGTTTTGACTGCGGAACCCTAATTAACATTAGATTTGATTTAGTGATCGAGAAATCCAACGGAAAATGTGTTTATAGCTGAAAACTCGAAAATCACAGACATACGCTTCTATTATATTTATCTGTATTGATATTTCATCGATTACTCAACACCCAACATAGTTTGGAGTTGTAATGATTCCCTAAAAATATAAAACAATCACCCTTTTTAAACGAGTCGTCTTTGTAAGTCACTGAACAGATATAAGTCACGTTAATTTTTAAGTCGACCTTGAATAGTTCACCAAAAAAAACTCTATATCTTATTCGTGAGGACAATGACATTATATTTTCTCCTACGTCATCTAAAAATTGTCGTGTCATTTAATAACAATTAATTTGTTAAAACTTGTTAAAGTTCGTTATTTTATACTAAGTACGTTTCAGATTTTTGACCCTGCTGAAAGACTCATTCATAGTACATTTACATCTGTCCACAAAAAATGGTAATTGGCAATTTTTTATAAAGCTTTTCGTCAACACTCCTAGTTGATTTTCAAGGTTACCATTTCTATTAAATCTGATAACAATTAGCTGGGTTGTAGACCTCATTGTCAAAAAATTTGACTTGACGTCATGTGATCTCAAATTATGGCCACACTTATTTTCTACGTACGAAAACTATTGTAAAATTTTAAATCTATTATGCTCAAAAAATGGTTACTCCTCCCATAATTAAATTTTACAGTGTAAGATATTTGCTATGTGGCACAGACACTATTGGCGCCGGCTGGATGGCGGGACCAAAGATTCTCGACGTTTCATAGATTTTTGGGAATGTCTATTTATATATATGTTACGGTCTATACCCGAATTCGGTGAATGACCGAAATAAATGCGCAAAACTAGTTTTGACCAACGAATATTGTCCAAACCCGAAATCAAATTTATTGAAAGCTGAATTAAAACCTCTGTCTGCTAAACAACACAGAAGAATAAATCGCTTTGATATAATAAGTATCATTGATGTGGAAAAGTTAATTAAAAGAAGATTCCGATGCCATACTAGTATTATCCGTTCAAAAATGGACAGAACTAGTCTTGACCAATTGAAAATGCGCAAAACTAGTTTTCCTCATTTTATAACAGTCAATACCCGTTTAAATGTAAGATTTCGAGTTTGGTAAATATTCGTTGGTCAAAACTAGTTTTGCGCATTTATTTCGTTCATTGACCGAATTCGGGTATAGACTATAACATATATAATATACATATTTGTCTGTGTATGTGTGGAGACAATAACGTCCCAAAATGTATTTTAACGAAATTTGGTTCGCATTTTGAAATCTATCACCACACGGTGTCTATTTAAAATGAGCCCGATCATTTAAACTTTAAAGGAAGCTTTTTAGGGATTGAAAAATGTTTTTGACCCCAAAAATACCGACTAAATCCCAGAATCGTTTAAAAATTGAAATTTAACCCTTCAAAACGTGGTGATAAAATCGGCCCGACAGAACGAGACTTACAAATTTTATGAAAACACCAATTTGCTGATACGGATGTATACTTACCGTATTATTCGGACTATAAGACGCACCTCAAATTTATAAGATGATTTTTAAAAAAATATATTTTAATGTTACTTTTAGATCATAATTTAAATTTATTGTTGAAAAAATATTTTAATGTTACCTTCGGACCCTAAGACGCACCCAAAAGTTGAGTCTATGTTTCTATATAGAAAGATGCGTCTTATAATTCGAAAAAACGGTACTCAACAGTGCATTGCAGACGTATTGATTAAAATGTCATTATGAAAAAAAAAAATGTCTTTAATTTGTTTCCAAAAACAATCTTGAGTTCACATAATAAAGTCACAATGACTGTAAGTATTACTAAATGAAAGTCGGGATTTAGCACTGCGACCTGAGTTTTTTATGTTTAATTTCAACGCAAAATATTCACTTTGAAATTATGAAAATGTTAATAACATACGCATACATAAATAATAATAAATGGTAATTATGTACATATCTAAAGTAAATGTGTACACAATAATGAATAATAATAAAATAATTATTATAGCTATACATAGGTATTTCAATGTAAATATTTTGATTCGGGATAAGTGCTGCACCGAATGAGTTTCAATTAATCATTGCATCTTACATGTTTTATCTTCAGACATTGCATACTATATGCATTATGCAGTGTTTTTTTCGGACTGTATCATTGCTTGTCACATTTATATATCAGCGGTGTTTCCATTAGAGGGCAGTGATTGTCTGTGGGTGATATCCTAATGTTGATACTAGGAGAAAATTTTTTTCTTCAACTCCGGGGCATAGGAGCTAAAATATAAAAATTGCAAACAAGGAAAGGTGATAAATATACTTACTTCACCTAAATAGACGCTAATTTTAGTTGATAGGCCCCAAAAATTATACGAAGTGTGCGTAGAAATGCCCCAAGCTCTTAACTTATCTTTCTTACTCAGGTTTCACTATTTTTTAACCGACTTCAACAAAAAGGAGGAGGTTCTATGTTCGTCTGTATATTTTTTTTAATGTATGTTCACCGATTTCTCCGTCAATTATGAACCGATTTTCAAATATTTTGTTTTATTTGAAAGAGTGCACCTCAGAGGTGGTCCCATCGGAACCAAGTCAGGATCTGATGGTGGAATCCGGAGAAATCGAGGGAAACTCTCAAATTTCAAAGACACATAAGGTTTTTTATGTATGTTCACCGATTTTTAGTGTTAGATTAACACTAAAACGAGAAAAATAAAATATTTTTAACAAAAAAATTGAACCGACTTCACACTAAAAAGTAAAAAATAATTGTTTATTGAAATGTTTTGGAGTCGGTGTAGTTCTCGGAATAGATTGCATTTTGGCTGACACCGACTCCAAAACATTTCAATACGCAATTATTTTTTACTTTTTAGTGTGACGTCGGTTCAATTTTTTTGTTAAAAATATTTTTTTGCATCATAAATGTTTTATATGAAATATATGAAATTAAAATTTCCGTTTCGCGTTTTTTTCATGCTTTGAGTCCTTTACAATGTTCCTCTTTTCGTCACCATGAGCTCTGTAAGTTCTATTCTAGTCTCATGCATGACGCAACACATAGCGAATAGAGAAACACGCTAATAAATGTTCGTAATTTACCAAAAAAAAAAAAAATCAAATACTGCTAGTTTTGCTATATTTAGACGAGCATTGAAACAAATGGTCAAATGTAAAACCGTCACAATTAATGTTTCGTATTTAGATTGTTCTAAAATCTAACAATAACAACAACAATCACATTAAATTGTTTAGTTAACGGAGCTTTACATTAGCGATAAATTTTCCAGCGCGTACCTATCTCTGTCGCTGATCCAAAACAGAGTTTAAACGTAAAATTATAATTTATATGCACAATACACATTATATACACTTCTGTGAACACGGGGCAAAGTTGCGTATGGCGATTTATTTCGTCAATGGGAGCACAGTAATCAGCGCTCTCAACTGAGTCGTATCAAAGCTCTCTTTAATTTTTCGAAAATTGCGCAGTCGTTTTTGTATTCTGCGCACAATGAGCTGTTCACCATTTTTTTTAAATTTTTTTTATAAAAGAATTGCATCTACAAATGGCAAAAATTCTTTCTTGTTTGTGTGTTAATAAAATGCTTTGAAATGTACCTAATTTTCAAGAGAATTTATTAAAAAAACTTTTGACTGCAAACACAGGCACAGGAAACCCGCCTCACCCCCCATTAGCAAACTTTCACATACGTTTTGAACATTTTTGCGCTCATATACTTTTGTACCGCGCATAAATGAAAAATTAAACAGAACATTGCTTATGTCCACACTTATGTCCACGGTTGTTGTGTGTTATTGAAATGCTTTAAATGTAATTTTCAAGAGTACCTATTTATTAAAAACACGTTTGACCTCAAACACAAAAAATAAAAGAAAATTTATATTTAGTAGTGCTAAATAACCCCAGGGTTGAAGCACATAATTGTTTGTTTTGTTTTGTCACAATAAAAAAAAGAAAAGAAAAGAAAAAAATTATAATTTGAAAATGTTCTTATTTTTTTATGTAAATACCTATACTTGCGTAAATTTAAAACATTAATATAAACAAGGAGAAAATTAACGGGTGAAATAGCCAATTTGGAGTTCTAGAGAATTTTTATTTTTAAAGTATAGTCGACGTTTCGCTAACGTTTGTTAGCATCCTCAGGACCTAAAGGATCGTAGAAATACAAACAATATAAGTACAGTAAATAGCAAAAATACATAAACTGAAATAACAAAAATAGATACAAAAAACTTATTTTATATTAATACCACCTATCTTTATAATTTTTTTCCTCGCTTGTTCAATTATATCATTCATTAACAGTTACATAATATTTTTATAAATTTCATCCTAATAAAATATTTTTTTCATAAAATACTGTTATAAACGTTGAATGACTGTCCTATATACTACACCTATTGTTGTATCTATCTATTGTTGTAATGAAGAATTCATAAAACACATGTATAAGTGTAAAATAATACTAAAAGTAAAATTTTAATATCTTAGTTGGTAAGAATTGTTTTTTTGTACTTTTGTTATTTCAGTTTATGTATTTTTGCTATTTACTGTACTTGTTTGTATTTCTAGGTCCTGAGGATGCTAACAAACGTTAGCTAAACGTGTACTATATTTTAAAAATAAAATTCTCTAGAACTCCAAGTTGGCTATTTCACCCGTTAATTTTCTCCTTTAGTATCAACATCACAGCCGTCATCGTATTAACATTAATATAAACTGCGTAAGAATCTTAGTTTCTGTCGTGTGTCCACGAACCGACGCACCTCTTTTTTTCAAAAATTCAGCGTGAACCATTTTGTACTGTGGGCGCAGACTATACATAATACTATACATGCATATTATTATTGTGTTCGTATACTAACAATTTAACTACAATAACACTGGCAGGTGTACATGATTCACGTCAACTGACTTTGGTTTTATAATGGATAATACTACTGCGCATTATAATTATTATGATATCTCACATAATCACAGACATTCGATAAAATTATAACTGCCTTTTTGTTTTATTTATTAATTATTTTTAAACAACTCCAGTTACAAAATTACGTCTTCGCATGCAGAAGATAAAAATATTATTAACTTTATTCGAAATAAAAATAATAAAAACAAAAAATTGACACGACATAAAAAAATGTCTCAGAAAAATAATTATTTACGATCACCTGCCCTAATCTGTATTTTAAGTTAAGATTCATGTCAAACGATATACAGATTTTTTTGGAAGCCGTATAAATAATAAAACAGGTCAAATGCGAATGTATTGACGTATTTCAGCCTTTTATTTTGGAAATGCAAATAAATGAATATCTATGTATCTATCTATCTATAACCCGTGCGCCGAGGGTTTCATACAACTAATCAGCAGTGGATTCGTCAACCGCATAATTGAGTTTGTAATTTCTTGATATCTAATATCAATATGTTTTTATTTTTGTCTCTCGAAAACTATATAAGTGTTAGGAAATCGCTCTATTTTTTCTGTAATCTTTACTGGATCCTCTAGGCTCCAGCAGGGTCAATTGACTAGAATTTTTTGTACCATTTCAACGAAACACTAAAAATCAGAACACGCTTTAATCAGCGGAACCTTGTCCATATTACAAGGCGGTGAAAATTTATTTTGACATATACCAATTTAAAATGGAAATCCCGCTAAGTCATAAGGGAGCACGGATAACGCCGGGCATGCCATAAATATAAATAAAAAATAAACAAATCTTTATAATAATAGAAATGATAAAAATCGACATTAGGAAAATGTCACATTAATAAATTATAAGCATAATTAATAAAGCAATTAAAAATGTACACTTTGCGTGCTCGGTCGGAAATAACAATGGTCGAATGTCAGAAATGAGTGACAAATATTCTACTCTGGGGAAATTAATGTGATTCAAAATTTTATTCCTATAATATTAAAGGTACCTGTTTTAATGTCGGTGTATGCTTATAATATAAACGGAATAGATAAAATCATTGCACCTTATTATCGTGCAACTAGGTTAGATCATATTCTGGCCGCGGCAGAGCTTCCGGGCTCCAAGCGAACATCGTACACTGGGGACACTGGCAAAAGAAAAAGAAAACAATGAGTAGGTATAATATAAAGTACTCCCGGGTTTTTATCTAGGCATCTATTATATTATAGTGGCTGGTTTTGATCTCGGTTTGATTTTGTCAATGGTAATTTACAGTTCATATCAATTATAACAGATGACAGCATAACCGCTACGCTATACTCCTTCAGGCATCTATATGTATAAAATTCCTGTGTCGCAATTTTGGCCGCGCTAATCAATGATACGAGTATAATGAAATTTTGTAAATGTGTTTTGCTTGGTGCAACTTACGCTACAGGATAATTTTTATTAAATATTTTGTAAAAAATGACAGTGTTTTCTCAAAAAAACTGTTTGGTAACATGTAACGACATCTAATAGAATTTACTCAAAACTATTACTTCAAAAGCAAACAAAAAAAACTGTTTTAGTACCAAGTAGCGACATCTATTAGAATTCTCACAAAGCTATTAGTTCAGAAGCAAATCTGGTAGACCTTGCTCAAAGCTATTAGTTCAAACGCAGGACCGCAAACGAAATATATTTTGCAGAATTATATCTATCGCACCCAGGTGAAACCGACACGGACCGCTAGTATGCTATATATATATTATATGAACTACCCTATATTAAATACTTCGTCGAGGAGTACAATAGACTTGATTGAAATCTATAAAAGATTACTAAGGATAAAAAATATTAAATTACCATCGACAAAATATATCCGCAAAATTTGAATACTCACGTTAATTCAATAATCTATTAACAATGAATGACAACTTACTATTTCATATGCAAGCGCCATGACAGCTTGTCTGTCTCTGGTCAACAAAACAGTTTACTCTCTTTTTTATTCACTAAAGTCGTTCATAGATGACGCTTCGGTAAGGTAAACTTGATTAAAGTCTACTATTCTCTTTGACAGTAATTTATTTACATTGACAGGGCCGTACCTAGAACCTCGGGGGCCCCGGGGTAAGAAGTAAAATTAGGGCCCCCTACGTAAAATTTAAAAAGTGATTAAAAAAAGGCTATTACTTGTTATTATGTTCAAAATTATTATTATTATAGAATATAGATTGTCATTCGTGTCTTACATTAGGACTTGTGTAGATTTTAAACAGATGTAGAGCAATGTTTTGGGCAACACTTTTCCAATATTGCATTCAAAAGTCATGACAACGAAAACACCTCCCCATCCAGCTGCAGAGTGGCCCCCGTACATAAAAATGTATCCGAGCATCAGTACATAGAGAAAAGATAATGATCTAATGTGCCTACACACAAAAACACCTAACGAGTTTTTAATTAGAATATGTCGTATATAAACACAGACACCACACATCCAAACGTTCGTACACACACACATATGCGTACAATGCGTATAGGTTTAGTGCGTACGTAGGTATATAATATTAAATACAATAATCGTATTATATTATGCTTATTACTAAGCAAACAGTTTTCTGTGGAATTATTACACCACATGCTCATTGCGCATACGGTACGCACTTGTATGCAAATTAGTTAACCCGCTACTAGCCGTGGTGAGACACTTAGTTTAATCTTATATAAAGGCCGCTGCACACGAGGCTTGTTTTGCCGCTAGAAAAAACTGCTGGGACCTTGCTGGTCAGCAGGCTGGCTACGAGGCTGGAAATGACGGGCTCGTCTGCGATCTCACAAGATGGATTTCAAAATTGAACCGGACACATTTTTCATGGTAGCTCGTTTGCGTGTTTTGAACAAGAACCAATCAGGAAACAGAGTCAAGCAGCAGACACGTTTTGCTCTGTGTATATATTTGAACTGTCACTGCGCGTGCACCAAACCCATCTACAAAGCGAACACATAAAAGCCATCACGAAAACCAACGCTTGAAAACTAGTACTTAAATCTAGCAAGGAATCTAGCGGTAAAACCAGACTTGTGTGCAGCGACCTTACGTATGTCTGCTATTTTTGGATCTTTTGAGTTATTTACGAGATACAGAAGACATTTTAGCAGTTAATACTTTTATCTGTCTACTATACTTAAAATCTTATGAATTAATGTACTTCAAACAAAGTTTGTTAGTAAGGGAACATTCGCGATTGCGTTCTGCATTTTGTTTCATCACCATGAAATGGTTAGGATTCATCCAAGGTAATCAAACTTTGATAATTTTTAACAGTGTCTATAATATTTCTTATACAAACACAAATAGTAGCTACGTTCCAACCTCTCTGCGAACGGTATTATTACCGTCACAGCCATGCGCAGTACCTAAGCCGAAAATGTTTTGTATCGGTCACTCTCGGTTGGAACACGTTTTCGCTATTGCGCATGCTTGTGACGATTATATTACCGTTCACAGGGAGGCTGGAACAGATCTAATGTAAACTAACTTTCTCGTTCTTATATCTTTCCTCCTAATTTCAACCAAAAATTAAAACATTAAATAGTAGAACTTATGCATGCATTTTTTTTAACCTATCGGGGACTAATCGACTCCTAAACTTGTCACTTTTATTAATTTGAGGTTACACGATGACTGGGCAGTATAGGAGGAGACACTTTGCGTGAAAAGTAAGAACTAAAAACTTGAAAATACGTGAGTAAAATCAGTTGATAATAAATTGTGTTGAAAATACACGAGTAACTTAGAAGACAGTCTCACTTCTTTATCTCGAGGTTCGGTTTCAACTTGACAGATCAGTGGACGTAGTCGCATAGCACAGTAGATCTAGTCAGTCAATCACAGGTGAATAATAATAATAATAATAATAAAAATAACTTAAGCCAAATCGTCACTGTTGGCAAATATAAAATCTATTCCGGGATGTCAGCGTAATGCTGAGTCACTATTCTATCCCATGCAAAAAGCCGTGCTTATCGGATCGCTCCGTGTACTCCGTGCGCACGACCCAAACTCACTGTAATTTCATGGTTTGAGACGCGGTTATAGTACCTTGCTTCGCAAGTATCCCTTGTATGACGATGACGAACCTGAAGTTTTCGGTAATAATAATAATAATAATAATAATAATAATAATAATAATAATAATAATAATAATAATAATAATAATAATAATAATAATAATAATAATAATAATAATAATAATAATAATAATAATAATAATAATAATAATAATAATAATAATAATGCGTTTAACGTACATACGTTTCTCGACTTTATGTCATAAGAGACGCCATATTCGCACCATTACTATTTTCCATCTATCACATTTCCGGTTATTTTCTACATTTTTTAACTTCCACTTAATTAATAGCAATGGGCGAATGAAGGAATTTTAGGACATTAGGATAAGGTAGGCAAATTTTGAGCATAGGAGATTGACAAGTAATCGGCCATGACTTTGAATAAGGAACCATTTCGATATTTATCTGAAATTATTGAGGGAAACCATGGATAACCGCAAACAAGATGGTCGGTACAGGACTTACCGTTTCTCGGCGAGAGGTAGCAGGAAAAAGTCCCAACCACATCTACCTCTGCCGGGATTCGAACCCGGTACCTCTCCAATGCAAGTCTAGTGCTCTCACCACTACGCTACACAGCTCTATGATCTACGTCATTTCGGTAGCGGCATAATTGCTTGTTTTAAATTCCATTGAAAATACACACTTTTGTGATTTTTTTATTACATAAAAAGCTTCCGAATAAGGCCTAGCACACATGAAGAGCGTTCAACGCGCGTTGAATAGTTATATACAATTGTATAGAAACTGTAAACGCGCGTTGGGCTAACGCGCGTTGATCGCCTCTCATATAAACTAGGCCTTAATTCTCAAAAAATTGTTTCATAACCTGTTTGTAATGCAGATCTCAAAAAAAACGTGTGAGCTTCTCCCACATAAGTTCACTGTGGAAGTGAAACTTCTAAATTTCTATAAATTCTACTCGTTTCATTGATGCATGATCCATTTTGCGTCAGCAAGTTTTCTCTTAAATTTCCCCGTCGTTAAATCATTTCCCCTTAAACGTTACAGAAAATTTCAAACAGATGAGTCGCTAAAGAAGTTTCATTAAAAAAAAAACGTGAGACGATTCACGGTGACAAAATCGAAGTTTAAAAACCTCTGTCTAAAAGAACATTGCACTTTGAATGTCACATTATAGCTTAAAATACATTATGATTATTTTAAGTGATTAAGAATGTAAATATTTTTAGAGAAATTAATTCTGTATTAAAAAATTTAAATTAATTAGTATATGTTTTTGTGAATGTTCTCATAAACACAAGTTGAACAGCTTTATAATGAAGTTCTGGAATGTTATCAGCCAAATTGCTTTTAAAATTAAGTGATAAAACAATTAGTTAAAAATCGATTGCATTATTAATATATTAAAATTTAACTGAGGTGTTAAATACCACAAAGTATGAAAATTGCCTAATTGTACGGTTGCAGCTATTTAATCATTTTATTTACGTAAGGTGTGACCTTCAGCAGAATATATTAATATTTATATTGACTATACTGACTGAACTCGTTGAATAGGTGAATTTACTATAGTAAAGCATGAACGTATCTCGTACTCCTAGGGTTATGTACAATTCAGGGGTGTCAGACTGATTTTTCTAAAGAATCGTTTATAAGATTTAGGGTGTATTAGCGGGCCAGACTCTCAATTAAAAACTGAAATACATACTAAATTAAAATCTTTATTTATTTAGTAAATTATCTTGAGATTGAGGATCCAGTCCAGACACCTGCGGTCTCTTGTTTTTGATAAGCTCATTTTTTAAGTGTCATATTTGACGTAGTTATTTTTAGAATAGATTGGCATCCTCACGGGATATAATCTGGTCGCGGGCCGTATTGAGATGGCTTGAGGGCCGGATGCGGCCCGCGGGCCGTATCTTTGACATCGCTGGTGTATCTACATAATTGGGCTTTTGAATGAAATTTTTTTTTTGTCATAAATGGAAAGATCGTATATAAGTTTTATAACAAAATTATTTTTCTTTTTTTTATTTTCGTTATAATTCAAAAGTTATATCAAATTAAAAATAAATTTTTGTACCCAGTTCCGAGAACGCGCCGACATTTCCCGAACATAATGTGACGTCATAATGTTTTAGTCAATATACATGTAGAAGCCATTGATAGTATACTGCGTATATACATTTTACCATTATGATGTCACAACTGTCAAAAACAATTTTAGTGCGTTTGCAGTCACGTGATTTTTTTTTAATATTTTATCAATTTTAAATTGCTTATAATTAATTTAAAAAAAGTTTTTTGAAAGTTTTTCGCATCGATTATCAATATTATTTAATATAATACAATATAATTTAAAATACAATAAAAAAATCGATAATTATTTTTTTTTTCAAAAGCCTAATTTAAACGCATAAATGAAATTTAAAAAAATAATTTCGTTCGTTCACGGCACATTTGAGGGAATCGTTCATGCTGTATGATTGATAAATGAACGGCACATCACTTCCATCGTCCTAGTGATTTATTTAGGTACAAATTAAAATATAAACTTTGCTATATTTTCTCCTGTCATCTTTGCCATCATTTTTATATACCTGATTTTTTCTTATTTTGGATATTATTTGTATTATATTTACTGAAATAAATTTATTATTATTATTATTATTATTATTATTATTATTACTGCTCGACACATTTTTTAAAAAAAGTTATCAAAAATATTCAGTGAGTCCTTTCTAATGAATTGTTATTTTTTATGTAAAGCATCTACCCGTGCGTTTGGATGGGAATAAAAACGTGCAAGTGGCGCGACGCTGTGATGGAACGACGTAACGTTTTTAGTTACTATTATTTGGTTAGATGACAACGCGTGTATATGCGTTGTATTATAACTTGGTTTTGTTGAAGGCGATATCTAAATGGCAGGGCAAATTTAGTTACTAGAACTTCGCTTAATCTTTCACATCTGCCAGGCATCCCACGACGGTTCAAGTTTTTTTTATTAATCTTCCCGTGAAATTTTTGCTTAAAGTATAGATGAACCAAATTTCAAGTGTCTAGCTCTATATGGTTTAGGTGCGAGAAACTTATGAACATATATACATATACGAACCATAATATAGAGTCTCAATATAAAAGATTCCGATTTTTCAATTTTGGCATGATTTTCGAAAAAAGAATAGTAGAAATCCGTCACATAAAAGCTCTCCAACGATGAGCCTTGTCTACTGAGTCATATGAGCGTCATGAAATTTACACAGTTTTTTGTTTGACAAATCCGGATGAATACGGCCATTTTAAACTCGCTATGTCACTTCCTTCCCGATATACGTTACAGTAAATTAGCTGCAGCCGAGAGAATCAGGATCGGGACGTTAGTATATTTAGCCGCATTCCATATTTCTCGAATAAATGTGTTGATTTAATTTTTTAACAAAAACCAAACAATAAAATTAGTTATGAATAATCATAATACAAAAAACTTCTTATCTCTTTACTTCACAGATGCAGTTATTGGACCATATTCAAATAATATTTAAATTTTATTTTTTAACAGTGAATATATGACTTGCAAATTTTATGCACACTTAATATATGAAATGCATTATCCAAAAATAACTTTTCACGATTTTTTTAAAATCACATCATGGTATGTTAAACAGATAATAAATGTTACGGTCAGTGACTTTCAGTACACACTGTATACTGTATGCATATGCGCGCTGTTAATTTATTGTAATTATAGGTTTCAAAACAACCAACTTATCTGAGAGAATAAATACTGTTGATAACTACCGGACTTAACAATTATTATTGCTCAAGTCAAAGCCTTAACACAATTGTCAGTGAGTATGTAGGTTTCGTATTCAAATTAATACATCTTGCGTAATCATTTGCGAACAATCTCCAAGGGGACAGACTAGTAGCGTAATCATGCTGGCCTTTGGATCAGCCTGTCGTCGATTCGAACCCTAGATATATAGATAGATAGATTTTTTTATTCTGTAATACTGGAAACTGCTTAGAATACGTCAATACAATAGAATATAACACAATTAGTTTAAAAAAGTTATTCATTTTATTTTTAAGAGACTGTCTGAATCTGTCATAATTGTTAATATTTTTTATTTCTATACGTAACTTATTGTATAGTTTTGTACAGGTACATAGCGGCCCCGTATTGTACAAAGAAAGGCGGTAATTATCAATATATTATAATTAATTTTTTTGCCGGATGTTATGATAGTGAATATCTGTTATTTTTTGAAAATCGGCTATGTTTTGCTTGAGAAATTTACAGACTTCATAAATAAAAATAATAACTAAAAGTTAACAGCTTGTTATTGATAAAAAGTGAACGGCATGACCAATGTTAAAAATGAGACGAATGATACGTTTCTGCCAGATGAAGAGTCTATTGCAGTGAATTATACCGCCCCAAACAACCACATTATAACTTAGATTTGAATAGGCAAATGCATAGTAAACATTGAGTAGTGATTTCTGGTCACATGTTTCTTATAGATATCGAATACAGGAGAAACAGTAGGTAAGTTTCCTCATGGATGTTTTTGTCATGACGTTTTGACTCTAATTAAGTAAAAAGAGCAATTGTGATCCTTGAAGACTATTGGAGAAAGTTTTGGAAGAATCCGTAGAAAAAGATTCAGTAAAAAAAAATGGTTGTCTGTAAAGTCGGTTTACGGACGATAGTTTTACGTGATAACGTATTCCGTAATACATAACCTAAACCTCCCAAAATTTGGTTTCAATCCGCTTATCCTTGGTGTCGGAATGATAAGAAATGTCAAAAGTGACGTTTGCAACTTACAAAGTATTATGTTCTAATAATAATTAGTTATTCCAATAGTTAACTTAGAAGGCTTTGCAAATCACAAAATACTAATGTCAAAAAATAAACATTAGAAATGCAGCCGTTTTCATGTTAAGACAAGACATACGTTATTTTCTAATTTCCATGTACGGCAAACAAAGACGACCGACCACGTCGCGCGCGCGCCATGCAATAGACAACAATGCATTTATACAGCTATTTTTCTATATAAATTTGTATAAAATATTTTTCTATATAAGTTTGTATAAAAAAACTGTTTAGGCAAATTCTGTTATACGAAATCTATGTAAAATGTTCTCCTCTTTCGTTTAAGACTGGTTTCAAACCGATCTGATTTAAATTGAGCGAGAAATTAGCAAAAAGCACGCACAGGGTCAGGCGGAACGTTACGCGTTATGCGTTACAAACGTTAGGAACGTTACGTTACACTTTTTCGTACATGCAGCCGGTGTTTTATCAATTTATAATATTGGTGATTCATCATAATATTGGTGATTCATCAATTTATAAGACGTTATCACGTCAAAAACAATACTGAATTATTAAAATTGCATTTACCATTAACGTTTCGGTACAGTGTGCACTTTGTACCATGTTCAGAGCATTTGAAACTCTGAAGATGGTACGAAGAGTATCGAAACGTTAGTGATAAATGCAATTTTAATAATTCAGTATTGCTTTTTATTGATCTTTTTGCCACAGATTCTTCCAAAACTTTCTCTAGTTTTCATTTGATGTAATTTGTTAATTAAGACGCTAATAACCCTAGTTGTCGAACGTCCATAATTTACAATGAATAAATAAATATAGCATCAAATACGTTCGAGACTGTTGAATTTAGAAAAGGCGTGTTTGTTGATCAAGACGTAGAACGATTCTAAAACGCATCGATGTTGTATGGTTATCAAAATGGCAAAATAGATTTCCGAAGAAGATTCTTCTTTGACAGAATATTTCCAGATTCTTCCTCTTTTATCTATGCCAAATGATAGTTTAGCATGCGTTTTATTTAAAACTTTTTTAAAAGATGCTTTTGAATTTAAAAGAAATCTTGCGCGGAGTGCAAGCTGTAACAAATATAGCGTCTTAACATTGCATTTCTATAAAAAAATATTTTGAATGAAGTGATTTTCGTTCGCGATTCGTACATATTGTTAGAATCTCGGATATGTACCGACGGTAAAATCTGGGCGTATATCAACCCTAATCGGACTGGATTGTTGAAACCAAGTCAGAATGTGACTGTCCCGCACTGTTTTATAGCACCACCAAAGAAATCATAGTATCCAATTTAGAAATATTTGTCGGACTCTTATTTTACAAGAAAGCGTAAGTTTCCAATTTAACACGCGTGTAAAGTAATCTGCACGTAGTTTATTGGTTCATGTTTTACAGTGATGACGTAATATCTCGATTGGCTGGACTGCTTGAAACAGATAACGTCACAACATATTTAAAAAAAATTGAATTAACATAAAATTTTTATCTCACATAAAACTGAGATTTTCTTCTGACCTAATGCTTATGTAAAACTGTATTTTAGTCAAGTAAGAATGGCTGGATTAAATCGTAAACGTGAATGTTAACTTATTGTGGTGATTCCCAAAGTGGTCTATATCGACACCCAGGGGCCGACGACAACTTACAAGGGGTCCATGTCAGCGGAAAAAAATTGGGGGTACCTGAAATAAAAATAGAGGTCAACGATAGTGGAACTCCTAACAAAAAAAAAACAAACAAACAAACAGGGCATCGTTAACTGAGGATACTTGACATTAAACCTAACTAACTTGATGCAACATGTTGAAAATCTATTATTAAAACGTAAGGTTCATCCTCACACTAAATACATTTATTTTTTGATTGGTTATTTTATGTAACAGAAAGTAAATTGTAATTTGTTTCGTTTTAATTTGAATTTAATTAATAAACTTATAAAACTTGACATGTGTTTTTTTTTAAGTTTTTCACATTACACTTCACTACCGTTATAAATTTAAATCTTTCAAAGTGAGTAGCACTATACCGGCTGTCAAAAATACATTTGAAGTTATTGAAATTTGCAAAAATACAATAAGATAAGCAGGGGGTCTACCCAAAACCGAAAAACATGGCAAGTGGTCTACGAGACAAAAAAAAAATCGGGGACTTCTGATTTAGTGGAACGGACGGTCCCATTAATTTGTTAGCACGAGATTAGATACGGCGTTTCTTAAAATGTTGACAGAAAACTATCGGTACATTCTGTAGAAAACAATATAAGTTGTAGGTATGTTCGTATAATGCAAGATTATTTCCAGTACCTAGTTTGTAGCATTCACATTTAATGATTCCGCACCCATAAAGGGCCGAGAATTCACTCAACGGTGTAGACAGTTGATATAATTTTCTCTAAAGGTAGGGGTACACCATTGACTCAGAGCATGGACAGTGCATGGCACATTTGAATAGAAATTCCGCCGAAAGGAGGTATTTCTCGTTTCGTTTCGATGAGATTTTCCTCGCCTCAACGAAACATTTTTCTCGTCTCGTTTTAACGAGATTTTTCTCGGTTTACTCCGGCAAGATTTTCTTGCTTCGCATCAACGAGGTTTATCTTCAATGAGATTTTCTCGCCTCATCGCGACGATATTTTTCTGGCTTTGCCTAGACCTGATTTTTCTTATCTCGTCTCGACGAGATTGTCCACTTTCCGCCATGACGAAGCGTGTCACGTATTTCAGGACGAGATCTAGAATAAATTCTCAAGATCTCGATGATATTAGAATGAGAAAAACAACCTCGAGAAAATGCCGTGACGAGAGTCATAAAATTTCTCGTCTCATCATACGCGAAGGCTTCACGAACGAGATGAAATAACGTAGCTGTCAAGGTCTTTCATGAATCTTTTGAAGAGAGAAAAAAACGTTTGATGTGAGGACACGGAATATTTTTCAGGCTATGCGCGAATCTCTCAAAGAAGAAAGGAAGTTTTAAATATTTTCCAGGCCTATATTTCGCAGTCCATTCTCTAAGTCAATGGGGTGTACACCGAAATCTTACTGCTGCGCCAGTTGTGTTGGCCGGTGCCTCACGTTTGATACTTATCATAAACTCACCTTAATTACAACTAACGTTTATTACTCCGCCATTATGTAGATTATAGCCAAACAGGCTGAAGCAAAACACCTACTAATACAGAGAGTGGCCCTGAAAATGTCACTTCAAGATGGCCGATTCGTTTGAAATGAATAATTATAACATTACTAGCGGTCCGTCTCGGTTCGCTCGGGTGCGATAGATATAATTCTGCAAAATGTATTTCGTTTGCGGCCCGGCTTCTGAACTAATAGCTTTGAGCAAATTCTACCAGTTTTGCTTTTAAACTAATAGCTTTGAGGGAAAATTCTATTAGATGTGGCTACTTGGTACCAAAACATTTTTTTTTTGTTTGCTGCTGAACTAATAGGTTTGAGTAAATTCTATGAGATGTCGTTACATGTTACTAAAACATATTTTTGTTGAGAAAACATCGTAATTTTGTACAAAACATTTAATAAAAACTATTCTATAGTCTAACTTGGACCAAGTTAGACACATTTATAAAATTTCATTAAAATCGCTTCAGTGGTTTTGGAGCTTATCGCGGACGAACATCGTGACACGAGATACTAGTAGCTCGGTCCGGCTGCGCCAGCAATTATAGATTAAAGATAGACAAAGGTTGTCGCGGACTTTTAATGGAATATAGCTATATTTACCAGACGTCGTCCGGAAAGTAAAAAGCCCCACATTAGAGAGCAAATGAGGTATAGCCTAAAAATATAAAAAGAGGTCTCCGGCTAGGACTACTTGTACACTGCACCTAGTGTAAAATCAGAAGTCTAATGAGTTGAAATTGGTTGTTTCACGGCTTATATTATTATGTACCTACCGGTAGCATAGAGCATGAGCGCAAGAGAAGAAGGAATACCGGTCTGTCTTGACAACACGTTGCGAGTTTATGTAGGCATTTGTATAGAAGGATGTGCCAAAAAAAAAATAATTATTCTAAATTAATAATTTTTGCGATAAAATAGTGAAATAAAACTTCTGGATTCATAAGAAATATTTGAATTCGTGTAATATTTTTTTAGTTAAATTCATACAAATACACATACAAAGAAATTCATATATTACTCTATAGATAACGAATTAATGAAAATCTAAACCCCTGGAAAATAGTTGATATCGTAAGTAAAAAATTATTAGAAAAAAAATTTCGACAAGTAAGAATTAGATTCGTGCGCTAAAGGTGCCAAATACAGATTGTTCTTATAGCTCATCGACAGATGAAAGCTTATCTAATAAAAAAAAAATAATAACATAAGTGAAATGGGATTCATTAAAACTTTTTCTAAAAATTAGATCATCTTTCATGTCTCAAAATTTATTAGTGATCGAATACATCAGTCTGTATAAGGGTTAATATTATTTAAATGAACAAAACAAGAAGCAGTTGTCAGTTATTTTTTTTTCTAAAAAATTCAAATATTTTTAAAAAAATTATACGTGTAAAAATTTTATATTTTCATATCAATGTTACTCCAGTTGAAGAATTTCATTTACGTTTTGAGTCAACAGTAGTTTTGACAGGTATTTTGATAAACAATGACGATAATAATTAATGAATTTTGTATCACTCTATAGGAATGGACGATAACGATAAACGTAACAAAGTGAACGACCTGTGACGAATTATTATCGCTTTATTGCGTTCAGTTGTTTTATGTGAACCTTTATACACCGGTTGACGGTTCTGATTGCATATGGATACCGAAGACTGCTCTAATCGAACCAGAGGTGGCGCGCCATTGAAACGTTGCCTCATCTCAACTGAACCAGAACATCAATAATTTATTAGAATGACCTCGTCGAAATTCGACAAGTGCCCAAGGTTCAGACGGAAGGGGGTCCCAGAAAGGCCCCAGAAAGATCGAATAAAATCGCATCATATTAAAATAAAATTATCTCTTTAAACAATTTTTTTGAGAACCTGTCCTAACAACATAGTAGCTAAATAATGCATATTGCTGAAATCTGAATTTGAAAAAAACGAGACGACGTCATTCCAGAAAGGGGAGACTAATAAAACTGGCCAAGTGCGAGTCGGACTCGCGTATCGAGAGTTCCGTACAAACTTCTAGGTATGTAAATCGTTCTTCCATCACGGGAATCGAGTCTCGAAGATTTTTCCCGCTTAGCCCTTGGAAAACTGTTTTCCCCTTACATTGATAAACGTCGCGGTCTGTTTGCCAACCAAGTTTTTTTTTTTGCTTAATTAAAACGTGCTCAGCAACTTAGCCTATATGCACGTTTATAAGGTAAGTATAGTTAGCGTACTGTGCGTTATGCGAGAGTTCTCATATTGTGCTGTATAAACGCACCGGTAGCGGACGCTTGTTTTGCATTAGAACTGTTACTGTGTACGTGCGTAGCATGTTGTTGCGATTTATAAACATTGTTTCTTTTGTGATGTAGCTATACTAATTTACTTGTGCTATAAGACATTGCTTCTTGCTAAATTTGATGATTCTAGATCAACGGGAAGTACCCTATATAGGTTTTGATTCTCGAGATTCTTGACAAACAGACGGACAACAAAGTGCTCCTATAAGGGCTCATTTTTTCCTTTTGAGGTACGGAGCCCTAAAAACATGGCAATGAAAAAATATTGCTCGTATTATAGGATAGACAAAAATTTTTTAGTTTGTTGTGACTATGCTAGGCAGTGTGACCAGATTAAATTTTACAAAAAAACCGAAGCACATTAAAAAAATACTGAAATATACCAACTTGCACAGGGAAAATATACCAATAAAAATACTGATTTTGAAAACATGTTTTAATTACTCATTATCACAATAAATGTTAAAATTCCATTTTAACATTCTATTTGAAGGATTAAAATTAACACAACCTCCTTCATCTTTTACACCTTGCTTTGTTTTTAAAACTGCAGATACATTTTTGTTTATAAATCTGTTTCTTTGTTGTGTTTTTATTAAATTTATCTGTGAAAATATGCGCTCGCATGCAGCATTCGATACTGGTATACATAACAGAGATATAAGTACTGAAACTAGATAATATATTCTTGAATTTTAATGTACCATCACTGTTAGAAATTTTCACCCAAAATGTTCACTAAAAAATTGGTTGTCTGTAAAGTCGGTTTACGGACGATAGTTTTACGTGATAACGTGTTCCGTAATACATAACCTAAATTTATATAATAATTATAATAATTCGAATCTATGATATTGCATCTTTCGCTTCAAATTTAGGTAAATTTTATTAAGTAGAATAATAAAACACTATAAAAAGTACACTATAATTATATAAAAAACAACTAAGGCATGTATCTCTTTTGCGCATGCGCCGATTTTCCCCAAAAAATTTACAAAAATTTCTAGTAAAAATAGATAGAGTAAAAACCGTTTTAAAAACTATATTATTATTATATAAAACATCATTATAAGAGATATATTCTTTTACGCATGCGCCGATGTTCCCCAAAAACAATAGGCCACTTCATATTTGCATATCAAACATTTTATTGTTTGTTTTTTGTTAAAAAAATTGGTTGTCTGTAAAGTCGGTTTACGGACGATAGTTTTACGTGATAACGTATTCCGTAATACATAACGTAAACCTCCCAAAATTTGGTTTCAATCCGCTTATCCTTGGTGTCGGAATGATAAGAAATGTCAAAAGTGACGTTTGCAACTGTCAAAGTATTATGTTCTAATAATAATTAGTTATTCCAATTAGAAATGCAGCCGTTTTCATGTTAAGACAAGACATACGTTATTTTCTAATTTCCATGTACGGCAAACAGACGTCCGACCGCGTCGCGCCATGCATTAGACAACATTGCATTTATATTTTATACAGCTATTTTTCTATATAAATTTGTATAAAAAAACTGTTTAGGCAAATTCTGTTATACGAAATCTATGTAAAATGTTCTCCTCTTTCGTTTAAGACTGGTTTCAAACCGATCTGATTTAAATTGAGCGAGAAATTAGCAAAAAGCACGCACAGGGTCAGGCGGAACGTTACGCGTTACGAACGTTAGGAACGTTTCGTTACACTTTTTCGTGTATGCAGTCGGTGTTTTATCAATTTATAAGATTGGTGATTCATCAATTTATAAGACGTTATCACGTCAAAAGGGGTGATGTCATGTCCTCTCTGTAACTTACTGATCTTTGCTCTTGAATGAAATTATAGACTAAATCCGGGAAATCCCCTGTACTTCAATCTTCGTGCCAGTTCGCAGAGACGATCGCTACGGTGTTGCCATAACTTTTTATGATTTTATCCAAAATATACCCAAAAATACCGACTTCCGCCAATATACCTAAATAAATACTGATAATCGGAAAAGTCAATGGAATATACCAAAAAAGTATTAAAATACTGAATCTGGTCACACTGATGCTAGGTCGGACGAAAGTGCACGATTTTTATTAGTCGGTGAAAAATGAAAGATTTGTCAAACTTTTTCTCGCGTTTAGCTATGCCCCACGTAACGAGTCGTATCTGTATTTTGTAGGCAGCTGTATTATGCACGTACATAATGATATCAGAATTACTTCTATTAAATGTAGCTTCGCCCATAAACGTGTGGTACTGGTGCATATTGTACCTGAGGTAATACCTGAACAGTGAACACCCACTTTTTTTATTATTCTTCTTCATATACTAATGTAATTTTAAGTTTATTCATTTGATATAAAATTATTCTCTGTTGAAATGTTAGTACTAATTATTAACACTGAATAGAATTGTCTGTGACCTTTGAACATACACACATAGACTGCTCAAGCCGTACTTCGTCTAACAGAAACATGCGCATTGAGTAACAAGCGCCTAGACTCTGACCCAAGCAACTGGATGTCAAGAAATTTATCAAATTCATCATCACGAACTGACTTAGCACGTTCTCACAAGGATTCAGAACTGTTCGAAATCTAGTTCAGATTGGGGAGTACAGAAAGAATTTTTACTGACTCCAAATTGATCTATCTGACAAACATATCAACACAAGTCGCTCCAATAAACCACAGTGGTCGCTAAACGGTTAGTAGCTCTTGTAATTTATATAAAACACATAAGTAAAATAATAACTAGCTATTTTTTTATCGACAATGAATTTTAGGTGGTAACGTCTGTGTTCTAATTTATTAGCTGCTTTTCAATGTAAAATGACAATTTTTCGCACTAGTACGTAAATAAAAACAAAAGTAATTCAATTTTACCAATTCAACTCTGTCAGTTGCCATTTAAACCCATATGAGTAACAAAGATAAGCATAGTAGGCGTTGCTATTGTAACAGAGACCCCCTAGCAGGCGCCAACAAAGAATATCGTGAGACAACAATCGACTCGTTATTCTAACAATGACACACAGATTGTTGTGGGGCAGCAATCAGCTTGTTATTCTAACAATGATACACCGATTGTTAATTTCTACTATAATATTTTTAAGTTAAAATCTCAAAAATGGTAATTGAACATGTCTACGCGTCCGCGCTCCTAGTCACGATCGAACTGGTAGAGGTAACGAGAACCTTCTTATATGGGAGTAAAACTGAAAAAATTTCTGTCTGAAAGCGTCAAATAACAGTTAAAAAAGTGACCAGAATGGCGCTAGTGTAGAAAAAGTGTATAATGTAAATTTAGCAGTTGTAGACGAAATGAAGTGTGCTGAAAGAAATATTTAATATTTTTGGCGACTATAGAGCAGTTAATATATTCACAGTAAATAAAACCTCAATCACTTACGTATAGACGTGTGTCGATCGCGATTGATCGAATCGTTTTGATTCGATCACCACCCGTGACTGAGTGATTGAATCACTGAATCTCACAAGATCCAATCGTTCGGTCTCGAGTCGATCGTCAGCTCAATAGCAACCAAAGAGCCACAGGGAATAGATGACAGAGCGTGACCGAATGATTGAATGATGAATTTCTATGGTAGAGTCGTGACTCGTGAGTCATAATAACATACAACAATCACTTGAATGAATGCTACATCTGTACCATGCGAACGATTTTTTTCCAAAGCTGGAATGACAATAAGTGCAAAAAGAAGTTCTTTAAAACCCGAAAAAAATTCTCAAGTTTTATTTCTTAATCATAACCTATAGTGTCGTGAAATAGATATAAACATTAATTTAATCTTAAAATACCTACTTGGTGTTAATTTATCGTATCTCATTATCTATTTTATATAAGTAATTTGAGTTGAGTTAAATAAAAGCCTCATTGTTCTGTTCAATGGTAAGTTTTTCTTTCGTACAAACAAGCTAGCGCAGAAAATTACATTAACAGGTTAATGGTAACTCGTATAGAAATGAAATAGGTACTCAGACAGCCGATCGAACGATCGAATCATTGTGATACTATCCCCTAACCTGTAGCTTGCGATCGACCTAGGTCGCAGGAAATGTTCGATCGACACACGTCTAATAGATACAAGCTGATCGATCAAACGATCGAAACATTGTGATACGATCACTTAACCTGTGGGTCGCGATCGACCCGGGTCGCAAGAAATGATCGATCGACACACGTCTACTTACGTAGTCAAACATTATTTGGTAAATATAACCTATAGAATCATCAGAGAGAAATTGACACTCTTCCTACGGTGGCGCCATCTTAATTTCAGTCTGTTTGACGGACACTTTCCATACACTGAGGATTGTTCTCCTTACTCTCTACCCTCCATATGGTGCATATTGATATATCTAGGTTACGCGTCACACTTGAGGCTTGAGCAGTCCGTGACTATATGGTCGAAGTTTGAAACGATATGTATTTGAGGTGAGAAAGGTGAGCGTACGGGATTGATGGGCGTTGAGTAGTTGCTGATGCTGACTAGCGAAACCGTAGAACATTAAGGTTACGTCATTGATTATTTTTAAATTTCTAATAAAATACTAACGCTGCACCGTTGTCTTTTGTTTTGTTTTTTTTTACAGAAAATGAATTAAATATTTGATTAAATTTTATTTTATGATTGTTTCGTGATTTATGTAAATCTGTGACATTTAGACG
This sequence comes from Xanthostigma xanthostigma, assembly GCA_963575645.1. Classification (NCBI taxonomy): domain Eukaryota; kingdom Metazoa; phylum Arthropoda; class Insecta; order Raphidioptera; family Raphidiidae; genus Xanthostigma; species Xanthostigma xanthostigma. Next base: position 59,998,792 of record OY754464.1, on the reverse strand, counting down.
CTACAATAGTATCTATGGTCAATTCATCAACAAATAAATTCAATCGTAATTCAACAATTTCGTGTACAATAGTTGCAAACACTGGTTGTAATTGACTACTTGCGAGAGTTTTTACATTAATGGATTAATACAGATAGCTGACAAGCCAGTAGCCGCGGTTGACAACACATATTTTAACAAACCTGAAATTTTGACGTGATAACGTCTTATAAATTGATGAATCACCAATATTATAAATTGATAAAACACAGGCTGCATGTTCGAAAAAGTGTAACGTAACGTTCCTAACGTTCCTAACGCGTAACGTTCCGCCTGACCCTGTGCGTGCTTTTTGCTAATTTCTCGCTCAATTTAAATCAGATCGGTTTGAAACCAGTCTTAAACGAAAGAGGAGAACATTTTACATAGATTTCGTATAACAGAATTTGCCTAAACAGTTTTTTTATACAAATTTATATAGAAAAATATTTTATACAAATTTATATAGAAAAATAGCTATATAAATGCAATGTTGTGTAATGCATGACGCGACGCGGTCGGTTGTCTTTGTTTGCCGTACATGGAAATTAGAAGCAAACGTATGTCTTGTCTTAACATGAAAACAGCTGCATTTCTAATGTTTAATTCAATTTTTTGACATTAGTATATTGTGAAATGCAAAGCCTGCTAAGTTAAGTATTGGAATAACTAATTATTATTAGAACATAATACTTTGTAAGTTGCAAACGTCACTTTTGACATTTCTTATCATTCCGACACCAAGGATAAGCGGATTGAAACCAAATTTTGGGAGGTTTAGGTTATGTATTACGGAATACGTTATCACGTAAAACTATCGTCCGTAAACCGACTTTACAGACAACCATTTTTTTATGTTATTTATACTTTATAGTAATATTACAAGCCTATATTTATGATGGCAGACATTTCCTCCGGTTGTAACATCCCCGCAGATACAATAAAAAGTCCGCTGTATGAGCACGACAATATTATTATGCAAACATATTATGGGTGCGAGTGAGAGCATCCAATGGCTTTTTTTGACAGCTTCATGAAATTTATTTGTTTACACACACACGCAGAGTTTAAAGTGAAAAAACCATGGAAACAAATACGCAACCTAAATTTCATGAAGCTGTCAAAAAAAGCCATCGAATGCTCTCACTCGCACTCATGTGTTTGCATAATAATATCATCGTGATCATACAACGGACCGTTTGTCTTCATAGATGTTACAACCGGAGGAAATGTCTGCCATCATAAATATGGGCTTGTAATATTACTACAAATAACATATAAAAATTTCAGATTTGTAAAAATATGTGTTGTCATCCGACGTACTGGCTCTTTAGCTAAGATGTAGTTCAATCAATGCAAGTAAATAAAATCGTAACTTTGTAATTTATTGTAGAGTCGGTAGCAAACATATGGTAGATTGCAAATTATAGAAAGCATTCATGTCAGTAAATCTGATCAGACAATTAGCACACAATTTTTCTCCATAAGATAAGCATAGTAGAATTTAAAATCGATCCTGCTCCAAAAAGAGTTGACCAATTGAAACGATATGTTTTTAACCGTAGGACTAGGTATATACAAAATATATCTATTTGACATAATTTTTTGCACAGATTTCAATACGAAACATTTGTCTACGCATTTTGATCAAAATTTTGTTTCACAAGCGATCTTTTCTATTTAGACCAATTATTTGCTCCTGCATGTGTATAATTTTATATGAACATAATCTAATGTCATTGTCAAATAATTTTTTTATGTAATAATTTACGAACAAGATACATAAACTGCACTACTCTTTATAAAATAGATGCTTTAGCTGTATAAATTATAATGTATATAGGTACATATATACATAATATGCATGTTAATGTGGAAAAGGGAAAAAAACTAGCTCTATAACGATTCCATAGTAAATCAATTGTTTGACTGTTGCCTTTTTTGTAACCTATACTATTAGAAGTGACGTTTATACAAAAGTGAACTGTCAAAAATTTTGAAAATAAAGTAGAAACCAGCTATTTTATAGAAGGTACGTGCAAAATGTACCATATATAACTTCTGCATATTGATATTCTGACACGTGTGACGGTTTTAAAGACCTCGTCGTAATTAACCCTTTACGACGCTCTAGGTGTTCAATCTATTATTATTAACAAATTAAACCTAGAAAATTAAACGAATTTTCATTTGAAAATTAATACGCTCAATACAAAATTTAAATTGAAACTTCAAACAAAAATGATAATAAAAGCTATATTATCACATTACAACATAATTTTTAAATTAAATTTAGTTCAAAGTAGGGTAAACCGATTCATATTACCGGAATAATTTCAATTCAGTATTTAATTATCAGTTCATAAAACGCGCTAAATGGAAACAGTTGAATGGCTACAGACAGAAAGACTGAAAGAGGAGGGGGTGAGGAACGAGGGAGTGTAACGATGGCATGGCTACACAATAAGCAATATTTTCCCTTCGGTGTTCCCCATAAATAACAGGTTCAAATTACAATCTTGATGTGCGATATAACGTGAATTCGTTGGCAGCAAGCGAACTAGTAGAACGAAACACATCTCCATTTCCCGTTGCCAGATGAGTCCTATCACTAAACGACAGGGCTGCAATGGCATACTGGATGTCCAAAAATGTGCCGCCATTCTAATATTATTGATGCGAATGTGAGTTTATCTGTTTGTTACGCTTTCACGCATAGACCGCTGAACAGATTTCGATAAAATTTGGCAAGGAGACAGGTTGCATCCCGAGGAAGGACGTAGCGTACCTTTTGTCTCAAAAAAAAACCTGAAGGGAGTGAAAGTGCTGTTTGTTTGTTTGTTACGCTTTCACGCGTATACCGTTGAACAGATTTTATTAAATTTGGCAAGGAGATAGATTGCATCCCGAGGAAGGATATAGGGTACCTTTTGTCTCAAAAAAAAACTGAAGGGTCTGAAAGTGTTGTTTTATTGTTTGTTACGCTTTTATGCGTAAACCGCTGAACAGATTCCGATAAAATGTGGCAAGGAGATAGGTTTCATCCCGAGGAAGGACATAGGGCACCTTTTGTCCAAAAAAAACAACTGAAGGGAGTAAAATAGGGGATGAAAGTTTGTTTGGGCAACCCATAATATCTCAAGTTAGGGAAATGAAAATTCATATTTAGGCTTAAAGTCCATTCTAAATATTGGTAAAAAGAGTTTGAATACTCGGATGAGTAGTTTCAGAGATTATCATTTATCCTCCGCATATACCTACACAAGATTTGCACTCTCTCTACATAATATTAGTATAGATGATAATAATTCGAGGCATATACAAACACCCTGTATATTATTGTACATTCTCGTATGTGTACTGCTGTACCAGGAGTTGGGGTAGGGAGGTGGTTGGTTGTCAGATTCATTTCAGGAGGAGGGAATTCGTTAAGAGGGCAGCAGCGTTTAAACGACAAAAGAATGTTTATGACGCGTACAGCGTACAACGTTACAACAACGGGAGGGGAGGGTGGAGGTCACTAAAGTATCGTTCATGTGTTTGTGACACAGGCTAACCTCCAGGCTAAGAAGTAGATACATGTGTACTAACACCGACGTCTATGTGCCACTATAGTCGGGTCAGTGGTTGTAAAAAGAGGACCCTTACGAAATGAAATATCGGTATGGAAAAGCAGACATGACTTTCATGTTACAAAATATTTTTTGTAAAAAGCGATAGGTTATAATTGCATTTTTATTTTTTAAAATAAGACATTGGCAATAGTGTTAGCGCGCTGGCCTTTGGAGTTTTCCCATCTCCACTCATGGATGTTGACCCTATTGCTTCTAGTTTCAAGGGTCTATAATCTACAGTAATGAAAAATTACGTATTAAGAGTATTCGTCCCTGCAAACACCCCCTGCACCCTTCATCTCAAATCTTTTCCCCTCGCCTGAAAACGGTTTGCGCTCTCCCGACGCTATTTTTAAAGCTAGAGGGTTCTGGTAAACGCCAAATGAAAGACAAAGAATCAGTCTACAGATCCTTCAGGCGAATTTTTTGAAAAAAAATTCCTGAAAAAACTTACAACCTTTTGAAAAAAATAATAAGTTACGTAATATTTCACACGTAGGCGAAACTGTTTTTCAAAAAATTCGCCTGAAGGATTTGTAGTCCGATTCTTTGTCTTTCATTTGGCGTTTACCAGAACCCTCTAGCTTTAAAAATAGCGTCGGGAGAGCGCGAACCGTTTTTAGGCGAGGGGAAAAGATTTGAGATGAAGGGTGCAGGGGGTGTTTGCAGGGACGAATACTCTTAAGAAAGATTTACCTACTTTATCTTACTTTTTCGAAATTCTATTTTTAATATTGTTACTCATGCCAGTCGCCACTGGTATTAGTAGACACAGATAGAAGTTTTTGTTACAAGCAGGCAGTAAAATCCTGAACCACATCATCGAAGAACAGTACGAACATTTTCAGTGAAAGTGGTCAGAAAAACTTCATTATTGTAGCTAAACATGCACATTAAATTGCGTATATTTTCAAAGATTCCACGCGTTTTCATCCCCCGACAAAATATCCTATCAGCAAAACTGGTGTAGAATTACTGTACATATTTTTATCTCACTTTGTATACATAGCGCAAAAAAAAATATTATCTAATTAAAAAATGTAGTTAATAGACTTCCTGTAATTTGAAATTTCATGTTGCGCTATAAGGAAGTTTTTAAGAAATAAGTCAATTTTTGAAAACCTTACTACAAAAACAGTAGTAAAATGCCTGTTGCGACCATAGTTTTAAATTTCTAAAAAAAAATGGTACAATTTTGCAAAAGTTATATTGAACGAAGGAAAATTTCATACATAAAATCATTAATACTCTTTATATTTCTCGACCCAATTTAGTCGACTTTAAATTAATCAACAAAAAGCTGAGTTGAAATACATTTTGAGGAGCTCTGGTATATATTACGTTTGAAAATAGTAGTGCGCTATATTTTCTGCATTTGATTACCGCCGGATTACTAACCAAAAAGATTATGCCCTCTTTAAATCCCTAAGTAGTTAAGCTCGTCGTAAAAATAAAAAATAAGCTACAACTTTGAATACATTACGTATAGTATAAGTATTACGATATTTTTTGTGTATGTCGCTGCGATTAAACGACGTAACAGTTCTCGTTCGGAGCTTTTCTCATCTCTCGTTATTGTTCGCAAGGAATGCAATAAAGTATTATTATTAGTGTATTTTGCCTATGGGTGGTATAATGACACACACACTATTGGTGTCGATCGGATGGCGGGACCCATATACTTTACTTATATACCGAGCATAGGAATAATACCTATAGCAATCGAATCATTAGTGTTCAAATATATACGTCTGTCTTTTTGTAAGTCGTAAGAGCTCGTTGGTTCTGATTGGCTAACGCCATAGATAAAGACATAAGACTTTTAATAAAGAGAGATATACTCAATGCTAATATATATTGTCGGAATAACCAAGGAATTACTTCAAAAAAAGAGACAGAGATATATTTTCGATATGCTTTATGGCGGAACCTAAGGATCAGACATCGTCCATACTAATATTAGAAATGCAAAAATAACTCTGTCTGTATGCCTATCTCTAAAGGCCCCCATACACCTTGTTCTTTTTTGGCAGTTTTCATCGTCACGATAAAACACGTCGGTCAAAACCGAAGTGTATGGGCAAAAACTGTCGATGAAACACGGCAGTTTTTATATCTGCCGAATCTTGATTTTAAACACGACGTGTTTGCTGGTTGTCGTTTCAAATCGTAATGTGTGGCGCTTTCCGATAAGAATCGACGTGTTTATTCAGTGGTGCGACGTACAGCAAATAAGTCATATTAATTAAATGATTGTAATTAGTTTGAGTATTGATTTATATTTTAATAATAACTCAAAATAAGTATGTTCGTCCATTCTCAGGTAATTGAACCAATCCCCAGGTTCAAGTTTCAGCTCGTTTAATTCATACAATTGTATCGAAAATTAAACCAATCTCCTGGTTCTAGTCGTAATTCATTTAGAAGATTTACGTGTGAAAATTGCCTGCGTTTAAGTAACCATTCTTTAGTCCATTTTGAACGTTTTCTTTTTGAAAATTTTAATTTTATAGCCACTGCGGCTGCAACTGCTAACGTTGTCGTAGGATCCATCAAAGCAGATCGTATTAATGATGCCACGACTTTAGAAAAACTGAACGAAACAACGCCTCTGTGTGGATATGGCCGTTGTTCGTGTTTAATTAACCGTACAGTTTTACCCGTGCGGTTAAAACTGCCATAAAAGAACGAGGTGTATGGGGATGGCCGTTGTTCGTGTTTAACCGTACAGTTTTACCCGGCGGTTAAAACTGCCAAAAAAGAACGAGGTGTATGGGGGCCTTTACGCTTTCACGGTCAAACCGCTGAGCCGATTGTGATGAAATTTAATATGGAGATAAATTAAACTCTGAGGAAGTACATAAACTACTTTTTTTTTTAAATAAACCCCTAAGAGGGTTAAAGGCCTTCTCATAAATTAAGCTTAAAAGTGGGTATTCCGGCACTTTTAATGCGAAATCTTGATGCACCCAAATTGTGTAATGGTACAAGTTTCTCATCTGGGTAGAAATATTGTTAGAGCTATTACAATAATTTGTAACAAACCTAAAGGAGGCACAATTTTAATACCACGAATATCAATTATACCAACGGATTAGCCTTTTCAATTTGAAAGATTACAATTTCCATTAAACACTGCTTTCGGAATAACTATAAACAAAGCCCATAGGCAAACGCTTAAGGTAGTTGGCATTCATTAAGAAAAAACATGTTGAGGAATAAAATAAAGAAAAAACATTTCTATAAACATTGTTACAGAGATATTAATGGATATATTTAACAAAATGTTAAATGCATCAGTGGGGAAAAAACTTTATATTTTATAACACCGACTAAAGAAAAAAGTTATCGATAAATGTTAAGAAAATTTATCGATTTAAACAAAAATTGGTATACGCATAGAAATCCATCATCCCTCGAAGCAATTCTAAAATGGGCACAATCAGGCTTTTTATAACGATTGTATTTTGAGACTAAAAATGTTGTTTGAACCGAAAAGAAACGAATAAATAACAAAATTTAACACTTTAGTAAAGATCAAAGTGTCCTAAAATTACATCAAAATATAATTTGGTGTAGATGTCTGATTGATAAAATATCCTTTATACAGGATATTAAAACAAAATTATTTTTGACGGATGTACATAAAGATGAACATTTTTATTTTGTCCAAAAGTTAAATTTATGAACTTCTACCTACTGTCTCCACATAATTATAGATAGGTACTTCTATAAAATGTTACAACGCACATAATAGCAGATATACACTATTTTGTCAGCAGGGTATGGCACTGCGACTACTGTTTTTTATGTTATGGCACTGTTATGGTTTAGCGTCGTAATTATGAAAATATATATTTACAAAACTTATGGCTAATAAATTTTTAGATGATACATTTAGTTTTACTGTTACACATTACATAACCATGTTTATAAAGTAAAAATATTTCTTTAAGATGGCGTTACGTGCCAAAGCACCCTATTTTATTTTCATGTTTAATGTTTTTAATGAATTTGATTGTTGCTTAGGCTCGATAATAGCCGAGCGCGTGCAGGCAATGTCGTCGTTTATATGGCTTTTCCACGGCTCCTGATTTTTTTTTATTTTCAAAATATTTCCGAGACTATAAAGTTTAGAAAAAAAAATTTAACGAAACTTTCTTGAAAAATAAATAGAATAATAAGCCGTTATGAAAAGTATACCATTATTACATAAAAAACACTGTTTTAGCATATATCTCTTCTGCGCAAAAACAATAAGGCTCTTCGTATTTGCATACCAAACATCCTCCCAAAATTTGGTTTCAATCCGCTCATCCGTTTGACCAGTATCGTGTTCTCAGATAAACAGACTAACAGACGCACAGAGATTTTCCAAAAATATGTTTTTTGGATTCGGGAAACCTCAAAACGGAAAGATATTGTAAAATTTTTGAAAAGTGATTTTTGACCTAAACTAGTACCATTCCCCACTTGTGGGTTGGAATGGTAATACAACTCATTTGACTTCTTTGCTTAGAATACGTACGCCGTCATTGGTCAACAAAGATAATCAGATATTAAAAATGTAATAATTTGCTTTACTTGTTTATCGTTTGTGAACTCTAGCATTGCATTGCATATGGAATGATTTTTACGCCTGAAGAAAACTAAAAAAAAATATAAAGAGATGAACCTACAGTAATTTTTCATTGCAAGATAATGTATGCACATTGTAATTATGTGTTCATGAATAATAATTATATACGTTTTTATTTCATGACAAGACGACGGACATATTGTAAAATCTGTGTAATTAAGATTTATCTCTTGATAATGTTTCTAGAAACTTAAATTGAAAAAGTTTTCAAGTCGAATTATCATACTTGCATATTTGCGTAAATTATTATTCCGTCAATAAAGAGCAATAGACTCAAACAAAATTAAAATTCTTAAAAAAAACAGTCCTTCAAAAGAAAAAAAAATGAGTTCGTAGATTGTAGATTATAGACGCTCACCTTCCTACTTAGCGTAAAGGCTGGAAGGTTAAGTCGAATCCACGAACGTTGTTTGATTTTGGTTCAAATGGTAGGAATTGAAAGATTTTGTCATAAATAACAATTGTTTCTTTTGTACCAAAATTATTAATCCTATGTCCACTACTAAAAATAGAAGTTACTAATCTTGAAACAAATTTATTCGTTAGAATAAAATTTACTTTCAATTCACCAAACAAATTATCAGGTAGGTAAGTTAGTTGAAGAATAAAATATACACTACACTATACTCCTTGCTGTTTTTGTTGAATATTTTGACGTTCACCCAAAAATCCGACCGATGGCGTTAGTGTAAACGTCAAAAAAAAGTTTCACAAAATAATAATGTTTCATCCTAACCCAATTGCACACAAAACAGTGAAACTTCCACTAACTTTAATGTTTTACAACTATACACTTCACAAAAGTTTAATAAACAACCCAAATAAATTCTCAAGAGCAACTGTAGATATAATAGTTCACATTTATAGGTTATATATTATGATATATGTGGCGCACATTATTATTTTATCAGGGAAATAAATATTTATACCCTGGAAGTAAGACAGAATAGATTTATATCTGCAAACATAATTACGGTTGGTGAATTGAATTAATATTTATTTGGAGAAATAGTTACTACTTAAGTTCGGTGAATATGGCCACTAGAGGAACAGAAATATGACTTTATCAATTTTGATGTTAATTTACGGATAGAAGGGAATAGACTGTAGATAATTGACGCTCCACAACTGAGGTCATTAGCGTCTGTCATAACATATTGAAAGAGAATTAACTTATGGGTAATATTTCAGTTAGCTTGTGGGTAACATTGCAAGGCTAAACTCTCTAGTAAAATGAAGCAATGTCCTTTAATTATAAAATAAAACAAAAAAATATATTTGTGTATTTTCAAAGATGACGTTTTTTTTAAGAGTAATGAACCAAAAGTTAATTCCGAGGAACATTAATATCTAGTAATACTAAAATAGCAAGCGCATCCAAAGAAAAGTTGTGTCATCTTTTTCAATTAAAACTTTCGGGAATTACTTTGTGAATTGTTCATTTACCTTTTAGTTTATATTTTTTACATCTTTGCTGTAATATATAGCCATGTAACTAATTGACTTGGAGGATGGACGACGCAATCCCTATCTCTTATGCGATTTACTCGCGATGTCTACTACGGAGAAAAATTTCCTGAACGCAGTTAGAAAGGCATCATGGTTTAAGAATAGCCAAACGTATAGAAATTCTGCGGGTTATATGACGTTGCCGTGGATCGTCTCTTACAAGCATTGCTCCTTTTTAGGGTTCCGTACCTCAAATGGAAAAAAATGAATCCTTATAGAATCACTTCGTTGTCTATCTATCTGTCTGTCTCTCAAGACCCTTTTACTCAGGAACGCGTAGAGGTATCAAGTTGAAATTAATACCAAATATTTAGGTCTACAATCCCTTGGAGCTGTAAAAAATCAAAATCGAAGTCAACGCAATCAAAATATATGGCTGTTTATGCTACATATTTTGACACTCGCAAGGGAATCAAAATCTATAGGGTTCTTCCCGTTGACCATGCAAGAAGCTATCTCTTATGTGCTATAAGAGATAGCTTCTTGCCAAATTTAAGTAAAGAAAAAAATCCGAAAACGGTAAATTTGTAGTTATATATTTATTAAAGATTTATTTTTGCGATTATAAACTTATTTGGAACAATACGGTACTATTCATTCCTTTTTCAGTCACCACTTACAAATCTGGTTCAAATTTAATACTTAAGTAATAAAATAACTTTAATTTCCAATTTTAGTTTGAACTGCTACAGATCGTTTGTACGGAACCCTCAGGGCGCGAGTTCTACACACACTTATCCGCCTTCTTTTTTGTGACCGACACTTTTTCTATTGAACAGTCCATTGTCTAAGTCAATGGATATTTATAACTAACGAATCCCGACAAGCGAATTGTCAAAAAGACAATTTCTTATTTTAAAAATATATTAACGTGTGGGGTCAAATCTGAAAATATCGCGACTTTTCTGAGAAACGAAGTAATGTCACAGTCTTATGTATAAGTTATAGGTGTATATACTTATAAATAGATACAGACGTGTACATCATATGGTGATGATTTTTACAAGAAAATACATAATATAGTACACAGAAAATGTACAGAGTGTTACAGAGAGTTAACGACAAAATTTCAGAATTGGTTCAGAGAGACAAATCGGTATGCTTCATGCGACGAGGGTTCCGTACTTTATTTATATTTTTCCTTTATTTTTCACCACCTTCTTCATATCTATCCATTAAATTAATGACAGACACCATAACAGACGTCGGTAACCTATGAACCGCGGATCACTAAGTGACCCATGTGATAATTTCAAGTGACTCATTTTCTAAGTACCGCAAATATAGTGCAATATTATATTTAACAATAAATGATAAACCATAAATATGACACTTTGAGAAAATATGATTTATAATAATATAGAAGCATTTTGTTTTTAAATGTTTTGAGTTTATTATTCAACTGAAAATACCCATTGACCCGAACAATCTTTATAATCTATACTAATACTAGCGGCCCTGTACGTGCTTCGCTGCGTATAAAGTGAAATAATAAAACAATTTAATTGGAACATCTATCTATCTATCTATCTATCTATTTTATTAATTGCTAGCTATTTTAAAATATACATGGGCGTATATGTGTGTATGTCGAGCACTCCGGCTGCGCCGTCGTGCTCGAAAAAAAATAGCGTAAAGTGTTCGTGGATAACTGGTCTTTAAAACACTTGCTCTATTTCGAGCACTCCGGCTGCGCTGTCGTGCCCGAATGCTATTGAATTGTAGCTTATATGAAACGTTGCGCCATCTATTGAATATTCACTCAATCCAGTCAACAGGTATCGCCATCTGTTAGAATCCTTTGGAGCTAACAGATAATTATGACTGTCAAGGAATAGACAAATAATTTGCAATAAAATAATATTGCGACTATAAATTGAAATGTAAGCTATCCTATCTTTCAAGTTGGGTCGAATTGCACACGGTGTGCAAATCAAATTTAAAATCGGTTCAGTAGTTTAGGAGTTCATCGCGGACAAACAACGTGACACGTAATTTTTATATATAAAGATGTATTATAAAGAAAAAATATTTATATTTTTGTTTGTAGTGAATAAACTCAAAAACTCTTGGACCGATTTTAAAAATTCTTTCACTAATAGAATACTAAATTATCACTCAGTAACATAGGCTACATTGTTAATCGAGTTAAATTAAGAATCCTTACGAAAACTCCAATAATGTAACCCAAGGTGTAATCTATACTAATATATAAAGCTGAAGAGTTTGTTTGTTTGTTTGGTTGAACGCGCTAATCTCAGGAACTACTGGTTCGAATTGATTTTTTTTTGTTGGATAGTCCATTTATTAAGGAAAGCTATAGACTATATAATATCACGCTACGGCCAATAGGAGCGGAGCATCAATGAAAAATGTTACAAAATATAACCCAAATTTTGTCCGTCCGACAAAAACTTTTAAACAATGACTCCGATCATCATGAAATTTGAACACAACATTCATCTCGGTAAACTAAAATGAATGTGCGTACTCATGCACCCCCCACCCCCATTCGTTCCTTTGCTCCCGGGTGAGACCGGTCGGGACCGCTAGTATTATATAAAAAGGTAAAGTTTGGATGTAGGAACTAATTCGGATATACTCACCCGATTTAAAAAAAAAATGTCATCAATATTTAAAACGAACCGTCAGATTTAACATAGGCTATATATGTTATCGCGTTAAAATAAATGCGCTTTAATAGTAAAAAATAAATATGAACTAAAATTAATTATTTTTTACGAACATCGATAAATTGGATGCAACATCTAAAATGTTTGCTTTCGAGGCTATGAACACATATTTAAATTTTAATTACCGAGGTAAGTAAAAAAATATTATTTTACACGGAATCGTAATTAAATCGTCGAAGTTTCTGTTACACCCTGTGTAAAAGGTAATTTTGGTATGTCTAAGAAAACTATCGAGACACCGAAATGTTGTGGCTATTTTCAGTATTTATTTCAGCTCTTTGATTTTACAAATTTTTGGCATCCACACCAACTGCCTCTATAGAAAAACGTTATCAGATTGCGAAAATGGGGTGCATAAATAACCAATGATCTAAGGCTTCAGTATATATCTGCAGTTTTAATATAATGTAACAAAACTGTTCTATTTCGTGGTGGAAATTATTTATTTACAGTAATAAACGTTTAACAAACCAGTTAAACACACAAACGAAAAAGTACTTTTTTAACTTAACAGTAATAATACTTAACGTTAACAGAAACAAAACAAATAAATTCTGACTAATAAAATAGAAGACTAAGTAACAGAAGAATATAAAGCACTAATTATATACACAAAATATTTACAATACAGGAGTACACCAAAGTTTATCTAGTACACTTATTCGCACTTGTCTATTAACTATATTCACACGATTATTTACAACACAGAAGCTATTTATGTAACACCAGATTTATATAATTGCACTCAATGGTTTACACATCTTATTTATCGTATATCTTAGCAGCTACCTCGGTCTTGTTATACCGACTGAACAATTTATTTGACAGTTATCTGTAATTCACTGTACGTACACTGCAACAAACCAACTGACTGACTGACTTGCCAACCACTCCGCTCGCATTTTATAGCTTCGTCCTCCGTCTAGTCGAATGTTCTAGAAGCACCGAGATCCTCCCTTTACATGTATCTCCTTCTTCAAACAACTCTATGAAGGTCGGGTTTTGACTACCTACTTTCCATTGTTGTTGTTGCGAGAATATTCCACAGAAATCATAGTCGTCCCAACAGGAAGCACGCAACAATAACTTGCAGTTTTATTTGTGTTCCACTGTAGACAAAATAATATGAGAAAATATTGGTGTAAAAAAGTAGTCAGAAGTTTTCTTTCATGTTTTGCGACACTCGTTCAAACACTTAAATTCATGAAGAAAATGCCTGCCAAATTGAACAAATTAAGTTTGTTCCTACACACATTTACAGACTAGTTCCTGACAAGTTTCTTTTTCATTAGGCATGCGCAAAATATAACTAATTGGAAACTAGCTTCAAACTTGTTTGTTAGAACAGCTGACGCGTGTTTACATTATGCCACACTGACCTGAATGATAAACTGAATAACAAATAGTTGTGAACTGACAGTAAGCCAAAGCGATCCGTTAAGAAATGCGAGCTGTACAGCTCAGACTTACGTACGTACGTACAGACCAACCGACAACCCCTGTTCAGAATTTTCAATTACAAATTATTGTAGGAACTATTTTGAAGTCGAATCACTCTAAAAATGATCCAATTTTATAAAACATAACTATATGTACGGCCGAAACTCAGCTCTGGTATACAAATTGTTAGAAAATATCTAATAATAGAATAATACTGAATTAGAAACGACACTCTCACATCTTAAATAGTGAGTTTTTCCAACATTGAGATTCTTCAAAATCTAGACTAGAATAGGAAATCTTTACCAGAGGTGTTGGTTTTCCGGAAAATTTTGAAACAGAAAATTTTCTAGAAATTTTCCAGGCCACTAAATTAAAAAAGGTACTGTAAAACTAAACGCTTGTTCACTAGAGGCTACAAGTAAACAAAACTGAAGTATCTTCATCAACTCTGGATGTGATGCCCTTGTGAGGTTTCTCCTTCCAACCAAAAATAATTATTATTCCTGAAAGAGAGCAGAATGAATATTTTTTATCCCAATATAGGGCTGTTTACATGAGGGGAATTCCCTTTATAACTGCAGCAGCTAGTACAGTGGTGCCATCTTCTGGCTCTGCCACTACCTCATTACTTTGTTTATCAAATAACAAGAGAATGAGTGATTCATTTTCTGAGTACTCTTTTATTACGAAATAGGATGAACGGATTTGTTATGAGTTCCAAATAAAACAATATGACAAATCTTAAGTAAAACAGAATTAAACTCTTTATTCATGTGGATTACAAATTTAGAATTATAACCTGTAGTGTTTGTTTAAATGGTACAGAAATTAACTAATAAGAGAAAACATGGAAAGTAATATGTCCTATAAAAAAATTACTAAAATATTGCCTTCTTGGCACTGAACATTTTCCGGAAATTTTACCGTTTTGGAAAATTTTCCGTGTAAAGTTTTCCTCTCCACATCACTAGTCTTTACTGAGTTTATTCAAAACTGAAATGAGCGGCCCCAAGCATACATTCGTTTCCCAATCAAACTATAATAATAATAATAATAATAATAATAATAATAATAACAATAATAATAATAATAATAATAATAATAATAATAATAATAATAATAATAATAATAATAATAATAATAATAATTATTATTATTATTAATAATAATAATAATAATAATAATAATAATAATAATAATAATAATAATAATAATAATAATAATCTTTATTAGTACAGATTAGTGAACTAAAAGGCGAGGTTCCGCCACAAGCTGTTTTTCAACCTAACCCTTTTATAATTTAGACTATAAAATACTGCCCGGCCTTAAATTCGCTATATAATTTGATATAAGAATAGTTTGAAAACTTCAGTTTAAACTGCGTACGTTGTCAATAAGACCAATAACAAAACACAGTCATGGAATGAACTGCAAATATAGCTTTAATAGCCGTGTAAGTAGCGGCCACACCTCCAAATAGTGCTCTGAATTGTCGAGCGTCTATAACATGCAATGTAATTATTTAATCTTTGTGATGCTATTAATACATAGGATTTTTATCTCGGAAATAAAAACTTTTAAATTGATGAAACAAAAATGAATATATCAACAATAAATTATTTTTCATTCAAATAGATAAAAATAAAAAAGCTCAAAAATTTCATTACTGTGACACAGAGTTTCATATCTCTTATTTGAAAATTGCATACAGATACCAGTTTCTCAACATTTTTTCCACGTGTTATTTTGGAGTTAAATGCACTTTCTCGCTTTTTTTACTCTTAGGCCTAGTTTATATGAGAGGCGTTCAGCGCGCGTTGGCCCAACGCGCGTTTACAATTTCTTTACAATTGTATATAACTGTTTACATGATAACGCGCGTTGGTGGCGCGTTGAACGCGCGTTATCATGTAAACAGTTATATACAATTGTATAGAAATTGTAAACGCGCGTTGAGCCAACGCGCGTTGAACGCTCTTCATGTGTGCTAGGCCTTAATTGAAAAAAAATCTTGCAGACATGATAAGTCGTACGGCCCACCTTGAAAACCACTGACCTATCTACCCTGTAGCCGTCGACAATAATGTCTCCGTAAGTTCGTACACCTTTCTGTGAACGTAACTGAACGAGCTTTGGCAAGTCGCCACGCCACCGGAAGCGGCGAACATAATTCGTATTAAAATTAACCGATGTCAGCAGGAATACGGCGGAGTGACTGACACACGCAGGCAAACGGACGGCAGCAGGCAAAGTCGAACGCAGGTACGTAACGTACCTATCGTTAGAGGTACATTAGCAAGTTCCACAGAATAGATCTTTACAGAAGCGTCGATAGCCAAATGATATTTTTCCATTCCAACCCACAAGTGGGGAATGGTACTAGATAGGTCAAAAATCACTTTTTAAATTTTTACAATATCTTTTCGTTTTGAGGTCCTCCGAAACCAAAAACAAATTTTTGGAAAAACTGTGCATCTGTTTGTCTGTGAACACGATCAACAGGTCAAACGGATTGAAACCAAATTTTGGATGGAATTTTGGTGTGCAAATATGAAGGGCCCTATTGTTTTTGGGGAAAATCGGCGCATGCGCAGAAGAGATATATGTGCTATGACGGTGTTTTTTATATAATAATGGTGTACTTTTCATGACGCCCTCTTATTCTATTTATTTTTTCAAGAAAGTTTTGTAAAAAAAAATTTGTTTCTAAACTTTATAGTTTCGAAAATATTTTGAAAATAAAAAAAAATCAGTTCCTTTGTTTTGTAGATTTGTCAGAAATAAACTAG
The DNA here is from genome assembly GCA_963575645.1 of Xanthostigma xanthostigma. Taxonomy (NCBI): domain Eukaryota; kingdom Metazoa; phylum Arthropoda; class Insecta; order Raphidioptera; family Raphidiidae; genus Xanthostigma; species Xanthostigma xanthostigma. Next base: position 59,982,087 of record OY754464.1, on the reverse strand, counting down.
TTATTAGTTAAGCATGCTTTTGAGTTTTGACGTGGCACATATTATGTAGGTAACCGCGGCAACGAATAGCAAATATCATATTATTGAATACTAGCCATTACCCACGTCACCCCACGCGATATCAGAAATTTTATTTTCTTTGTTATGCTAGGTATATCAAACGTCAACATTTTTGAAGTTGGAATGGTCCCGTCTCCCAATTGACTGGAATTTTTATGCATATGACCAATAATATTATTATACTTTAATGTGTGAATTTTATGAATTTTATTATGATGTACATTGTACAATTTTATGTATGACATATTCAATGGTTACGGCCTTTTTTGAATAAATTATATCTATCTATATTGAGAAGCAAGATCAACAGTAATGACAGTGTCGGTCATGTTTTGCGTCTGCAATCTTTTTCTGTGGTGGTACCACTGACCGTTTCGTTAATAACCTTGAACTCGTGCGGTTAAAAATCAACACGCCGCCGTCGTCCTCGTCGGTCGTTACCGCACCGCGCTCATTATTATTATTTTTATAATAATATAATCAACGCTTCACCGCTGGCTTTTTCCGTTTACGAAACATATCGACGAAATTCGAAACTTTTCTATATAAAATAAAATTACTTCAAAAAAAAAAAAAATAATGAAATGACATTTTTAAAGCAGAATTAATTTTTAATAAAGAATTGTGTTAGGCACTATCGTCTTTTTATCTCATCTAAAATTACACTTAAAAATCTTCCTGTTGTAATTTCACATTAAAATAAATATATGAGTGCGGAAAGACGCTACGGGTAGGTTGAAGTGTGAGAGCGTACGCACCACAGCACACTTCAACTCAGCCTATGTACGCTCTCTCTCAAACTTCAACCTACGTGTAGCGTCTTACTCGCACTTGCGTATAATAGACAGTTTTATAACCGTTCGGCAGACAGACCCGACTAAATGATCTTGCTTATTTATTTTTTATTTTATTAAATTCTAAATTTGAAGGTATTAAATTTAAAATGCCTCAAAGACTTTTTTGCAAGTAAAATTTCGCAAAAGTAAATATTCCCAGCTTGGCTAATAGGCCCCACTACCAGTGACGTAACAATAGGGTGGCAGAACGAGCAAAATTCCACGGGCTCCAGACCTGAGGGGGTCCCCGGTCCGAGAGGTCGTTAGGACAGGAGGAACCTAACATTTATTATAAAATTTGGAAAAATATTAATTTTATATTTAATCAATTTAAGTTAGGTATTAACTCAAGAACATACACGGATTATACAAATATCTACTTTACTTCATGATCTATAAAGATGAAACTACAACGTGAAGCTATTTTATATTATAGGAGGACCTCATCCCATGAATTCACGACTAGCCTCAGGTGGTATAGTTACGCCACTGCCCAATACCCTTTAGTCACGTCTTCGATTTTGTGTTCAGACATTACAAAAGAAGCGTTACACAAATTTTCACGCTGCCCCAAATAGCAACCGAAAAATGTTTGATAGCTCTTGGGCAATTTGTACACTTTACAGACTTAAAGCCGCTGCACACGAGGCTAGAAACGCTGTTAGAAATGCTGCTAGGAGTTCTGCTAGCCGGTAGGTTGGGTACGAAGCTGCGAGCTGCCTTGCTAGCTCAGAAGATAGGTTTTAAAATTAGAACAGGGGCTATTTTCTCTGCTGGATTTGTTGCTAGGTGTGAGCAAGAACCAATCAGGAAGCAATATCTTCACTTATCCTAATCCCTTTGAGATATAATAAAAGAATGTATGGTGCAAATTATTGTTCCTCTTTTATAGGTCTACAGAAAAGTCCGCGATGGCATATTATGTCTATCTTTTAAGGATAGCTTACTATACTCATTTAAATGTTAAGCTTTTCGTGGATATCAATTTTGCAACGTATAAGTCGACGAAAAAACGGTGACAATCTACAAATTCGGGCGAAGCCGGACCAGGCCGCTAGTAGGTAAATAAAATTAATTTAAGTACTACACAGTTTTAGAATGTCAAAGACTGACCAGATGCTGCAACATCTAAATTGCCTACTTTACAACCATTCTCTCAATTTCCCTTTTTTTCCACCTGGCGTCATTCTGCCAGACAACAGACACGTTTTGCTCTGTGTTTATATTCGAACTGTCACTGCGCGAGCACCAGATCTATCCACAAAACACGCTTGAAAAATAATCTCGTGTGAAGCGAGCACTTAACAGCAATCAAGAAAACCAGCGCTAGAAAACCAGTAGGCAAATCTAGCAAGGAATCTAGCAGCGTTTGTAGCCTCGTGTGCAGTGGCCTTTACACATTGCTACATACATATAAAACAATAGTACTTAATATTTTCGGCTAACGCATTCACATTCCAAGAATTAATCTGCGATATTTTTGTAGTGTGGGCATGAATATCCGCTAGCCCGGCTAGCCGCTCGTCATTGCAGTAACATCAGTGAGTAAGCTGATGTCTGGAAACGACGGTTCGAGCGGCTCTTTTGATGTTTAGCGTAGCTTTTCAATGACCTTGAACCGTTCAGGCTCTTTAAATAGGTAGGACATAATTATAAAGCATATGCGAAGTTGAAATGCTCGATTTCTGGTACAACTTTGAAAGTAGTTTTATCTGCGTACTAAAAAAGTAACCACAAAACACGTTACGCATTTTTATCGACACGCATTTAACGAAATGCGTGTCGATAAAAATGTGTAACGTGTTTTGTGGTTACTGACAATGATTAAAGCAGTTTTAGTCATCTTCTAATGCATGGTTAACAAAACGTGTGTCTAAATAGAAATCATAATCAATGAAAAATAGTCAAAAAATAATATTTACATATAATACCACGAGACAAAACTATTTGATGAAAATGTCATAATTTTAACGAAGTTATGACTTTTGAGATTACAAGTAGAGCTACAGTCATATCACACTCATGGAGCGAATAGAAATACCATGCGCCTTTAATATTAAAGCTAGGCCACATACATGCCAAGTCTGGCCCAAATGTCATTGGCAAATATTTGCTTCCAATGTTTGTCTCCCCATACTCGACTTCAACAAGCACCAGCACCATAGACTGGCTACACACTGAGCACAATGTTCCTTGGCAAATATTTGCGTCCAGAACACTTTAGCATATTCCCGTTCAAATATTTTGCAGTAAATATAAACAATATAACTATCAATACCTCTCAATAATCATTTCATCAAATTTTCAATCATGAGGATTTTGATTGTAGGTATACCTAATAAATTGTTAATTACAATACAAATTCTTTTACCACTTCTTGTTTTTATATTTCATACACAAAATACAAAATGGCTAGTTGTTTATGTAAATACTAAATGTAAAATACGTACTCTAAAAATACTTTTTGTGTAATTGTGCATGTTATTTCGTTTATTTCATTGCTTTTATTGCAACTGTTTCGACGAATGTGTGGCCAGACTCATTTAACATTGTCAAACAAGGCGGATTTTCGACTCGAGTTGCTTGGCGTTCTCTTCGACCAGCCCTCCAATACCTTCTAGTCTCGAACATTTGAAGATCACTGTCACAGGTGAAGCGGTCCATAATAGTTACTAGACGATATTGGACTCGACTTCATAAAGACAGTGGATGTACTGAAAAATAACATCTGTCGACGCACCCTTCATTAATCTACATTCCTATAATTGCGGTAGAGTCGTAATGTTTGTCATAAAAATTTTGTTGAGAATTTGATTTATACAGAATTTTTATTATTTTATCTCCTTATTTTTTTAAGGCTTCCAAAAATAGAATGGAATGCTGTTTACTTTTATAATTGAATAAATGACTTTAATGTATGAGTAATACACTATCCCCTTCTTAATTTTTATTAAAGTCGCGACGGCAAGTAAAAACAACACTTAAGTTAAATTTTGTTTTTAAATGTGTATAATTGCTTGCATCCGTAAAACTTAACAAACACCAAGTATTAAAAAAAGCAAATACATGCTTAATCCTTATTTCTTTTCCTTTTATTGTTATAATTGTGCAGTTTCGATATACATAAAATTAAAATAGTCCAGGTATTTCAACAATCCGCCCACGGGCCCTACTTCCTAGTCAGCTATCAATTTACATATTTTTTATTTATTGAAGCTTTTTGTCTGCAAATGTACCATCACTTTCTTATTATTAATTAGTTATCCGGTCCGGTTCGCCAGGGTAACACATTAATCTAAAATGTTGACGAAACATCAGGTAGAAATTCCAATGGATCGCGGCCTACAATCTCGGAAACCAAGAAAATTTGGAACAACGCCTTCCATGAATAATAAAAATTAAAATAATAATTTTAGAACATCTTTGGGTACTCTGTTTATAAAATCTTTTTCGCCCATATTCAATAGATATACAGAGTGATCCATTTTAATCTTACCAGGCAGATATTTGAAAACAGTGGGATTAAAAAAAAAAGTTTCCAACAAAAGTTGTACGATTGTTAGGGGTACATCGTTCGAGGGCACAATCATCTCTCATACCCAAACCCTCCTCGAAGGGTGAGGGTAAATCTAATTTTTTAAATGGCAACCCCCATTTTTTATGACGTATTTTGATTGAGTTGGCAAAAAAATACAACTTTCGATGGAAACTTTTTTTTCGAATATGCAAATCTTTCAAGTTACCGAGCTGTCAAAATAAAATTTTTCAAAGTTCAATGGGAAGGTAATTAAAAAAATTACAGGTGAAAAATAATTTTTCTTGAGTATTTCATGGACAGGGCGGGATTTTCGAGATTTGACAGAGGGGCCAACTGTCAAATTTTCGTTGACAGAATTGTTGACAGCGGGAATGACTCTTGCGGAAATACTCGACTGGTTCTGGAGTTGTTACAAACGAGACTTTTCACTTTTCACACCAAGTGACAGTTGACACTTACCAGATTTTTCTTGAATTACTAGATTTAAGGCCCATTTACATTATACCAGTTTCTTGCCTGTTGCATACAATTATTTTAAAGCAAAACAACATGTTATAGGCCCCACTCACGATCAAACTTCATGCCACAGTTCAGTGTTCAGTGAAGTTGGACCGATTAATCGAAAGACTGACTGGCACCACACACAGTTCATGCAAACTGCTCAGTTTTTAAAATTTTTTGTGTTCAGTTTGGTTCAGTTGTTGGCATACACTCGTCGAGTATAGATATATAAAATATATATTATATACATACTATAATATTATACTATAGATAACTAATAAGAACTAAATGAGTTATTTAAATGGTGACGATTAGCTGTTCATAGCTGTGGGATTGTATTTAAAACAGAGAAATAAGAAAAAAAGAGAAGAATATGGGTGAAAAATTGGTTAGAAATGCGTGATTCAAGAAGTCATGTTTATTTGATTAATGAATTACATCTTGAGCTGCATGATTGGAATAATTATTTACGAATGGATAAATTAACTTACAATTATTTACTGGAATTAGCTACCCCATTTATTAAGAACCAGGATACAAATATGCGAAAATCTATTTCTACACAAGAAAGACTTGCAGCAAAATTGAGATTTTTGGCTTCTGGTTGTACAAAACACAGAACTCCAAAAAATGAACTGAAAAAAACCCACACACACAGCAGTTTACTTGAACACTGAACACTGAAGTCGTTCAAAAATCAAGATGCATTTGATGAGTTCATGCTTGACTTCAGTGTTGGTTTCAGTGTTTATTTGTCCCACACATTATCATGCTTCACTGAACTAAGTTTGAACACTGAACTGTGGCATGAAGTTTGATCGTGAGTGGGGCCTATAACATTCTTGATCTGTTTTACAAGTTTTGATTCATAACTTATCTTGGTGGTAAACAGCACATTATTGTCATAATATCATTCTCGCTTTACTGGATCGGGGTCGAAATGGATTTGTCCACCAACAAAGAAGACGTCGACGATATGATGATCCAGAAATATTAATAGATATTATTGACAACTGTCTAATCTCGAAAATTCCGTCCTGTCCATGAAATACTCAAGAAAAATTATTTTTCACCTGTAATTTTCTCAATTACCTCCCCATTGAACTTTGAAAAGCTTGACTTTGACAGCTCGGTAACTTGACAGATTTGCATTTTCGAAAAAAAAGTTTCCAACAAAGCTTGTACTTTTTCTTACCAACTCAATCAAATAAGATGTCATAAAAAATGGGGGTTGCTATTTAAAAAAATCAACTTACCCCCACCCCCCGAGGAGGGTTGGGGGTAACGGGGATGATTGTGCCCCCGAACGATGTCCTCCTACCAACCGGACAACTTTTGTTGGAAACATTTTTTTAACCCCACTGTTTTTAAATATTTGCCTGGTATGATTAAAATGGATCACTCTGTATTATTAAGGTGGCTGTTACGTTTATTCTATTGAAAATATAACTCAACGTACCTGACATTCAGATGACCTTGGTAATACTAAAAAGTAATCTTTTATTATCTCCGCTTCCAATTTTTTTTCTCGTATTCAAACAGACTGATTGGAAATGTGTATCGGTGATGTATAGAATATAGACTCATTCAAAAATGCCTCACCTTTAAGCCAGTGTCACATCTGTTCGAAGCGCAATGATGCACTGCGCAACTATTTTTATTTTTTTTTTACTAAAAATTTTTCTACAAAAAAGTGAACTTCTTTAAAAAAAGTTACATAAATAATAAAATTTTGATGTCGACGCTAATTTAATTACGTACTGAAACCTTTTATAAGCCGACCTAAAAATTTTAATATTCCTCTTTTTTTGGTAAATTTTTTTGAAGGAGGTTCAATTTTTTTATAAAAATGATTTTTTTGTGGCTTATATATTTACACGTTATTAACCGACCTTTTCTTGATATTTGATTACTATAAACCAGAAATAAACTTCTGAACCGATTTATTTAAAAATTATATGGAGCCATTCCGTTGCTTTTCTGGACAGAACGACGTCGAAATTGTTCAGTTGGGTTACTCGGGAAGCTAAGGCTGCACAAACAATTGAAAAAATATAACTTCCTTCTTTAGGAAGTATATAGGTTGAAAATAATTCCCATTTTAAATATAGCTATCGGTTTTTAATTTTTTTTAATATTTACCAATTTTACAATTTCACAAACTATTTATATCAGAGTTCGCCTTTTACAATTTTACAAAACTTTTTCCACTTGAGTTTCCCGGGAAAAAGTCTGCTGTTTTGTTTTTGGAACGAAGTTCCTTATGAGACGTTATAGATATGATTGGAGAGGGCTGGAAAAAAACGGAAGAAAAAAGCATAAAGAAAAGGCGTAAAGAAAATCTAATCTAATTACCTTTTGTAGGTCTGTCCGTAGACATAAAAAGTTGAAGTTTGGCACACTTATAATATAGGAGAACATTTCACATAGATTTCGTATAACAGAATTCGCGCAAATAGTTTTTTTTATACATAAAAATAAACACTGTATATAAATTCGATTTTGCGTAATAGATCGCGCTCGTGGATCGGCTATCCTTTTCTGTTACATGGTTTGTTATGGACATTTAAAGATTGCGTATGTTCTGTCTTAAAATAAAAAGATTTCATTTGTTCAAAAACGGATGCCACTTCAAATATTAGTTAGTATTTTGACACGATTTTTTTATGAAATGCAACGCCTTCTAAATTCACGATTTGTTATTAAACCTATATAAATAGCGATATCTAAACAATGTCAATGGTTCAGTGGTAAAATACACATCTGCTATGCGGGTGGTCCGGATTCGACTCCCGGCAGATGCACAATAAATGTTATTTAAAAAAAAAATTTCGGGCCCTAACTGCGTTTATATTAATTAGACTTGAAAATAATAATAATAATAATAATAATAATAATGCGTTTAGTCCGTTGTCGACTTTATGGACTTTATGTCATAACAGACGTCGCATTCGCACCATTACCTACTATATTTTCCATCTATCACACTTTCCGTTATTTTCTACATTTTTTCAACTTCAACTAATTAATAATAACAATGGGTGAATGAAGGAATTTTAGGACATTAGGATAAGGTACGTAAATTTTGAACATTGAAGTTTGACAGGTAATCGGCCATGATCTTGAATAAGGAACCACCTCGATATTTATCTGAAATTATTGAGGGAAACCATGTAAAACATCAACAAGTTGACCAGTACAGGAGTTACCGTTTCTCGGCGAGAGGCAGCAGGAAAAAGTCCCAGCCACATCTGCCCCCGCCGGGATTCGAACCCGGTACCTCCCGAATGCGAATCTTGTGCTCTCACCACTAAGCTAGACCGCTCGGTATTAGGCTTGAATATGCGTATGCCTATATAAAAAAATTGAAAACGGCACCATTTTGAACAAAGCGATGTGAAATATCGAAGTGCTCTATATAGGTACAAGCAAATACATAATCAAAACAAAAAAGGATAAAGTGTGAAAAAACTACACACACAAAAAGTTAGTATATTATTGAAAAAATTAAATACAATAATACAATTTCAATTAAGCTTATATAAAAATTGATTACAAATTTTTCGACAAAAAAATTGGAAAACACTGACTTAGAATGCCGCTTCATCGATAAATGTGACACCAGCTTACATAGAAGCGGGTGTACGACCGCGAAATGCCGATAGTAGATACCCTGATATTCCACTTAATTATATGGCATGACATATTAGAATTTCAAGGACATCCATAAGCTGTTCAATGTAACAAATGTACATACACGGTGTCCCAGAAATAACGCTGACGATTTTGAAAGAATTTTTTCGAATAGAAAACTCCCTTTATCGTATAATAGGATCGTCCCGCCTTTCAAAATTTGATAATTTTGAACAGCTCACTTTATGTTTAATACATAAATAAAATATTCGGAACTCAAAGGAATGGTGAGACCTCTGGTGAAAAATGCGCCGAACTGTCCTAAGGGGGGTTTTTGACAGGAAAACTATGGAGGCATAAGGTAAACATTGATTTAGAAAAGCTAGGTTAGCCTCCATCATGCTTTTCTAAATCAATGTTTACCTGTCAAAAACCCCCCTTAGGACAGTTCGGCGCATTTCTCACCAGAGGTCCCACCATTCCTTTGGGTTCCGAATGGAAACCAAATATTTTCTTCCTATATATCTTTCCTCTTGGAAATAAAATTTAAAAAAATGTGTTCAACTCAAACGACTGGGCTTAGGCATATTATGATGACGTCAATGTTATCCTACGTTACTGGTACGCATAGATAAAAAATATTTTTAACAAAAAAATTAAACGGACTTCACACTAAAAAGTAAAAAATAATTGCGTATTGAAATGTTTTGGAGTCGGTGTCAGCCGAAATGAAATCTATTCCGAGAACTACACCGACTCCAAAACATTTCAATACGCAATTATTTTTTACTTTTTAGTGTGAAGTCCGTTTAATTTTTTTGTTAAAAATATTTTATTTTTTTCTTTTTAGTGTTAATCTAACACTAAAAATCGGTAAACATACATAAAAAACATTATGCGTGTCTTTGAAATTTGAGAGTTTCCCTCGATTTCTCCGGATTCCAAAAAATTTGAAAATCGGTCCATAATTGACGGAAAAATCGGTGAACATACATAAAAATAAAAAAAAATAATATACAGACGAACATAGAACCTCCTCCTTTTTGTTGAAGTCGGTTAAAAAGAGGCATGTCTATCGAAAGAGATGTCTATTATACGGGTTATCTCTACCGGCTATTACATCGAGCAGCTAGATATCCAAGCAGTTTCCCATAGACTTATACAGCCAGCGATGAGGAAAATTTTATTGACACTATTAATGCTAGTGTTTTTACAGCACGAAATAAAATATTTCTTTACTTTTTTACATTTTTATGCGATTTTTAATAATGTAATATTCACAACCACTAGAAATAAAAAACACCAGCTGATATACCACTTATCTTTTCTTTATATATGAATTAAGTCTAAGGGATCCAGGCGCGGTCCGAAGGGGGGGTCAAAGGGGACATGACCCCCCCCAAAATCTAAGGTCAAATTGAAAAATCTCAAAAATTTGCCAAATAATAAAAGGAAATTTTTAGCTAGATACCTATTTTCTATTATTGTAGTGAGTGACCCCCTCCAAAATTTTAGGCTGCGACCGCGCCTGAAGGGATCATAGGCCAATAAAATGAAGATGATTTGATCCTAAACATTTCCACAAAGTCGCAAAAGGATGCAAGTTTGAGAGAACTTCTTCCTTTTAGTTTTTCTCGCAATGAGACAACATTGCGAGCAAAAATAAAGTCCGAAAAATAAGTCCGATTACTGTCCAGATCAGATAACCCAATTACAAGAGGTTCAACCACAGCACTTTACAATCGATAAACTTCGATTAATGAACACCAGCTTGCAAAACGAATTTCCGATTAGCGCGACAACACTGTACTTCTGGGACACCTGTATGCCACGTACATTGTATTCTATTATTGACAAGTTGATGAAAGGTGACCACACAACTACTGATTTCACAATTGGTCCACTGTGCGGAAAATTACATATTATTAGAGAGAATTACTTTAAAAATTGTCGATTTCGTGCTTAGCGTTTTTTGAACTTTTCATGGTTCATTAAGTTTCAAAAATATGTTATCAGATAGTAAACTAGCCGTATTTATCCGACTGGTCTTTTAATTCACATTGCACAACTATCTGTTAGGATAGCGTAAAGAGATATAACCTTAAACCTTTCCGATAATTTTCTTTGACATTTCGTGAAAATCACATGAAAATCTACTGAATTGTTTCCTAGTTTATCGCGTACATACAGACAGAAAAAAAAGACGGGTTGCACTCCGGGAGTGCCGGCAAAAATGAAAACTTGAATATTAACGTCTTACGAATTTTCGATCAGGTCACGTGTCCTGACGCGAGTTTAACATTTTTTACCCATTACAAAAAAAGTGTACAAAAGTTTTCGTCTTACGAATTTTCGATCAGGTCTTACGCATTTTCGATCAGGTCTTACGAATTTTGGATCTGACGCGAGTTTAACATTTTTTACCCATTACAAAAAAGTGTACAAAAGTTTTCGTCTTACGCATTTTCGATCAGGTCTTACGAATTTTCGATCTGACGCGAGTTTAACATTTTTTACCCATTACCAAAAAAGTGTACAACGCCGCTAAAGAAGTTTTCACTTTAAAAAAACTGCGGATTATTCACAAATTTGCTCAAAAATACGCAAAAACTTTAAGTCTTTCACTGTCATTTTTTTATTCTAACCAATCAACTGGTCTAGAATTACTACATTACTATCTCACTTTGTACACACGACCCCGTAATTGTTTTTTTAAGAACTTTCCCCAAACGCCCTCATCTTTTAACTGCAGAAAAAAGCCGCATGGCATCGACACGACCCCATAATTTTTTTAAAGAACTCCCCCAAACGCCTTCCGCTTTTTACTGCGCAAAAATATTTAATTTATAAAAATCAATTTTCCGCACTTACTTATAACACTGTTATATGTTATATAAAATAATAATTGTGTATTTCCAATGGATATTTGGTACATCGAGTTATTGTACTCTATATCCTGATGATGCTAACATGGTTAGCGAAACGTGCGTTGAGAAAAAAGTGTTAATGTGTCGTGATTAATTTTAATATTCAGTTCAATTTCTTTCTCCACGTACGTTAAACAAAAAAAAATGACTAAAATGAAGTCAATAAAATCGCGACCAGTTAATCTCTGCATTTTTAACATCTCCATTAAGCAATATACTAGAGTCTTTAATTATCTATAATTAGGTACGACGGAAATTATCTTTATTATAGGTTATTATTGATTAAATTATAATACTATTACTTTAGTACAAGATGTGATATTAGATAATTTATGTACCTACATGGTTATTGCAAATGGTGTCGATTAATAATACATATTACACTATACATACGATAAAATATTGTCGATTAATCAGAACAAGTAGTTTCCATTAATACAATTGCTATTCTAACCTCAATTTTAAATTTAATAAAAAAGTGATATCATCATAACCATTTTTCATAGTCATGAATTAATTACCGGTAAGATGAAATAACAGGATCTAACAATTATTTTAGAATAGTTATCGTTTCTAAAAATAAAAGTTCACAGATTTATGTTTTCAATATATTAACACTTTTTTTACCCGCCTACGGCGAAGCCAAAAAGAAGGGTTATGACTATTATTGTTCTGTGGTTATGAGTTTAGCAGTCTATGTATGTATGTTTGTATTTACGGATGTTCCACCGTAGCGCCTAAACTATTCATCCGATTTTGATAAATAAGGTGTCAATAGATTTGTTATTATAGCCCGGGTAACATTCATTTTTGAATTTTGGTCCCAGAGGGGAGCAAATTGAAAACCTTTTAAAAAATAAGTAAAAAAAAATTTAAATAAAAAATAAGTTCAAAAACTAAAACCCGATTACTGAAAAGTATGAAACAAGAAAATATTTTTATCTGAGGATAGTCGTGGTCGTATGCCATCTCATATATAATGAGGCTCCTCTAGATGTATAGGCGTGATGCACTTTGGCCTAGAATTTATGATCGCGTATGGGTAGGTGGCATATGACTACGGATATCCTTAGATGAGAATATTTTCTTGTTTCATATTTTTCAGTAGTCGGGTTTTAGTTTTTGAAATTATTTTTTTTTAAGAATAGCTTTTTAAAGAGCCGGTTCTTAAATATTAGGGTTTCTAGAGAATACGCTTGTTGGATCTTTCGAAGAGGTTCCTAAATATTCAAATGTGTAGGCTTTCAAGGTTGGCGTTATTCCAAATGTCTTTGGTTTGAAGTTAGGAGAAAAAGAAGTTGTTTATACAAAACACAAAAGGAATTTCCTTTTTTCTGGCAACTGCCTCTCGCCCACGCCATTCATCGTGTTAATTTCCTGCACAGTAGTTAGTTTAACGGAAAAAACATTGAATTTTACTTCATAGAAGGTTAACACACTTTAACAAATTGTATAGTGAATCACATTTTTATATCGAAAACAATTATGTTTTAAAGTTTTAAACACCTATAATTATTCTAAAGTGATACTTGGATATAGAATCACAAAATTACAGGGCAACTAAATTTCAAGAAACAAAAATTGAATAGCCATTTAAAGTAATATACATACGAATTATTTTCCGCACACTTTATCTGTAATATTAATCTGTATAATTGTATTAAAGGTTTGACTGCAAACTCTGTTTTGTCCCAATGGAATCATAGTACAGTAAAATTATATGATATTATTATTGAGACAGACCCATTGTAACACTATATAGAGAATCGACACAATGTAGACATTACGAAATGGAGGAAGAAACAGCCAACCATCTACTGTTCGAATGCGAGGCCCTAGCCTACAGGAGAACAACCATCTTTGGATACATTGATGAGAGTGGAATAATTTCTCAGGACAATCTAGTCACCAACCTTCTGGAGTTCATGAGAAGATCCAAATTATTGGAGGACTAGATCCAGGTCAAGGGGGAGCACAAAAATTCTTCTAGGATGACGTGCATAATGGGCTATTAAGCCATAACTCCTAATTTATTCAAATTATTTTAAAATAATCTTACCGTCGGGACTCTAACTAGAATCTTCCACTATCACGGCGGCTAAGTTAACATTTACTCTACAGTAACACATTCAAACGATCATCATTTCTCATTGTAACAATGGATGTATCTTAACAAGAATAATAAATTGCAAGCTTTAACTAAATCAAACCGTATATTTAGCGTAGAATATATGATAGTAAAATTACAGTTTTACCTTCCAAAAACTGGCATCTAAATGTAAGTTATTTTTACCAAAATTCTGAGAGACATGAAACAATTCAAAAATAAAAATGGCTTATTTTGTTTCGAATTCCCCCGTTTCTAATGCCAATTTGGTTTTGTTTTAACAATACTGTACATTTCCGGTGAATCTCTCATTTAAATGCCATGCAACAAAAATGACATTTTTAAATAACTAATAACTGGTCGTCGAAAATTAAAAGAAATATGAGATATTCATAGATACCATACTGAAATTTCGTTTTTTATCTGGACTTTGTTCAAATATCGATGAAGTTGTTTTCTGGTCAACCCGGAACAGACAGACGCAAATTCTGAAAATGGCTAATTGTGTAAAATGTACATCCAGGACGAAATTTCGTTAAAAATTCCCTATTACAGACAAACTTATTTTTAATCGTTTATATTAATAGTTATGTAGACATTAAAATTCTCAGTTATCGAGCGTTTTTAATCTACTATCTCTCTCTCTCTTGATAGTTAAGGGACAGACCATTGACATTATAAACTCTAAGTATTATTAAAGAGACTATATCCAAATAATTAGAGTTTGATTATACAACTCGAGGTCCTAAAGGCCATCAGGCATCACAGTTCTCAAGTACGAGACGTATAATTTTAGGTGTTCCCTTTTTTTTGTACTCCAACAACATAATACTCTGACATTTACTATCCGACATTAGTAAAAAAATACTGAAACAAATTATTGTGTTCTATAAATAGCCGAATTCGTAGAGATTACAACTCGTTTATTCCAGTTCCCAGGATTAGATCTGAGATTTAGTAAAAGTACATCAACTGGATTATCATTTTATTATCAAGGCGATTGGTATAGATCGCCGAAATTGTGAGTCAGACGATCTACTAAAAAGCCTCCTCAAACAAAAATACTCTATTTTAGTTTTTCATTTTTACACCGAGAGATGGTGTTACTGTGCTCATTTTTACATATTATCATCATGGTACTAAACCTTATTTACATAACTGGAAAACATGCATTTTCAAATGAGTCACAGAATTGAAACTATTATTTTCCATTTAATTCCAACTTTTCAAATAATGAGGCTAGTATTCAAAAAGCGTGACATACAGATTCACAGACAAAGCGAGTACATAATATAAGCGCTTTAGCTTACGCTATTCGCGCCTAAAAAGTTGAAATTAAACGTAAAATAATATTTTTTTAAAAATTGCATATACCGTTCTGTAATCAGGAACCGCCTTAGGGTTATCTGACTTGAACTTCGAAAAAATTATCACAGGTTGTGTTTAGCAGTGTTAAAAACTCTCAAAAATTGATAAAACAAAGTTGAATTTTGGCCCATAAGATTTCTTTGGAACAACGAATTCACCCTGTTTTCGAATTATTTAGCTTAAGATTTTTATACGGTTTTTGAATTTCCATAAAACTCGCGTGCGGAATCCATGATTTGCTTTTGTCAGCGTAATAATGTACCTTTGTTACTCGCAAAGAAGTGGGCTTTTAAAAAATGACAGAATTTTTCAAATCGGTCCTCTAGTTCCTGAGTTTCGTGGCGACAAACAAAAATTCAAATGTTTCCTCTTTAAAACGTTAGGTATAGATATAATATAATAAGACGTGGACTTTTTTAAAGCAGTCGTACAGCACCTAGCTAGGTAAAGTATTGTGGTTTAGTGATTGGCTCGAGAGATAAAAGGTGTACAAGACGCTCGCGGCATGAGACGACCTTGGGACCCTAACCAACTGACCGAGACCGTTCGTTCGATGATGATGATGATGACAGTGGTTCTTGTAAATAAAGAGAAACGTTGGTCGGTCGGTCGATTCGTTCCCAGCGCCGGACATAACAATCATTGAATCACCTCACGTTGGATACCTAAAAGTTTATTTATTCTTCTAAGAATTAACAATAATTTTATTACTGCGTAGTTTAGAAGAAATGCCAAGAATTATGCAAATTATGTATTTTATTTTAAAGTCGTGAGAAAATTCGAACGACTCAAAATAATGCATTTTTTAAACTAATCCAATGGAGAAAATCGATGATTAAATTTAACCCTTTGAGTCACGATTTCATTTGATGGTCAAAAAAATATTTTTTCGTATTCTTGTTTTCTTAGAGCTACACGTATGAAATTTTTGGAATTTCAGACATTTTTTTAATATATTTTGTTTTAAATAAACACCTGTACATTAATTGGAGATCCCCATTTATAGCTGAAAACAAATGATATACTTATATCTAATTTAAAACTGTAAATCGTATACAAAAAATCGGGCGAGAAGTCTATTTTACAAGCTTTTATTTAACTTTTTGTTCGTAGGGTCAGTTCAGGTCAAATAAGTTTATGTCACATATTGGATCGATTTGAAATTGTTTACCCAACTACGAAAAAGGAAGTGTGAGTTGTGATTCAAGGTAAATATTATTTTTTTATAATAAATTTCTAATCCAATTCACACATTAACCAGTTCTCAATTTAGAGCCTGGGAACTAAGGGCTTGCAATAACCGTTTCGGAGAAAAAAATATTTTCAAGTTTTCAACCTGCATTTGCTGGTTATTAGAGAGTCACTTCTCTCACATTTGAACTTGAACCGTATTTGCGATTTCGAGATGTGAGCGTCCTTAACGTCCGTCTTAAATATGAGTAAAATCAAATCAGTGGTTTAGGTTCCAGGTGCGACTACAAACAAGAAAGTAAAAATATGTAAATTCAGCAAAATCTCAAAATCCAATTTTTTCACGATCACAATATTTATTTTTGATACTTCGTACAGGTAAAAAAGTATAAAAATCTACGCTGATATCATCTTCTAAATATAGGAACACTAAATTATAGTATGATTAACACGGATAAGATAGTTTTCCTTAAAAATATATACGTAATCTTATGCAATATTTTGAAATATGCACAATTATTGGAAATCATTTCACAATGCATTAAAAAAATTCCAGCCAATTGGGCAACAGGACCATTCCAACTATTGACATTTTACCTATGTTAATGAATAAATATTATATTATATTATAAATAATACATATTATAATGAGTAAAATAAAATTCCTTTCAACACGTTCGCTGACACAGGAAACGGCTAGTAATAAATATTATGATATTTCCTATTCGTTTGCATGATTAGGGCTGGATAATATGATTTCACATGTAAAAATTAATCAAAGCATCCTTGTTAGCTAATTTATTTTTGACAAATCTGCAGACCAAGACAACAGCTGTTTTTTTTTATTGTAAATATTTCTTAAACTATATAAGGTTTAAAAAAAAATCTTATAAAACTGTCTACAAAAAATAAATAGAATAATAAACCGAGATGAAAAGTAATGCATTAAAAGAGAAAAAAACAACGTTATAGCACGTAAATCTTCTGCGCACGTGCCGATTTTCTCCAAAAACAATAGAGCTCTTTAAATTTTTATGTCAAACATCTTACCAAAATTTGGTTTCGATCCAATCAGCCGTTTGACCTGAATCGTGCTCGCAGATAAAGAGACTAACACACGAACAGACTTTTTCCAAAAATAAACTAAAAATGTAAAATTTTGACCTAAATTGGTATCATTCCCCACTTGTGGAGTTTGAATGGTAAAATATTACAATGAATGAATGTCTACTTT
This sequence comes from Xanthostigma xanthostigma, assembly GCA_963575645.1. Taxonomy (NCBI): domain Eukaryota; kingdom Metazoa; phylum Arthropoda; class Insecta; order Raphidioptera; family Raphidiidae; genus Xanthostigma; species Xanthostigma xanthostigma. The sequence continues at coordinate 59,964,692 of OY754464.1, read as the reverse complement.
TATCTTAACATTGAAATGTTTCAGGTCCAAAATATATTACACCTAATTTACGTTTCTTTATTAACATCCGATTTTAGACAATTTTGATCTAAGATAATGGAAAAGTGCGTATAATGCATATTAAGAATATTTACATATTATGTGTAGTTCTAAGTACAGGGCAAAGGCACCAGTTCTCGATCACTCACCTGGCGCCGATCAGTTTTATACTTGTTGAGCAAAATCTATAGATTTAAAACAATAACACGGCCAGTTTTCTTTTCACAGTCTGCCAGAGGCTCCTAGTCAACAAATTTTCTTTTTTTGAAGTGAAACTTCTTTAGGCATGGTAGGCTAAAATTTATTCATATGATTAAAAATGTAACAAACGTGTCGCAATGACTGTATACTATAAAAAATGCATGTATAACGATAAGCTAAGATGACGACGAGATAAAACAATTGCTTCGTAACCTAAAAGTCGTGGGTTCGATCCCGGTGGTCGGTACCATTATCTTTTTTCTTACAATTATACCAGTGTTACTTCTGAACGGTGTTACATTGTAAAATACACACTCTTTTTTTATTTTGAGAGTTTTATCCACATATAACATAATATCATCACAATTTTTCTTCTTATCATTATTGTTTATTAGTGTCCGACCGAAATTAGTTTTTACGGCTGAAACTGAAACCGAATTTCGACTTCAGTCTCAGTTTTGGCCGAAACCGAAACTTCATGTTTTCGTGGGAAAAATAAAGTAAACATTATCATAATCAGGCTTAATTTTTTTTTATTTTTAAAATTAATCACATATTAATCATTCAGCCTCTGATATTTTAACTAATCATTAACTTATCATATCATATTATTACCCATCTTATTTTAAAAAGCAGAAATAAATACACTTTTTTTTAATATTATGAAGAAGATAAAATAAAAGCTACAAAACAAAATTACTTTTTAGTAAAAATTATTTACCTAACAAATACGTTTATGTAGGTACTAGGCACTGTGGTACTGAGTACACGATATGGCGCAATGTTTGCTTGTGGGCGTTTGTTTCCTGATTGGTTCTTGCTCAAAACAATCAGACGAATAAGCAAGAAAAATAACCCCGATTCTAATTTAGAAAACGATCTTGTCACCTCGCAGCCGAGCCCGCAGTGACGTCATTTCCATCTTCGTAACACGCACGACAGCCAGCACAAGTACTAGCAGTATTTCTAACCGCAAAATCAACCTCGTGTGCAGCGGCCTTTAGATATTTTTCTTTATTCCATCGAAATTCAGTTTGGTCAATAATAACGAAAAGAAAAATAGTGATAATACGTCACACATCTATTAATTATCTATGAACAGAAAGCTTCAATTCAAAAGAAAAAGTAAATCCGATTAAAAGTGGTCGATCACAGGTGGTCAGTCGGGAATCGAGGCCTTTACCCAATCTTATTGTAATTTAATTTTCAAGGTAGTAAAGATTTTCTACATGATATCTTTAACAATCCATTATACAATAGCAGATACAAAAACATGTTGAAATTTTTAATTGAATGTTGAAATTTTTGATGTGTAAAATTGATTAAATTTTTATGTAGACGGGGCATTAAAAAAACATTATAACTTGTTTCCTGTTACGCCAAATTACAACAGATTTTTTAAAGAGCAAATTTAAACCGATAAAAATGAACTTCAATTGAAAACTGACTCTTTACTATTATTCTACAGAGGAATAGTTTCTATATATAGGAGTGTTGATCCAGTAGAATGTCACGATGAAGGAAGGTTTGGTTGAGGATCAGAAATAAGCTCTACCAATGTTATGCTAGGCCACTAGCGTAATATTGGTAAAGATTATTTCTGATCCTCAACCAAACATTCCTTTATCGTGATAGTTTCTATGTTTGTTTGTCACCAAGTAATCTCAAAAATTACTGAACCGATCTGAAAAAAATTCTCTATAAAAGCCTCTAATATATTTAAGGAATTATAAGAAAAACCGGATAAGGTACGCAAAACTTTATGAGGAAGCATGTTAATATTTATCTAAAATTATTGAGGAAAACTATAAAACACCTCAACAAGATGACCAGTTCATGAGTTACCGTTTCTCGACGAAAAGCAGTCGGAAAAAATCATCACCACATCTGCTCCCACGAGCCTATAGTACTACCTTGCTAGTTCCGAATTTGAGTCTCGGACTTGAATAAGGATATTTATCTGAATTTATTTAAGGAAATCATGAACAGTCTCGAGATAATCGGTTCAGGAATTACTATTTTTCGGCGACAGGCTGTAGGAAAAATTCCTCACCACATCTGCTTCCACGAACTCAGTACCTTTTGAGTTCCGAATTTGAGCTTAGGTGTTTGGCGGACCCCGTGGTCTTGTGTAGAGACATTTATTCAAGGGCGTAGATATTTTATTTTTGGGGGGAGGGGGTTGTAAAGCAAAAAATCAATATTTTTTAAGTTTTATTAATATGCTTTAACCAGATATTTGTATTATTTTCAGTTTTATTTATTATTATAATCCCGGGGGGTAATTACCCCTTTTACCCCCCCATCTACGCCCTTGTATTTATCTGTAATTATTGAGAGAAACCGTGAAACATCTCAAGACGAACGGTTCGGGAATTACCGTTCCTCAGCAGAAGGAAAAACTTCTCCCCACATCTGTTTCCGCGAACTGAGTACCTTCCGAATTCCGAATGTGAGTCTAATTCCCTCACCGTTAGGCTACGCGCTCGGTATCACCGTTATGAAATATATAAAACGATGCAATTATAATTATTAGTTGCGCATAAAATTTGGGAATTTCTATGCATTGCGTAATTTACTATGAACTGAATAGATGAGTCAAATTTTAAAGATTGGTATGTGATACTTAAAATATTAATATTTCACCTTTTTTCCCAGGTCATTGGCTTTCAAATCTGAATAACAAAAAAGCCACAAAACGTCGCGTCTAGACACCGTCCATGGAGTGAAACAGTGATATAGAGACTGGCATCAGGAGCGTGCCGAAGAATTAAAACACCTGTTTAAATTGAAATTCACTACATAGGTGCAAAATTCTCAAATTATTTTTATTTATAGTGAATTACAGATGCCGGACGACGTAACGCATTAGCGTCTAATCAACAAATTAAAACGACATCACAAAACATTCATGATCAGATTCAAAAACCCACGACAGCATGATTATAATTTTAATTAATTTATTTTCTCAATTCAAATAAATACAATTTTGTATACTTATGACAATAAAGATAAGTAGGTTAAGTATGGAGAAACAAATAAGACCGCGGTACTAGCTCAGAGGATTAAGTTAACTCGTTAACAGATGGCAGTAAAAAATAAATGAAAATGCGTATCCACTGTTCCTATAAATTGTACTAGATGGCGGTCACTACGAAAAGTCTGCATTGATTATAGTGTGTGAATGAGATAGGGCGCGAAAGTATGCCGATGCGTGAGTTTTATTTCTATCGTGTGATCTCAAACACATACTCTTTCTTTCCAATGTTCATTGATTAATTGTTATAAAACTGTTGACGTGCCGACCCTGAATATGAAGCTGGCTGACTGACATTCCATAGTGCTTGTACACGGCACAGCAGACAACTGTATCTCCCTATATAGTGGGGCTGTGACTGGGACCCGGACGGAGACTGGGGTAGTTATGTTGCAATATTAATCTGTATTTTCATTTACAAAATACGCGAAACTTCTATTATTATAACAACGCGTTTTCAAATAGCGCTCGTTCCATTTTGCAACTGTCCGATCTCCAAATCGACAGAAAAATTTCTATTTGCTTATACAATATAGTATACGGGCAGATAGACTATTGATGTCGATCGGATGATTGAATCAGAATAAGTCTCGTCGTTTCACATTATTCTTGCATCATTTTTATTGAGAAATGTTGCAGTGCGCGATACCTCTCGAAAAACGTATCCGTCGATTTAAACGAAATTTTATACATGTGTTGGAATTCATGTCGCACGATGCCTATTTAGAGGTCCCTAAAATTTCATAAAAATTGCCAAGACAGAGCCGGATTTAGTTTATGAAAATACTAATTTGTCGTTAGAGAATTACTTATTGCAGATTTTAGGTAATTTGGAGAGAAATTGAATTGATAAAATACATCCAATTAAATCAATTGACACCATTTTCTGATGGATTATTGTGTGCTGTATGAGTTTGGTGTGTATGTGTATCGATGTCATAACAACGAAACAATATTTATAAATTTATATATGAATATACTTTCTAGATGTGAAGATATGAATTAAATCTTAATAATTTTGTTGACTCTAGATAATCATAAGATCCTTTTTGAAGAAACCAAAGTTATAGACAGAACATCGAGTTACTACCCACGCATATAGAGAGAGACCATAGAAATACACAAACACACAAATAATTTCAACCGCAAAGATGGAGGTTTGAATCTAAGTAAAACCTGGACACCAGTACTATGCAATAACAACCCACTGAATGGAACAACCAATCACAGAAGAGCATACTACGACCGAATAGAGAACACGAGCACGCTAACTATAAAAGACGGAAGTACCACACTTGTCGACACCCTTACCTGTGAGCAGCCTAGAAGAACACTTCGCCCGCTACCACATCGCCTTTGATAATGTCTACGGCAGTTGTAGACGAAATGTCAAGTAGAAATACCAATGGACCACGGCATACAAGCCCGAAAACCAAGAAGATTTGGATCAACATCGGCCGTGAAAGCCTACATACTTGGATAATTTTGTACACATTTCGAGAAAAAAAGCATTTTTCATCTGCCGAATTCCACAAACAAATATGATGGGCAGTTTTTGTATCGAGAATATGAAAAGAGAATTATCGTTTTGTTGGGAAAATTTTCAGTTACAAGCGATTGTTTACTAGGTTGATTTTTTATTTCGTAAATAGTACACTGAAATACAATAGACATAATGATCACTATGAGAATACTAAACACAATCAATAAGTCATCTTGAAATTAATTTAACCCTGGGTGTGATGAATATGGAACCATAGAAAACTTGGACGTTAAGAATTACTCAGTCCGTTTTCATAGACACATGAAGTAGTTTGACACCAGACAAATGATTGAGAGATTGGTTTCTGTCTCTTTTTTATACATACTGTCTTTGTCCGTCTCTCTCTCTCTTGTGCACACAGACTGTCTGTCTGTAAGTATTGTCGAGTCCTTATCTCTATCACCTGATCAAAATCGTGAATCACAGCATGAACTACCTCATAACTGAGGTATGTATAATATTATGTACCTACATATTATTATTATTAAGTCTATGGTACACTATTTTGTATGTTTTATTTATCAAGCACGTGCGAGGGACATTGAAAACAGTGTTGCCAAATGTCATGCAGCTTTTCGAAACTTGCGACCGCGACGAGAGACAACGACAACGCGCCGCATTCGATACATGCGCAGAGTCGCGTGATAAAATTCTCATCTCGAACTGATTCATATTCTTCAAGTAAATAAAATTGTCGACCAATTTTTCTCAGACCATACGATATATTGACAAAAATAATAAAAATACAAATCAATATAACTCCTATGGGTTCTCCATTGTCTCCAATTTTTGCTGAATTTGTTATGAGAGATTTAGAAAAGCAATGTTTTGGTAATCTTAATTTTTTACCTATTACATATCATAGATATGTTGACGATATTTTTTGTATTATTCCTAAAGATAAAATAAAATATATGATTTCTATATTTAATAATTTTCATCCCAAAATTAAATTCACACATGAAATTGAAAATAATAATCAAATTAGTTTTCTAGATACACTAATTATTAATAATAACGGTAATGTTGAATTTAACTGGTATAATAAACCAACTAGTTCTGGTAGAGTTTTAAATTTTTATTCTAATCACCCAATAAATCAAAAAATAGCTATGGTTTATAATCTTATTGATAAATCTATTTTATTATCTAAACCAAAATTCCACTTAAACAATTTTAATTTAGTACGTCAAATCCTTCTTGCTAATTCTTATCCTCTTAAATTTATAAATAAATTTTTCAAAATTAGAATTAATAAATTAACAAAAAACAATATTCCACAAAACAATATTAATAATGTTGATTGTCCTTTTATTGGGATTCCTTTTTACAAAAATATTTCTCAGAAATTTAATTCATTTCTTAAAAATTTAAATATAAAAACAGTTTATAATGTAAATAACAAACTAGACAAAATTATTAAAAAGGGAAAGGATAAACTAAACAAATTACAAAAACATAATGTTGTTTACAAAATTAGTTGTGAAGATTGTAATATGAATTATATTGGGCAAACAAAAAGAGCGCTGAAAACACGTGTTAAAGAGCATCAAAACAATTATAAACTACTCCCTGATAAACATAATGTCGTAACTAAACATAAAATTGATTACGACCATAAAATTAATTGGGATAGTGTTAAAATTTTAGATAATGAAAGTAATTATTTTAAAAGAAGTATTTCGGAAATGTTATATATAAAATCTAATAAAAACTCTCTTAATGCTCAATTAGATACGGAAAATTTAAGTAATATTTATGATATTATTTTGAAATAATTTTTTGTTTTTTCAAATAATTTTTTCTTTATGGGTACTTTGATATCTATATGACTACGGTTTATAAATTTTGTTTGTTATTAATTTTTCATTATTTTTGAATCTTTCAAACTTTCAATTTTGCATACAATCGATTAGTTAATAAATAACTTAATATTAATTATTTTTTATATTTTTTTAGATATTTCTGAAGAAGATCCAAATCCGGATCGAAACGTCATCTTGTGTTATATTGATTTGTATTTTTATTATTTTTGTCAATATATCGTATGGTCTGAGAAAAATTGGTCGACAATTTTATTTACTTGAAGAGTTCTATTCAGATGTTAATCAAAGATTTGATTCATATTCTAATCGGTGCAAAAATATCCTACTGAAAACTACCCAACAAGATCTGTTGATGTGAAACATTTAATCGCGCGTTTGGTTGGGAGTAAAAACGTGCAATCGGCGTGACGCTGTGAAGGCGCGACACTGTTATGGAACAAAGTTACATTTTCTAATTAGGGGTCATTCAAGTATTACCTAAGCACCAAAGGGAAGAAGGTCTTTGCTTAACTTATTTTTGATGACATACCGGCCCACAGAAAATGGGGTAAAGGTTCGGTACACAATTTTCAAATAAATAAAATGATTCATTTATGTCAAAAATCCTTTTTTTACTAATGGTATAGGTAATTAGATAAAAAACATTATTTTTCGTATTAAAAATCATAAATTGACAAACAAAACGATTGCTCATCAATTGCGAGATAAATACAGAGACAAACGCGTCTGACTGAAAAAAACAAATTATTTATGAATGTTTTCAACACTATCACACTTTTAGAAAAAAATCTGTAACGCGAGAAAAAAATGTACTGCTCCTAGTGTAAGTCTAGCGCTGTATATATTAATAATATAAACTTAAATCTGATTTCAGGAGGCGCATAGCGCATTTGGTTTCCAGGGGTCTTGTAAACCGTTCAATAGACAAAACTGTTTACTGCGTATAAACATTTTATTAGTTAAATCTGGCAACATTGAGCTTGAGCTTTGGTTTAGAATAGCGCAATTTTGCCACTGTGCGTTAGTCAACATTCAGGTGTTGACAAAATCTGTCCATTAAAACTAAAATATGTCTACACCAGAATCAACAGAGCCACAAAAATAATCAATAAAAAAAAATTGCATGGAACCCTTAGCTTTTAACCATCCTCATATTAGAGTATGCATATTTAGTTCAAATATTATTTTTTGTAATCTTTATTGCAATTGATTACACCCTAAAAAGTTTTTTCTTTTTAAATTTTTGCTGAAAAATAATTAGTACCTAATTAAAAAAAAATGCAATAAGTACGCTCGAAATTTAAAATAGCGAAACGCAATGCTATTGATTAGACCGTAGTGTGACGTCAAAAACCACGTTAACTAACTATTCGTGTCGTTGCCATAGAATCATTGTCAATTTTTCAATACAAATTTATAATTTGTTGTCATGGCCTATGACGTCACAAATCAAAGTATCTTGCCCAAAAAAAAATTATTTTTTAATTCAATAAGAATGTTTTAATGAATGATTTCATGTGTTTGATAACTTTTAATATGAATATAATATTGATTTTAAATATTTTCAAAAATTGTGCATATTATACCCTATTATCTAAAAAAATGATGGCCATAACTTCTCTAACCTAGAGCTATATCATAATATCACTTTTAATGCAATGCAATAATTGCTCTACTTTATCCATTTGAAACTGATATTGTTTACTTTTGTCTTTGGGTAATAATGATTAGCGAAGACAGGTAAAATGGATTGACTTTAATCCTGGCGTAGATGTGGATTAAAATTAGATCCCGTGTTGTAGTAGTATTTTTTAAGCGTCATTGTGAACCGAGGCTGAATTATTAGTCTATATGTTATGTCAATAATATGACGTGTTTCGGAATGCTATTAACATATTAAAAATAAGTGCATTAACAAACGATTACATCTTCTGTTAAAAACGGTATTGGATGTTAACAAAGTTTATATTTTGAAAAAAACCACTTAGAACATTCATAGAAATTACGATGTTAATCTATAGGTACTAATACAGTTGAAGTTCAATAATTCGAATTTTCATAACTCGAATTATTTTCTAAATAGAATTTTTTCCATATAAATCTTGTTGTTTTGATTAATTTGGTTATACCTAACTTTCATAACTCGAATTTTCTTTGAATGTCCTGACATGAAAAATTCATCCACTGTTTAAAAGGCAATTTAGTACAAAAGAGGTATGAGCAGTGAGCGAAATTGGTTAAGCCAAACCGAGTAACTATAGTATTATTAAGACAGATCAAGTTTTAAAAATTTGTAATAAAAGAATGGGGAAAAAATTCTGGTTATATTCTTCAAAATTACCAATCGAATTTAGATACCTAAAATTGTAAATAATTATGAAATGACGTCTTCACTTAAATTATGTGGTCACTCAGTGAATTGAAATGCCGCTTATTAAAATAATGACTTGTTTTATAATATTAATAATTTATAATCAAAAATAGACCGTTGAGTAATTAGACTTACTAATACTACTTATGTCGCAAGTGTGAAATTAGTCATGTAGTCTTTTTGCTGAGCTGGACAGAATTTTTCCATGTTACATTTTCCCTTTTCTGTTTGACCACTCCAACCCACTAGTGGGGAATGGTACTAGTTTAGGTCAAAATTCACTTTTCAAAAATTTTACAATATTTTTTTCGTTTTAAGGTCCCTCTCATCCAAAAAACATATTTTTGGAAAAAATCTGTGAGTCTGTTTGTCTGCGAGCACGATACATGTCAAACGGATGCACTGTTGAAACCAAATTTTGGAAGGATGTTTGGTATGCAAATATGAAGAGCCTTATTGTTTTTTTTTTGAGAAAATCGACGCATGCGCAGAAGAGATATATGTCCTATACGGTGTTTTTTATATGATAATGGTATACTTTATATTCTATTTATTTTTTCAAGAAATTTTTTGTTAAAAACATTTAGTTCTAAACTTTATAGTTTCGGAAATATTTTGAAAATAAAAAAAATCAGCTGTTCTTTTGTTTGGTGAATTGTCAGAAATTAACTAGTTAAGCATGCTTTGATTAATTTTTTCAAACCGTGGAACATATTATGTAGGTAACCATGGTAAAGAATAGAAAATATCATATTGAATATTGGCCATTACCCGCGTCACCTCACGCGATATCAGATATTTGATTTTCCTTATTATATGCTATATATCAAATATCAACATTTTGAAGTTGGAATGGTCCCGTCGCACAATTGACTGGATTTTTTTTTCCTTTTAAAAAAATTACCTTTAACAAAAACTGGTTAAATATCTTCGCTATCATTACATTAATATATTAGTCTACCTGCTGACTTCTGCTACGGTCTATGACTCGTCTATGTTCGCGGCGCTGTGTGCATTGCCGAACGCTGATCCAGGTGTGAGGTATTAAGATTAAAGATATAAGCGATGCGGTCGTTTTTAATTACTAATTTATGATTATGCAAATGTAAATATGTTCCCTTTAACACGCATACTCTTGTATTACACAATCTTGCTCCACCTGTATGCAGACAATACACCCATATATTAATGTAGAGTGATACATTTACAATCGGGGAATAACGCATGCGCACACTGAATGACTCTGCGTGGGTGCAGTACCGGATTTAGATTTGGTGAGGCCTTAAGCCATGGAGGCTCCTTATCACGAATTACACCTGAAGGTCTCATAAAAATTGTACAATATTTTTTTGAAGTCAAACTTCTTAAGTTTTTAGGGTAAAATAGATTCAGGAGATTGAACTAAGGTGTCTGCCTCATACGCCCGAGTTCGTTGGTTCGAAATTGTCAGTTGGCGTCAATATTACCATTCCAATTCACATGTGGGGAATGGTACTAGTTTAGGTCGAAATTCACAATTCAAAATTTTACAATATCTCTTCGTTTTAAGGTCGCCTTAATCCAAAAAACATGTTTTTCGAAAAACTCCGTGCGTCTGTTTGTCTGTGATACAGGTCAAACAAATGAATGGATTGAAACCAAATGGGAGAATGTTTGATACGTAAATATGAAGAGCCCTATTGTTTTTGGGGAAAATTGGCGTATACGCAGAAGAATTATATGCTATAAGGGTGTTTTTTATATAATACCTAATGGTATTCTTTTCGTAACGGTTTATTATGATATTTATTATTTCATGGAAGTTTCGTTAAAGAAACATTTTTTCTAAACTTCATCATTGCGGAAATATTTCGAAAATAAAAAAAATCAGCTGTTCTGTCAGAAATAAACAAGTTAGCATGCTTTGATTAACTTTTTCATGACGTGAACATATTATGTAGGTAACCATAGCAATGAATATCAAATATCATATTGAATGCTAGCCATTACCCGCGTCACCTCACGCGATATCAGAAATTTTATTCTATTTATAACACAATATGATATCATATCAAATGTCAATATTTTTGAAGTTGGAATGGTCCCGTCGCCCAATTGGCTGGATTTTTTTACAATTATTTTATATTCCACTAACATTTATTTATTATATAATTTTTTAGTTTTACCACTAGATATTTATTTATACAATTTTTTCAAATTTAGCATTCCTGCTCTATAGTTTATGTTTTGAGGTCCACCGAATCTAAAAAACATAGTTTCATCGTAAATATTAATAAATCTTATACGAGAGTTTTTCCTTGTTGGTAGTCGCATCACACGCTACGCGAGAACACCTTTTCCGCGTACGGTTTCGCAAAATTCTAGCAGTTTCGCTTCCCTTCCGCACAGACGTTCTTTGGTTTGGTACACAGTACCTACATCCCTATTCAAGAGATTCCCAAGTTGAAGTTTAGAAATGTAAGAAAGTGGTAAACGAAAAATAGTAGTGGTAAGAGTGGAATACGTTAACGGACATTGAACGAATCATTATGCATTTTTATAGATAATCTTTGACGTTTAAATATATCCGACATGCTACAAATAACATCATCTTCGTATGCAAACTGCAATGACGGAAAGTTAATCTATTTCATTATCGTATGACACGGTATACACTGCACGATTCTAGCTAAAACGCGTTCTTAATAATCTTTTTTAATGCAAAATAAACCGCGCTATGACCGTTCGCTGACGGTGCTGAATTACGTATTCATATTTAATTATTTTAATGTATGTTGACCTTAGGATGTTTTATTTCCAAGAGCGAGACGAGACAATTAACGCAGAAGGCTTGCGGATTTATACAGTACGTTAGTGTTTTATAATAATATATATTATATTATCTCTATATATAAATGTAAATTGACTGACTCACTGCACTCAACAATTTTTTGGCGGATTCCTGACAAGAAGTCACTATTATACGAATATATAATAGTAATAATAATAAAAATACGTTTAACGTCCGTTTCGCGACTTCATAACAGACGCCATTTGCACCATTACTATTTTCCATCTAGCACACTTTCCATTATCGTCTACATGTTTAAACTTCCACTTAATTAATAGCAATGGGCCATGACCTAGAATAAGGAACCATATCGATGTTTATCTGGAGTTACTAAGGGAAACCATAGAAAACCTCAACAAGATGGCCGGTACACGAATATCCGTTTCTCGGCGAGAGGCAGCAGGAAAAGGCCCAGGCACATCGGCACCCAACGAGATTCGAGCCCAGTACCTCTCGAACGCGAGTCTAGTGTTTTCACCACTACGCTATATATATATATATAAAGAATGCTCTAACATTCCAAAAGTTAGTCGACGGAAAGCAGGTCATTTTAAAGTAACGTAAAGCTAGCTTTCCTCCGCGATTTATTTTATCCGAAGATTCGCGATATATACTATTTCCTCCCGGGTGAACCGGGCCAGGCATCAAGTAGTACAGAAGGAACTATAGAAAGTGCCCGCATGCAGGCAACCGCTCACTATACACGTCCCGAACTTCGACGTATAGTAGAAGAGATATATGCTATAACGTTGTTTTTTCTATTATAATGACATACTTTTAGAAACGGCTCATTATTCTATTTATTCTTCCAAGAAAGTTTTGTAAAATAAATATTCTTCTAAACTTTACAATTTCGGAAATATTTTAAAAATAAAAGCAATCAGCTGTTCTTTTATTCCATAAAATCTGTCAAAAAGAAATAAGTTATTATGTAACAATACAATCGAAAAACAAACATCATATTATTTATTACCAGCCCTTACTCGCGTTACCGCACGCGTTAACAGAAATATTATTTTATTTATTAAACATCAAATGTCAATATTTTTGAAGTTGGAATGGTCGTATCTTTTAATTGGCTGGAATTTTTTGAGTTAAAACGGAAAATAGTTCAATATGAAAATTACAAAAAACTAATACCTTTTTGTGTTCATATATTTCGTTCACTAGTTTTATACTACTATGCGAAACGCATAAAGCGAACAAATGCCTTATTTTGTTTGTCTCATAATGCGAATAGTGGCCGCATGATGTCACTACACGCGACCGTGAAATGTATAATGCACATAGTCTATAGTCAATTTTGGTAATTTACTTATTCAAAGCAAGCACAAAAAGTGACTGGTACGTTTAGCACATGTGCATTATAATCATACTCTATGTGTGTGCATTCATTTCGAACCATGGTGTACTTACTTTTTACGTATTTTATGTATCTTAAGATTTGTTTTCGCACATTACTTAAATAATTATTATTTCATTTTAAACACTTAAAATTTATTTCAGTATCTTATTATCGAGAGAAATACGTAAATCTAAAAACTATAAACAGACACACATAGTTTCGATTCATACCTTCTGTTCAGTGGGACGAAACTGAAAACAGATTTTAATTAAACATACCTAGATCAAAATATGTTTCCGTTGAAGATTACCGATACATTAATTAAATTGTATTAAAATAATTTACTAAATGAATGGTCTAATGGTGAGAACACTACAGACTCCCATTCGGAAGGTATGAAATTCGAGCCCCGATGAGGGCAGATGTGACTTGAACTTTTTTCCTTCTCTCGCCGAGAAACGACAATTCTTGTGCCGGTCATTTGGAGAATTGATCGGAGTCGGCGGATAATGTGGGTACAGTGGGTAACACTACCCCCTCGGAAAATTCCGAGTGGGTAATTTACCCACTCGGAATTCTGTGATACCTATATGTATATACAGATTTGTTCAATTTACGTAATAGTGCGGTCATGACTACCGTAGTAATGCGAAGTAACCTAGTATTTTAATTAATTTTTCCCTAACGAAGAGTAAAATTTTCCCATTTAGAATAACTTTGAAAAATCTGAGTTTTAATAGTATTCGTAAGAGGCGTATAAATCCTGAGCAGAAGGTACACACCTTCCCGGCCAACTACCCACTCGGGATGAACACCAGCCCTGGAATTGATCGCGGCCGTCCTTCTTCCTGGACATTTTGTTCGACTGTTACCTGCCGAAAATGCATGTTCCCCATCCTAACCTCCATGCGTTTCATCCCTATTGTATCCTATCATATATTATGTTACTTCATGATATTGTCAAGGTTATGTTCACTGTTAGTCAAATTTTCGTTTCATTTTAGCCCAATATCTAAACTAGCCTTGGCTAATTACTTGTTAAAGCAAAAGCTCTTCTAATTGGTCGATAATTTTATTTATTAAAAGCCCTTCTGTTAAAAAAATCTTAAGATTTGTTTTTTTTTTGAAAATTTTGATATCAATATTGACAAGCGCAGCATTATAGCTGTGAGCTCTAGACACATTCGGAAAGTATGGCGTTCCAATCCAATTCTTTCACCGTGAAACGATAATTCCTGTACCGACCATTTTGTTTTCCATCGTTTCCCTCAGTGATTTCAAATATATAAATATCGAGATGGTCCCTTTAAACAAATGCATTGCCATATGGCGTGAACCTAGCATCACAAAGTTTCCAACCTTATTCCAATTTCGTAAAATTCCCTTTACTTGCGCACTGTTCTTAAATTTGGTAAAATATTAATGGAACAGCCGAGATTGTAGTGAATAGTGATGCTGTTATTTATATGATTTTCAATGGCTCATCTACATTGCAAGCCCCCAGTTCCCAGGTTCTAACCCGAGAACTGACGAAAGTAATTAATTGAATGTTCAATTTGTTATAATGACCCACTGAAAATATGAATTGAGTCCAAATAACCCTGACAGTTGGTGACCTTTAAACATATATATTTATTTGTTCTTTTCCAAAACGTATTATTGGCAACAGAAAAAAAGGCAGGTAGATAGACTTTGACAAAGTCGAGGAACTATCGAGTAAAAAATCAGTCCGTGAATCATTTATTAAAATCTGTGAAGTTCAAGGCACCTACCTTGAACTTTTCTTGATATATACTGGTGAGTCTGTGTAGTGTAATACATTATTATTTATAATTTAATACTTGTAATATGCATGCGCTGTAAGATTCATCAGATAATTTTATCGAGACGAGCAAAAAAATGTTCAATTATTTTTATTTCTCTAAAGATTTATATCGTAGGACTTATTCACCTACGAATTAAAATCATTCTATTCTCTTTTTTTCCATCTACTGAATATAAAATTCTTTTCATATTTTATTTAAACATATTTCTACATCTTGTTTTATTGTCATTAAAGATGGACGTTATTGGTTTATTAATGCACATTCGATTTTTTTCTGTAATATTTTTAGTGTTAAAGAAATGATTGTACTGGAGGCAAGTTTTGATTTCTAAATAAATCAAGGTAAATTAGAAACTATCTCACTAATAGAACTGGAAGCATATTATTTTGATTTCTTATTTGAAACTATCAGATGTCGTGAGCGAGTGTGACGGTTTTGGGCGTTTTCATCCCTCGACAAAATATTCTACGGACAAAATATCCCCTGACAAAATATCCTATCAGCAAAACTGGTGTAGAATTACTGTATTACTATCTCACTTTGTATACACGACCCCGTAATTGTTTTAATGTAGGAGGATATTTTGCCGTAGGATACTTAGTCAAGATGATATTTTGTAGGGGAATATTATATCGGAGGATATTCTGTTGGGGATATTTTATCGGGGGATCAAGACGTGCATTACCGATTAAGACGAAGGCCCTGAAAAAGATTTGCTTCTTGCAATATCTCTGCAACTCTGTGGGTGTCGGAGCAAATTTCTTCTCGGAACAGCAAATGTTTTTCTTGCAGAGATATTAAGATATTTGGTCTTCTGAGAAGGCATTATCTATTGTGGGGTTTCATTCGCTTCGTTCGTTCTGTCAAAGTAATATGGAACCCACTCGCTTCGTTTCATTCGGTCGAATTGAAACTGGACCTCACCTGCTTCGCTCATTCTGTATATTAGATTATGATAATCGGAAAGAAATGGATTTCTGAAAAGTGAATGAATGTATTGAAAAAATTTACAAGTGTCGGTTGGGAAGTATAGGACTGGCTCCCCAGTCGATTGTTTTTTTTTTTTTATTTGCAGGCAGTGTTGGTTTCATACACAGCACAAGTTGCTTAGAGTATGTACTCATCAAATGGTACAGAAGTTACTAATAAAGATCGGTGACCTGTAAATAACATAATAATGTTCTTTGAACTATAAAATTACTAGTTCGAATATAATATAAAATAACTACCACACTCGCACACAGAAATTACTTTCCTTCTGTGTTACTAGTGTTGCGTATAGCACACTATTTTCTTATAATCTTATTATTATGTGTGGTTACGTTCGCAGTTAGCCAAATTTTAGTTTCATTTCAGCCCAATATTAAAGCTAGCCTTGGATAAAAAATAAAAATCTTTAGAATTTTTCTTTCAAAATTTTGTCTGAGCCTAGTAATCTAGTATTATAGCTGTGAGTTCTAGACATATTCGGAAGGTAATGGCGTTCCAATCCAATCATCTTGTCCTGAAACTATAATTACTGCACCGACCATTTTATTTTCCATCATTTCGCTCAATAATTTCAAATACAAATATCGAGGTGGTCTCTTTAAATAAATTCATTACCATATGGCGTGAACCTATCATCACAAAGTTGCCATCCTTATTCTAATTTCGTAAGATTCTTTTACATACTGCTAAGTACCTATGGTAAAACAATCAAGATTGTAGTGATGCTATTATTTATATGGTTTTCAATATTGCAAGCCACCAGTTCTCACGTTCTAACCCGAGAACTGGCGAAAGTAATTATTGAATTTTCAATTTCTTATAAAAACCCACTGAAAATATGAATTGATTCAACTTCCTAGATCAACGATGGCCTTCCAAAGGGCCTGTAAAGACGAACACCCAGATATGCATTAGGACGTTGTATATTATTATGTAGATACTAAAACCCAGACTTTTTGGAAAATTTAAACTTTTAACCTCTAGTGAACGGATTTTTGGCAACTGATAACCTTACACCCACACAATAGTGGACATTTCGAGTAAATTGCCGAGATAGGGAATGCACAGTCTACATGCTCTGAGTCTATGACATATTTTTACAGAACGTATTTAAATATCATAATATATGTAACAAGCAATAAAATACAGATAGGGACAATTAAAATGTCGTTACAAAAACAAAGTTACAAAATTGTCGTTGGGAATTGACTTGTTTATGGTTTGATAAATAGATTTTCACAACGTATCTTGAAATTTTATTTTATTACAATATTTAACATTCCACAAGAAAATATAGTACGCGATTTAAAACTGTGGTTGTTAAAAAAATCGTTATTGAAAGTGGGGTCGTCTTACATATTTTTTGTGATTAGGATCTACATTACAAATATAAAACAATATTTTTGAGAACTTTTCCGGAACTTTTTCTATAACATAACTCCTCAAAAATGTGTAATTTAAATGGAATTTTAAACATATAGAATTATGCAGCTGAAGCAAAAACTTGGTTTACATTTTTTATTTATAATATTCAAAATTATCAAATTTTGATATGTGGAAAGACCCCATTCTTTAATAAACGTAACACATCGTTTTCTATGGAGGAGTAAGCAGATGTCAAAACAAGCTTTGTATAATGTTTGTATAATCATGAGCTCGATTTTCGTACGTCTATAGTTTAAAATATATATATCAACGACGCGTTATGACTAATGGATCGTAAAGTTTGCAACAAATAAAATACGTAATACATATTCTAATTTATAAATGTGCACATTTTCATTTGATTTGGCTAAATATCAAAACCTATAAACTTAAATAATAAAAAAACGACACGCGCTCCATAATATCGCTTCCCGTGTCATTTACGTAAACTACTAAAATACCAATTATACAGCTGAGCAATTTTCTTTATATACAAAGTTTCATTTTATGTCTGTCTGTCTGTATGTTAACGACCAGCTTGAAAAGGGCTGAATCGATTGATTTAGTTTTCACAATACTAGTACCTATATAACACTAGCGGTCCCGCCCGGTTTCACCCGGGGAAAAAGAACGAATGGGGAGGGAGGAACATTAGTACGCACGTTCATCTTAGTTTACCGAGATGAATGTTGTGTCCAAATTTCATGATGATCGGAGTTACTGTTCAAAAGTTTTTGTCGGACGGACAAATTTCGAGTTATATTTTGCAACGCTTCGCTCCTATTGGCCGTAGCGTGATATTATATAACCGATAGCCTTCTTAGATAAATGAACTATCCAAAAAAAAATTTTTTTTTCAATTCGAACCAGTAGTTCCTGAGATCAGCGTGTTCAATCAAACAAACAAACTCTTCAGCTTTATATAGATATTAGTATAGAAGTATAGATTATCCTAGGACTGTAAACCATAATATATCATTACGGTAATTGAAAGGGGGGGGGATAGGATGCACGGGAAACTCCGAGCTAAACAGTTAGTGTTACAGTCGCAAAAAAGCTCATGGTTTATCATTCAACCGTTGTCACTTTATGGGGTCAGTTTAAGTAAACTCAATTCGAGAATTTAAGCTTGGTTTATATTATTTTTTTTGTATAAGTCGTGCAGCTCAAACGGCTCAACAAGATTTTGAAAAACTTTTTTTCTTCAATTCCTTCCGAGCTTTAGTTGTTCTTGACGTCGCCCGATTTTTGAATTTTGGTGAGAGATGGGACTAAATTAACAAATTCCAATGTTTTTTTTGCTTATAGCTCACTCTATTAGGTTCTAAATGAAAGAGGAGAAAGGTGGAGGGTCAATAAAAAAATGTTTTTTAATATCTACTAACAATATAATAAGTCGATTTTACCCTGAACGAATCACCCCCAAGTCCTCCTAGTGTCCCTAAAGGGGGTGATTTTGCTATTTATTCGTGCACGGTGTAGATAAATACAAAAATATCTAAACTTGATCACCATACTTGAGCAGGGTTTCTTAAGGTTATTGGGGTCGCTGATTCCGAGTCTGAGGTCCTTTGACCTCTATCACATCGAGTTCAAGGTCATTTAAAGGTCGATTTGAGAAACAGTTAATAAAGAAAGACAGAAAATCAGATATATAGGTTTCTGGGGTCGCTGATTTCGAATCTGAGGTCCGTTGACCTCTGTCACATCCTGCAGGTAATTTGAAAGTGAAATTGAGAAAAAATTGATAAAGAAATACAGAAAATCAGACATATATACTGACACAGTGTGTCAACTGTCAATATTAGATAATATATTATTGCTATATAGCGTCACGTAAAATTCAATATGGCTAGCACTAGACGCCATATAACAAAACTCAAAAGTTATAATAGATAAAAAAAAGTACGTTTGCATAAGACCACACGGTAGAAATGTTTCCATCTCGCTGCCCCACTCACTTAAATAAAAAACTGACTGCACGCCTACTTTTGTCATTTTTCACCCGTTCCATTTTCATCATTATAGACACTTCCGTTACGGTTTTTCTATAATCTAGATCCGTTTAAAATCATTTCGACTAAAGAACATTTTGGGTCCAGTATGATAACTCGACGTGCCCAAATATTGACGTTCCAAAAAAAAAAAAAACTGCGGATTATTTACAAATTTCCTCAAAAAATGTAAAAAAATGGAACTACTTTTCGTCTATCACTGTCATTTTTTGAATTTAACCAATCAGAAATCACATATACCTACACGTCATAGCAATTGGTGTAGAATTACAGTAGGTATTACTATCTCACTTTGTACACACGACCCCGTAATTGTTTTTAAAGAACTCCCTCCAAAACGCCCTCCCCTTTTTACTGCGCAAGAAAACGCCATCGCATCGACACGACCCCGTAATTGTTTTTTAAGAACTCCCCCAAACGCGTTCTCCTTTTCACTGCGCAAAAAATAAACACCGTCGCATCGACACGATCCCTTAATTGTTATTTAAAGAACTCCCCCAAACCCCTGCACCTTTACAGTGCGTACAAAAATAATTTATAAAAATCAATTTTTCGCACTTAAAACGGCTGATAACACTGTTATATGTTATATAAAATAATAATTGTGTATTTCCAGTGGGTATTTTTCACATCGAGTTATCGTACTCTAACCAAAATTTTCCTTCAAAACTAATATGATAGTTCCATTTTACTGAGAACGAGTGTAGTGAGGTTGGCATCGTGTGAAATGTCTGGAGGAGAGATGCAGCCAGTTGTTGATTTCACTCATCGCCCGTCTCCACGGTTGTAAATTTAGTTGATTACAATATGCATCAATTCATTGCCTGCACTCGTTACTACCGAATGCACCATTAATCCATGCCCGTACCTACATGTCATAAAATAGCATATGAATATAATATGTCTGTGACCAAAAAGCAAAACCGTTTATGGCACATTTTTACTTTCCCAGTTCCAGAGATAGCAATGAAATTGTCCCAGTATGGCTGACTGACATAAATGGTGATTTTAAAGTCTTACTTACATGACGTAACATCTACTTTAGGTAGCAACTAAAAAATTTTAGCCAATTGGGCGACGGGACCAACTTCAAAAATATTGACATTTGAAATAGGTAGTATAATAAAGAAAATAACATTTCTGATATCGTGTGCGGTGACGTGGGTAATGGCTGATGTTAAATTTTGCTATTCGTTGGCATGGTTACCTACATAATATGTTCCACGTCATGTAAAAATTTATCATAGCAAGCGTAACTAATTTCATTCTGACAGATCTACAAAACAAAAGAACAGCTGATTTTTTTTTATTTTCAAAGTATTTCCGAAACTGTAAAGTTTAGAAAAAAGTGCTTTTAAAAAAATGTTCTTGAAAAAATAAATAGAATAATAAACCGTTATGAAAAGTATAGGTACTATTATATAAAAAACAACGTTATAGCATACAACTCTTTTGTGCACGCGCCAATTTTCTTGAAAAAGAATATATCAAACATCCTCCCAAAATTGGTTTCAATCGTGTTCACAGACTAACATACGCAAAGACTTTCTCCAAAAATATGTTTTTTGGATTCGGGGGAACCTCAAAACGAAAAAATATTGTCTGTCATCGATATGTGTTTTTGAACTTGTTATTATTTTTTCTTCAGTTACGAAAACTCTAGTTTATTTTAATCGAATCTGATGTCCGAAAATAGTGTACGATTGCGGTACTAGACTAGTAACTTTATTACTATCTAGGATTGTTCGATTTTGTGGAACACTGTGTATATTAGCGTCTATAAGCTCCAACAACACAAGTGCATCTTTCAAAGAGCCATCAAAATACATATAAACGCATTTTGCTGTAGATAAGTAAGTAATAAAATTGGTTAGAAATAAATAAAAGCAACGACTGACGAGTCGACTTGTTATTAAGCCATCCGTGCAACGGTATTTAAATATATTGTGTGTTCTTGAGAAATCACCATGAAAAATTTGTCTAATTTTATAATATTCCATAATATTTAACCTTTGATCATATTGAGGGAGCCCAAGAGGGGATTTTGGTATTTTCTCGAGCGCGGCAGATTAACATAAAGGGGGATACCTTTTACCCTGTTGAGTACCTCCACCATATATAGACCCTTTATATAGAATCGCGCGTCTAGGGCAGCCGATCAGAATAGTAAAAAAAAATCGATCATTAAAAATACTCGAGCGCGTCAGATTAAGGTAAGGTGGGTTAATTACATGCTGAAAAGTGTGCATTTCAATAATCTGACGATTTGAGCGTAACGTAAGGGAGTGGGAGGGTCACAAACTTGCAAAAAATAAACGTCACCTTGATATTTTGTACCTACCTTTAAACGCATTTTTCTCCAAGCAATGTTAAAGATTCTTTTTTATTTTTGCAGATTGGATAATTTTTGGTGAAGTTATGATATCGACAAGGAGGTGCCATGGTTTTCATTAATAATACATTTACATAATATGTAAAAAATAATATCGATGTTAAAAAAAATTCTATTTTTTTTTCTTATAGTTAAAAAGTTAACAAAGAATGTTAAATCAACAATAATTAATTTTTTTTTCATCATAAAACCTTTATAATAATTTTTCAATTTATCTAGGTTTTCAGCGCGCATAGGGGTATGGCAATTATCACGGAAAATTAATTTTCGATATGAGGTCTCTCAGATATTAAAAAAAATACCAGACAAACTGCAAATATTTGATGTATCCGAGTCTGCAGGTTTATTATAAAGCACAATTGCAGAACATATCTTAGATTAACGTCTCAATAGAACTCTTCAAAGAAATAAAATTATCGACCAATTTTTTCAGACTGTATATTGACAAAAAATTATAATTCAATAGATGACGTTTGAGTCCGGATTTGGATTTTCTTCAGAAATAATCTAAAAATTATAAAAATGAATTAGTATCTACTAAGTTATTTTCTAATAGAATTAAGATTGAATTTTTTATTTTTGAAATATTAATGAAACGTCATCTATCTATCTATCTATCTATTGAATTATAATTTTATAATTTTTGTTATTATACAGTCTAAAAAATTGGTCGATAATTTTATTTATTTGAACAATTACAGAAATTGACACCATAATTAGAAATAACCAATAAGAGAATTTGCCCGAAAAAATTATTTAGTACAGTTATTGTATTTCTCATGTGTAAAATTAGTATTTTATGTAATTTATAATTTATGTAGCTATTTCCGTACAAAATAAAAGATGACACAAAATGTAACGTGCCTTAAAGAAATTTTCAATGCAACACTAATTACAAAGTATATAAATAAATCAAACACATTCTTTTGTCAAAATGTATACATAATATAAAGTTGATTAACATCAGTTTTTAGCAGTGCCGGCGTTATATAAAAAATACTTCCTTCTTTTTGTCATTCTAAGGTATCCCTCAAAAAGACGGACATATGTGAATAGAACTCGCGCCTTGAGCATTATATCAACTTTATTGAGGTTGGCAGTTGACAAACTTTAAGTTTATCAAGTAATAATTAGACAAAAAATTACAAATTAAGCATTTTCGGATTATTTTCTTTGCTGGTGCCACAAAATTTTCTTCGTATCAAATTTGAAGATTCTAGAATCTAGATCAACAGGAAATAACAAGCGTTGATGAGTGAGTCAGTGTCAATATACGTAATTTTTGAAAGACCGTATCTTATTATAGTATTAATTTAGAAATCTGAATTTTTACAGAACTACATGCTTATAGAACTTAGTATTCGATATTAATTTCAACTTCATACCTCTAGCTGTTCCTAAGAAAGTGTCTTAACAGACAGACAGACAAACAAGAAAGTGATCATATAGGGCTTTCGTTTTTTTTGTATCATTCTAAGATGCGGAAATAAAAAGTTAGAAAGTTCCGTTCCTCAAAAGAGTAAACGGAACTTTGGCAGGATCATTTGATGGTCTGTACGTATATCTGTGGCAGTGTAAATTCTCTGAATATGTCAAAAAAATTATTTGGTAATTGATGAGCTAATACAATTAATGTCAATTAAATTTATCGCGTTGTGGAGCAAAGGAATAGGGATGTATCTTCGATAGAGTATCAATTTAATATTATCTGCTATATTCCAATAGCCAAATCTAAAAATGTTTTCTCTTAAATTTAGAGAAAGGAGGTCAAAGTGTCACGCCCAAGAAATATTCGGTTATGTGGAGTATCATTCGAAAGAGCTTTCCTTAAGGATCTTTAAGGATTTTACTATTCCAATTTCACAAGTAGGGAACGGTTCTAATTTAGTTGTGACGTCCACGGAGTTCAAAAAACATATTTTTGGAAAAATATATTCGTCTATTTATTTGTTAGTCTGTGAGCACGATACAGGCCAAACAGCTGAGCGGATAGAAACCAAATTTTGGCAGAACGTTTGACACATCAAAAGGAAGAGCCCTTTTGTTTTGGAGGGAAAGTCGGCGCATGACACAAAAGAGATATGAAGTAAATGATCTATCAAAAAGAAATGAATTACCTGATCATAAGTAAAAGTAAAAATAATATCAATATTTATTACTACCGGTTATCCGAGCATCACACGCGTTAACTGATATTTTATTTTAAATATAACGTCAAATAATATCAACATAAGTAGTTGGATTTGGAATGAACCTGGTACCTAAGTAGTTTTCGAGATTTTCTTGAAAACGCATCTTAAAAAACTCATTCCCAACCTACCCCCAGGGGAAACAGTGAAATTTATTTTGCATTCCAACGTTTTTTTGGAAAATTGCGCTCCCAAGAACCCGAGCTCGTGTGCCAGTCGGTTTGTTTATGCCAACCGGGAGATTCTCTAATCCATGCATAGACGCTGATGAACTCAGCTGTTGAGCGTCTGGTTAAATCATTGAGCTAATTATAAGAGAAATCGAGACGAGGGGTCAATAAATGTTTACATATCAAAAATAAAATTCTTACCTTAAAATATAACTGTTGAATTTCTCGGCAGAATTGGGTTGAAAAAAATCGAACACATTGGTTGACGAATAACGAAGAATTTAAACAGTAGTTTTTTTTTTTTGTTTTCTTTTCTTGCAAATGAAAAATTTACACTTATCACAATAAATGATATTAGTTTATATAATAACTAGTGGCCCGGTCCGGCTTCGCACGAATTAGTAGATTGCCACCGTTTTTTGTCGACTTACGTTGTAAAATTGGTCTCTACGAAAAGCGATTTTATACGCCATAATATATACAACCTATATTCATCCTGAAGGTCCATTCTAAATATTTGTGAACAAAAGGTTGAAATCGGATGAGTATTTTCGGAGATTACACTCCGCATACACACAAACTCATAAAATTCGCTCTCTCTTTATAATATTAGAATAGATTATAAAATTCATTTGTATTATTATCAACCAAAATAGTTTATTAAGCGGTCCATAGGCGGTCAATATTATTGCGCAATATTTGAGTTTGTGCAATATAATTGACCGAGTGTAGACGAAATTGAAAGGTTGTGCAATATATTGTGTGATTTGCAAAACCTTGAAAATATATTGCACAAACAGGGAAATATTGTGCCATCTGTTGTCAAGATTGCGCAATATCCCGTCAGTTGATCTCAAGTCGTTTCAACAAGTCGTCTCAACTACGCCTCATCATGGGTGACAAGAAAGCCGAAAGACAATTTATTGTTGAATTTATCGAGGTGTATCGTGGTCTTCCGGCTCTGTGAGATGTGAAGTCCAAAGACTATAGTAATCGTGACTACATGACTGAAGTTCTGGTGGGGACTGTTTGCACAATGTAGCTGTACCGTTTGCGCTCGCAATTGAGCAAAATATTGCACAACCTTCAATATCGCCTCCATACAGTACAATTTTTTGCACAAACCAAAATATTGTACAATAATATTGACCGTCTAGGGGCCGCCGTCAAAATATTGTGCAACCCACATTGCACAATAATACTGAGCGTCTATAGGCCGCTCTAAAGTTAGATTTGAACAGTACAGTGTTTTAATAAGCACGTTTGACGCGAATGACCTTCGTTATCGACTAAAACAAAAAATTTATTTCAATAAAATTTTGTATTACATAATCGCACTTGGAAAACAGATATAATCGGTATATATATTATTGTTTTAACTAGATTTGATTCGTCTATCTAATTCTCCAGCTCTATTTCTAACATTAGTACAGTTGAAATTTCGAAAAAATCTAAGTAGGTAGTGTTAGAGGTATACTTGACGGGAAATGGTACGGAATTGTCGGTTCGCGAATCTAATTCGCAGTTATCAAATTTTTTTGAGATGAATGACCTGAGATATGAGCCACCACTGACTTACAAATCCATCCAAAGTTAATGCGTTATCGACCTTGTATCTGTGCCAAAACATCTATTTAATTAGAATTTCCAATGCGTTCGCACCGAAGTTCGTGCTCTATAAATATATAAGAAGCTCGAAAAAATTAAATAAAACGAAATTTAATTTACGCTTTAATGTCATCAAATAAATTTAATGTTTAATTATTTCATAAATATTGTTTTTTCGACATATTTAAAAATTTACATATACTGATCGAGTTGGCATGGAAATAATTTATGGGATGTCAAATGACCTCCACTTGATGTTATTCATTTCCGTGTTTTTAAAAATACTAAATAGATACCTATTTCTGGAACAAATTTTTTAAATGTTATTTCTTATAAAGCGCCATTTATTGTTCTAGTTCTAAAAAATTAGAACACAATTTTATGTTATAATCAATAGTAATTTTACATAACTGGACGTAACAGTAATTTCGGTTTTTTTTTGTGCCTTTTGTAGGATAGTACCTGAGGACAGTGTGGTGTAGTGGTCAGCGTGCTGATCTTTGGATCGTACTGTCGTGGGTTCAAATCCCACCTCTGCTCATGGATATTTTGTGTTTGTCGTTTAGACCCAGCTTTGATATTTAATTATACTGGTTAGATACCAAGCGGTAGTGCCATCCCCAAGTGGCATATGCATATGCTCTGTATATGTGGATATATAAAATTGGATAAACCTTTAAAAAAAAAGGATAGTGCCACAGAACAATAATTTGTTCTGTGGATAGTACTTACCTACCTTGACGGAAGACGTATTTTTTTAGAATTCTATTTGTACCAGCATCACTTGAAAACGGCTAGGCCTTTTTTTATTTTAAATTAAATTAAAATTATAATTTTTTAATAAATAAAATTATTGACCAATTTCTCAGACAAATATATTAACAAAAATATAATAAATTCAATACATTAACGTTTCGGTCTGGATTTAGATCTTCTTCAGAATTGAACTAAAACAATCCGGCCCGAAACGATAATGTATTAAGTTTATTATATTTTTGTTAATATATTTGTTTGAAAAAATGGTCGATAATTTTATTTATTGAAGAGTTACAATCAGACGTTAATCAAAGATTTGATTATAATTCTTTAGCTCGAAAAATGGCAACTTAGAAAAATTGACTTTTATTTATTTATTTTTTTTGTTGCGCCAACTCAATAAAATTTAAGGGTGTCCAGCGGACTTTGAGACATCAGGTTCGTCAAATCAATGAAATTAAAAAAAAATGAGAGTAGTAAATAGTAATACAAAAAATATTTTTTGCAAAGGTGTCCGGTGAACTTACAGCAAGTATAACTTCGGATTGCGTCGAGTGATGACTACAACAGTGATGTCATTCAAAAGCTAATGAGCTAAGCGACAATTAACATTGCATAACTCTCATTGTGAACTTATCCTCGAACCTTAGTTATTGAGCGGCTACAATCTATAATTTGAATTTACTCTGTTTACTTCACTCATTCCACATCAGGGTCGATTTGTTTTGAGAGTTTTTTAAATTTTTTAGTGAAATATAAAATTTGTCCAGTGACGTACAATCTCTTTTTATCTAGAGATTAAAAATAGCTTCTGTCTCCAGAAATCGAAAACCATAAAAATAAATATACAGCAATGTAAACAATAAATAGCAGCAGATAAGAAAATTTTATTTTATTTTTAATGTTTACTCATAAACACACAAAGTGTGTTTATATGTTCCTACTTTAAACCACATTTTATTTTATGTCTATCTTTCGTATAAGTTTCATTTTATACCTGTATAAAATAATAAATGGACACCTTTTTTTATGATATATTTTATAAATATTTGGGCGCAACACGTTTACGAATAATGTTTTTCAATTTTCATAGTATAGTAAGTTGAAACTGTATTTTAAACTATGTTTTTATCTCGGAGACATATTGAACTTCACACATAATTTCCTAAAATGCCTCAACTCCTACATTGCTCTTAAGTTGAAGTTTAAAGAAAATGTAGAAAATAACGGAGTAGTGAAAATAATAATGGTGCGAGATGTGTAATGTGTAATGAGGAACTGACTATTGTACACAGATACTGTGCTGTACGGGTCAAAGCCAAGCATTTGCATATGCGGGGTTAATATTTTTATTGTATTGGTGTAAATTGATACACTATTATTTTTATACTATTTCCATTGCACGGAACTTAGCCCAAATATCGTACTCTGCGGGTCGAAGCCAAGTATTAACATGGAACATGTGTAGGTGTAAGTTGTGTAAATTGGTCGGCTATAAAAATAATTATTATTTTTATGCAATTTGGATTTCACGTAATTAACCTGAAATTCGAAAACCATGCTGTGCGGGTCAAAGTCAAGTATTAGCATGAAGGCAATGTTCATTACATCTTTACAGGTGTAGGTTGTGTAAATTGATTCGCTACTATTATTATCTATAATTTTTCAATACTATTTGGAGTACACGCAGTAACACGGCATTTAACCCGAATACCGTGCTGTACGGGTCGAAGCCAAGTATTTAGCAAGTAGCAAGGTATCGTTATTATTAATTTATATTTCTAAGTTTTCAGAAAATATTGTACACACACACAGTAAACAGTCTTTTTGTAAGGTTTGTCACGTGGTGCCATAGCACCGCGACAATTTTTTAATATTAGCATAAAAATTATTATAATAAAATAAATAAATAAGGAAATCAAATCACTAAATTCGCGGGTATTAGCATGCGCGGTACGATTTGGATCGCGTGGCTTGGACATATAAACATAAGTGTGTCTATCGTGTGATCCAGTCGTCTGACTCTAAATACGCGGTATCTGTGATTTTCAAAGTGAAAAAGTGACAAACAATAGTTGTTAGGTTTGAAATAATTAAAATCAATATTGATTAGTTACGGAAAAATAACAAACATTAAGTTGTTTTCCGGGATTTTTCGGTGTGGTCGCATGAAAAGGACGCTCATGGAATAAACCACAGAATCATCTTCAAACTTCTTCTCAAAACGGAATTTAGACTTCATTGTACTACTATGAAGCGCCTAAATACCCGTAGTCACTCACGAATTATGTAAAGTATTCCTAGAATAAGTATTGTTCAAGTGTAAGTAAGTACTCTTCAGAAAAAGGTATGACGCTCACGCCTAGTTTTCTTTTCCTCTTTCACGTTTTATTATTTTTTTTTTTTTTAATTTAAACAACCTTATTAAATGTACTTCCCTAGATAATTAAGTGATCACCTCGTCAGGGTTCTACCCCCAGTTCCTAATTGTCAATCATGATCAAACGATATTGTTAATATTAAGAATGTACTGGTAAATCAGAATTCCTTGTACTTTATCACCGACACGTTTTTGAAGTGATTATGAAATATAATTGTTATCGACCAACTGCATATTCTTTTCTTTGTTACATTTCTGCACAAGTTTCTCAGAACAGTAGAAGAAGTGGAGCTGTACCCTCTCTGATCACTATGGGCCCAAAATAACACCGGTACAGCCCAAACAATCCACCGTTTTGAGAAATCTGTCCGTCTTTTTTTTTTCTTTTATTTATTCACAGGTGGGAATGGACCTACGTTACCAGAAATCCTTCCACTGCCGTGCTATAATTGGTAGCAAGGAGCGTAGTTAATTCCTGAGTCCTGTTCCTGTCCGATTCCACGTCTTCCAGTCGACCATGCCGCGCCATAAGTCCTGCCGCAGCCCAAAGTCTCCGCCGACACCCGGCCAAAGCAAATCTCCAGGTCCGCCTCCGACCACCGCTGAACTTCCAGACTCTCCGCCGGCGATGGACGATCCTCCAGTGCACTCACCGAGTAAGTCCGAGCCAATTCTTATTTCCGTTCCAAATCATACCGCTTCGCATGCAAATATGGGCGATATCCGGGACTTGTTGCGTAACGTACCTACCGCTACAGGTACAGATCTTGACATTTTGATACAATTCCTGTTAGAAATCGAGAACGTGAGTCAATTCGCTTTAGTTCCATTTCATATTTTGTTAAAGAGTTTAGGCACTAAGACTGACGGACCCCTCCGACAGTGGTGGAGACTTAATGTCTATTCTGAACTCGAATGGACACAGCTCAAAAATCTTATTCTAAACCATTTCACCACTTCTATAGATCGGGCTATGCTAATAGAACGCTATATCAGTAGGCGTCAGAACCTCTCTGAGAATTTTCCCGAATATGCTGAAGACGTCTTGAAATACGTCGAATTATTGGGTCCTAGCCTGTCTGAATCGGAGATAATTGCGCGCATTTGGCTTAACCAAAACGAATCCACATTTAATTATCTACAATTCAGAGATACCCCAACTTGTTTAGCTGAGCTTCACCAGCTTATAAAACATTTGAGAGTAGTTGAACGTCAACGTAAAACGTACACTCACCCCAATTCGACCGGACTTGTCGCTCCTAATTTTTCCCCTTGTTGCCGATATTGTAAACAACCAGGTCACTTTATAGCCCAGTGTCCGGTTCGTCCCCCACGTCCTTCTCCTTCTGAACATAAGGCTATCCTGCCCTCTCAAGGGTGAGATAGCGTTGTCAAAATTTTTAGTAAACCGAAAGATGTAGAACAAATTAATGTCTTTCCCCGGTTAACCACATTAGTTAATAAGTCACCCCTTTCAAACCACCCCCCTCCAGCTAACTTGTCCTCTCCTGTAAATACGTCTATTCGATTGACTTCTCCCGTCCCGAATTATTCCTATAATTCCCCAAGTCAATCAAGTAGCTCTACGATCCCTCTAGTTTATCTCTACTTTCAACATATTCGAGCTTCGGCACTGCTTGATACCGGTTCTACCAAGAACTACATCAATTCCGAACTTGCTAATTATTTGTCATCGTTAAAAATAGGTACGATCACAAATTCGATTTCTTATGCCCAAGTAGCCAACAGTTCTATCGCGAGATCTAATTTCACGTTAACAGTAGTTATTACTATTAGTAAATTTACCTGGAAGATTGATTTCCTAGTTCTCGACGCTCTGTCGTATCCCGTCATAATAGGTTATGATTCTTTATGCAAAATGGGTGCGAACGTTAATTGTACCGAGAATAATCTTTCTTTCAAATTCGATTCCTCTCACGTCATTCCCTTTGTACCGTTACCCGCTTCGTCCAAAACCTTCTCCCTGGATCACGTTACCAGTATAGATTCAAATGCGGCCAACTTTAGTAGTTTGCTTGCTGAATTTCCAGAAGTTCTTACCGAAGAACTAGGTCAAGCTAAAAATTACAAATATTCAATTCATTTGTCTGACGATATTCCAGTCCGAAAGGCCCCGTATCCACTTTCCCCACCTCAAGCTAAAATAATGAGGGAACATATTAGTGATCTTTTGAATAAAGGCGTTATTTCACCTAGTAAATCCCCTTACGCTTCACCGGCTTTTCTTGTCAAGAAATCAAGTGGAGGTTATAGACTTTGTATTGATTATCGCCAGTTAAACAAAAAGGTTGTCATGGATAGTTTTCCTGTTCCGTCGATTGAGCACATTTTCCAGTGCTTAAAAAACGCCAAAGTTTTCACCACGTTGGATCTAAACAGCGCCTTTTACCAAGTTGAATTATCTGACAAATCAAAGAGTCTAACTTCGTTCGTCACACCTGAAGGCCAGTGGAAATTTCATAAGGCTCCGTTCGGGCTATCTATTTCACCTAGTGCTCTAAACCGTCTGATGTTTGACATTTTTGCCGATTTAAGATACAAGTTTGTGATTGTATTTTTCGACGACTTATTAATATACAGTCCCGATATGGAATCTCATATGGTACACGTTCGAGAAACGTTAAGACGTCTAAAAGAAGCTAATCTTACCGTGAATCCGGATAAAATAAAATTCGCCCAAAGCGAACTCAACTTCCTGGGTCATCGTGTCTCAAGCAACGGTCTTTCCATGGATCCCGACAAAGTGGAAGCGATAAAGAATTTGCCAATTCCGAAGAATTTGAAACAGCTTCAAACATTTATTGGAATGGTTGGTTATTACGCTAAGTTTATCCCCGAATACGCTCAGATAATGTCGCCACTCAATGATCTACGGAAGAAAAATGTCAAATATAATTTAACGGAAACGCATATTCAGTCTTTTCGCAAACTTCGTGAAGCTCTGTCAAGTTCACCAGTTCTACGTTTTCCCGATTTTCAACGCGAATTCATTCTGCAAACCGACGCCAGTCAAAATCATGTTGGTTGTGTTCTTTTACAATCCTTTGAAGATGGTCTACACCCGATCCAGTACGCAAGCCGACGTTTGACATCCGCCGAGAAGAAATACAGTACGTACGAACAAGAAGCTTTAGCATGTATTTGGGCTATGGAAAAAATGAAATCTTACCTCTCGCATCAAACTTTTATTCTTCAGACAGATAGTTCCTGTCTCAAATGGTTAATTCAGCACCCCCGCAACTTAGGTCGTGTAGGTAGGTGGTTACTTCGCATCAGTCGTTTCAGTTTCAAAGTCGAACATATTCGCGGTAAAGTAAATTGTACTGCCGATTGTTTATCCCGTTTGGTAGCTGAATCCGAAACTTCTGAGAAAAATGCAATACAATCAAATTTTCTCAATCCCATTACGGAAATTAAAAATCCGTTTACCGAACTTAATATCCTGCAAGATCAAGATCCTGAGTTAAACCGCCTTAAAAGTCAAATTAATCAAGGTTTACCTCAGAAAAATTTCGCTATTCACAAGAATTTCCTGGTTCGACTCGTAGGCCGCAACCGTCGTCGACGTATTGTTGTTCCGTCCGCCTCCAAGAAAGAAATATTGGAACAGTTTCATAATTCACAAATCGCCAGTCATCCCGGAGTCACGAAGACGTATCGTTCAATATCACGAAGATTTTGGTGGCCGCGCATGTTTGTTGAGGTTCGTCAATTTATTAAAGATTGTATGCTCTGTGCAACGCATAAATCAGATCAACATCCTGATAAAGTAGTTATGTCGTCTAATCCTCCACAATCTGTGTGGGATAAAATTTACATTGATCTCATGGGACCGCTTGTCAAATCACATTCCGGGAATAAATATGTTCTTCTAATTCTGGATAGTTACAGCAAGTGGTTAATAACTTACGCGATTCCTGATTCCAGTTCCACGTCGATAATAAAATGTCTGCATCAAGTCTTTACCACGTACGGTCCACCAACTAAAATAGTTTCCGATAACGCGACTTCGTTTACGTCAAACAAGTTTAATGAATTCTGTACTTCCTGGGGTTCACGTGTCATTCACAGTTCGCCTTATCATCCTTCGTCCAATGCTGTAGAAAGAGTAATACGAAACGTTAGAGCTGCTCTGTCAATTTTACTTCAACAAAAGTTTGACGATCATCTCAGTTGGGACTTGTTATTAAATCACATAACCTTCGCCAATAATTCTTCATATCATGAAAGTATTAAAAATTTACCTTGTAAGATATTTTTGTCAAGAGAAATCAAATTTCCACTCGATTTACAATGGAATTTGTCATCTGTGTGGGAACAAGACGCTTTGCCTTCCGAAAATCAAGTTCGCCTAGCTCTGTCAAAATCACATGATCTACAAGCGAAATATTTCAATAAAAACCGTTCGTTGCAGTCGAAGTTTCAAGTCGGCGATTTTGTTGTACAAAGGTTACACTATAACAAAATGAAACCGAATTTTCACCTCAAACTTTGTCCTCGTTACAGTAATCCCCGTGTAATTTTAGAATTTACGAGTCCTGTTAGCTGCATCCTTCAAGATCCATCCTCCAAAAAGATGTTTAAATCTCATATTGAACATCTGAAGAAAATTCCGTCTGTTAACAATTGAAAAATTCACCCGAGGTCATTGCCCTCTAGTTTAATTTCAAGTTCAATGTCAGACAGCTGACATCTGTCAAACGTCAAGTGTTGTTAGGTTAGGATATTACTAACAATAAAAGTTTAAGTTATTTTTCGTACCTGAGTTATGCTTTATTTTCCTAAATAAAGAATTCTCCCTGTGTTATTTCGTTATTCTCGTCCTTTGTTTTAGATTATAAGCTTGTCCTTGTTTACATTCCGGCGCTTTCCTAAGGCCCAATTTCGTCTAACGTCTACGCTGTCTCCTTCAGCCAGTCAGGTTACGACCCCATAATTTCCGTATTATCGGTGGTTGTTTCATCTCGTTAGATCAATTTAGATTAGTTAAATTTAATTAGAGCTTATTTATGAAGAGCACACTTCAACTGCCATAGTATGGGATATGGTAGATTGTCAAGTGATTGTTGACTTAGTTACAACAAAGATAAATTCATTGTTGTGAATTTCTTGTTGTATGTACAGTTAGTAGTATAGCGGAGTACCTCCTAATCACTAAAGAGGGGGAGCCTGTCACGTGGTGCCATAGCACCGCGACAATTTTTTAATATTAGCATAAAAATTATTATAATAAAATAAATAAATAAGGAAATCAAATCACTAAATTCGCGGGTATTAGCATGCGCGGTACGATTTGGATCGCGTGGCTTGGACATATAAACATAAGTGTGTCTATCGTGTGATCCAGTCGTCTGACTCTAAATACGCGGTATCTGTGATTTTCAAAGTGAAAAAGTGACAAACAATAGTTGTTAGGTTTGAAATAATTAAAATCAATATTGATTAGTTACGGAAAAATAACAAACATTAAGTTGTTTTCCGGGATTTTTCGGTGTGGTCGCATGAAAAGGACGCTCATGGAATAAACCACAGAATCATCTTCAAACTTCTTCTCAAAACGGAATTTAGACTTCATTGTACTACTATGAAGCGCCTAAATACCCGTAGTCACTCACGAATTATGTAAAGTATTCCTAGAATAAGTATTGTTCAAGTGTAAGTAAGTACTCTTCAGAAAAAGGTATGACGCTCACGCCTAGTTTTCTTTTCCTCTTTCACGTTTTATTATTTTTTTTTTTTTAATTTAAACAACCTTATTAAATGTACTTCCCTAGATAATTAAGTGATCACCTCGTCAGGGTTCTACCCCCAGTTCCTAATTGTCAATCATGATCAAACGATATTGTTAATATTAAGAATGTACTGGTAAATCAGAATTCCTTGTACTTTATCACCGACACGTTTTTGAAGTGATTATGAAATATAATTGTTATCGACCAACTGCATATTCTTTTCTTTGTTACATTTCTGCACAAGTTTCTCAGAACAGTAGAAGAAGTGGAGCTGTACCCTCTCTGATCACTATGGGCCCAAAATAACACCGGTACAGCCCAAACAATCCACCGTTTTGAGAAATCTGTCCGTCTTTTTTTTTTCTTTTATTTATTCACAGGTGGGAATGGACCTACGTTACCAGAAATCCTTCCACTGCCGTGCTATAGGTTAGTGAATATGCTTAATTATGAAATAGTCACAATTCAATAAGGCCTCAACAAACGTTCATAATTTGTCATGTCTGAATATAAATGTACAAACCGGGGATTGCATGCTATAATAGCAACCTAATGGCCATCCATCAACGATCCAAACACTACAGTATGCATTCATGTGTATTGTATTATCATAGAACACAACATGCTGTGAACGAAATCGTAGGGCTGACACAAATCAAAATTATTATACAGAAAAAAATATACAGTAGAGCGTCGATTATCTGAACTAATTAGGACCCATTGAGGGACATGGGTGTTCGGAAAACCGGGTTTTTCGGATAATCGAACTGTATTGATTCGCACATATCTATATTGTATATACTGTATATTTATAATATGTACAGGTGAATGAAGAACATATTTATTTATAATATATATTTAATGACAAATAAGAATTAAACAAAAAAAGTGCAGGCAGTCGAGACAAGTGTAGTAAGGGAGGAGGTAGGCACGCGCGAGTCGGGCGGGCGTAGTAGTTCAGTTAAAGTGATTCCCAAAGTGGTCTATATCGACCCCCAGGGGTCGACGACAACTTGCAAGGGGTCCATGTCAGCGGAAAAAAAATTGGGGGTCCATGAATTTAAAATGGGGGTCGACGATAGTGAATCTCCTAACAAAAAAAGAAACAAACTGGATACCGTTAACCGAAGAGATTTAAGATTAAATCTAACTAAATTGATGCCAAATGTTGAAAATTTATTATTGAAGCATCAGGTTCACCCCTCACATTAAAAGCATTTATTTTTTGCTTAGTTATTTTATGTAACAGAAAGTAAATTTTAATTTGATTCGTTTAATTTGAATCTAATTAAAAACTCGGGTCGCAGTGCGAAACCCTGCCGACAATATAGTGTATTTGCTTACACAGGCAGTGTGGCTTTATTATGTGAACTTAACTCTTTTGTTTTTGAACAAAATAAGTATTTTAACCCCTTAATACATCCCTTAAAATAATATTTTTTCTTAATTTCAATATTACTATTAAATTCATCCTTCACTAAGTAAATCCATATTTACAAACTAACGTTTTCATAAAATTTTTATTTCCGGTCCTGTCGGGCCGATTTTAATAAAATTTTGGTAGCACATTTTGATCATTACTAAATGGTTAAATGTCAATTTTGAAACGATTCGGAGAAATTTTTCGGTATTTTTGGGCCCAAAAATATTTTTCAACCCCTAAAACCGACCCTTAAAATGGCCCGATTGGGCCCATTTTAAATAGGCTTCGTGCGGTGATGGATTTCAACATGTGGTCCAAATTTCATTAAAATTAATTAACTCCTTCGAAAGTTATTGCCCGCACACTTATATATATATATAAATATATATATATATATATATATATATATATATATATACATATATATATAAACATTTCCAAAAATGGTGCCAAACTTCTTAGAAAGTTATGAAACGTCGAGAAATTTTGGTCCGACCCCTAGGTCCCGCCATCCGACCGACGCCAATAGTGTAAGTGCCTTATGGCAAATACACTAATAAATGTATAAAACTAAACATTTCTCACTAAATTTCACTACCGTTATAAATTTAAATCGTTCAAAATGAGTAGCACTATACCGGTTGTCAAAAATACATTTGAAATTAATTAATTTGCAAAAAATCAATATCAGATAAGCAGGGGGTCTACCCAAAACCGAAAAACATGGCAAGTGGTCTACGAGACAAAAAAGTTTGGGAACCTCTGAGTTAAGCGGTCGTTCGGATAATCGACGCTCCACTGTATATATATCAAAAACAGAACCTTGTTCTAAAAAAGCTGCTAAAACGCGTAAAATAATAAAGTTTTAAGTTTGGCGCCAATTTAAATACTATGACTGGTTTATGCACATCCATTAAATTGGCGCCTACCTCAAAACTTTATTATTTTAAATTTTTTAGTGGCTCTTTTTTATTTTTACTTTTTGAAGGGCTTGATCTTAACCGATCACGCACCCCTGAAGAAACACATAAACACAAAGGGGATCCGTCAGGAATCGAAACGGTGTAGATATTGTGAAATGGAGGACGAAACAGCCAACCATTTACTGTTCGAATGCGAGGCCCTAGCCTACAGGAGAATAACCATCTTTGGATACATTGATGAGAGTGGAGTGATTCCTCAGGACAATCTAGTCACCAATCATCTGGAGTTCATGAGAAGATCCAGACTATTGGAGGACTAGATCCAGGACAAGTGATAGCACAAAAATTCTTTTAGGATGACGTGCATTAATGGACTCAGAGCTGGCTACGGAGAAAATGAGTGACTCGGTGCAGAGCTGAAAATTTGCAGAATAATAGAAGATAGTATAAGTAAGTAGGGAAAAAATTGCCAGAAGGCTAGGTGGAAGATAAAGAGCCGCCAGAAGGCGCTAATCTTTCGAAAAATCAGTGAACTTCTGGCAATTTCTATACTTATTCTTAATTCAAAACTAGATTATATATATTATACATTATATAGTTATAAGGGTATACTGAAAATTCAAACATGATACTATAATAATTACATTCGACAAATATTCAAAATTATTAATGACATTTTGATAGAAATAAAATTAAATAAATTAATAAAATTACGTTGTTTTTACGTAATTTTTTTAATGAAAATATATGACTAT
Organism: Xanthostigma xanthostigma; assembly: GCA_963575645.1. Taxonomy (NCBI): domain Eukaryota; kingdom Metazoa; phylum Arthropoda; class Insecta; order Raphidioptera; family Raphidiidae; genus Xanthostigma; species Xanthostigma xanthostigma. Next base: position 59,926,895 of record OY754464.1, on the reverse strand, counting down.
TAATTTTATTTCTATCAAAATGTCATTAATAATTTTGAATATTTGTCGAATGTAATTATTATATCATGGTTGAATTTTCAGTATGCCTTTATAACTATATAATGTATAATATATATAATATATAATCAAGTTTTGAATTACAGAATAAGTATAGAAATTGTCAGAAGTGCACTGATTTTTCGCAACATTAGCGCCTTCTGGCGGCTCTTTATCTTCCGCTTAGCCTTCTGGCAATTTTTTCCCTACTTACTTGTACTATCTCCAATTATTCTGCAAATTTTCAGCTCTGCACCGAGTCACCCATTTTCTCCGTAGCCAGCTCTCCGTCTATAACGGGCTATTAGCCATAACCTCTAACTTATTCATTTATAGGAGCTTGTAAGTTTGCCTTCTTCCTTAAAGCTGAATTTACTGAATAATCGAGTGAGACACGCGGGCGGCTCGGAGGAAAATGACAGGCTGCTTTTACTCCATCGCAATTGCGTTCAACTTACAATAAGTATTTTCGTTTGCTTTTGTTTCGTTCGGTTTTGGTCGAAGATTAGAACAAAGTTGAAGATAGACTTCGGCTGTGGGTTGTACTCATTAGACGTAATTCTCTGCCTATACAAGAATTGTGCAGCCCTAGATTATTATTGACATCACAATACACATTTAGCGTTTACGTTCATACACAGTGACAAGTGTGTGTCTGTATATAATATACATAATTATACAAAAGCCCTTATACATACGCACGTTTACAAACATAATAATATAATGTGCCTCACCAACACAAGTGTACATGTATACAGGCCCTCCCAAAAGTATCGTCGTTGCTTTTAAGAATACAGGTAAACTCTCTCAACCTCAAGAGACAGATCTATCTAAGCCTAAATTATAATATTAGGTATGTTCCAAGCAGTCAGACAACCAGGGCCGTACTGAAATTGGGGCAAGCGGGGCCCCCTATGAAAAGGGACCCCGAAGGGCACGACGGCGAAAGCCTTGAAAGACAAGAATGACAATCTTATGTCATAATTTTGAATATAATAAAAGTAACGGCCTTTTTAAGCACTTTTCAAATTCTACGTAGGGAGCCCCAATTTTACTTCTTGCCTCGGGGCCCCCGAGGTTCTTGTTACGACCCTGCAGACAACGGTAACAGAACCGTCACCGTCTTGCGCAGTAACTAAAACGAAACTGTTAATATCGATTTTTGAGCTAGTGCGCAAGACAGTCTTGCGCAGTAACAAGACTGTGACGGTTCTGTTACCGTTCTCTGCTCCTTGGAACAAACCTATTATTTCGAAAGAATGATAATCTCTCGGGTGGCTATACTGAATTATTGTGTTGAAACATTAATTCATTCTCGTTTAGTACCAACACGAAATAATCAGTTCGAACGATTCATACGAATAGCGACCTTTCGATTATTAAAATCATTCGACTATTCCCAACTCCAAAGGCTTTAATCTAGCTAAATTCGTAATATCACTAGAAAAATGTATTTAAAAATCAATATTGGGGAGGCATCTACAAAATTACTTTGACTCCGCTTAAAAATATAATGAAGCTGCTTATCCGAGTGATATTAAAAAAAACTTCCCCTTTTCCCTTCCTTGGAATCGTTCAAAGAAAGTAACGTACTACAAATCGAACAAGTCTATGCTAGAACAATAAATTATTCTCTTCTTCTATCACCATCACGCTGAGATCCAAACTTCTGTCAGTCATCCATATTATCTTACAAAATGGAAAAACTTGCCATCCTGTATAAATTCCAAAAATGTCAAAAATTTCCGGCCAAAGACATACAGTGTTCCTTGCTCCAAAATTATACAACCATTTTCCTCACGAAATGAAAGTAATTATCAATAAAAAAAATTAAAGCTCAAGTTAAAAACTTACACACACGCACGTGTTTTTTTCAAATACAAAGCAAAAAAATATACGTTCGTAATATTTTTAAACTCCCGCCCTAGTACTGGTCTCTCAAGTTTGGCAGGAAATCCTCTTTTATGTGAACTTATATAAAGTATATTTTGTTTGAGAAAATAAATAAATAAATATTAATATTGTCAAGGAAATCAGTTGTTTATTTGTTGCAGATAATCTGAGATACTAGTGAACCGATTTGAAAAGAACTCTTTCAACTTATAACATAGGCTAAGTATATGTTACCGGCCAAACCCGATTTCAGTACAAACTAGTTTGGCCTAGGCCAAACTAGTTTGTCCTAAAATCGGGTTTGGCCGGTAATATATATAATAATGCTACGACACAAAGGGGATGCGCAAGGAGCGAAAATTTGAAGCAAATCGGATGCGATATTTGAGCCAAATTGATGTAGGTGCACTAGCTGATAATTGATATTTCGATTCCAAATCTCTTCGTGAAACCGGGAAAGATCTTTTTACGGGGCACATGCTCTCCGGCATTATTTATGGAACATTCTGTTCACAAACTGTACCTATATAATGCGATCAGATGCTCGTAAGTATTTCTATGGATTCATCTCACTATTATGACTTTTAATCTACAGTTTTCTACTCTGTGACGTCACACCCGATCATATGATCCTCTTGTACCCGTAATATATGCTTCACCACTACATAAATAGGTACACTTCACCATCTGACGTGTATTATATCATCATAAAATCTGTACCAGTGTTTTTGATTTACAAGATTATAGAGACTGAATTACAAAGCTCCGCAACTGGAGCGCACTGATCAATATCGGCAATACATACTATGGAGATTGTAGATTATATAGATGCTCGACAACTGAGATCATTAGCGTCTATTCATCAATCATAATTCATAAATAGGCGAGTATATTTACGCCTGACTTTCATTTGGAATAATAAATAGCCTAAACGAAAAATTAAATCAAATTTCGAAAAATCAGTTAAGGAAAAGTAAACCGCGAGATATAAAATTTCATGAAAACTAAAGGGAAATAGCACTTTTAGAAATTTTAGTTAGTTTTCGGGTAGATACTGATTTAGAGTCGGCCGATTGGAATTCCGAAAATAATTAGAACACGGTTGTCAACTTGTGACGAAATCGCTGCCTTATCTCTTTGATATAAAACAATGTACAGTGGAATTGTTCCTCTTTTATAGGTTTACAGAAAAGCCCGCGATGGCATTTGTCTATCTTTTAAGGATAACTTACTATACCCATTTTAATGTTAAGCGCTTTTCATGAATATCAATTTTGCAATCGATGCAGTCGATGAAAAAACGGTGGCAATCTACAAATTAGAGCGATCCGGACCGGGCCGCTAGTTACCCATAAATATAGTAAGGAAATGTATTCTTTTATAATGTACTGAATTGTATTTGGAGTTATGCCACAGTTCGGATTAAGGCCCCAGCGTGCCATCAAAATTTACCCAAATTTATTATGAGATGAAGTTAATTGACCGATCATGCAAAATACGAAAAAATGTCGATAGTATTTTTATATTATATACGCACTTGTGCAGTGCAGGAAATTATTGACATATTTTAAATTGTTGTATGTTTGTTTGCCAACGCATCATTATAAAATATTTTTAAAACTGTTTTTATAATTTGACTTCTAGCCATTGCTATATACTAAGTACATTATAGACCAACAGCCAAAATAGACGCTAATAACCTCAGTTTTTGAGCATCTATAATCTACAATCTATCTATAAAAATCCAACAGATTGGATATATACATTGCATAAATTCATAATTCCAATTTATTATTATTATTTCGCCCGAATTTTTTAGATTGCCACCGTTTTTTCGTCGACTTACGTTGCAAAATTAGTCTCCACGAAAAGCGCTTTTATATTAACGCGATAATATATAGCCTATGTCTATCCTGAGAGTCCATTTTAAATATTGGTGAAATAATTTTTCAAATAAGTTCAGTGGTTCTGGAGATTACCCTTCACATAGGTACACACAAACTCACAAAATTCGTACTCTCTTAATAAAATTAGTATAGATATTAATTAGTGGTTTACCCGCGATTTCGTCCGCATAGTTGAATCATTTGACCAAGTTACATTCTTTTATATAAAATCCATCCCCACCCCGTTCGGATAGTTTGTTCAAAAAACAGGTGAACATTTTATTTTCTATAAGAAGAGTATTTTTTCCGAGTCTCAAATTTTTAGCTTAAGCTATTTCAGAGATACAGCATAAGGCTTCCACTCTTGTTTTCATGCCCACTTAGGGTACGATTCCGATACTTTGTTGAATCCAATTTTAATAAATAACCCTCAAATCAAATTTCGTGTTTCTAGCTCAAGCAACTTCGAAACTGCCCCTTTTATCACCTTAAGATAAAAAAAAACGGTCAACAGTTCGTATGGACTATGCGATATTCACTACTTCTCACTTTAAAGATTTTTGAGATTTGAACATTTTTACTCTAAACCGCTTTTTAACCACCTTAAAGTTTGATTTTTGAAAAACCCATTATTAGTGAGTGCTTACGTCACAAAAGGAACACACTGTCCAAATTTCAAGCTTCAGCGGTGTGGCCTAAGTGTTAATTGTTTCAAAAATCCTACGACCAGCTTTGATCCTCTTGAGGGTAAGCTTCGAAAGATCCCTTCTTAGTGCAGGGTGCTTACGTCACATAAGGAACCTACTGTCTAAAGTTTTTGTAGGTTTTATAGGTGCTGAAATTTCTAGATTAATGAGTCAGTTAGTGAGTGAATGGTATCTCGCTTATATAGATTATAAAAAACCGAATGGATACTTTTTTTGGGACTGTAATAAAGGAGCCGCGGAAACGTCATATAAAAAACGGCATGGCTACACATTCGGCTATTCTTAAGTGCGAAAAAAATTGTTTAGTTGTATCATGTGTCCTGATGTTCCCGAAATTTAAGGTACTGTTTACATTCTAAGTTAGACTTCTCGTCAAAACCTACTTTAATGCGAGTAAATCCGCGAGAAAAATGACGTTCACGGAAACAAAGCTGCTGGAAAAAGCTAGTCCCTACTTTAAATGTACAATTTCAAACTAAAAACTTTCATGATTTCAGTGTTCAATCGATAACCGATAACATTTGAAAATTTTCAGAAATTTTAACCAATTATTTCATCTCTTTCATAGCTCCCTATGATCATTAGACAAAATTATGCATTTGTATGATGTAACTCGATCTTTAAATAGCAAAACACAAATTGAATGTTCTTCTCTCAACACTTTTAGTCCAAGAGCTCGTGGCCAAAAATAGTCGGAATATTAAAGGGCTAATAGATAAGATAAGATAAAATTTATTAGAAAAATTATACATATTATGTACAGAAAAATAAAACAATTTCTTAGGCAGCGTTCCTAAAATACCTGCTGCTTGATTAAACAAAAAAACAAAAGAATATTAATACAGAACCAACAGTGATTTGAATTGGGAAAAATTAAAATAAAAAACCCAAACTAGTTGATACATGTTGACTTTTGTTTTAAATAGTAATTATCTAAATTATAAAGTTTTGATGACAAAGATTACGTAGACATAATTAATTAGTGTTTCAAAGCTCATGTATACTGTGATTACCAATATCACTTATGATTGGATATGCGCTGGCACAACACTTATTAAAAAACGATTTAGTTAATTTCATAATATAATTTTTTATTGGCACCATTTCAGTCATATCATGTAGAAGTTCTATTGGAGTGTAAAGGGCTAATATTTTGAGATTGGTTTATAGTATTTAGTCGGTAAAAGTTTCAACCTTCTAGTGACTCGGTCGGTTCAGTCAAAATGAAGTCTAACTATTTTTTTTTCATAAATTGTATTCAACTAGTGGCCCAGTCCGGCTTCGTCTGAACTTGCCACAGATAATTAAAACGAACAGTTATGATTGAAACGTTCATGATTTAATAAGTCATGAATATAAAAAAAATATTGAATTAAAAAATATTGAGAGGTGCTGGGAGGCAGAAAATTTGAAATAACATGTTTTTATGTGAGAAATCGAAAAAAACTATTTAAAAAAATGGTTGGAAAATTGAAAAACAATTCTGAATCTCGACCACCTACGGGTTCCAACTATAGCTAAGAATTCCCAACGACGGGAAATTAATGACTTGAAATTATTTACTCGAAAATTGTCTTTGTGACAGTAATGCATTTTTTACAATTAATTGATTGATGTTATTAGGTATGTTTTTAACATACAGCTCCAGATAAAACTGTAAATAATGTATCTATAAGTACTAGTGGTTGTAAGTGGCCGCAATTCACTGAATTTTTAACGTTATTAGGATACTTTCATCGTATGGATTTCTTCTGAATCGATTTTATCTACGTGTTAATTCGTACACATCGTGATGAAACATATATTGTGCACTCCCCCTCATTATAATTAACGAAGAGAACAACGTATGTTTCATCACAATGTGTCCGAATTTACACACTCAAATCGGTACCACACTTTTTTGATATTGTAATTTAAGACTTCTTCTTCGTGCCGCTTTTCCTAAATAAGCGACCCTATATGCCTTTTTTTAATTAAAAAAACAGTGTGCAGCAACTAAGGCTATCCCTATGCCTTTTCATTTGGCTTGTCGACTAATATAAAATTCTTAAAAATTTTTGTACTACGAGCTCTTGGACTATTTGTACAACTGACTTCATGCTGAGTTAGATTAGGATGGGAGGATCTCGTCCAACTAAGGTCTGCGTTCGTAATGAGTTAACCTTACTAAAACGTATAAAGCGGTCAAAAGTGAATACTGTTCATCATAAATATGCTGTCACAATGAATAATGAATTGACGCACTGTATACCTATAGGGAATAGTATTTCTACATATAGTACGTCAGTTCGATCCGTGAATATCCTCAGTCCAAACTAAAATTCAGTGCATCCATAAAGTCAAATCATACGGTGCTGGTTGAGGATGAAAATGTTGACATTATAGACTCTTAACTTGGATTTCAGATTTAAGAATTCCGTTTGTTTTTAACCAAATGAAGACCCCCATTTAGTAACATATCGTTGGATTTTTTTTGTTAGTCACAGACACTATGCAATAACGATTTCTAAATTATAAATCATGTACTCATGTGTGTAGTTATGTAATGGTAGGTTAAGTTGTAAAACAGCTTCTATAGCCGAACTTATGCCTTTTGGTCTTTTAACCAATAAATATTATTATTATTATTATTATTATTATTATTATTATTATTATTATTATTATTAAACCGGGATATTATGCATTAAGACCGCGGCACACGGGGCTGATTTTGCCGCTAGATTCCTTGCTAGATTTGACTACTAGTTTTCTAGCGCTGGTTTTCTTGATTGCTTTGATATGTTCGCTTCACACGAGACGTCTTTTCAAGTTTGTTTTATGGATAGATCTGGTGCGCGCGCAGTGATAGTTCAAATATAAACACAGAGCAAAACGTCTCTGTTGTCTGAGCAGAATGCCGCCGTGTTGGTTTATGGGCGTCACGTGACAAGATATTGTTTCCTGATTGGTTCTTGCTCAGAGCAAGCAGAGGACCTAGCAAGAAAAATAGCCCATGTTCTAATTTTAAAATCTATCTTGTGAGCTATCAAGCGAGCCCGCAATGACGTCATTTCCATCTTCGTAGCCAGCAGCCTTTATTTTATTTAAATATTCATTTAAAATAGTTTGAAGCAAAAAATATTTTCAAATGTAGACCAAATAAGTTCATTGGTACTGAAAAGTTAAAAAAAAGAAACAAATTACTGTGATATTGCGTCCAATTTGTAAAACATAAAAAAATCAAATATATTGTGTGTCTGCGTGCCAAGTTTTATTTTCATTCTGGGTAACCAATCAGCGATAAAGAATTGGCTGCGTGAATTACGAACGAATTAGACATTACTTCGCGGTATTTATTATCTGTTTATTTTACACGTGGCAGAACAATTTATTGTGGAAACAGTTTACTAAATTGTTTTTCTAAACAACTCGAAGAAATAGGTTTATTAATCACGGTGACTAAATGCGCGTTCATTGTTATCTTTTTTTTTATTACGCCCGACCTCAGCATAGCTGCAGCGCATTTGGGTGTTTCATTTGGATACGATTTATAATTTATATAGGAATTGTTAATATTGGATTGTTGGATCTTTTGGGTTAACATTAATATTCTGCATAGTCGAATACATTGTTTTGTTTTGAGATTCTATGAACTACGTAGTACCTACACTTAAGAAACAAACAAAATGAAATCGGATGAGTAGTTTCGGGGATTATCTCCTACATCCAACATAAGAAACTTTATAGCTAGGTATTTATAATATTTAGGTATAGATAAAAATAAATCTATATATATAAAATTTTTTTTGTCACAGTATTATCGAACTCCTCCGAAACGGCTTGACCGATTTTTATGAAATTTTTTGTGAATATTGGTAGGTCTGAGAATAGGTCGTCGGCTATTTTTTATACCCCTAGGTGATAAGGGTCCTCTCCAGAATTTTTTTTTTTTTTGGACAATTTTTTTTATTTTTTAATGATTTGTTATTAAAAAATACTTATAACCCTAAATTTTCACCGTTCTACCACCAACCCCTATTTTTAATAGCGATATATTAGTATTTTTACTTTCATCCACAGATGCGCAATAGGGTTGCAAGATGGCAATATAACGGTAAATTTTTATGTATTTAACCCAGTAAAAACAGAAAGTGCGATTGTTATAATGTGGTCGCTAACTTATCAATTATCAATCGATCAGTAATATCCCCGCCAGGCGTCTACATATTGTGTCACCTCTCAATCAACAAACTGCACCACGGAGTAGGGAGCCGATCTCCTGTCTTTCTCACACAATAAGCTCAGAAGCAAACGACCTAAAACTGTTTTAGTACCAAATAGCGCAATCTGTTAGAACTTGCTCAAAGCTATTACTTCATACGCCGGGACGCAATCAAAATACATTTTGCAGAATTATATTTATCGCACTCAGGTGAAACAGGGGCGGACCGCTATAATACTGTACAGAGGTAAAGTTTGTAAGTTTGGGTATAGGAGGCAACCTTCGAAACTACTCATCCGATTTACATTTTTTTTCACCAATATTTAGAATGGACCTTCAGAATTGATACAGGCTATATATTATCGCGTTTAAATAAAAGCGCTTTTCGTGGAGACCAATTTTTCAACGCCAGTTGACCAAAAAAAGGCGAAAAAGGCGAAGCCGAACCAGGCCGCTAGTAAAACAATAAAATTTGTTTGGATGAAGACTTGTTTAAATATGCCTAATCACAACAAGATTGAAAATAATAGGAGAATATAGTAGTTTTTGTATCTAGCACCTAATTAAATGAATTGTCGAGGTGTGTCATCATGTAAAACGAGAGTTAGCGAGTTTCAACCATAGAGATATTACAATATAATACGCGAGAGAGCAGTGAAAGTGTTTGCAATTCTTTATCTCTATGGAAACTATAGTGATGCAAAACAATGCTGATTTGGCCATAGAGATATTACAATAGAGTACGCGAAAGAGCAATAAAAGTGTGACGCTGAGGACGCTTTCACTTTAATCTAGTTACTTATAATCTATGGTTTTAACAGTCACTCGAGTCAGAATATCATAGCGCTCGAGATATAGTATAGGTAGTACATTTTTGCACGCACTCTTAATAAAATAGCTGGTTTTCACTTCATTTTTTAGTAGGTTATAAAAAATTTTGACATTTGACTTTTATATCCCCTGTACAATTGATAGGTTTGCTATAGCCTATAAGTTACTAATAGTATTGAGTCACTTTGCATATCTATATTCTATAGACATGTAAAGCATCTAGTTTATAGGAGGTAGTGCCAAATAATAGACTGTATATTTAGTTGCGTAATCAGGTTTATTATCAATGAGAAGAAGAGAGATTATGCGGTATAATTGTCACGTTGCTACAAAGTACGGTGATTTTTTATTGATTGGCGTTAATATACTAATGAACCGATTTAGTTTGGTAGAAACATATTTTTAGACAAATCCGGTGATACAATAGTAGGTATAGAGTAGTGGAAGGTACCCTACCCTTCGTATTTCACCGTAGGTATATATACTACAACTGTCCATTGATACAACTGAGTTGAATGTCATTTAAGACTTGTCATATTCAGCGTGGTCCACTGTACAAACGACAACACAGACACGGTTCAGGTAACATTTTAAAAAGCTGGATTTATTTTTCCTCTTGTACCTATACAATATACAGTGAAACCCAATGTTGACACTGTATTATGCATAGAGCTCAAAAATAATCGACGCACTAGAAAAATATATACAAAAAATTAAAAATGTGTTACGAGAACGTATTACAGAAGTGAAACTTCTAGTTGCAAATCATTCGACTGCATTTGGACAAGTGGAAAAAATGTTTTAACTGCATTTGGGCAAGTGGAACGTGAAAATACATTCTTTCCGCTTGTCCAAATGAAATCGTTAAGACATTTTTTTCCACTTGTCCAAAGGCAATCGTATGATTTGTAACTAGAAGTTTCACTTCTGTAATGCGTTCTCGTAACACATTTTTAATTTTTTCGCAGGTTTACTGCAAATAATAAATAAGAAAATAACAAAATTTTCGCAGGTTTATACTGCATGTATTGTTTTTTTAGCTCAAGTATTATTCAGAGAAATTAGTCGAAAATTTTACATATAATAGGTATACTTAAAAATAATAAAAACAAATTGTTGCGCGCACCTGACGATAATCGAACCCAAGCCGGCCGCGTTTATATGCCAGCATCCTACCACTGAGCTACCAATGCTCACTAATAATAATCATTGTTCATATAGCGTTACTATAATAGTACAATTTCGTGACAAAATTCTGTTACAGATAGGGAAACGAGTTTACCCCCTTTTTAAAGAAGTAAATTATACTTACGCATGTCTTTTCTTTCGTATTGAAATGAAACATGTCCTTGCAAAGCCGGCCAGAATATTATAAAAATATGTGATCGAATTGACTAGACTGCTCGAATCAGATTACGCCACTACTTAAGGCTGATTTTGCCGCTAGAAACAATGCTGGGACTTGGGCTGGCTGCCGTGCGGGTTACGAAGAAGGAAATGACATCACTGAGGACTCGCCTGCGAGCTCACAAGATGGATTTCAAAATTAGAAGCAGGGCTATTTTCTTGCTTGGTCTTCTGCTTGTTCTGAGTAAGAACCAATTAGGAAACAGTATCTTGTCACGTGTGACGTGGGCGACTTGAGCAAATGCCAACAAACAAACACTAGTGTGTGTTCTGTTCAGAGACAATAAACTTCCACTTTTGTTAACATTCAAACTTTCACTGCGCGCGCACCAAACTCATCTACAAAACAAGCTTCAGTAATGCGTCGTGTAAAGCGAACAAATAAAAGCCATCACGAAAACCAACGCTTGAAAACTAGCAGTTAAATCTATTTTTGTTCTCACACGATTATTTGCATGGCAGCAGAACGTAAACGACAATTTTTAAAAATTTTGTCTGTATTGTCTGTCCGTATATCCGAGCTAATCTTTGAAATGGATGAATCGATTGTGAGGACACTCCACAGATAGGTAGAGGGCTGCGCCAGAAGTTGTGTAGGCTACATTTTATCCCAAAAATATTTAGGATTATTTTCATAAAATCTAAAAGCTGGTAAAATTCATAATAGTCTATACGAAACGTGTCAAGCTGGGTAATAGGCTAATAACCCTGCTTGACTGTAAGAATTAATTATACTGTTCCACAATTGTTGTCTTTGTCGAACTTGACAACAGGAAGCAAAGATTCCTTGGAGGGCCGAAGGCTTTCCAAGTTTTAGATAAATTTAATAACATTTAAAAATTGCACATACCGCTAACCTAGCGGTATGTGATTTATTATCGCTTTGCGCGTCAGAGCTGACTTTCGTTCATATAAGAAGTTATATCTAAGTTAACTTCACACGAAATCCATTCAAATTGAAGCTTTTTCAAAAGAGGAGATTCTGATCTATAAAACAGAACCCTTTTTAAATCCATTCGAGTTCATAAATACCACTAAAATTGTAATTGAAAATCACGAACAGCAGTTGTCGGTTGCTCTGTATGTACTATGTATGTACGTCCGAGCTCTACAGATCGCAATTTTGGTCGGAATCGGATTGCCTTGGGTTATATTTTATTCACTTTGTTTACTATCAGACCAGAACCCTATTTAAATTCACTAAAATGTGTGCAGTAGTTTAATTTTTATAAATAGTTTCATTTTATTATTTTTGACAGCTAATAGTTAAAAAAGAATCAAAATTTTTTGTTTTGCAGTAATTATTACTGTAAGTGTAGTATATTACCGTAGAATAAGTATTATTCTTCTATACAATGATAACAGTGGTACACTGCAAGCACGTTGTGGCCGAGCGGTTAAGGCATAGGGCCAGTAATGGCAAGGTGTCGGGTTCGATTCCTGTCAACGTCAACAAATATTATTTCTACTCCATTTGATTTCCACTTGATATTTATATATTATATATAATATATTTCTCATACCTATATTTTTATTTTTTTTTTATTTTTTTTATTGTAGTTTTTTAATCTATTTTCCCAATCTTTTTCATTATAATATGTAGAGTGGAAAACTTGCGGGATGTGCACTTTTGATTTTACCAACTATTATTTTATATTAGCAAACATCCGCGAGAAAAAGCTATATAAAGCTGTATAAAGTTGTGCGAAGTCGCGGGTAGCGGCTACTAGTGAATAAATAACAAGTAAAGACTAATAATGAATGGTTCTACTGTAGTATCTACATACAATTTACTAGTTCTGTGTTATGAAAGTGTTGGAGGTGTACGTTTATATTGCTATAAACACGACGTTACCTTGCAATGCTTCTGTGTGCTATTCAAAGCTTTAGTATTGACAGGAGATCATAAAACTCTAAAAAAAGTAAAATACTCACCCGATGTTTTAATAATCAAGCGGTATTGCAGCAATAATGAGCCTGTTTGTACAGTACTGGCCATAAAAATCTTCAATGAAACTTATGAGTGATGGATCCTTTGATGTGGAGGCAAAGCATTTCCTGGTCGTACCAGCACGATATGTAGTGAGGAAATTGCAGTGCTTGGTATTTTGTGGTGACGTTTATTACTACAAATACTCCCCAAGTTTTTTATTCTTTATGTTGATCCACGATATACTTTAAAGAAAAAGATCAGTTTTGAATTCCAAAACCTTTCAAATAAAAAATATTTTTCAGGGTGTCAAAATTTGGCATCCGTATAATTCACAACAGAATACAGTTACGGGTCTGATTTTTATTGGAGTTACTTAAAGGCGGATTACAAAGCTTTATAACTGCGCTACTTACATTTTATTGTGAAGTATAAAGGCCGCTGCACACGAGGCTGGAAACACTGTTGGGACTTCTGCTGGCCGGCAGGCTGGCTACGAGGCTTGAAATGACATCACTGCGTGCTCGCCTGCTAGCTCACAAGATAGATTTTTAAAATTAGAACAGGGGTTATCTTCCTTGTTAGGTCCTCTGTTTGCTCTGAGCAAGAACCAATCAGGAAACAATATCTTGTCACGTGGGCGACATGAACAAACGCCCATAAACCAACATGGCGTCATTCTACTCAGACAGGAGAAACGTTTTGCTGTGTGTTTATTTGAACTGTCACTGCGCGCGCACCAGATCCATCCATACAAGCTTGAAAAAACGTCTCGTGTGAAGCGAGCTATCATCGCATTTGAACGTTAATGCAGTATTTTGTTAAGAATGTAGGCAAAAAATTATAAAAATTAATACTTTTTATAAATTTTATTTTTATTAAAATATGATAACAAATAAATAGGTATAAGTATCTCATTCTATAATTTTCGAATGAATTAATAGATAGATGTTGAAAATTATAATAAACGCTCGACAAACTAAATTATTAAAATTACGTCGTTTCAAATAATTTCGTAATTTGTCCGTCGCTAGTATTTTATCTTTTCCGCTTAAAATATTTATTTTTCAGTGTTCAAATGCGTTTCACGCATAAAAAATAACGTAAATACCTACTTCTAAATCCTTTTTTTGTCTGAGTGTAAAATTACGCGTTCTTTAAATCCCACTCATCGCGTTAAGTGACCTGAAAAATATTTTTTTAACGGCATTGAAAATCGTGGCAATGAAATTGTTTATTTGAAAGTACCGGATAATTTTATTGTTGCAAGGTTCTTTTAAACAATAGGTACAAAAAAAACTATTAAAAACAACTATTAGTGACAAGCGCTTTAATGAGCGGTATCCAGACTCTTCAGAGAGGGGAAACTGATTTTTCACATTTTTTAACAATTGAAAAAAAATATTTTAAAAATTAAAAAAAAAAGAAATTAACTAGCGATGCATTCGATACCGATATATCGGCGATACTTCGGGTTAGCCGATATATCGGTATCGACGATATTTATATGACCGATTCAACGATACTTTTTAATTTACAAATGTGTAATTCTCTCAAAGAAGAAGTCGAGAGATACAGGTCTCCCAATATATCGAGAGATGCAGATCCATTCGTTTTCTGGCGCAATGACGTCTTATACCCAAACTTGAAAAAAAATTGGCAGAAGTACTTTAGTTTCCAAATGAGTTCTGTCGCATCTGAAAGACTATTTTCCAGCGCAGGTCTTATTCAAACAGATTTGCGAAATCGCCTTTCTCCGCAAAACTTAAGATTACTTTGTTTTTTAAACAAAAATCTTATCAATGTTAATTTTAATTACTAAAATTTTAATTATCTAATATTATCCTATATCTCTACTTTATATGTTAATAAAAAAAATATAACTTGTGATTTATTTATTATACCTTCATTTTTGAATTCACAATAAGCGTATCGGTATCGGTATCGGTATCGCCGATATTTTTATAAGAGTATCGGTATCGTATCGGCGAAAAGGCGTATCGATGCATCCCTAAAATTAACAAAATAAAAATAAATAAAAATTGGAAATAAATAGAAAAAACTATTGAAAAAAAGTGAAATAATATGGAATGGAAAAAAATGAATGTTGTCGGAAGGGAACGAATCCGGGACCGTGCCCGTACTAAGCTAAGGCCTTATTCACTTATCTACAGAGCTCCAGCGGCTGTTTCGCTATTTTCATGGTATAGAAGGGGGTCCTCCGTTCTGCGGACAGACGTTGAGTTTTCGTGTTTACGCCTTATTTTCAGTAGAAATTAATAGTTCTGGAATAAAATAAAATATACAAAAGCACATAAAAAGAGTGAAATAATTTTAAAAAGAAGTTAGGATGTTTCTAAAAACAACAAAATAATTGTTTTCCTCTTTGTATAGTAACCACCTTTTTTAACCTACATTCAGTTAGAATTATTGGTGATTTATTTACTTCGAGGCTTAATTATATGCAAGTTATAGAAGCTGACTGTAAAACGCAATGAAACTTATTTTATCCTTTTTGGAGACATTTTAAAGTTCTTTTTAATCGGTTCAGTTAAAAAAAAAATTATCATTTGTGTACAGTCATATCTGAATTGATTTCTGAAACGTTTTTACAATATTCAACAAAATAAATTAATGAATCTCTTCTAGTAGATTTTTATGTGTGAAAGGGTTAATAGATAATGAAATCTCAACGCATTGAGGCAATATGCTTAAATTATGCAGCACCAGATATGCAGGTAAGTAAATATATGAAGACTACAACTTGTTTTTATCTGTCAAATAAGGGAAGGTTGAACCCTTAGTAAGTAAATAAAGCAAGTGCATTCTTACAGGGGTGGAAACTAAAATTGTCTACAGGGGTGACCTGTTTTATTCTTCTGACAACAGGGTTTGGTAAAATCGCATCTTAATTACGCAGATGAAGAATAATTCTTCATCTGCAAAAAAAAATGTTTTAGAAAAAAGTTTCACGGAAATAATAATTATTTATTATAAATGATTATTATTTATTATAAATTAATTATACAGGGTAAAATTTAAAGAAAAATTAATAATGGTTTTTTTTCCGAAATCTGTAACTTTAGAAAAAAAACCATTATTAATTTTTCTTTAAATTTTACCCTGTATAATTAATTTATACTTTTTTTGGGGTCCAATTTGATAACTGAAAGTGCCCAAACTTTTTTTGACATAGAAAACGCTAAATTTTACGTTCCAAAAAAAAAATTTGCGGACAAGCCTATTTACAAATTTTTTTTTAAAGAAGTATTTCTAAAATAAATAAAATTATCGACCAATTTTTCAGACAATATATTAACAAAAAATATAAAATTAATACATTAACGTTTCAAAGATTTAAGTATTTCTAAATTTTATTTTTTAACCAGGTATTCGTATTATTTTCAGTTTTATTTTTTTATTATCATGATCCTGAGGGGGGTAATTACTCCAGTTACCCCCACTTATCAACACCCTTGTTGCGACCACAATTTGTGATTTGCCGAGACCATTTTTTACAATCACCTTAAGTTTAAGAATAGACCAAACAATAATGTCAAAAATAAGAAAGGTAAAAAAAACTTAAGAAGAACATAAATTCGGTTTCATGCTACAATTGCTTTTAACTGTCAGCGAATGAAAATTTATATTTCATATTCCGGAATTGAAAAATAAAAACCGAACAAACAATTAATTTATTTTTGAATGCAGTTTCTCTGAAAAAAAAGTGCAGTCACATAGAAAGAGCGAGTGAGAGCAAAGCAGTATACCAAGTGTAATACGTTTGTACAAATATACGTGCAACTAATATATTTAAAGCTATCGCAATAAGCGTTCCCCTTTGACGACTTGGCAACTGCAGAGCATAAAATGCCAAATAATTTCCAATGAAAGTTAAAAACAAAAATAATAATAATCATGAAAAACTTGGCAGTTTTATATGTACTTGTTGAACTGACGTTAACGATTGCCTGCCTGCACTTTTACAGTGAGGCCCAAACGCCTTCGTATCATTAGACTGACGAAACAGGAAAAGATTTCCTTGCTGCATGGACCCATTGTGTATAGTGGTCCTAAACAGTCCTGGGCCTTAGGGTATTTTCCCCTAGATTTAAAGGTTTTTCTTTTATGTAGAGAATTTGTTAGGGTATATATTTTTTTAGGGTGAAATATTTTTACATAACCTTAAATCTCTTGAGGTAGAGTCTGGTGCAACACCCTAATGTTTTACCTAACGGTTCCATTTAGTTTAGATGCTGACCAATCAGAGCTTCACCTTAAGTGATTAATAAAAATGCTAAATTTATTATTACTTGCAACAAATATTTGATTTTAAAAATTCAGGAAAAAATATTTTAAAAGCTGTTTTTAGAGGATTTTTATTTTACGGTTAGGAGAAAATCAATTTCCAGGGTGTCAATACTGTCCTGGGTATTCACACAGCTTTCGAGAAATTGACAAAATTCATATCGCTTGTTTCTTGTCTGCTTGGACCAGTCAGTAGATCGAATGTTGTCTTTCCACCCAATTCTAGATAGATTACCTCCTTAGTAAGGCATGACAAAATCCTTGAAAGACAGAAATGGAACCGTCTCTTGTCGAAGCATCCTGACGTGCATTGCTTTTAATTTAAGACGTCTGCTGTATTATCATCTATGTTCGAGAACCGCAAGGAAATGAAATTACTAAAACAGTGATCTTATTTTAAATATTATAGTTTTGAATACATTTTTGTAACACTTTGTACCTTTTCTAATATATATTTGATATAAAATGCGACCAAAGTTCGCATTTTTAAATCACTTTACAACTGTTAAATTGGCGTTAACGACCGCTTGGCTGTCCTTTTATATTATAAAAATACGACGGCGATGCAGCGTTCATATACGCCGGCAGGCTGCCTTTATAATTCTGTTTCTAGGGATCTGCGATTAATGTCTGACTTTGAGAATTCAAACGCCTGCTTTACTTTGAGTTCCGCTGGACGTAGTAGTCACCGAACAACTCGTCAAGTGAGACAATGCCTCACTACTTCCACTAGTTGTAACATATAAAATAAAATGAGCTTGTGTTTGTAAACGTAATGTATTAGTTCTCTTATTTTAAATGGAGTTCAAGTGAAGAAAAGGCTTGTTTTAATTTATTTTTAGGGTTCCGTATCTAAGAATGAAAAAAATGCGTACGTGTAACCTATATGCACGGCTGAAGTATAACTCCTTTTAATTTGTTTTTACCACTTCCACTTTTAGGGAAATATTCACTCATAAATTAAATTACGTTGACTGTGCTTAGTGATTTGCTTCCGTAGCTATGTTTCGTTCATGCATCAAGACGCATGAACGAAACATAGCTACGAAAGTAAACCAATAAGCTCTGCCAACGTTATCTGTCTGTCGATGTCCTTAAATAGTAGAAACTGCGTAAAAATGTTACTTCCATCCGATACTTCCGTCCGAAAAAAAGATCTGAGTTACTCTCAAGTCGCGTCTAAAAGAGTTTTACTTCAAAAGAAAAAAAAAAAAACGGAACCCTTATAGGATCACATTATGGTCTGTCCGTCAAAATTATTTTTCTCAGTAATGGCTAGAGCTATCATTAAGTTGAAATTACTTGTAAGATGTCCAAATCTTTAACTTAATGTAATAAAAAGTTTTACAAAGTTAGGCATTTTATCAAAACTACGACCATGATCAAGACGCATAGAGATGAGCAAAGCAAGACCAAGACCAAGACTGAGACAGTCTTGTTCTTGGTCTTGCTTGTGTAAGTATGGTCTTGGTCTTGCACACTCGATCTTGGTCTTGCGAAAATGCAAGACCAAGATCAAGACCGATTTTGCTCATCCTATTAGGATACTTTCCGTTGACGTAGCATCTTGAAATTTGGTACGATAGAAGATCTGATAGCACAAGCAAATAAAAAAATCCGAAAATCACTAGTTTCTAATTATATGTGAAATTATACAGCTATTATGAACAGATTAAAATGAACTTACAACAGCAGTTTTTATTTCAAAGAAAAATAATATGGTTGGTGGTAGCCCTCAGCAGGGCCCTCGTAAGGCCTCACGCCGCCCGCGTGCGGATTCATATTTGACGCCCCTTATTGGGGATAAACTCACTAGACGATATGTCAAATTGAAAAACGTTAAGAATCCTAAATAACAAATACTGTAAGTGCAATTAATAGAAACTTTGTTTCCTTGTCTTTTTGCAAATACTTCTTCATAGAATCAGACATTTTGTTTTTTTCTTCTTGGCTAATTTTCTTAAGTTGCTGAAATTGTGCACCCGAAGGTTTTTTTCCTTCAATACTTTCCTGAAATGCATCAATGCTTCACTTCACATCGTCATTACAAAACGATTTGGAAGGTAAAAATACTAATAAGATAATTAATTTTTTAAAACAAATAAAAATGTGAAAAATGTAACAGTGAAAGATACTTTACAAATGATAGGCTAAAAGTGAAAACGAGTCAAATTTTTAATCAGGACAAAAGCGGGATGAAATAATGAAATATAATCAATTAAAATGAAACACATTAAACAGTGAATTTTGAAAATTCACTCCGTACAGAGTGAAATAAAAAAATTCTCTCTTCACGCTAAAAAAATCACTCTGCGAAGTAAACTGTTCTCTACAAAAATAGTTTATTCCGTGCGATTTTTCACGGTGTTCTTCTCCTGTCGTACTTATGAATGAGAGAAAAATTTAGTTTCACCGCTGAGCTGAGAAAATTCATTAAGTCAAAATAATCATAAGTTTATCAATTAGTAAAAAGTATTTGTTGATTGAAAAATACTTTACTTCACTCCCATCTTGCAGGAATCGACAGGAAAAAATCAAGATATAAACATACGCGGGAGTCTCCCGACAGGGGCGCCCTGTCTACGCGCTGATGTGAACTAATTATCGAATCGAAAACTGCGCGCGAAATATTTCGAATATGAATTTCATTAAAAAATAAATAACTACTCGTAAGAGTTTGTCACGCAGGCTTGAGTATGCAAATAAAATTGAAATAATATCAGTTATATATTTTTTCTATACAGCACAAAAACATATCACAACTAGGCCATTTGCCACCCCTTGAATGTGCCGCCCGCGTGCATCGCACACATCGCACTATAGGGCGCGAGGACCCTGGCCCTCAGCACGATTTAATTTTTGAATTTAAAAAAAAATGTAATTTTCAAAATTAAAAAAAAATGGACGGTGACAACTGAGATGTCTTAAGAATTTAAAGCACAATAAAAACGTTAATCTATTTATAACAATTATCTCTGGACACTATAGAAATAGCAAATCCAGAAAGTTATGTCCCAGATTATAAATGCATAAAGTTGTCGCCAGAGGACATTCACACAGGTGATGTTAAATTAACGAGCCGTCACTGTTTAATCTTCATACACAGCGAAAGTAACTAATATTACACGTGGCTCGTTAAAAATGTTAAAAAGGCTGTGTTAAAAAAATAAATGTTTCACTTGTTTGCCAAAATGTCTATCATACATTCCGAATGTCGGTTACTGATCTGCATTTGTTTTAAAATAACAAAAGTGCAACGTGCAATTGATCCAAAATGTTTATACTCAATGCAAATGAAATTATAAACTACGCAAAAGTTTTCGTAAATTATAAAATCAATCGAATTAACAATTGCAACTAATCACGATCACAGTGAAAATAGCCTTAGCTGCTGCTCACTGTTTTTTTGTTAAAAAAGAAAAAAAGGAAACCGTGACTGATTGACGGACTGACTGACTGATCTATCAACGCACAGCTCAAATCACTGGACGTATTGGGCTTAATTTGGCACACAGATAGTTATTATGACGTAAGCATCCGCTAAGAACAGATTTTTGAAAATTTTACGCCCAAAAAGGTATAACGGGGGTTCAAAATTTGCATGGAGAAATCATATAATAAGATGTATCAATTCGAAAATGCGCAGGATTACTGTCAACAAATAAATAAACACGTGTTTCATGCTTTTCGAAAACAACCTCTTCAGATGGTGAACAGAAGTAAATAGTCTAAAAATCAACATGGGTGTCATTGTCAAGGTCTGTCAGGACGTTGACCACGAGAACGTCATCAATTTTTAAATTTATTATGGGAGTCTACGTCGAAAAAGGAGTAACTATATGCCAAATAATGGGAACGCATCCGTGTTTCGTCTCAATCGCGTGCGAAGCCGCGGGTAACGGTCAGTCGTTTATATTCTGTTTATTATGGCAAAACAAACCCCCAATTCCTGATAATACGGGTTGGTGCCAGTAAAAATATCAATTCGATTTTCAATTTATTATTGAAAAATATATCAATTGGTGCTACAATGCTCAAGTAGTCTTAGTAGCTAGTAGCTTTACAACAAAAGGCCTGTGTACGGCACACACGACCGAAGTGAAACTTCTAGTGGTATAATTGATTATTCTAAGTGTGGAAATTGTTATATTTTTAACCAACATAAAAAAGGGAGGTTTTCAAATCATGTATATTTTTTAACGCGTGGTATTAATTGATTTGAAAAAAATCGGCAACATTTTGTTCAGAATGTTTACGGATAATAATAATAATAATAAGTTGCTTTAGGTTCTAAGTGGAGAATAGGGTCTCTACGAAAATTTTGAATCTATTCCCATATTTTGCCATATTTTTGACTTGAAGCCAGGTAGTTCCTTGTTATATAACTTCTTCACGAACAGTTCTTCTCCAGGATATTTTTGGTCTTCCTCTTTTTCGGTATCCCTGTGGGTTCCAATCCAAGGCCCTCTTCGCTATGTCGTCATCTGTCTTTCGTAGCGTGTGTCCTATCCAATTCCATTTCCTACATTTTATAGTTACGCAGATTTGTTCAAGCCGCACGTTTCCAAAGTTCGTTGTTCGAAACGTGTTCGTACCATTTCACCGTGAAGATTGCTCTGAGACATTGGTTTATGAAGATTTGGAGTTTAGTTGTTATGGCTTTCGTCACTTTCCAGGTTTCAGATCTATATAGAAGGACCGATTTTGTTTACGGATTGGTACCATATATATTTTTTTTTAATCGGTTTAGTCTTTTTTAACTGACATCAAAAAGAATTTTTTTTTATATACGAGTATATGTTACCTCATATTATCTGCAGCATTAAGACTATTTTTTATTTATTTTAATTTTACTTAAATCCGTTTAACAGTTTAGTAATAAAATATTAAAGAAAACGCGGCAAATAACGTGCAAACTACGTATATTGCGAAGCCACTAAAAGTCAAAAAATAAAAAAAAAAATAAACATCCTTGTAAAAAAGGCCACTAAAAAATCTGAAATAATAAATTGAGGTCGGCGCTAATTTAATAAAGTAGGTACACATAGATATATATATATTATAAAAAGTTATGTCTTCAGCATAAAGTAGTGTTGATCCAATACCTTCCTCATCATAAAAAGTTATAGTAATTAAATTGGCTCCGACCTCAAAACTTTATTATTTTACGCGTTTTAGTGGTCTTTTTTGAAATAGGTACAATTGTTTTTTTTTATTATACAGAGTTTTATAATCCATATAAAATCAATGGATCAGAATGACTCATACATGACTATAGTCAAAACGCGAATTACCACACAACCGTAAATAAATCGAGAATTATCTACGGTTGCTGCGGTAATTCGCATCAGTCATTTTTGTGCACAGGAGGCTGGATTTGCCGCTACGTTTGACTACTAGTTTTCTAACGCTGATTTTCTTAATTGCTTTTATGTGCTCGCTTCACACGAGACGTGTTTTCAAGCTTGTTTTGTGGATAGATCTGGTGCGCGCGCAATGACAGTTCAAATATAAACACAGAGCAAAACATGTCTGTTTTATCACTCTGATCATAATGACGCCATGTTAGTTTGTGGGCGTTTGTTCATGTCGCCCACGTGACAAGATACTGTTTCCTGAATGGTTCTTGCTCAGAGCAAGCAAAGACCGAGCAAGATAAATAGCCCCTGTTCTAATTTTTAAAATCTATCTTGTGAGCTAGCAGGAGAGCCCGCAGTGACGTCATTTCCATCCACGCATCCAGCCTGCCGACCAGCAGAAGTCCAAGCAGTGTTTACAGCCTCATGTTCGCACGATTATAAACCGTCAGCAAGCTGACGACGCATGCGCATTTGCTTAACATACAAGCGTTTTTAATCAAATGCGCATGCGTCGCCAGTTTTCGGACGGTCTGGCATTTTGATTTATAAACACGTATTGTCAGTGGGTACTGCGCAATAAAATATCTATCTATCTATACCTCATCATGTTATCATAACAGGGCGCTGACGCTCCCGGGCAGTGCTGGGTAAAAACGCCTAGTTTTAAAAATAAACTGTCGACCACAGGTGAGTGATCGGAAACTAGTGTCTTTACCCCACATGCAGTAAGTATTGCCAACTTTATGCAGCATGTAAGTACCACGTGGCGGATAGATTTTTTCACAAACACATAGTTTAAATCTGTCAATTATTTTATGAGACTATTTTAACAGAGGTGCATTTATTTTACACTAATTTTTTTAAGTAAAGGTGAAAGTTCTAGTCAAAAATGTGACTCAATAAAAACCGTCAAAAACTGAAAATAATAATTTTCGGCAACGCACCAACGCGAACGATAGGAATCGATTAGATTTTATACACGAATACTTCCTCAGTATAACCTAACCAGTATGAGATGGTATGACTAGTTTCTTCTAGAAAATGCAGGGGTGGGGTGTTCTATTCCCTATTATGGAAAATTTGATAGTTGTATCAGACCGTTTCTTTTGTATTCACTGTATAAAAAATCTTACTACTCCGTTTTCACTATCCTCATAAGATCCAATTGTAGATTGAAACACACATTTTTTTTTAAATATAAAGCACCCTTAGATCAACGCACCAAAAAATAGAAAATAAATTTCTGTCTCTTCTATGAAGGTTGCAAAGCGTGGGACACTCACTGTAGGTACTACTTATATTTCACCTACCTATATTTCAATTGATTCATCGAGAGTCCCACGCTTTTAAACTTTATAGAAGTGAAAGAAATTTATGTTCCACTTTTTAGTTAGTTGATATAAGGGTTTTTCGTAGTGGTGAGAGCACTAGACTCGCATTCGGAAGGTACCGGGTGCGAATCCCGACGGGGGCAGATGTGGCTGGAACTTTTTCCTGCTGCCTCTCGTCGGGAAACGGTAATTCCTGTACCGACCATATTTCTTGTTGAGGTTTTCCATGGTTTCCCTGAATAATTCCAGATAAATATCGAGATGATTCCTTATTCAAGGCCTTATTCCTTATTCAACTCCTATATGCTCAAAATTTGCTTAACTTATCCTAATATCTTAAAACTCCTTCATTAGTCCATTGCTATTAATTTAGTGGAAGTTTAAAAATGTAGACAATAACGGGAAGTGTCATAGATGGAAAATAGTAATGGTGCGAAAGGCGTCTGTTATTGACATAAAGTCGAGAAACGGACGTTAAACGCATTATTATTATTATTATAAGGGTTTTTTTTTGTCAATTTTTCAAGAGTATAGGTATATAAAATATATATTTGTAAAGAATCACTGTAGAGTCGAAGAACATTAAATGATACTTGGTTATGCACACTGACTACCGGTTTGAAACCAACTCGTCGCGAATTTAAATTACCTACAAAAGGAAATGAGAATAGGTGCATTCAAAGTAAACATGGGAAACGTTTTACGCTAACACCGTCCATTTAAGAATATTAAATTAGACAGGAAATGTTCAAAGTTAACATTTACAAATATACTTAAGTGCTTGCTAATATTCCAGAAAGCGAGAATTTAATTATTCATATATATATGTGATATCTATTCTGGAGAACAGATAACGCAAAAACAGTGAAGCGTTAAATAATAATGTTTTAGCAAAACTTTAGTGTATTTGCCTCTGTACACAGTATAAAGGCAGATACACTATCGCTGGGCTCGAGAGCAGTCAAGTAGGCAACAATGCCGTTGTTTAAATATGGCGCTACCACGACTCCTCTATTACCAGCCACCAGTTCCCAGGTTCTAAGCCGAGAAATAGTAAAAGTAGATGTCAATTGGATTATGACTTTAAATTAATTGAAAGTATGATGGAGGGGCAGAAGTGGATATAGACAGTAGAATCAAAAAAGCATCCCAAGCGTTCGGAAGTTTAAATCGTATTTGGCATTCAAGTATGATTTTTGAAAAAACGAAGTTACGTATTTTTAACTCGAATGTAAAAACGGTCCTTCTATATGGATCTGAAACCTGGAAAGTGACGAAAGCCATAACAACTAAACTGCACATCTTCATAAACAAATGTCTCAGAACAATCCTCAAGGTGAAATGGTATGAACACGTCTCGAACAACGAACTTTGGAAACGTGCATGTCTTGAACAAATCTGTGTAACTATAAAACGTAGGAAATGGAATTGGATAGGACACACACTACGAAAGACAGATGACGACATAGCAAAGAGAGCCTTGGATTGGAACCCACAGGGATACCGAAAAAGAGGCAGACCAAAAATATCCTGGAGAAGAACTCTTCGTGAAGAAGTTATGGAACAAGGAACTACCTGGCTTCAAGTCAAACATATGGCAAAAGATAGGACTAGATTTAAAAATTTCGTAGAGGCCCTATGCTCCACGTAGGAGTTAAAGGAATTTATTATTATTATTATTATTATGAATAAGTATTAGGTCCAAACAACCCTCGATGTTAATATTGGTCGGATGGTGTTTATAGACGTTAATAACTTCAGCTGTCTACAATTTTTTTCTCTCTCCCCTCTCTCGGTTTCTGGGACTTGGGATTTGGGTTATAAAGCCTTGACGTTTTACGTCCTTTTGAACAACTGGGTAATACCTCCAAACAGTCAAACGCGTTGTTTATATGATGTTTCCACGGCTACTTTATTACAAGCCTCCAATTCCCAGGTTCTTAAAAATAAAAGTTCAATTAAGCCTAGTTGCTGGTGGTCTTAAACGAAAAAAGCGTTCGAAAAGAAATTCGTATGTGTGTTCGCGCAATTTTAACTTCGAAAAACTCAGTCAATTTGAACTGAATTTGGTATCTATAGATACGTATATCCACCATAGGACGCAGCTTGTTTAAAATGGAAGTTATCCAACCATTCGAAGCATTAATTTCAGCAAATATAATACTATTCCGTCGGCAGGGTTTGGCACTACGACAATTGCTTTCATTTGCTTAGTGCCTGCTCTCCGTTGGGAAAAATTATTACTACAAACTCTTCGAAAATTTCATTTTTGCATCAGGTGGCCAAAAACACTTTGACGATGTACCATGTTTGTTATTTGATTTGTTTAATTACTTTGAACGATAAAAATAATTTAAAAAGCTTTGAAAAAGAACATTGCAGACTAATTTAAAATTGAAAATTTCCCTTATAAAATTCGGAATACCTACTTATCCATGACTTTGTTTTTAAAATTTCATGATGTTACAATTTTTCAAAATAAATACAAAACTATCATTAACAAATACACATTTATAAATATGAAACGGTACCACTTAATATCAATTACATAGAAAGGTCCGTTAATCTTGTACACATGTACTAGCCGTTACCCGTTGCTTCGCTTTAATGCCGGTTTCAACAGAAACATAAGCATTGGTGGAATTAAACATGTGTGGCAACCCTGTCAATAAAGTCTTTTAAAATTTTATTTACGATTTTCATCTTTGGACCAAGAATTTATATATTATGTGTGAATTTTAAGTTGATAATATCTCATTTAGAAGCCTCTGACAGACGGGCGGATGGACAACATTGTCAGAACAAGAGGGTTCCGTTAAACCCTACGGTACGAAACTCTAAAAACTTTAGAGTCGTTTTTCATTAAGCTTTACGGGTCTGTCTGGGGAAGAAAACGCCTGACATAACGAGAACCCATTCTTTAATTAAACTCAAAACTGTTGTTTCTTTATGCAACAGCTACACTGATGACCCGGTCCGACTTCGTCCGAATTTGCAGATTGCTACCGTTTATTCGTCGAATTACGTTGCAAAATTGGTCTCCACGAAAATCGATTTTATTTTAAAGCGATAATACATATAGCCTGTGTTCATCCTAAAGGTCCATTCTAAATATTGGTAAAAAAAAAATTATTCGGATGAGTAGTTTCGGAGATTACCCTCTGCATACACAAAAACTCACAAAATTCGCACTCTTTCTCTTTATAATAAATATAGATAGATAATATAGAGTCTATACTACCTTTATCTATATCTATCGAAAATTAGAAATGTAAAAAACTGAAATATTACTTAAAACTAATCACTGATAATCGAAGAATCTCGTTAGAGATTCTTTTCTGTGCTAAATGCCGACGTTATCTCAAACGTATTCTTATACATTGATTTTGCCTAGCTCCCATATAACGCCGTGTATATGAGATCAGTTTCCAAGTTTTATAGTTCTGTGACCACGTGACTTTCATAGGACCGATTTTTCGTATCACCCATATATACTTCTGTACCACAATAACAGCTCACCCTGCGAGTGTGCCCGTGGACTAACGGTTACGACGTTAGACTAGTAATAACACTAATAACAGGGTCTCGGGTTCGATTCCCGCCGGCATCATTGGAAATTTTTTTTTTCTACTCCATTTTATTTCCACTTGATATTTATATATAATCATATTTTTTATTTTTATTTTTTTTTTAATTTTAAATTTTTTTTTATATTTTTAATTGTTTTTTTATTTTTAATTTATTTTCTTAATTTTTTTCTCATATACATATTTTTATTTCTTTTTTAATTTTTAATTTTTTTTTTCTTGTTTTTTGAAAAATACACTTTCGTCAAATTTTTTATTAAAAAATAACAAAATATATGATTGAAGTTAGATTTAAATAATTTAATTTATTAAAAAACATATTCATCATAAAAAGTGCAACAAAAATTAAAAAGAGGAAAGTTTTCAAAGTGAAACTTCTTTTTTAATGCAAAATAAGTATTTTACAAATATGAAAAAAATTTTGTATTTTTAGTGGTTGGCCTTGTTCATTGATTTTTTTTCATGGCTTCAAAACTGGCCTTCATGGAATCTGTGGCCTCTTAATTCTAAAAATGCACATAATATGTTTATTTTTTGGAGAAAAAATAAAAATAATGTCTCACACTTTGGAAAAAGACGTGAAATCTTAAAAAAAAAAACTTCGGAGAAGTAAAAACTTCGTTCTGTGCTAAATTCAAAAACTTGAGGCGACTGAATCTCAGAATTATAACTTAAAAAAAAAAGAATTTAGAGGCAGACAAGAAATTGAAATCAAGCTCGAAATTCTGTGCCTAAGACGTCGAAAAAAAAAAGAATTTTGAGGCAGACAAGGAATTGAAATCCAACTTCGAAATTCTGTGCTTATAAAAGCTACAAGAGCAACAGCAAAAAAAAGTGCACAGACGGCGTTTTCTTAGTGGTAACTAAATGAGTTATGCGAACACCGTCTTTGCATTTTTTTGCTGTTGCTCTTGTAGCTTTTATAAGCACAGAATTTCGAAGTTGGATTTCAATTCCTTGTCTGCCTCAAAATTCTTTTTTTTTTTCGACGTCTTAGGCACAGAATTTCGAGCTTGATTTCAATTTCTTGTCTGCCTCTAAATTCTTTTTTTTTTAAGTTATAATTCTGAGATTCAGTCGCCTCAAGTTTTTGAATTTAGCACAGAACGAAGTTTTTACTTCTCCGAAGTTTTTTTTTTTAAGATATATTATACTCTCTATTACTTTCAAATAAAATAATTTACTGTCTAAATTGGTGATTTACAGTGTGAATCGTAATTATTTATCTAAAATGTACATTGCTTTTCCAGGGCCTGCTCGTAATCCATCATTTATTTTGTTAGGTCCCCCCTTCGCATACCTGAGCCTCTCCTAGCTGACATCCCTGCCCCCATTGACCGTCACCAGAACTAATTTTGTCAAATATACACTGTAAAAAATGGATGTAAATACACTTTGAAAGTTAATGTAAAAATCACTCAAATTTCTAGGCGATTGTACATTAATATTTATTTTTACAAGTAAAACTTTATAAAAACTTGGACTTTCACTGTAAAATTAAACAATTTATTGGTTTTTTACATAAAATAATTTAAAATTACGTACATTTATGTAGTTTTAATTTATTTTTATGTAAATTTCCATTAAATTAGTGTAAAAATTACCTAACAAAATATGTAATAGTGTGCATATTCCTTGAAATATGTAAAAATTACAGCATAATATGTATAATTACATAATAAAATGAAGAATTACATATTAAAATGTAGAACTACATGATTGTGTTGGGAATTTTGGTACCTATTTACATAGCGCCCTTATTCCTTTTTGCATTTGTAGAGTGTCGAACGCATCTGGAACGCATTCTTCGCCATATTGTTACAGTATTGAGACATGACTTGCAGTTTATGACTAGTGGTAAAGTGTCATCTCTGAATTTATTTATAAATATTCATCAGGTAAGTTTATTTTAATTGATTATATTGCTTGCATGTTCTTAAATTATATGTACTTTGTTATAAAGTATTAATGTCTTAAAAAGCTGAGGAAGAAATTAGTAAAATGTAATTTCAGTGTAATTCATGTAGTCGAAGTTTTTACATGGTTTGACACATAAAAAAATGTAGCTATTAAATTCCACTAAAAAATATCCATAACCAAAATTTAATTATATTCTGTGGAGGAAATACAATAGTGGTAAAACTTCTCTCCCCATGCCTTGTAGGTGGGGCAGGGGGTATCTATGAAATCTTAAATAAGAACTCCCATTTTTTATTGCAGAATCGGATTTTACGGCTAAAAGCACCTAGGATTTGGCTGAAACATTTTATTCGACATGATAGATGGCGCTGTAATCGAGAATATTCGACACGACACTTTGGCAGTCCAAGAACGCTTGGCGAAGCCACTGAGAATTTTCCACTCCTGACTCCAGTAATGCATGTTGTGCATTAATCGTTCCGTGGTTTGTAAAAGACGACTCGTCGGAGAACAATACATAGCGAAAAAATTGGGTTTTTTTTTTTTGTATTTGACACTGACAAAAAGCTGATTTTGTTAATATAATTTACTATTACTACCAGAAGTATTATTTGTTTTTTAATAAAGAGTAGTTTAAGCACTTCCGTCTTTTTTATTTTTCCTTTTCAAATGTAAATTTACATTTAAATATTTCCCTCTTGTATGTAATTTTACATTAAATAATATGTAGTATTTTACATATTTTTTTTAGGAAAATATTACATAAACGTAAGCATGGCTTATGTAATATTACATAATTTTGGGGAATGTATTACATAATTTTGTTTAAAATATTACATATTTATATGTAATCTGGACTACATAATTAAATGTAAATTTACAGCAAAATGTGTAGCATTACATAGAATTGTACGATATACGATTACCAGAATAATCGCTGGCAATAAATGGACCCTTGATTATCCATGTAATCGGCCTTCTCATTTCTTACAGTGTATGTTCTAAATTAAATGCAATAAATAAATTTAGTTAAATATAGATAAACACTATAGGTAGCGGTTAAAACAGCTTCGTAAATAGTTCTATATTTTTTATCAAATTTGAAAGTTAAAAATGGTTATCCCTTTCAAGAGGAACAATTCAGCCATACATTATTTTCGTGTAACTTTAACTATTCCCGCAGCGGACGCCGTGGAAGCTCTCAAGAGTCACGACTTTTTCCGACTTAGTTGACGAATATTAACATAACTTTAGCTTTTGCACATAATATGTATACATAATATATAGCCTATGTTGGTCGGGAGTAATGTACCTTTCAAATGTTGCAAGAATTTTTCAAATAGATGCAGTGGTTCCGAAGATTCCCCACCGCATACACACAAACTCACAAAATTTGCTCTCTCTGTTTATAATATTAGTATATATTTTGTATTTCCATTCAAAAATTTATTTGAAAAAATATAAAAATGTGTGAAGGTCCCTCTCATGTGGAGGTTCTGTTGTCATTCCCTAAATCCGGCCCTGCCGAAAAAAAATACTTTCACGAGAAAACTAAATACAGACAGGCGTCCCATTACTGTTCTATTATATTGGAACCATTATCGTTGCTGAACAAATATTTTATACCGAACCTGTATTAAAAATAACACAAGAAAACAGAGTGTTTATCTATATGACTAAAACTTGAACTGATTTATGCCATAATAACTATAAATTTCATGTAATTTTTCTCTAAACGCTTTATTTTCTTTGGCTAACTAACAGCTAAAGTGCACACGCACACACACACACACTTGCAATATACGAGTGCACGTGACCTGCACTATAAACAAACTATAACCGAATGTTTTGTATAAATCTATGGCAAATATTCCGAGTTTTTCAAATTTTTTTGTGCTTCGTACATCAACCATATTATTGCCTTTGAATTTTATAGCTATTTGGAAAATCATTATAGTTTTCCTCTAATACATTACGCCAGGGATCGGCAACCTTTTTTGGCCGCGGGTCAAAATCAACCAAAATATGAGTATTAAAGAGACGTTTGGGTCAGATATATTTTCGTATTAAAATAGTCTTTTAGTAAATACTAGCGGTCCCGCCCGGTTTCACCCGGGTGTAAAAGAACGAATGGGGAAGAGAGGAACATGAGTACACACATTCATCTTAGTTTACCGAGATGAATGTTGTGTCCAAATTTCATGATGATTGAAGTTACCGTTCAAAAGTTTTTGTCGATAAAAAACAGTATTTATACTTTTTTTAACTACCTAATAATTTTTTTTTAATTAATTAAATAAAATTAAAATAAATTTAAATGTAAGCCTTAGAAGAAAGCAATGTAGAAAATAAAAAAAAAATTTATTCGCCCAACGTAGGGCTCGAACCCATGACCCTAATATTGACAGTCGTGTGCTCTACCGATTGAGCTAGCCGGCGCTGTATTCTTACAACGCTAATATGAGTATATTTAGTTAGTGCATTTCACCTGAATAGAAGCTTATTTTTGAGATGCATTTTGCAACATTTTTCATTAATGCTCCGCTCCTAATGGTCAAAGCCTGATTTTATATAGCCTAATAACCTTTCTCGATAAATGGGCTATCCAACAAAAAAAATATCTTTCAATTTGAACCAGTAGTTCCTGAGATTAGCGCGTTCAAACAAACAAACAGACTCTTCAGCTTTATATATTAGTATAGATTAACTTTATTTATAAACGTTCTATGGTAATCGAACTAAAATGTTCTTAGTATCTATTTTCAAATTTTTGTATTCTGAAAATGTTTGTTTCATGTTTATGGTTTATAATTCATTTTTATAAATTAAACTTTATTTTCGGAACTAAACTGGGTCACTTGAAATTATCAAATGGGTCACTCGGTGACCCGCGGATCATAGGTTGCCGACCTATTAGTTTTTTCGAAATTTTAGCAGTTCGAGTTCTGTAGATGCTTTTTCTGAAAATTCTCTAAAACTACGTAACATTTTGTGAAAAAAAAACTGTTTGGAAGTCTTTAAGTAAAACCTTTTGAAATGATCCCTATCTGATCTATTGAAAAATATTTTTTGGTGTTAAATTTTGAGCCCCTCAAAACGGATAAAATATTTATTAGGTTCTGACTATTGAAATATATACGTGTTAACAAGTTTTATAACTAAACCAAATTTTAACTTGACATACCAAAAAAAATTAACATACTTACAGAATGATTTTTAAGTTGATTCTTTTTTTTAACAGCGTGTAGAAATCAAATAGACGAACAAATATTTCAAGTAACTTTTTTATCAAGACTCAAAAATGAAATGGGAACGAGCTTTCAAAGTTTTATTAAATTTTATCAAATTTTGAGGTTGCTCCTGGCGTTATGATATGTCACTATGGAAATATGTTATGTCATTATCAAGTATTCACAGAAATTGTTCGTAGTTGTCGCCGTTTTGTTGGATACAAAGATGCATGTGTCGTAGGTACTTGCTTGTAGTAGCGATAAGAGCCTTCCGCGAATTATTTGGAATGCATTTCCGATTCGTGCTATCATTTCTTCGCGTGTGTTAACCGGGCTTTTAAATTATTAAATACAATTTTAAAAATTTAATTAAACTTTAAACGGATGTTTTTCCCTTATTTTTGAGTTTTGATAAAAAAATTACTTAAAATATTTGTTCGCCTATTAGATTTCTACACGCTGTTCAAAAAGAAGAATCAACTTAAAAATCATTCTTTGTAGACAATAATTTTAGAGGTTTCGTTTCTTGAGATACAGAACCAGGACCGGATTTACTCTAAGTGCCGCCTTGGGGCAGCGTGAAAAATGCCGCCCCATTACCTAAATCCTACATAAAATGGAGTAAAGGTTCGGTTTACAATTTTCAAATGAATAAAATGATTCATTTATGTCAAGTCTTTTTTTACTAATGGGATAATTAGACAAAAAACATTCTTTTTCGTATTAAAAATCATAAATTGACAAACAAAACGATTGCTCATCAATTGCGAGATATTTTCAGAGGCAAACGCTTCTGACTGAAAAAAAAATATTTATAATTTCAACACGATCACACTTTCCGAAGAATTTTCTATAACGCCAAACATTTTTTTCTAACGTTCCAAATTTTGCCGCCCCTGAAAATTTTCCGCTCTGGGAACTAGTTCCTACTGCTCCTAGTATAAATCCAGTGCTGTACAGAACCCTAAACTTCAACAAAAAATCACTGTTTATGTTTTCTCTCAAGTCTAATTGATTTAATTACTGAATACGTTGTTTGATCCAATTATTAAAGAAACAGAATATGATCTGACTATTAGTGCATTAGTTTTGAAACAGCAATGTCATGATGTATATAATAGCTGTAAAATAAATCAAGCCTAAACGCTATGCCCAGAACAACGCATATAAGAACAAATAATCCCAAACTGTTAGTGGTAATCATGAATACAGACTGGCCCTTTCATTAGTCAGCTGTCTCGGGGCGGGTTAGGTGAGCTAGATGGATAGTCTGCTGCAGATGACGATAAGAAGACGATAGCCGCCCAGTTTTGGATGTGGACCCCTGCATATACTGCAGTCACTGCCTCTTACACTACCGAACACATTTATTTCTTCCTGGGAAAATAATGAAACATTACATACACGATGAAAATCAAAACAACATGGACTAGTCTTTTAATTTACTATTGACATGAAAATCTAACCTATTGGAGAAGTGTTTTATGTTTTGAAGTTAAAAAACTGAAAACTTGTGTTAAAGGAGTGGAACAACATCCCCCAATTAGACATCCAGGAGGACATCATGAATTGACTCCCCAACAGATCGCAAGAAGTCATCCAGGCCAGAGAGAGCAACAACCATTTTTTAAAAAAATTGTTCGATTTCATTTTAATTATTTTTTCTTCAATTTCAGAATTATTATTTTTCTACAAAAAAACGAAATTTGTTGACAATGATGGGGGGGGGGCTCCAAAAACCATGAAATTCGTGTGACCTAATACATATCAACAAATTACAAATTTAATTATACGACTGGCGAAATTTCAAAAGAAAATACAGTATACGTCACTGAAAAATCAGTAGCGCACTCACTGTTATGTTAGCGAATTCCGATATGACTTCAGTCCAGTAGTGTACAAAAGACGTTTAAACTTCGTATGAGACGTGTCATTCGGCGTACATATGTGGATCAGAACTATCTAAGTTCATTTCTAAACATCGTTGCGCATCTTCACCTACCCCTAAAACAACTTAAAAAAGAACTGACCATAACAGTGCAGTTCAATATCATCGTCAGTATTTATTTACGTTTATTAATAGGACAGTTTCGCATTTTTTAAGTGAAACTACTTTACGCACGACACGGTTCGAGTCTAGGGACTAAACCACCGAAGATACACGATTTTGGTATATCCTATCGTGTATTGTATGGCGTGTACTTAGAGAATACAATCCCGAGCATGTTTTTAAATCCCGGGATTACGGGATTATAGATGCGTAAGATTAGACTATGTGGTTTCTAATTGGGCTGAAATGAAAAAAACTTGGGTAATTACTTAAAAAATGTTTTTAATATCGTTGCACAACACAAATCACAATACAGTAAGAAAAGAAAATAGACAAAACAAAAAAAAACTTTACTTTTGCAAGAATCAAGAAATCAAAAAGACAACACAAAAAAACTATTTAGAATTTCGAAAATACAATCGCAGAAATATCAAAGCATCCAATGTTTGACTTACAAGCCTGCTTCGTAGTTTATTGCCAACATTAAGAACGCTCGTTCAGGTTCTACCCTGGTTGGAGGAATAGACAATAGAACTTATATGCTGTTTCTAAGTGATATCCACGACCTCCTCCATTTTAGAACAGGCTTATTTAACGTCTAATACTATTTGCCAACCCCGATTCATTTTGTACGTACTTCAGGATCTGGAGATTTCATATTCTTACGTATCGTACCGCGTATTTAAGGATTGTTTTTGTCGTTACGTAATAAATAATATTAATATAATCTAGGCAAGGTAATTGTAAAGGCGCAACGGATTACGGAATGCAAGCTAGATCTGTTTGTGGCAACCCCGAAAATCCCGAGACTAGCCAAGTACGATCCCGGGATTTTCAGAACCAGAAAACGGCCGGGATCCCGAGATTCGGGATCCCGGGATTGTATTCTCTACGTGTACTATAAAGCTGTACTGCTATATGGTAGCTGAGAGGTATAACGGCTGCCTCGTACACAGAAGGTCATAGGTTTGATTCCGGAGCCATATTTGCAATGTAAAGACCCCGGCGGTTGCAATCATATTTTGCATTTTTGTCGTTTCATTCAGGGCACTGAAATCTACAAAGTTTCACTTATTCGGATCTGAATCTATAACCAGTCGATTGGACTATCAATCTTTCTTGATTGTTTAAATACGCTAATGACCTCAATTATCTACAAATAATAAAAGAAGTAAATTTTGATGAATCCTGTATACGTACGCTGACTGTGACACAGTGTCTCTTCTTGTCTCAATGTCCGATCTCTTCAAATCTAATTCTAACCTTTCTGCGGCCACCCTGGCCATCCTCCCATCTTTTGCTTTACCTCATCCCCTCATTTGCTGTGTCGTCATCACTTGTCGACCTTCCGTCAAGAAATAGTTGTGGCTTTGCGAAGAGACAATGACAGTGAGATGGCCGAGAAGAATCTAGTTTTCACATTGTTTTGAGCTTAGAGAGATGGAGTTTAGTTTACTTGTTTGAGAAATGACAGTGCTGACAATTGTCTCTGTCCAAACGCAATGATTAATTGCTTGTTCCATTGTAATGCAGGGCACTAAACATTACATAATACTGTGTTTATGTAAACATCACAACCAGTCATAAACTTTATATATTATATTATTATTTTCCGACCCGGATTCGCCCGGGTGTATTATAGTTTGACAATGAAATAATCAAGAGCAACAAATAGTCGAGGAAATCAAGTACTTAAAACGGCTTAACTATCGATTTTTTGTGCAGTAAGATGGATCTTTATGCGGTTTTGTGCGTCTACAAACTTTGTGAACTAAGTTGATCAATGCATTTTGCGAAAATGAATTTTTGCATAAAAAATATGCATTTTAGAAGTGCATCTCGAAGAGACAATAAATAAAAAATTTACAGCTCGGTAAATGTTGATGGAAGTGAGTCAAGTTTTGCTACTCGAGGGTTTTAGGGGTCGCTAAACACGAATATAAGTACGGCAACGGTCTCCGAGGTGCCTATTGCCCAGGGTGGACAATATCAACGCCGTCTCATGAAGTTATCGATAGTGTCCACCCTGGGCACTAGGCACCTCGGAGACCATATTGATCAACTTAGTTAACAAAGTTTGTAGACGCTGTCACGAATCGGACGCACTAAACCGCATTAAGGTCCATCTTACTGCTCAAAAAATCGATAGTTTATTGCTTTATTTCCTCGATTCAAAATTTCATGTACTTATTGTATCGAAAACACGCGATTTAGCACGATTGATTTGACATTTACTCAGCTACTTGAATTTTGTCGTAAATTCGTGAGATTTGGTAACGGTGCGCGCTCGATCGGTTTGTTTCCTATTCGAAGAGTGTTCGACAATCGCGCGTTCGTATGTATCGATTGTGTATTTCAACAAATAGTGTGCGGTCTTATG
This sequence comes from Xanthostigma xanthostigma, assembly GCA_963575645.1. Classification (NCBI taxonomy): domain Eukaryota; kingdom Metazoa; phylum Arthropoda; class Insecta; order Raphidioptera; family Raphidiidae; genus Xanthostigma; species Xanthostigma xanthostigma. The sequence goes on along the minus strand of OY754464.1, from coordinate 59,889,838 downwards.
CTGTTGACAGCTACATTTGACCATCTCAATCAACTTAATCGCAAAATCGAGCTACAAAAAGTAACAGCTCCACAGTCATCTATATATTTAAAACACAAGCCCTATTTCTTTAGCCAATCCGCCAGCAATCCCTACTCAACCAATTGACACATTTTTTTTTAAACTAAAGCCTTTAGTCCACAGATCTGTTATCACTAATTTTTTTTGGTGAAACTAATGAGGAATAAAATTATTGTCGTAGGTCTGTATCAAAATATCGATTTTTGAAAACAATATGAAAATACATGCAAAAGGTTTTGCACGGGTACACTAGTCATTATATTATAAATAAATCAAAACTCAACATAAATAAAAATACAAAAAATAAACAAACAAAAATTATATAAATGTGTTAAAAAAACACCAATAAAAAAGATCAAATTAAAAACACAAAAAATCCAAAAAGCGAACCTACACTGTAAGCATAATTTCCCAAAACAACAGACATACTATCTGGTAATCCAATCGGCTGCCGTGTGTTTCTGCAAATAAAATTATCGACCAATTTTTGTAATATATTTTCTGAAAAATCGGTCGATAATTTTATTTACAATTAAAAAATATTATTAAATGGGTAACACGACTGTCACACGTCTCATTAAAGAATGGTTCTTCGCCATTTGAGTCAACCAACAGCGGCCGAATCTAAGCCTTGTTTGTACAACCGCCAAGTTTCGGTAATTTAATTTATTATGCCCTGTGTTTTAAAAAGAAGTACGCCACTGGTAGCAGAGCATCATTCTATTGTAGCGGTGCACGATCACGAAGTGGATGCACCACCAGACACGGTTCAGAAATGGTGCACGAATCTTGCATTTAGATGCACGGCTATGTTCTACGTGATCTTGACACTGACTTATATAAATAGTCAAGCTAATGCAGAAGCCAGATGGTGTGCATCTTGCCTTACTCTTGTGTTATGCAATATGTATAATCAAGGATGTCCAAAGCGCAGTTCGTTACACAGTTTAAATCAGTGATTCCCAAAGTGGTCTATATCGACCCCCAGGGGTCGACGACAACTTGCAAGGGGTCCATGCTCAAAAAAAGAAAAAACACTTTGTTACGAAATTTTCGTTCACGATATCTCATGAACAAATGAGCCGATTTTGATGCGGTTTGCGGCGATCGACGCAGTTGTTTTAACCTAAGAAAGTAAATTATTACAAAAAAATCGATTTGATAAGAATTTTACGAGTAATTATAAAAAATTACTTTTTTCCTAATTTTTCGTTCACGTTATCTCATGAACAAATCAACCAATTTTGATCTGGTTTGCGGTGATCGACGCAGTTTTTTTAGCCTAAGAAAGTAATTAATTACAAAAAAATCGATCTGATAACAATTTTAAGTCATTTTTAAAAAACACTTTTTTACGATTTTTTCGTTCACGGTATCTCGTGAACAAATGAACCATTTTGATGCGGTTTGCGTAAATCGACGCAGTTTGTTAAGGAGAAGAGCTGATTAGATTTTGAAATTAATCGGTTTAGTAGTTTAGAAAATATTTTACGAAAACAAATTTTTAAGAATTTTTTGAAACTTGTTTTTTTAAGATTTCTCAAAATTTTTTGGGCCGAATCGTTTCAAATTTTCAGGAAGTCTAAGTTCACCAAGATCACGTCAGATGCCGCAAGCCGAATTTCAGTCGGACACTCCGTTCAAAAGATATAAAAGGTTAACATACATACACACACACACACCCCCACACATACAGCCCTACGGACATCATCGCCAAAATAGTTTCAATAGCTTCCTAGGACCTCAAAACGTCGAGATCTGGCGAAAACTCGATTTTCGAAAATCGGGGTGAAACCAATAACTTCCCGATTTTTGAAAAAAAAAATTTCTTTTTTTTTTTAAGCGGGAAGTTAAAAAAGAAACAAACTGGACATCGTTAACCAAAGAGATTTAAGATTAAATCTAACTAAATTGATGCCAAATATTAAAAATGTGTTGTTAAAGCATCAGGTTCATCCCTCACACTAATAGCATTTATTGTTTGCTTAGTTATTTTATGTAACAGAAAGTTAATTTTAATTTGATTTGTTTAATTTGAATCTAATTAATAAATGTATAAAACTAAACATTTCACACTACTTTCACTACCGTTATAAATTTAAATCTTTCAAAGTGAGTAGCAGTATACCGGTTGTCAAAAATACATTTGAAATTAATGAATTTGCAAAAAATCAATATCAGATAAGCACGGGGTCTACTCAAAACCGAAAAACATGGCAAGTGGTCTACGAGACAAACAATTTTGGGGACCTCTGGTTTAAATGGAGCCCTACAGATTGACAACAGTCGAACGTATAGAAATATGTTTATATTACGTTTCCATGACATGGGCATTGGGCATACTATAGCAAGAATTAATATTGGCAAACGTACAAAAATATTAACGGTATACGAGATGGTAAAAAGAAGCAAAGAAGAAAAGGTGGAAGGACGACATATAAAATTAGCTTGGAAATGTTGGAATCGCACTGCAGTGGACAGCTATGGAGGAGACCATTGTCAATTAGTGAGATGATTATTATTATATTTATGGTTTCTCTGTTGCAAGCCAACAGTCCCCAGGAGTGGAATTACGATTTATGGTTAGAGTACGATAACTCGATGTGCAAAATATTCACTGGAAATACACAATTATTATTTTATATAATAGTGTTATTAAGTGCGGAAAATTGATTTTTATAAATTAATTTTTTTTGCGCAGTGAAAAGGGAAAGCCGTTGGGGGAGTTCTTTAAAAAACAATTACGGGGTCGTATCGATGGGATGGCGTTTTTTTGCGTAGTGAATAGGGGAAAGCGTTGGGGGTAGCTCTTTAAAAAACAATTACGAGGTCGTGTATACACAGTGAGATAGTAATACAGTAATTCTACACCAGTTACAATGACATGTATATATGATTTCTGATTGGTTAGATTCAAAAAAATGACAGTGAAAGACGAAAAGTAGTTCCATTTCTTTTATACATATTTTTGAGGAAATTTGTGAATAATCTGCAATGTTTTTTTTTTGAATCGTCAAAATTTGGTGTTTCCTATGACTTAAAAAAAGTCATAATTTGGGCACATCGAATAATTGTGCTGAACCCCAATTTATTAATAAAAAAACCGGGTGAGCCTACTAGCACTCGAGACCTAATGTGTAAACATACTAACTGACCTCTGAAAATACTATAGCATTCCAGTCTGGCAACTGCGCAAAATCAATTTCCTGTTACGCATTTTCGTTGCAATTAATTTTTCGAATTACAATCATAACGCCGCTAAAGATGTTTACACATCAAAAACAATAATTTGACGATCCCATTCTCCATTTTTACTTATGCAAAAAATGTTGTGCATCCCTGATATACAAAATGACTGGAAGCGGGGTGACAAAACATGCTCTGGTTACCCGCTGTTTGCTGTTTAAGACATATTAAGCAAACTCTACAGATATCGAAAAATACATTGTTGTCATTTTCCTTTTATACAACACGTGTATGCTTTTTATGCGCTTTTTAATTATTAATGGCAACTCTCTACGAGGGTTATCTGATTTCCATGGTTCCCCTATTACAGGTTCCCAGTTCCTAGGTTATTATTCGAAAACTGGAAATATAAGTAAGTGGTCTGAAGTTACGCTTTCACGACCAGGACCGATTTTAATGTAATTTAATAAGGAGTTAGTTTAAACTCTGGGAAAGGACATAAACTACTTTTTTTTCAAAAATTAACTCCTAAGCGGGTTAATGCCTTCTCATAAATTAAGGTTAAAAGTGGGTATTCCGGTACTTTTAGTGCGAAAGCTCGATGCGTCTAAGTTGTGTAATGGTACACATTTAAAGTACAAGTTTCTCATCTGGTTAGAAATATTGTTAGGGCTATTATAATTAGTAGCAAATCTTAAAGTTGACAGTATTTTAATATCACGAATACCAATTATACCAACGGATTTGCCTTTTCAATTTAAAAGATTACAATTTCCATTAAAACTGCTTTCGGTATCACGTGTAGGTATCGAAATCTTTTTGTTTTTGCAAAAGATGGTTAAACAAAAACCATTGTTTATAGGGCCGTCTTAAATTAAAGCCTTGCTTGAATTTATGATTTTTTTAATCAATTGTATACACTGATTCCGCGCGGACGAAGTCGCGGGTAAACACAAGTCAGTTCATATTTATTCTATGAAGAACAATTGTTTAAATCTGCCTTTACCTTAGAACAGGTCCACCTCTGTTAAAGTAATAAATGCAATATCATAGCTGTAAGATTAAAATAACATTATTAACTACTGTGTTATTCCAATCCTACAACATTGTGAGCAGGATGTAATTTTAGAAAGTTCAATTCGAAATTTAGTACAAAAGTTATATAGGTAGTTAAAGTAATTACTAGATGTTCTATAAGACGCAACACGCAACCAAGGAAGCTGCGATTTTCTACAAAGAAACACGTACACTACCAATTTGGAAGGCTTATAGTAGATTTCGTATTTGGATCGATCGATGACGCATTTTCATTGGACAAAATCTATGTTTCCCTCTATATGAAATTTAAACACAACATGCATCTCGGTAAACTAAGATGAACGTGTTTACTAATGTCCCAAAAGAAATGGAACTACTTTTCGTCTTTCACTGTCATTTTTTGTATCTAACCAATCAGAAATATCACTTATACACGTCATAACAACTGGTGTCGAATTACTGTATTAATATCTCACTTTATATACACGACCCCGTAATTTCTTTTAAAGAACTACCTCCAAACGACCTTCAGTGAGCAAAAAACACGTCATCGCATCGGCACGACCCCGTAATTGTTTTTTAAAGAACTCCTTCCAAATGTCTTACCATTTTCACTGCGCAAAAAAAAAAAACTCCATCGCACTGACACGACCCCGTAATTGTTTTTAAAAGAACTCCCCCCAAATGCCTTTCCCTTTTCACTACGCAAAAAAAAATTAATTTTCCGCACTTAAAAAGGCTAATAACACTGTTATATCTTATATAAAATTGTTTTTCCAGTGAATACTTTGCACATCGAGTTATCGTACTCTAACCTAAATTCGTTAATAGCACGTCGCCTCTTTATAAACTTGACTTACTTTTTAGTTTAAAGGTAACCTTACCGTAGACCAGACTTCTATGGTACTACATAGACGCTGTTAACTACTCCTAAGCCACTAACTCGATTTCCTAACTACACAAATGACTTTTCGATAGCGGTCAATTCTTAATGTAAGTTTGCAATTGTTCGACAGTTAGTTTTAGTAGTTCACTTGTTCTTATATAGATACTGACCAATTGAATAGGACGTTAAATGTTACTTTATCAATAATGTATATATCCTACACCAAAACACGTATTGGTTACTTTGCTCTGTCCGCGATTCAGATGCGGTTTCGGTTAAATTTTGAAACTATAGAGTTACGGAATCATTTGGGAATAATACGATCGTTCCACATATCAATATTAATTGACAAGTTTAAATAATGCATTTTAGTCCTCAAACATAAAACAAACAATGTAAATCAACGTTCCCATTTAATGCAAAAAGTCGTATGTAAAATTTTGCATTTTTTTATAGTTGCAAATAGTTTCTTTCAAAAGCTTTGAACTTGTGTAAAAATTTCATAAGACTTTTTGACATCTGTATATTCCCTGCATTCAGGCAGCTATAGACATATTATGACATTTTTACACAAGTTCAAAGCCTTTGAAAGAAACTTTTTGCAACTAAAAAAAATTGCAAAATTTTACATACGACTTTTTGCATTAACAGCGACGATATATAAAATTCCCGTGTCACAATTTTGGTCGTGCTAATCTCCGAACCCACTGAACTGATTTTAATGAAATTTTGTAAATGTGTTTTGCTTGGTGCAACTTACAAGAACAAGGTTATCAAATTTAATACCTTCTGTAGAGTTAAATACCTCACATTTTTTTAAATGATGTATTTAATAAAAGCCTTCTTAATTTATTTAAATTATTAAAAAAAAAGAAAAATTATCAGCTTGTAACTTGAAAACAAAAAGCGATCAGACATTAGTGTATAGGAATTTTTTAAATTATTTTTTGGTCCTCTATCGCGTGGTGCTATGCAATGTAGTTTGTTCTATGTCACACTGTATATTGCACTCACTGCTAGCGGGTTTGATCTATTATCGCTTTTCGCGTTCATTGAAGAAGATATATCGAGGTTAATTTCGACGAAGCCCATTCAAATTGTGGGTTTTTTAAAAGGACTAATACTATTATATATGCAATGAAACCATGTTTAGACTGATTCGAGTTCTAAAAATTTAATTGAAAATTGCGATCGGCAGTTGTCAGTTGGACGTACGTACGTCCGAACTATACAAATCGCCGGTTAGAAACCTTGACGAATCGAATTGGTTAATTTTTTATTCGCTTTCTTTACTATCAGAGTAGAAACAATTCAAATTTCAAAGCGCTTGCTTTGTACAAAAGAGGAGGCCAGTTCCATCCCGGCTAGCGTTATTAGTTTTTTTTTTGTAAAACTGTTCATAATTCCGCTTGATATTTATTTATCTTTTCTCTATACTCTAAACAGTATAAAACAAAGTCGCTATACATTTAGTTCATTTAATCTACACAATGAATTTTGATGCGGTTTTCACCCCCATTTAGAGAATTTTTTCCGGAAGATCGATATGTGTAACAGTTTAAAGTTTAAAGATTGTAGAGAAATTTCGATGATATGTAATCAAGCCGTAAAAAGACGTTTTTAGGCAGTCCACATGGCTTACGTTGACAAAATCATGAAATATACCTACATCAAATTAATGTACAACAGAGTTTAAGGACTTAAAAAGGCCTACAGAAAAGTTCGCGATTATCATATATGTCTATCTTCTAAGGATGAACCAATAACTATTTTTATCTTCCAAAAATTTAACCAACAATAAAGACACTTTTGAGGGTCCAATTAAATAGGTATATTAGTGACCTTGTAGGTATTTAATTTAGATTAAAATTGATCTTTACACTACCTATATTAATCAAATAAATAGCTTAGAATATATTACAGATATAAAAATTACAGACAACTAAATAATTATGGTTTACTTGCTTGGCCCGATTTACGAAGCTATTTTGACTGAGATGGTATTAAACAGGTTATGTTTAATAGATAAATTATAAATCCGGACAAAGCCGAATTGGGCCGCTATGTTTATATAGGTATATATTTTTATTTTTTCATTTCTTTTTTATTTCACTATTTTTTTCTTAATCATTATTACACAGTGGCAAACTTAGCGGTGTGTGTTTACTTTTGGTTTTTTTATATTATGTAGTTTTTATTAATTTTGCTGAATCTATTTAGAAGATGTTATACGAGCACTACGAAAGAGAGATATATGAATATCTTCATTATTATTTCAAATATCTTTTATACTATAAAGTCTAACAGAACGGAACATATTTCTTAACATAAAATATTAATTACTGTTTACTTTAAGCCCGCGTCTGTGCAAAACGTTAAAGTTTCATTATTTCAGTCGTCATAGTGAATCTTTTATTGGCGCTATAATGTATGTTATATCGTTACTATAGTTTAAACAGTGAGTTAAATGTTCGCTAAAGTACTAAACTATTATTTATGCACCGGCACACTTAACTGTCAGGTTAGTATCTAACGGCATTACGTATAAACTACACTGAAATTAAACATTTCAGTTACACAGGGATGGTCCAAAAGTAACAAAGAATATTTTGAGAGCATACTCCTCGTAGTTCAAGATTTGATCATTCAAAAGTCTACTGGATAATGGCCATATTCACCGAACGTAAGTAGTTATTTATTCGGTTTATTTGTTCATTAAGAAGCTATTTCTTCGAATAAATAGCGATAATTCAATTTACAAAACATAATTATTTTTACTGCAGGTATAAATCAATTCTGTCTTACTTCCAGGGTATAAATATTTTTTCGCCTGATAAAATAATAATGGCTGCCACAGAGATCATAATACCTAAGCTATAAACGTGGAGTATTATATCTACAGTTGCTCTTGTGAATTTTTTGTGTTTATAAACCTTTTATAAAGTGTATTTAGCTGTAAAACATTAAAGTTAATTTAAATTTTGTGTGCAATTGGGTTAAGATAAAACATTATTTTGTGTTTTTTTTTTGACGTTTACACTAACACCATCGGTCGGATTTTTGGGTGAACATAAAAATATTCAACAAAAAGAGCAAGGCGTATAGTGCAGTATATATTTACTCCACAAGTAACTATTCTGAAAGATATATTGCTTGGTGAACTGAAAGTAAATTTTATTCGAAGGAATAAATTTGTTTCAAGGTTAGTAACTTCTATCTTTAATAGTGTTCGGTGAATATAGAAGACGATTAAAATTCTAATATTGAATTTAATAGATAATACGATGTAACACATAAAACTGGTGGCAGACCGATTCGGTTTTTTGGTCGTCACAATATTCAATAAGACTCAACACTATACTTGATGAAATTTAGAGACATAGAGAAATATCGATTATTTATAATATTATCATCGTCTGCCTTGGAATTTTTTTGCATACCTGGCAGACCTCATATCGAACATTTATTCATTTGGGGAGAGTTATGCCGGCTTTTCAAAAAATGGCGTTTTGTCACGTGTCAATGTTTCTCATGACAGTCGCCAATTTCGAAAGATTATCAGCCAGTTTGTAGCCGCCTCAGCAGAAACCGATTCGTCAGTCATCGTTCCTAAGAAGTCGCTTGTGACAGCGTAGAATTAGTTACCCAACTAGTGGCTTAATGTAATTTAATTTAATAGCTGAAATTTTACGATAGATAAATATATCTGTAGCATTCGGATGAAAATTTATTCACATTTCTATAACAAGTAAATATACCTTGTGTACTTATATATACATATATAGTATATACAGGGTGTTCCACGACATGAGTGCCATAGCTTGGGACTGTGTTGCTGGGGCCAAAAATATCTAATGAACATACACCCGGAACGCTATCCTAACTGAGTTAGAAGCATTTGAAATTTTAAATAAGTAATCCCACTAATGCAGGTATTAGGTTCGGCGGTTGGTTTTGTTATTATTAAAAAGACCAGGTGGCTGTGAATCACCATTAATATTGATTCGTGCTGATCCTGAGACTCTTCGCAGAGCTACCACTTTAATTCTAAGAAGAGCTAGACTATGTATATACAGCAAGTTCTTCGTGTATGTATATGACGTATTTATAGCATTTTTCATGCTCCACAAATAAAATAACTATCTATCTATCTAACTGGGTGGAATTTTGAGCAACTAATTCAATAAAGCGATTTCTTTTTAAATGGTTTTTAAATTAGTAGGGAATTCCGCCTACTACTTATCTAAAATTTCAAATGCTTCTAGCTCACTTAGGATAGCGTTCCGGGTATATGTTCATTAGACATTTTTGACTTGAAATCACCCCAGCAACTACGGTAATCGTGTCGTGGGACACCCTGTATATATTGTTTATAAATAGGGATGTTTGACACAGTTCACTAATCTACTTTGTCATCCTACAGGACCGATCCCTGATTTTAAAAAAGGCACGTGTTACAGAACTTACGCTCGAACTGAAAGTAAACTGAAAATAAACGTTTGGACTGATTTTGCACGATTTGATTTAGTTCAAAATTTTTATTTTCTAATATAACAATCTTAAAACCGTCACTATGGTTCAATCCGTCACATATTTCCGTTTCATAGAACTACCATTTTAACCCTCAAATCGTCGATGCAGTGGCGCCGCGTAAAAAGTTTCACTTTAAAATTAAAGATCAATCGGTCGATCTAATTACTGGATAATAATGGCAATGATACTATAGACAGAAACACGCATGGGGCGTCACAAAATCGGCCGATACCATGCGCGATTTTTTTATAATAACACCTATGTCATTACTAGGGATATTATGGATATCAAATTTCGGATCTGGATACAGATATATAAGAATATCATACCGGTTTCAGATATGGTTACGGATATAAACTAATTTCGGATTATTAATTAGTTTCGGATAGTTTTGGATTCGGATATTGGATTTTTAAAGGATTGTTGAAGTAAAATATAAATAGAAAAATATACAAATTCAATTTTCTTTAAATGTTCCGATTTAGTGTATAGAATACCGCAAACATATACATTATTAACACACAATATTATAATTTAAACTTTGTCTCTATCCGAAATTATCCGAAACTTTTATATCGGATTCGGTTACCGTGACGGATAGATTTTTATATCGGATATCCGAGAGTTTTGGTTACAGTTACGGAGCTCCCTAGCATTCCTAGTCATTACTATACGAACCGATTGTGTGATCGGTTGATTTTATCTTTCAAGCGCGCCTAGCCTAAAACAGTTAGACCTTACGCCGGAATTTAATAAAACGTTTTCTTAAAACTATCAGAATTATTTGAACCTAGTATAAACGCATATTTTCAATTTGCACTTACCTATTATTTTTAATCGTAGCTTACTAAAAGTAGGTAAGTTGAGAAAAAAAATGCTATGTCTTGTGGAAGCTTTTTTAAAATGAAACTACTTTAGGTGCGATATAGGTAAGAGTAATTTCGATTTTCGATCAACGAGTATACAGGTGATTTTTAAGTTGATTCTTCTTTTTTGACGGCATGTAGAAATCAAATAGACGAACAAATATTTTAAATAACTTTTTTATCAAAACTCAAAAATAAGAGAGAAACAGCCGTTCAAAGTTTAATTCATTTGTTTTAAGTTTTATTCAGTTAATTCAAAAGTCCGGTTAACACACGCGAAGAAATGATAGCACGAATCGGAATGTATCCCAAATAATTCGCGGAGGTCCGTATCTCTACTACAAGCATGGCTTTGACGCACGCACTTTAGAGTCCAACAAAACGGGGACAACTTCGAACAATTTCTGTGAAAACCTGATATTGACATAACATATTTCCATAGTGACATAACATAACACCAAAACCGACCTCAAAATTTGATAAAATTTAATAAAATTTTGAAAGCCCGTTTCTCTTTCATTTCATTGTTCGTTGCTAATCGAGACGCATTATTTACAGTATAAGTACCGCCTATGATCTCCACTGAATTACAAATCACGCTACTACTGATCGCTTTTCCCACTCGTCTTACTACACAGATTACCCACCTTGTTACTATCTAAACACGCAGCAGCGTGTCAAGCCAAGGTCAACAAAGAAAAAGGAAACAGCAGCCGTGTGCTATATTACACGAACCATTTGGAGCCACTTTTGACCCCTTAATAACTCAAAATCTATTTACCTCACATAAACACATGAAATTCGGTTTATTTATTGAAACCCATTTGATTAACTAGAACCCCAAATTTCATAAATACAGCTCAAACGGTTATTAAGAGATTAATGTCTTAAAATCGGCATTTTTATCACTGACTGACTGACTGGCTGAATATAGATCAAAAACCTAACGCACTTCCAGATGACCTAAAAAGTTGAAATTTGGAGTCCAGCTAGGTATACAAAGGAAAAAATCAGAAAACAGTGAATTTTAAGATTTGAAATATTTTCCAAGCAATCGATTTTCATTAACACGTAGCGCCTGCGCCTTTCGAAAAAGAAAACTATACAGGAAAAAAGATTATTAATTTTACAAATCATTTTTGAATGATAAATAATAATAATTTCTTTACAAAAAGTAATTATATCCCATCAAAAACATAAATGTAAAAAAAGGGAGCTTTCAATATTAAGAAAAATATTTTAATACTGTTAAAAAAGGGGCCATACCTCAATACAAAAATCATTGAGATCTAAAAGGGTGCCGCGTTTTCACTTGGCAAGTTTTCACATAAAAAAATGAAGTTTAGGTATATAAAACGCAATATAAAACACGAAAACTTGCCAAGTGAAAACTTGGTACCCTTCTAGATCTCAATTATTTTTGTATTGAGATATGGCCCCTTTTTTAACAGTATGAAAATATAATATTCTTAATATTAAACTTGGCTCCCTTTTTTCACATTTTTGTTTTTGATGGGATCTTCTCTAAACGATACTGCTCTGCATCAATTTTAGATAATACATCTTTCTAATTTTTTTTTCAAGAATGTACAGATTTCGAGAAAAACGTAAATTTGTTAATGTCTTTGAATTTAGTTGATCGTTAATAAGTGAATAAATAGATACCAAGAACATCAATATATAATTGTTGACTCCGCATTCGAATTTTTTTATCCTGAATTATTACATGTCTAAATCAAGTTTACCACACACTCGGATGTGCAAACAAGAGTTGTTGTAAAACGCCATATTGGTAAATCAATGGAATGTCAAATATTAATTCACGCTTCAACGCTCAATTAAATTCAAGTCAATGGAATTCAATCCATTCACTCTTGGTAGTTAGTAGCACCTATATAAAACAGAATGGAAATAATGATCCTGATATTTCATTCTCATGACTTGGCAACACTGCCTAAACAATTCACAATCACGGAGTCGTTTCGTTAGGTTCCTGTTTTATCCACTGGACCATACAATACTGCATACGTATATATACAAACCATTGACGTTGGAGAATGGACGGCGCAACAAATCAAGTTTTTGGTCAAAAAGAGACATTAAAATATTGTGTTGTGGTTGGAACTATGCAAAATTTAAAGTTAATTTGACATAACCGACGCTAATGATCTCGATTGTCGAGCGTCTATAATTTTCTCTCAAGAAGATTTGACCCTACATTAAACTAGTAAAAAAAGGTGCCGCTCAGAAAATGGATTGGCTGCAGTGGTGGCTATGGCTAAGGTTTAAAAATTAAAAAAAAGAAGCGATGACGTCATTCTGGAAAGGAATGGGCCAAAAAAAGCGAAAAACAAAACAGATGCGCCCATTCGAAGATTTGGTCACAGATGAATTATTCCATACTAAACGTGCGTCGTGCACTTGTAAACTTTGATTTCTCTGCGAGTATGAGGGCACATATATGTTTCTCTACGTTTTCAGTCAATGGACTGGACCACAGTACGCAGATATATAGGTATCTACTATAACAGAGGCAGATATAGTTTTTATTGTGCCCATATGCCGATCTCATTGCGACTGCAGGGGTGATTTTACACAGTCGTTTAGTTTTATCGCCTCGAGAGTGACAGAGAGAAAACGATAGAGAGAGCTATGGCTTTGATGTTTATTAAGGATATATCTACTGATAAATCACGTGAACGCATAGACCTATACGCGGTATAGATGCTTTATATACCGACAGGGTGGAAGGAAAAGTTTCACGTGAATCGGTACTGATTACAACTGGATTTTATTATAAAGGGTATGTGTGACGGGAGTGGGACACACGACCGAAGTGAAACTTTTTATCTTTCTTAATATTTTTGTCGAGGGGTATGACCACTGACCAGAGATGTTAGTTTTCCAATAAGCCACTAAACTAAAAAGATACTGTAAAATTAAAGCAAAACTGGAGTATCTTCATCAAATCTGGATGTGATGTCCTTTTGAGTTTTCTCCTTCCAACAAAAAATAATTATTATTCTGAAAGAGATGAATGATTTTTTTTATCCCAATTTAGTGCTGTTTACATGAGAGAAATTCCCTTTATAACTGCAGCAGCCAGTACAGTGGTGCCATCTTCTGGCCTCTATCACTACTTCATTACTTTGTTTATGAACAAGAGAAATGAGTGATTCAATTTCTGAGTGCTCTTTTATTATGCAATAGGATGAATTGATTTGTTATGAGTTCCAAATAAAACAATATGAAAAATTTTAAATAAAACGGAATCAAACTTAACGTTATTCATGTGGATTACAAAGTTAGAGTTATAACCTGTAGTTTTTGTTTAAATGGTACAGACATTAACTTATAAAAGAAAATATGGAAAGTTTAAATTACTAAAAATTTCCTTTTTGACATTGAAACTTTTCCGGAAAAATATAGTGGAAAATGTTCTTTCCCACATCACTAGGTACGGAAGACCTATAAAAATTATTAAAAATAAAAAATATTTATTTCGAATCGACAACATAATAGGTATATCCGCTAAAAAATCAATCAATAATAATAACAATGAATGGCAATTATTTTATATAGGTGCAGCTTGTTCGTCTCAGTCAATAAAAGAGTTACTGTATAATGCTGTTTTATTCACCAAATCTCGCCAATTTGGATAAAAATGAAATTTAAAAAAATGCTTATTCTACTCATGAAATCTCAAATTTGTTTATCTATTTTATACTTAATTTTTAGAACTTTTATTTTCATTTAAATTTCAACTGAAAACCGAAAACCCTCTAACGGCAAACGGGATTCCAACCCTTTAGAAAATAAGCAAAGAGCTAATCATTTTATTTATTTTCTCGATTCGATAAATGAATTCCAGTGAGAATGGTTTTCGGAGCGTACCAATATATGATGTTAACTTTCTGTAACACTCTGTATATGTATGTGAATCATGAATTCATGTACAGTAATTCCTCGTTATAATCGAACAATGAAGGTATAAAGTAATAACAGTAAAATACACTATCGTAAATTTTGGTACCCTTCTTTTCATCACACTAGTAAATGTTATTCCCTAGTCTTTATCGCGGACAATTTATACCGTATTGTAGATAACAACGAGGAGGAAGAAAATTCATGTAACCGACTGAGGGTGAGATAGGTATTTTTAAACCGTAACTTTAAAAGTAAATGAAAATAATTATTTAAGATGAAGGAAGGTTTTGGTTGAGGATCATAAAATAAGCTTTACCAGTGTTTCGCTAGTGGCCAACGTTTCGAAAAATTTATTTTCATCTTCAGGGCCTCAAGCTGGTCAATTTACCACTACTTGACCAGCTTGAGGCCCTGAACATGAAAATAAATTTTTCGAAACGTTGGCCACTAGTGAAACACTGGTAAAGCTTATTTTATGATCCTCAACCAAAACCTTCCTTCATCTTAATATTCTATTGGATCAACACTACTTTAACTGAAGATAATTATTTAAAAAAAACACAAGGTTTGGAACTTTCAAAAAATATATTTTTTGAAAAAAAGATCCCTGTACCTACTCAGTACCTTGAAGTTGCTGGAAAAATCTTTTTAAGTAAAACTTTTTTTGGCGTGTATAGTTAGGAGCAAGGACGTAGATAAGGGGGTGTAAAGGGGGTAATTACCCCCCCCAAGATCATAATAATACAAAAATAAAACTGAAAAAAATACGAATACCTGGCAAAAAAATAAAATTTAGAAATAGAAAAATTTGTAAAATTGGTTTGGGAATTATTTTTGCTTGACACCATCCTTCGTGAGTATTCTTAATAGAAGTTTAAAAAATATTATATTTTTTTGCTGTACACCCCCTCCCGCCAGGAAAAAAAATCTACACCATTGGTTAGGAGGGATTCGAATCTGGAAAAAGCGTGACGAAAGTAACATAAATAATAAATCGTGGGTGAAGCAGAACCGGGCCGTTAGTTATCTATAAAAATAACACGACGACGTATCGATTGTTTTTCGGAGACCGTATCATCTTCAAATCCGCGCGGCTCAAACGATAGAGTGTAGCTGCAGAAACGGGCGCCAAGGTTGTTATATCAATCAGAAAGTGTTCGGGTATCGCATGCTAGTGATGTGTCGCTCCTGAGCGAGTCATTCATAATGAACGACTCCTTTGTCGGAGCAGAGAGAGTCGCTCTTTTTAAAGTGAAACTTTTATTCTATCGCCCCGAATTTTTCTGGCCGTCTGTTGCATGTCGCATTACAGGCGGCCGCGGAGTAGGGGTAAAATGAAAGGCGCTCGGAGTAGGCGCTCGGTAGAGCAGCCAAGGCCAATATGGCGGCGCCCATGGTTAGCATCAGTTGACCGTGTAGTATGTATAACACATAGTCAGTCTGTCATGCGGGCAAGTGCTGTACAGTGTTTACATGTTTTTATTCGTGTATTCATGTGAATATTGTTGTTTATAATTAATCGTGATGGATAAGTGTCTACAATCCAACGCCTACAATCCAATAAAAGTTTCACTTGCGTCGTGGTTTCTTAAAACCACACAACTGTTTTTTTTGTAAATAACTCACTCTGAGCGCCATTGCTCTGTGCTGAGCTGTTCTGTACTGTTGCATTAGCACATTTACAGAGCGCACACAGCGCAGGTCACAGAGGCACTAGTATATTTTGCACGTACGGAGTTATCTTTGCTGAGTCATTTAATATTGAATGGCACACTGTAAGTGTAATAGTACTAAGCTTACAATGACTTAAACCATTCACATTGACGTCGTTGACAAAGATGTAATATTGCAATAATAAACATTATTATTGTTAAGATTCTGTTTTACTTTATAGTTTATCCAAATGCGAATAATATGAGATCAGAATCATATTAAAATGAGCTCAGCGCTGAGTGTATATTGTGCTGTGCAATGCTTCGTGACTCCTGAGCATGCATGATGACAGTTTACACCTCTGCAGTCTGCACTCTTGTCTAGTGCGTATACTGTCTAGTGGCGCTCCTTTGAACGACTTGCTCTGAGCGACCCTTTTTAGTGAGCGGAGCGCACGGAGCCAGCTCCCAATAAAGAGTCATGTGGACACATCACTAGAGTGTAGGTCTTCTGCAGAAACGGACGCCAGGGTTGTTATATCAATCAGAAAGTGTTCGGGTATCGCATGCATCGTCATCTGACTGGAAATGGAATCTCAAATCACCATCACACGATTGGTGCGCCGGACATAACTTGCAGGAGGCTTGCGCAAGCAGTCGCACGGAACGAGCGTCGTATAAAATCGCCCATATACAGGACGAGTCACGTCGGGATTAATTTTTTAATTTACATATTTTTTCAGTAACGCCTGGAATTCAGTCACCGAAACAAAAAAAAATCTTCAACATTCACAACCATTTAAGAGGACATTTCTACCCGATCGAGATAACACCATCACAATAGCAAACAAGTGAATTCACACCGGCACCATATATTTAATACTCCTATATTGCTAGTTCCCGAAAGTGGAAGTGTTTTCAACCAAGAGAGATAACCATGCTTCTATCTTACTTGTTTATACTCAATCCGTTATGCGCAAGCGTTGCGAATGTAATGGGAAAATGGACATTTGGATGCTCCATTCTCAGACATGCGCAAAATATTTGAGATCTAAATGATGGAGACAGAAGTTGGTTCGTCATCCTTTTCCAGAATCCTACTAGCAATATAGGAGTATTAAGTATATAAGCGGCACATACTTGTTGCAATTTGTTTGCAATAAAATTTACACAGACCAAAATTCCCCAACTGACTCTCTTCTCGTACTCGGTAATTGTTTTGCTATTCCAACCCACAAGTGGGGAATGGTACTAGATTAGGTCGAAAATCACTTTTCAAAAATTTTACAATATCTTTCCGTTTTGAGGTCCTCCGAATCCAAAAAAACATATTTTTGGAAAAACTCTGTGCGTCTGTTAGTCTGTTTGTTTGTGAACACGATAGAGGTCAAACGGATGAGCGAATTGAAACCAAATTTTGAGAGAATGTTTGGTATGCAAATATGAAGAGCCCTATTGTTTTTAGGGAAAATCGGCGGATGCGCAAAAGAGATATATGCTAAAACGGTATTTTTTATATAATAATGGTATACTTTTCATAGAGGCTTATTATTCTATTTATTTTTTCAAGAAAGTATTGTTAAAATTTTTTTTGTCTAATCTTTATAGTTTCGGAAATATTTTGAAAATGAAAAAATCATCCGCTCTTTTGTTTTATGGATCTGTCAGAAATAAACTAGTTAGGCATGCTTTGAGTAATTTTTACATGACGTGGAACATACTATGTATGTAACCATGGCAACGAATAGTAAATATCATATTGAATACTAGCCATTACCCGCATCACCTCACGCGATATCAGAAATTTTATTTTTTTTATTTATATTCAAATGTCAACATTTTTAAAGTACGAATGGTCCCGTCACCCAATTGGCTGGAATTTTTGCACTATTTCAGTTGGGTTAAGCGCTTAAATTATTGATTATCTTACCCCCCACCGACCATCACGGACTTTGGCTCTGTATATGTCTATCTATCTAATCCATCTATCTATAAATATTCACCTTTATATAGGAATGGTTAAAGAAGATGCACATGGAATATGCAAATATTTGCAGAGAGAGTGGCGATAGAAGGAAGTAGCTGCTGGAACTCATCCGGTCGTCGGGAGTTACGTAGAACATCGAGAGAAGGTTCCTTGGAGGTGGCGGTGTTGGATGTGGTGGCGCTACAGACGCTGCCGCCGTCATCGGTGTCACATCTTGGTCGATTGGTGTTAATCCGATAAGGATGAGCGAAGTCTGCCTGTCAAATTGAACACATGACATCTTTACCCGAATAAGGAAACAATTTACGTGCTAACGGAGTAAGTTCATCGTGAAATTGTTTAAAACAAGTAAAAGTTCACTGAAATGCAATTCGCGGTGTTTACTATTATCATGATAATAAATTCCCTTTGCTGAAAGCTACTTTTTTGGTAATGAAAAGTAAACAAACTTTATTTATAAAACTAATTTTCTAATCAATGGTTCATCATTTCACACTAAAAGATACAAATCAGATATGTAATCGGAACTACATACAATTGCAAAATTTCAAGTCAATTGGACAAGTGGAAGTGAGCCAAAAATTTGTTACAAGATTTCACCGTTTTGCAGACAAGTTAAATAAAAGCTTGCGAAAAATAATGTCCTTTTCTTTCATAGCAATTTTATATGGAGAAAACTGTAATAGTACGGTTTATTTTACCACGTTTATATTAACTCGCTTTTCGTGTATACGGGCGGAACTTTGTAATTGATTTTAAACTAACTTTCTGATGAGATAGAAACTTGAAACTTTTAACATAACTCAGAATTGTTTATATTTAGATTAAAAACTTTTGTTTTAATAACAATTCAATTGTTACTAATGTTATTGATAGCCTCCTAAAAGAGAGAGATTGTAGACGCTTGACAATTGAAGACAAACCCGACTGGTCTGTCAACCGTCATTCAGCATCTCGCGATGTGAAGTGGAGTTGTTGGGCATCCCATATCATCCATACAAAAAAGTAGGACAGAAAAACAGCAGTTATGAAATAGCTTTCAATGTGATAAAAGGGCGAGTCAACTGTGTTTGGCTGGTAATAATTCGCGTTACTTCCATAGCGACATTATCTGTATGCGTAAAATAACGTTGAAAAATACAGTTTTGTCAATGTACTTAGTGCATGGAAAACTTAAATAAAATGTTTTATAGTCTTATAGACTATCTTCAGAGTCAAAGCGCCGATCTTAATACTTTTTTAAGACCACTAGTATCTAGAGTATTTAAGTCAAGTTACGAAGTCGTATTTTTTATTTTGTTATTTTTTAATAATAAATTGAAATTCAGTTGATACTTTTACCACTTTCCCAATTAGGGTCTGACAATAAATGGTATGAACAACGACATTGCACCACCATAAAAGTAATCACGTCCGTTTCTTGACTTTAAATCATAACAGACGCCATTCGCACCATTACTGTTTTCCATCTATCACACTTCCCGTTATGTTCTACATTTTTAAACTTTCACTTAAACTGTTAATAGCAATGGGCGAATGAAGGAATTTTAAGACAGGTTAAGGTAGGCAAATTTTGAGAACAGGAATTTGACAGGTAATCGACCATGGCCTTGAATAAGGAACCATCTCGATATTTATCTGGAATAGTTGAAGGAAACCATGAAAAACTTTAACAAGAAGGCCGATACAGAAATTATCGTTCTTCAGTGAAAGACAGCAAGAAAAAGTCCCAACCACATCTGACCAAGCCGGGATTTGAACCCGGTACCCTCCGAATGCGAGTCTGGTGCTCTCACTACTACGCCACCCCGCTCGTTTAACATTGTCAAGTGAATTTTGCAGTATAATAGTTCAATCATCCTTATCGTTTAACATTCCCTAAGTTTTTCGAAGTTGGCCTTTTGAACTATTCGAGTAAGTTTTCTTTACTGCACTCAGTTGGACTTTGACTGACTTTAACTCCACTGCAATGTGACTCTGTCTCACTATACAATCATAACCTCTTCGATATTAGTTCAGTCATCCTTATCTCTCACGGAGGGAACGTTTCGTAAGTTTTAGGAGTTGGCAACTTGCACTAACCGAGTTTATGTGACACATCTCCTCACGCTTGACGACTCTAAACTGTCAACTCCCACAACTGTCCTCCTTGCGTCTTCCTTCTTTATGTTAAATCGACGCTTCATTCACAATAATATAATTTTATTACTTTATACAGACATAATGCAGCTGATATATTATTATTTTCATGAATAGCTATAGCAAGTATATTTAGACTTCATTTCAAAATTAGTCTTATTTATATAGTCTACTAGCCGTATTTACTCGGAGTCGCCAGAGAATGACAGACTCCTGTTATGATAGCACAATGAAATATAGCCCAAAAAATGTCTTTCCTATGGTTGACCTTGAATCTCTACATTAGAATCAGACGGAAAATTACGGTGAATGGTAAGCATGTGCGTTCAGTGGCATACACAAATAATAATTCTAATAATAATATAAAATATTAATATTCTGATTTAGAAAAAAGAATTGTACTTTAATTATTTTGAGTTTCTAAAGCAAATAAGTTATTAAAAAAATTGGTTGTCTGTAAAGTCGGTTTACGGACGATAGTTTTACGTGATTTTAAGTCTTAATTTTCACGGTTTATAAAACAAAGGCCATCTGTCAGATGTAGCTTTCGCTGGAACAGCCGAAAAAAATGTTTTACGCACACTACTCTCTGACGTCACGGGAGAAGAGTGAAATGCGTACAAGCCGACGCCGATCGTGCTTCTCTATCGGTTATACTGCGCTCTCGCTTGCACGCACAGGGTCAGGCGAAACGTTACAGCGTTACACTTTTTCGTGCGTGCATCTGGTGTTTTCATCAATTTATAAGACGTTATCACGTCAAAATAACAGATTAGTTTCAAATGAAAGCATAAACTATTTAATGATCATTAACTAGTTAGTTTTTTATCCTAGTTAGGTAGTTAGTCTATTCATGGTATGACAGTGAGCGGAGTGATGATCATACTACATACATACATACTACACACATATTTACTTTGATAGAATATGATTCAATTGGTTCCTCCACCTCCATGCCCAAACAGATGCATCTCTATTTCTTAACCGAGTAAGGGTTAAAAAATTATTATATATTTGGAGACAGAAGAATCGGCATTTCATGCGTGATTGCAATTTTCAAATCTTGAAAAAAAGATTTACGTTTCTAATGATCCGATCGTCACATTAACTAGTCATTATCTTTATAATATATTAGCTTTAAAGCCCAGCTTCGTCCGGGTAAACTTTGATTTAGCAACGAAATAATCCCCATTTACCACTTTACTGAATATCTTCGTTAAACATGTAGAGTCAGAAATAACATACGGGATCCTTGAATTGATTCACATTTTCCTTCTGCTTATCCCTATTTAGTAACAGTATAGGTATAGTCTGTGTTACTTGGGAAAAATTTTTCAAATCAGCTCAGCAGTTACTGAAAATTAATATTCGTGACAAGCATTCAAAGTTTCGTTTTTATATTAGTGTAATTCTGCCATCATGTCGACATTTTTAAGGGAGAGTACAGTGTAGAGGGGTCAAAATGAGGGATGCTTTTGAAAATTAATTGTGACTCAAATATGAAACTGAGCATTTATATATTATTAATATTATTAATCTACAGGTACAATTTTTTTAAACAATCAATTTGCTCCACTGAGTGGCCCGGTAACAACAATCTTGTAGCTTAACAAAAAAAAGGGCGAGACGTCGGGCACTCTAACTGCTCTGCAACGGTTTCTGAAACAAAAAAATGAAAAATATTTGTACTCAGCGTACTTGCCGCTATCGTGTGAACCACAATATGAGGATCCCAAATATTATTGTGACTTAAAAATTTTAGAAAAAAAATTGAGTTCTTTCACCTTTACAAAGCCTTAAAAAATATATCCGAGAAAAAAAATGCCAAATTTTAGTGATTCACACGAAAACAAGGTCTTTTTAAAGTCGTTTGGCGAAAACCGCACAAAAATATCTTTTTTTACGCTCTGGAGTACCTATGCCCGCCATATTTAAAAATTTCGATAAAACGCCATTTAAAAAAAAAACGTGTTATTTTGGTAATTACCACTTTAAAAAAAAAATTCTTACCAGTCCGAATACAGCAGCCCATTTTCGTCGATTGCATCGTCCTGTGCCTTTCCACGGCCTTGTCGGAAGGAAATAGAAGGGGATAGCAAGAGCACAAGTCAGCAGACTCCCACAACAGAGAGGAAACGCCTCTTTTTAGACGACGCGCACACGCAAACAAATTACTGTAGTGGCGGGAATATTTTGAATATAGCGCTTGGAGTGCCCGCGTTTTATCCGGGAAGGACAAGAGATTTTTTTAAGCCAATAAAAAGTAAATCGTTTTTTTTTCGATTATGCATAAGTACCAGTGATGTGCTGGATATCCGTATCCGTATCCGCGGATATCCGAGGGAGAAGAAAGATCCGTATCCGTATCCGTTAGTTTTTGTGCGAATCTTTTACGGATCTTTTACCTTATTAATTTTCAATTCATAGATGAAATTTCATATATATAGGTGATAGGTAATAAAGAAAAACTGTTAAATTCCATTCAGATTATTTTTTATTTTTTTTAAATCGTATTTGGCACCTTTATATTGCAAACATTTACAGTAGTGAGTACCATACCAATAGTACATAACTCAAAGGTACTAAAAAACTATCTTTATAACGAGATATTGCATATCGATCTTTGGAAAGAGACAATCTGTTATAAGAGTTACCTAACTCTTAAAGAGGTCAATAACTTTTTCCCATACCAGATAGTCTCTTTCCAAAGGTCGATGTGCAATATTTACCGCCGCGTACTCTAAGAAAGTTAAGATCCGTATCCGTATTAGATATGAGCGCCGATGGGTAAAGGAGCGGCGGCGGCGCGCCGACTTTTTGAGGTCGGCGGCGTGACCTTAGGAGCATTTTTTAATGATGGGCAGGATACAATAAAACAAAACATGTAGTTTAACAATCAGAATTATTATTTATTTAATACAAATTATTTTTATAAGGAAATGGTTTCTAGCCTAGAGCTAAAATATTTTTGGCACTTCGATTGGCAGAAAAAAATCAACGTTGTCATAAAGTTCTAATAACAATTAACAAGAAAATAAATCTTAGAGAAAACAAAGATGTTTCTTTTAAGTCATAAAAAAATATAAAGTAGTCTTTAAAAATATGTTTTCAACATTTTCTGATCGTTTAAACATATGCCTTTTCGCTCGGCGCGCCGTTACATTTTCACGGCGGCGGCGGCGGAAGGGAATCGTCGGCGGCGACGGCGCGCCGGCGCGGCGCTCATATCTAATCCGTATCCGCGGATCTTGAAACCAAAAATCCGTATTCAGATCCGTATCCGCGGATATACATTTTTAACGATCCGGCACATCACTAATAAGTACTAATACCATGTCAATCAAACTGGCATACTATCTATAAGAATGTTTGGGATTGTTGGTGGTGGGTTGGGGAAGTTTATGCAACGTTCGAAAAAACACTGCCTAATTTTTTTGACCCAATGTTGCATTTGCTTGTTTTCTTATTTTCTGTATTTATGAGCTTTTGAACAACTCCACTCCAACCCACGAACGAGACTTGATCGCTGAACAATTTGTATAAATAATTCAGGCCATGTTTTAAATATATTCCTACCTTTCATTAAAATCGATCACCACGTTTGGCTATAATCGTGGAACAACGAAATGTGCAAACATGCAAAAGTAAATGTCGATCGGTCGAGCTTTAAACGGGATCCTCGAGGAGACAATTTTCCGAAAAGGTATAACTATTTTAAAAGTCAGAATTCCTAAATTTGAAATAATTCCCAATACTTCCAAAGATTTTTCAAAATAAATGTACCTAGCATTCCTGGGACCTGCTTGGGGACGCGATTCACTCGACCATTTAATTAATTTGTGTTCAAATTATTCACTAACACGCGATTCATAAAACTTTTTCAAGGAAAAACAATTGCAGTTCACGATGTGTCTTTTTATTAAACTTTTGTTTCAAGTTCTACGAATGTGTGATTCACGTCCCGTGTCAACATAAAATAATGTCACTCAGAAAATAGTAAATAACAAACTAGCGACGTTTACAAATGCATCCGAAATGCATTTTTCCTAACAGATTTTTGTTATTTGAAGGAAGGTTAAATCTAGTTATGTATACCATAATAACACTGTAATCTGAACACTGAATCGGATATGAACAATGATAAATATTATGTCGGACACAAGCTCTTCTATGCAACGTCAGCGGCGTCTCAACAATCCTTTTACCTTGCATTAGATATGAGCGCCGATGGGTAAAGGAGCGGCGGCGGCGCGCCGACTTTTTGAGGTCGGCGGCGGCGGCGTAGTCGACGGCGTGACCTTAGGAGCATTTTTTAATGATGGGCAGGATACAATAAAACAAAACATGTAGTTTAACAATCAGAATTATTATTTATTTAACACAAATTATTTTTATAAGGAAATGGTTTCTAGCCTAGAGCTAAAATATTTTTGGCACTTCGATTGGCAGAAAAAAATCAACGTTGTCATAAAGTTCTAATAACAATTAACAAGAAAATAAATCTTAGAGAAAACAAAGATGTTTCTTTTAAGTCATAAAAAAATATAAAGTAGTCTTTAAAAATATGTTTTCAACATTTTCTGATCGTTTAAACATATGCCTTTTCGCTCGGCGCGCCGTTACATTTTCACGGCGGCGGCGGCGGAAGGGAATCGTCGGCGGCGACGGCGCGCCGGCGCGGCGCTCATATCTACCTTGCATACGAGGCAAGACGAACGAAATTCAACAGAGATAGAATATTCCTTCTCTGTCACTTCTTAGGCAAAGAAGTGGGGATTCATCAACGGGGCAATATGAAAGCAATCTATCAGATTATGAAATAGGTCATTCTGATGATGGGACACCTATTCCCGAAAGCGCTCAAAATATTGTCATAAAAGAAAAATTATTTTTTTTTTTAATTGTTTTATTAACTGACCTATTTCATTACAAACATCCAAACTCATCGTCATAATCTTAAAAGTAATCTACCAGATACTTGACTTGCGTCATTTAGCCATTCGACCGACCTGCAAGGAAGCACGATTTGAGCGACATGTTACTAATATTGCCTATAAATATGGTGGCATTTAATGTCAAATTCGTGGGTTCTGTGTTTTATACGATTTCACTTCCAGACAGATAAATAAATATAATTATCGGAATAAATTTGCAGAATGTCTATTAATTGTAAATTTATATTTTTAATTAAAAAGCGCATATTGTTGTAGCAAAACTGATCTGCCCGGCTTTGAACACATATTTACTTAATTCATTATAATGGGTCTTCCAATAGGAACTTCTGAACTAGTGGCCATCTTGTTGAAGCTGCATCTGTCATATTGGCTGTCATTTATTCAGTCTGTTTTGCCAAATCACCATGGACGGATATAGCATTCAACAACACGTGCAAATGATAAAATTGTTTTATCAAATGGGTGTTCTGTTCGGGCAACGTTCATCGAAAAATCATCTTCAGCAATAAGACCCATTTCTGGATGAATGGGTACGTGAACAAACAAAATTGTCGAATTTGGGACGATACCAATTCACATGAGATCCATGAGCGTCCAAAGTATCCCGAAAAAGTCACTGTTTGGTGTAGATTTTGGGCTGGTGCCGTCATCGGTCCATATTTCTGTAAGAACGGCGTTGGCCAGGCTTTCACCGTCAATAGCGAGCGCTATAGGTCGATGATTACCAACTTTTTTTGGCCAGGATTGGATGACACCAACGACATGTGGTTTCAACAGGACGGTGCTACGCGCCGCACAGCTCATGCCATATAGGACATTCTGCGCGAGCGATTTGAGGGCTTGGTCATCTCACGTCGAGGTGATGTGAACTGGCCACCGAGATCGTGCGATTTGACCCCCTTAGACTTTTTCTTGTGGGGTTTTCTTAAATCGCAGGTCTATGCGAATAAGCCACAAACCACAGCGGCCCTCAAAGCCAACATAACCCATGCCATCGGTCAAATTCAGCCTGATTTATGCGCCAGAGTCACGGAGTCACATAAGGGCATCGATAGGCCTTTCAAATGAATAAAAAATTTCGATGATATCTCACACACACTTTGTTTTATTTAAATTTAAAGATATGAAGCGCTTAATGAAAGACTCATTATGAATACACCCAAAAATGATGATTCAAAAATGCATTTATTTGCACCTTCTCTTTGAAATTCACGAGTTGACTATCATTAATGTTGCCTCGTGATCTGATGCCCTATTTCTCATATCTTCGATATCACCTTTATCGTCCATATCGACAACATCATCTAGTGATTTTAATTTATTTCGTCTTGCCTCGGGTGCGGGCGGCCAAAGTAATAATAATAAAACGGTAAAGGCGATTTATCTCTTTAATGCAAGTCTACTTGTAGATCGACTTTATCCGTGTAACTCGACCAAGTTTCGATCACTTGGCAAGCAATGCTAATAGACTAAACCATTCGATTCTCCTGGCGTGGGTCGAATATCAAGGTAAGTAATGAAAGAGAGAGAAGGGCGCATTGACGACATTCTATTCAATTTCTGGCATTTTATGTAAGAAATAAAGAAAATAGGTGTAAAAATGTATAAGTAAACATAATAAACTAGTTTTGTTTTTAACCACCAACTGGACACGTCGACGTCGCACTACACGTCGACTAAGTTTTTTCTGGAGGTATTTTAAGTGCAATAGTTTCATCGGAAAGGCATAACTGTTAAAAAAGAATTAAGATAATTTAATATTCACGGAAATAAATTAAAATCAATATTTTCAGGCAGCGCTAAGGATGTTACATCGACGAGTCACCCTTGGTAACTATTATGACACGAACGCTAAAGCCTGAACGGTACATTAAACAGGGGCACATTTACATATTTTCTACATTTAAGAAATCACATTTCCTTTTTCTATGTATATCTCCTACAAGAATACACCTATACATCAAAAAGTATCACCCTGACATTTAATTTCTCTGATGATAATCGTTTTCAGTGGCGTAGAACCGTTTGGAAGGAAGAAGAAAATTGAGTTCACAGGAACCCAGTCTTTTGACTACGAAGCTGTCGGTTTAAGGTGGATTTTCGTAAAAAGCGAAACTTCGACTGCCAACAGTGATTTTAGACTCGTTCACCATTTTGCAAAAATTCTTTCACTATCAGTTAGGGCAACTAATTCTAATGAACTGCTTTTATAATTTATACGTACGATTTATTAGAAAGCAAATTAAAATAGTTGGCAAAACCAAAAGTGCACATCCCGCAAGTTTTCCACTGTATGATAAAAAAATAACAATTAAAAAATATTTTTTATAAATTTAAAAAGATTTAAAAATTTAAAGAAATAAATAATTAAAAATTGAAAAAATATTTTTTTTTAAGTTTGCAAAAATAAAAAAAATTAAGAACTATACATAATATAATATATAATTAATATCAAGTGGAATAAAATAAAACAAAATAAAAAGAAAAAAAAAGAAAAAAATCAATGATTTCGTAAGGAATCGAACCCAGGACCTTGCCCTTGGGGATCCAACAGCATAACCATTACGCCACGGCGGCCTAATACGTGTAGTGGTGTTATCACGGTATAGAAGTGTAGCACTTGTTTTATGGATTACACTATATTTACACAGCAATTATTATATTGTTTTTAAACTATTAGCTGTCAAAAATAATAAAAAATAAAACGAAAATAATTTATTTATTCTAACGTAAGAGGTAGTTGAAAACAGATTATAATTAAATGAAAACTAGACATAGCTATGTACTACTAATATTCTAGAAAAGTTACACATGACCAGAAAAAAGGGAGTCAGAAGCTGCAGTCAAATCTAAATTGATTTAATAAAACTTCTATCAGCTGTAGGTATGTATCTACTATATTATGTATTTGCATTATCTGCACAAAGATGAACACAGCGATTTTCGCTGCCTCGAAGTTATGTACCCCGAACATTGAATGCAGCGGCTAAGCAAGCAACGGGTGTTATGAATGTTTGCGAACCACTTTTTATCAGATAGTGGTAGACGGTGTATTTAGACTATAATCATTACTCATTACATAAGCTGTTTCAAAATAGTAGATTGTATAACTACTGTCGTAATCGATTATATTACGACGAGGTGCGACATTAGTTTAAAACGTGCGGTAATGACTTTTTAGTCACACGAAACGTAATATCATTACGTACAATATACATACTATATTTTTTGCACGTACCTCCTGTATATAAAATAGCTGCTTTCACTTCATTTTCAAAATGTTTGAAACAAGCGCTACTCTAACAATAAGTTATAAAAATAACAACTAGCTTACTATGGAATTACTTTAGCGCGACCAGTTTTGTTTTACTTTACCTCACTCGTGCATAATGAGTCATGCCTGCAAACATACATGTAAGACAGCTATTTTATAGAGAGTAGTGCAAAAAGAACACTTCCAAGTGAAATAAAATTTCTATACTTACAGTACACTAACAATCCATATAAAACAATCCCAGATCATCTGCGGTATCATGCAACTCCATGGTCCTCCTCACGTATATCCTCTGGTCCATCTATCTTGTATCCCAGTGTTATGTGTATTGGGATATACTTTTTTAATTTCTTTCAGAGTTTATTTTATTTATTTATAAGTAATCTAGTTTAAACAAGACGTGGCTAATTATACTAATCAATGTAGAAGCCAAAAACCAGTATATTTAAAAAAGACGTATCATTTTAAGGCTCATTTTTTTTTTGATAGTCGTGTTTTATTACTGCTACACCGTTCCTGTGTGATGTCATTGTCCTTTTTTTAATGATACCCCCTCCCCCAATTTTTTGTACAGATTCTGATTTCGGCAATATACCATTATTTGATATCTGCACTCAGTTCCCGTTAAAAGTGAACGAAATTTCGAGATAGTTGTATTCAGTAACGAAAAAATAATAATGAAAATAAATATCGATGACAATTAATCTTTTCCGTACCTATTCAAAAAATACATAAATTACCAAACTTTAAATTGTGTAAGTGTTGTAATGTTAAGTTGTGATTTTTTGAATTGCAACCTTAAGTAATTGTTGCTGGGAACATGCAAAGCAGTAATTTTCTGTCAGTCAATCATGTTGGGTCGATTTCATTGTTACCTCTGTCTAGCTCAGTGATACAATGGATTGTGGTAATTGGTAAATGCAATAATATTCAGCAATTTGTTTTAAATAAATACAGAACGGGTGCACTCCTAATTCATAAAATATCAGTTCAAAAAAAAAAAAACAAATGCAAAAATCAAATTAAGTGTTCAAATTGCGGTCCGTCTATTTCTTAACAACTCTGTCTCGAATTTTTTCTTTCACTTTTAACAACTAATATCTCAGTAGCTGAAATTAGAACTTGATAAACTATCCATATATCAGATATCTGTAAAAAATTGTGCCGTTAGAAAAAAGGTGATGATGTCATTTCAGAAAGGTGGGTGAAAAAAGACGAACCAATCAGATGAAACTAGGGTCCAGAGTTGAGGAGACATTTTAATGTGCCATCCCGTATGCAAGAATATGCATGTAGGTATTTGTATATTGATGTTCTGACGGAAATTTAAGCGCCTGTTTACGAAGAGCAACCATCGGGATCGGCTGCTAGCTAACTGAATGCACGCCGGGACTTTAGGTATAAACACACAAATATAATATTGTAGAGGTAGGTAAAGGACACCATACACGTATTAATTTAAAAATCACCTTTGCGTAAGTAAACTAGCATCCAAGTTTCAGTCGGAAGTGAAAAAATTGCAATATTTCTAAATTTCTAATACATCATCGGGAGGGATCAAACAACAATATTTTCCCCCTTTTCTACCTCTAACGGATAAAATTGCATGTTATGCTGATTTTTACGGATTAGTTTAACTGGCATTGTAAAGAATTTTTCCATCCTCCGAGGATAGAATTCTAGGTTCTACGTTTTGAGGATCAGTTTTGAGATCCTTATACTTTAAATATTTAGAGTTTTATGTTATCGGAAGTTTGAAAAAATTATCCTTTTTCTGTCCTTTGATGGCGGAATTTAAGGTTTTCTTTTGACTAACCAGTTTAGATGTCTTTCTGCAACTTTCTCTAACGTTGAAATTTAAAAAACCGAGTGATTAAACAACAACATTAAGATCTGCGCATAGCTTTATAATCTTCATTATACAAATTCATGAATAATTGGAAGAACAATGGAACCTGTGGTGTGAAGATACACTGAATATTAAAAGAAGTAACGCCAAGTTGTCTTGACGCACATTTCGCAAACAAGGATAGCATCATCAAGAAATGATTAAATTAATTATTGGTGTCTGTGGTTTTACTTTTTATAATATTCAATTTCTGCGAATCAAGATTTCATGAGCATAATATGATCTTGAGAATAGCTGAAGAAATGTTCGTTGAAGACAATACCTTCAAATTGACCTTAAGGATCTTGCTGAAAAATACGAAATTCTCGACAATAATTGTGTTTTATTTAAGATCATCCATCAATTAGAAGACATTGTCTTCCATTTTCAAGGAAAATTTTCTCAGTTAAGTTTCGAGATCAATCGATCACAGACATGTTCCACTTTCAAGTCTGAAGTCACATTAACAGTGAAGTAGATCGTCTTCAATGAAAAATTTCTGTCAAGGTTTGAGATTATAGGCTAGATAGATAGATAGATAGATCCGTTGGAAGACCAACGTGTGTCCATGATGGATTTCCTCACCTCCGCAAAAAAAAAAGATAGATAGATAGATAGATAGATAGACAGAATGTTTTTATTTCTGATTTGCACAAGTGCATAGAAAAATGTCAAACAAAAAAATTACAATTTACAGAATATCTTTGATATTATAATATTATAATGACACTGATCACACAGCGTCTCCTTTAGACTTTTTTTAAATGTACTGAGCGGTAGGTCTTTTATTTCTCCTGGAATATTGTTGTAAATTTTTATTATTGAGTTTATTAGGTACTCCTTTCTGAACTACAGTTAGATTGGATTGCACTTGTTTCCAGTTCTGTTTATGTCTCGTATTGTGAGGATGGTTAAAATGATTCATATTAAATAATTCAGGGGATTTTCTTTAGCAAAAAGTGCACATTCATAAATGTATAGGTCAGCGAGCGTTAATCATTTTAAGCTTTTAAATAGTTCCCTACAGCTGTCTCGGTAGCCTGCTTTGCAGATGATACGGATACATCTTTTCTGAATTTTAAAAAGGTTATCTGCATTTACCGATGCTCCCCAGAAAATTACACCAAATCTTAAATGTGATTCAACAAATGCTGAGTACACACTATTGATTATACCCTAAAAACAGAGGAATAAGGAACTACGACGTTCATTGGTTTTTATTGCAGGGATCGGTCAATGGGTTATTTAAGCAGAAACAAACCGCCGAGTGCTATTAAACTAGAGGGTGAAAATTGAAGATAGGGGTGAAAATGCACCCTTTTCAGTTTTTTCAATATATTTCGCAAACGAAGCAAAATTTTGATATACTTTATATAAAACTTTTTGTAGAGAATTGAATTTCCCATCGATCCAGCATTAATTAAATTCTCTACAAAAAGTTTCATATAAAGTATATCGAAATTTTGTTTCGTTTGCGAGATATATTGAAAACTCTGAAAAGGGCACATTTTCACCCCTATCTCTAATTTCCACCCTCTAGTTTAATAGCAGTCCGCGGTTTTTTCTTCGTAAATGACCCATTGACCGATTACTGCAATAAAAACCCGTGAACGTCTTAGTTCCTTTTTGTATCGCATAATCAATAGCCTATTAAGACAGTGTGCTGTAATAGTCAGTGTGCTGGCCTTTGAATTAGATTGTTGTAGGTTCGAATCCCACAGCTGCTCATGGATATTTTGTAATGTCGTTTGCACCCAGTTTCGATATCTGATGATTCTGGCCACGTGATGTGATGGAGTCACATCCCCCAAGTGATATTTGAGATCGACCAACTACAGGCAAGTTTCGACTTTCAAATCGAAAATGTCGGGGTGTATATAGCCACCTTAAGATTGAAGTATATTACGTATGGTACCAACATATACAATATACATGTTACCATTAATATTGAAAGCGGTGAAGCGTGGCGAGCGACGAAACTTTGGTTATGTTTGGAATAGCCCCAAGGCCATTACACAGATCACAGATATACTAACGCTGAGGAGCGTACAAGTGCGTACAGCGTCTGGCGGTGCTTCATGGCTTCATGCTTGCCTGATTTTCAATGCACAGAATCTGTCTCTGAGAGAGTATTATATAGTTTCAAAACTTTAACGTTTCAAACGCACTTTCATCTTATTTTAAATACAAGAAAAAAACTCCTTTTATTTCTTTCCTAAACCGTGTGTAGGCGATGATTGGGGACTTGCTATCAAAGAAAAGAAATGGGTTTTTATACGAATACAGTAGAACATGTTTTCAGCCTGTCGGAACTAATCAACGCATGTATTTTCAACATCTTCATTCTCGCATCGTGGCAGTTACAGATTAATCAGAAAAAACCTTTATCAATTTGAAGTTAAACGTATTTTTCAATTGACAGAGCAGCGTAGGTTGAGGCACTTTGTTTGAGAAGTAGGGACTAAAAACTTAGAAATACGTGAATAAAATCAATTGAAAATAAATGGTGTTGAAAATACATGAGTCGACTTGGAATAAATTGCCCATATAGAAGTAGGCCTAAATGCATCAGATCCCCACAGCTTCCCTCCCTATCTTCTCTAGGAGGGTATCCCATTTCAGATCATCATCAATTCCAAAACTGGTTGATAATAATAAGATAGGTCTACAAAAATACTGACTGTAGAAGAAAAAATTCTGCTTTGAAATCGAAATATAATAATTTATTGACATACAAAACCTTGAACGAAACATTGAGTCAGGCAAACAAACAAATTAAAACATTAATTAATAATTATCGACTAGTAATACTAAATAGGAAAAACGTCAAATATTGAACTTGAAAAATGTATACTTTATACCTATAATTTTCCAGAGAGAGTTAATCATTGGAGAAAATCTATATTAAAGCCTAAAGTCCGTTTTCTGGGATTTTGAGCTTAATTTCTTCAGTTCTTATTGATATTTTTCGAAATCTGGGAAACCCTAGACTGCTGCCATATAATTTGTACCAGGATCAATTTTGCAATATCATCTCCCGGTATAAGCGAAAATTTTCATGCAAACGACACCTTAATTTTCTTCGTATTTTATAAATCGATATGCCACTATTTATTTGTCTCGAAAAAATTCAGAAATGGCCGTTGAACGAAAATTCTCGATCGATGCAGTTAAATTTAGTTAATCATTAATTATTTAAAAATGTTATACCAATTTTGTTGACTTCACCAAAAATTCCATCACTTAGTTGCTGAATATACTGAACTTGCAACATATCCGGCAATAGATCGGGGATAGGTTTACATATAATATAAAAGGCTCCGGGTCATCTCGGAAACCGGCAGAATGAACAGACGAAGGATTCAAAGGTCGAATATTTCGTATTAACCTCTGATCTGTTCACGGATGAACACATGTTTGGGTCAGTTCGGGGCACGTGCAACTTCACTAGTTGTCTCTATAATCTACACTACATTATATTATTATCCCGCCAAAAACATAAATGTGAAAATGGGGCCAAGTTTGGTACAAAATAACAAGTGATTCTGCTGAAAGAAAAGAAGTGAGATCTAAGAAGGTGACAAGTTTTCACTTGGCAAGTTTACATACGCACAAGTCATATACTTGTCACATTTTTAGATTATACTTCTTTTTTTCACTTGTTCATTGTATCAAACTTGGCCCTTTTTTCACATTTATGTTTTTGGTGGGATATCAACACATTTTGTAAAGTTATATTCTTACTTACTCAACTTCAATTAAATATATTATCACAAATTATAGTTATATCTATATATCATTATACCAACCGAGTAGACACGAGTAATCTTCGGACGAGTGGGTGATGCATAGCGCCTCAGACAGCATCGGCTCAATCAGACGTCAGCAGACAGCAACCTTTTTTGGCCGCGGGTCCAAATCAACTAGCATGTAACTATTAACAACATGGCTCGGGTCAATGGATATTTTCATTTTAAAAAAGTCCGTTAGTGAATAAAATAAATTTTATTGAGAAAACTATTACAAAATATTAATCTTGTTATTTATATTTTTTCAAAGTATTTGTTTGGTGTTTAGATTTTATAGATTATATAATTATATTTCATTTTTGGAACTCAAGAAGTGAATCACTTGAAAGTTTCAAATGAGTTACTTGGTGACACGCGGCTTATGGATTGACGATGCCTTTATGATGATCTATAAGTCAGTCAGTGAATGTCCAAAATTATGATTTTTGGACACTAGTATCTTGGAAAGCATTGCAGCTAGACATATTGAAATTTACAATACATTTTCTTTATCATAACCTTAACCGTCCTGAAAAAATTCAGTTCTGTAACGTAACTAGCCTAGGAGATAGAGGAGAGTCAAAAATCGTTCGAAGTGGTTCATGTAAATATATCACAGTGCTTTGCGAGAACTTGGCCGGCACACTCGCCGTGCGCTATGATAGGTAGGTACACTACATTACACACTTAGATACATATCATATTCCAAACTTATTGAAAGTTGGCAAAAAGTTCATGACAGAGTAATGATAGGTATGTTCCTTCAGGATGCTTTTTGTTTACCCGACTCCCAGCGACTCTGGAGTCGACTTGTGTCGAATCATGTTCATGGGGTGCTACCGTACCGCCGGGTATTAGGAGAAAGGATAAGAGTCCGTCCTGGAAAGGTATTTCATGATAAATTACCCTACGTATACTGTTAAAATATTATATTCTAACTGATTTGCAGAAAGTGCATTGTTATTTTTCTTTTCCCGTGGAAACATTTTTAACGTCGATGCCAAATAGAGAGAAAAATAGCTGATTATAGACGCACGACAGCTGACATAGAGGTCAACCGAAACGACGCGAGAAATAACATATACGCACAACTTGCCTACACGGACACAGTTCAACTCCTAAGCAAAGTTTAGATAAATCGAATTGTGACAAAACTAAACTGAAATCGATTCAGCTATTTTCTTAAGACTCCGACCGAACTTTTGACTAAAAAACTGACCTAGCGAATTCTAAAAACTGTAAAACATTTTGTTACTCAAAGCAGATTCTAACTATTTCGATAAAATTTTGTACATGTAGGTTGGAAAAAATCTATATTAAAGCCTGCTTTCTAGGATTTTAAGCTTAATTTCTTCAGTTCCGGAATTGATACCTTATTGATATTTTGTGAAATCTGGGAAGCCCTAGACTGTTGCCATATACATGTTACCATTAATACTGAAATGTTACTCCTAGGTACCTAATTTTTTAGGATGGACATGCTCCTTGAAAATACAGGGAGGAGAACTGCTTCTAATTACTATATTATTTCCAAATAAAAAGCTTCGTAAAGACATGGACAAAAATAACTAAAAAGTGAAAAAACCTCCACATTTTGATTTTGATTTACATCATTATTTATATTTTCAGTACCTTATTACAAAAAGTAATTTTTGAACAAATGTTAAGTCTTTTTTTGTGTAATACATAAGTACATATCATTATATCTAAAATTGGACAATATAATTATGTAGATAATATAAGTTAGGGCAATTTATCATGTAAGGAAATTAGTACAAATTATAATAATGATTAATTTACGCATTGTTGAATTAATATTAATGATGCGCAAATTATCCAAAACAAGGTCATCATGGAAAAAAGGCGAAGAACAATATAATTATTATAAACATTGTAATATTTGTGATTGTTTAAACACATATGTAATAAAAATTCAAATCTTTGATGAACGTCTGAATAAACTAGCTTTATTAGCTTCGCACAGGTAGAATTTCATTTGGCAGTGAAATCTGAACAAGACTAGAGTATCTATCTTAAGATCGCGTACCGGGGTCGCGACTTGCCTTATATTTTCACTCATCGATCATCCCCCTTTAAAAACCAGTAATCTGGGGTTTTTAAAAGTACGCGCAGGCTGTTATAACAAAACTTAGTACCTTCCGTACCGCTGTGTCCGTATAGCACAGATGTAACGTGAAAGACATACATTATGTTATTCGTTGAGTTTATTCACATCCATCTAACCATGGAGAATAGAGAAGGAAAGGAGACTACTCTTCATACATGCGTCGTCGTCTAAAAAAAAACCGGCCAAGTGCGAGTCGAGGGTTCCGTACAAACTTGTAGGTATGTAAATAGTCAATCACCGGAATCTAGTCTCGAAGATTATTCACACTTAGCTGTTGGAAAACTGTTGCCACCATACATCGACAAACCTCGTGGTTAGTTTGCCAACTAAGCGTGTAATTGCAATGAGTTCAGATGAACTACTGAACTGTATTGTAACTCGTGGCTATATCTAATAGCATAGTTGTCGTATCGTGTTGTATGCGAGAGTTCTCATATTGTGTATAAACGCATCGGTAGCGGATGCTTATGCTGTATTAGAACTGTTGCTTTGTACGTGCGTAGCATGTTGTTGCGGTTTAAAAACATTATTTTTTTGTTATATTGTAACAACAAATTTACGGTTTTCGGATTTTCCCCTTTACTTGTGCTATAAGACATTGCTTCTTACCAAATTTCATGATTCTATAGGTCAACGGGAAGTACCCTATAGGTTTTGATTCTCAAGAGTCTTGACAGACAGACGGACAACAAAGTGATCCTATAAGGGTCCTTTTTTCCTTTTGAGGTACGGAACCCTAAAAAATAAGGAATGTTTGCAAAATATATAGAAATAAACTGAAATAAAAAATAATCGATCACTGATCAGGTTAACAAACAGTAAACAATACCACGTTTTTCCATGTAGAAAAGAGCAAATGCAACAATTCAAGAGAGTCTAATAAAGCCGGTCCATCGATTATTAAGACATACGTTTCGAATCGCGATCTGCGAAGATCGGTCTCCTCTCTGTCTATCCTCCATCCATCTAACATTCAGACTCATCATTTTTTGTTATCGTTTTATAGCATTTATATATCCTCTAATTTTTATTTAGATAGATTTTTATGACTTTGACAATAAATATATATAATAAAGTAACCCAAATGAGTATGAATACATAAACTACGTAAATAATATCTACAGGACTATTCAAAAGTTAATGATATTAGTGGCTTTATTAACCCACACACTCTGAGACGCACCTTCTGGTGAGAGTCGGCCGAAGCGCCAGGCCAGATATTGAAATAGAACGATAGTTTCTATAAAGGGACACCAGAAAAAAAATAGGAGCGGGTAAATTTCACGCCTCCAACTGGAACTTTATGGGAAACATTTGTATTATATATTATGTAAACACTAATTAAACACTATT
Organism: Xanthostigma xanthostigma; assembly: GCA_963575645.1. Taxonomy (NCBI): domain Eukaryota; kingdom Metazoa; phylum Arthropoda; class Insecta; order Raphidioptera; family Raphidiidae; genus Xanthostigma; species Xanthostigma xanthostigma. The sequence continues at coordinate 59,852,178 of OY754464.1, read as the reverse complement.
ATATGCTGGTTATATCTTAGGTGATTGATGTAGTTAATTTCAAAATTTTACAAAAAATGCATTTGTAATAATCGCCCTCATCTTTTATTTCACTACTCTATCGAGACAAGCGGTTCCGTGGTTTATAAGGCGTTTCTACGGCTCCTATATTACAGCCCCTCACTTTCTAGGTTCTATTACGAGAGCTAGTAAAAATATAAACTGGATTTTCAGTTTACTACTCAAAAAAAAACATATATGCCTAAATTTTACATGTCCGAAATGAAATTTCATGATAAAAATTTGTAACCAAGTAAACACAAACAGAAAGAGACGTGTTGCTCGAGCTTTTCCTCTGCTTTTCACCATCCACCAGCCGTTCCGGTTCTCCGTTAACAGCTCATTTCCCCCACTAATGACGGTGTCGTTTTTGGTTTTCGTTACGCTGTTGAACAAAATTACTCTCTTAAAGAAATTTCAAAATATTAAATTGAAAATACGTATTTATAATTGATGCTAGACCCAAATAAGTCTTAAATAGGAGCACCCTGTATAAACGGTGTCTAAAGCGTATGGTTTTACAAGCAGTTGTTTTGTGAGTTCAGTATGTGCTTGAAGTAATTAAAAAAATAACATAAATACAACAAACAGTTTAAGAGATTAACGTACCGGAATAAATAAAACGTCGGTGCTTCGTTTTGAATCACTAGTAGTATAATCTCAGTTGTCGAACATCTATAACCTACAATAATATCTCAACTGGTATATTATTGTGAATGCTGATTTTTATAACAGAAGACAATTATATATAGTGGAACTTACTTAATTAGAAGTCAAAAGGATCATTTCAAAACCTCTAATTAGCGAGACTTCGAATTATTTTTGAAGTTGATGTCTTTTCTTTCTTTTATGCTGGCCTTGAACTGATCTTTCCTAAGATTTTTGATGGACTCCTCAGCTTTACTTCTGACTATGGTACCGCTGATAAGAATTCTCAAATCACGAGTGTGATTTAGAATGAATCTTCAGGATGGATATAGGCTATATATTATCGCGTTAAAATATTAGCGCTTTTCGTGGAGACCAATTTTGCAACGTAAGTCGACGAAAAATCGGTGGAAATCAAATTTGAGCGAAGCCGGACCGGGCCGCTAGTTTATGACATAAAGAACCAACAACTCCATACTTTTCTAAAAAAAGTGTCTTTCGTTTTAATATGACTTTCTTGGACTTAGGTAAAAAGTTATCGAAGAAAATGTTACATTGTGTTATACGGGGGGTTCAGGGGACCAGCCGATAAATTCGAATCATCGAGATAATCGAATTATCGAAGTTCCACTGTATTTACTAGTGGTACCGTTTGTATGAGCCATTTGAATCTAACTTGCACATAAGATTTGCGCATTAAACACTGTTGTACTAATTGTGATGTACTAAATTGTACAGCCCTACAATTATGTAATTAATTATTAGTTACCTAATACTAAGAATAATTTTTGTACAACTGAAATGTAAAAATTAAAAATAATAATGTTCTATGTTTCATCAAGTAAAGATTAATTTATTTCAAATTAAATACCTACTAAATTATATTATTTAGAAGAAAGAACATTACAGTGGCGACGAGGATAAAACTTTATTTTCAAATTAAAATTAGTTCCTGAATTATATTTTCATAATAAAATATCATCATTTGAATTTACAAAACATATTTTTTGTAAAATTCTGAAAATGCCTGGAGATGCAGGAGAGAATCGTGCAAATGATGAAACAAATGGTCCTATAACAGGACATCTTCGAGAATTTACATTAAATTCAAACTGGACAATATTTTATGCAAGAATGACCAATTTTTTCACGACAAATTCAATTGTAAGCGAAGAAAAGAAGAGAGCTTTAATGTTAAATGCTTTTGATGAAGAGGCGTATAAATTAATTTTTGACTTATGCTTGCCACATAAGCCAGAGGAAAAATCATACGTTGACTTGATTTCAAAAATGAATGATCATTTTGTTCCTACGAAGTCGTGTTTTCCAGCAAGATATAAATTCTATTCTGCGGTCAAAAATGAAGCCGAGTCCGTAAATGAATGGGTTGCACGTCTAAGAGGATTGACAGTAAACTGCGATTTTGGAACGGAATTGAACACCTTGCTTCGGGATCGTTTCATAATGGGGTTTTCAAAAGGGCCAATACTTGACAAACTGTTCGAAGAAAGTAACACGTTGACGTTAGCCAGAGCAATCGAAATAGCGACGGCGAAATTAGCAGCGATGCAGCATTACGACGTAGTTGTTAAACAAGAATCGGATTTAAATAAAATTCAAGCGTCAAGGTCAGGTAAAAAATGTAAAGTTTGTGGTCGGAAAAATCATTCAACTGACAAATGTCGGTATAAGGATTACACTTGTCACAAATGCAACAAAAAAGGTCATTTAGCTCCTGTTTGTCGTAGTCAAAATAATAATCAAAATTTCAATCAAAATTCAAATCAAAATAGTAATGAAAATTATAATCGTAATAATAATCAACAATCACGTAGATCTAATACAAATTTTGTAGAAGACGATGAGAATCTTTCTTTGTATTCAATAGATTTTGAATTAAATAAGCGTAGTTCATATTACATAACAGTTTCAATGAATAATGTTGAAATGAAAGGTCAAATTGATACTGGATCTAGCATTTCAGCCATTTCAGAAAATTATTACAATAATAATTTTAATAAAATTGAACTTATTCAAACTAATAAGGAATTAATTTTTTATACTGGGGTAAAAATAAAACCAATTGGTATGTTAAAGGCAAATGTTACTTATAATAATATAAGTAAAGTTCTCAATGTATATGTGGTAAAAGATGGAGGAATACCTATATTGGGACGAGATTTTTTGTCACTCTTTAATTTTACTCTGACTCAATTAAATTTTATAAATGACGATTTTGATCTTAAAACATTGATAAATCAATTTAATGATGTTTTTTCTCCTGGTCTGGGAACGTTCAAAAAAGGATTCGTCAGTTTAAATTTAACAGATGATAATGTTGAACCGAAATTTTGTCGCGCTCGACCATTGCCATATGCAATGAGAGATAAAGTGGAAAAAGAATTGAATCGTTTATTAGAATTGAATATTATATCACCTATAGACTACAGTCAATGGGGGGCACCAATTGTGCCAGTTCTAAAAAAAGATGGAAGTGTTCGCATATGCGGCGATTTCCGCGTGACTATTAATCCTTTTTTGAAAGTTGACCAGCACCCACTACCCCGCATAGAAGAATTGTTATATGCTTTACAAGGTGGTGAACAATATACAAAGCTTGATTTATCACAAGCGTATCAACAAATACTGCTTGATGAGAAATCTAAACAATATGTAACCATATCAACTCACAAGGGGTTATTTGTTTATAATCGATTACCTTTTGGTATATCGTCTGGACCAGCTAAATTTCAAAAAATAATTGAATCAGTTTTACAAGGGTTGCCAGGTGTATGCGTTTTTCTCGACGACATTTTAATTACCGGTAAAAATCGTTCTGAGCACTTAAATCGGGTTAAATTAGTTTTACAAAAATTGCTTGATTGTGGCTTAAAAGTTTCAAAAGACAAATGTAAATTCTTCCAGTCATCAGTTAACTATTTGGGTCATGTCATAAGTAAAGATGGTATAAAAACTTCCGACGAAAATTTAGTTGCTATAAAAAACGCGCCCGCTCCCACCAATGTAAAACAATTGCAGTCATTTTTAGGTATGATTAATTTTTATGGAAAATTTGTAAGAAATTTATCTACTCTATTAAGTCCTTTATTTAAATTACTTAAAAAAGATGTAAAGTGGTTCTGGGATAGTGACTGTCAAGCTACATTTGAAAAAATTAAAAATGTGTTAATGTCTTCCGAAATTTTGGTTCATTTTAATCCGAAATTAAAAGTTAAATTAACGGTAGATGCATCTGATGTAGGTTTAGGATGTGTATTAAGCCATGTTTTTCCATCGGGAATCGAAAAGCCAATTGCTTATGGGTCTCGAACACTGTCGGAAAGTGAACGTAAGTTTTCACAAATAGAAAAAGAAGCGTGTGCTATAATTTTTGGATTGAAGAAGTTTAACCAGTACTTAATGGGCACAAAATTTATTTTGGTAACTGACCATAAACCGCTCTTAGCAATTTTTAGTCCCAACAAGGCTATACCTCAATTTTCTGCTAATAGATTAAGACGGTGGGCTATCATTCTATCAAATTATGTATATGAAATACAGTACACTTCTTCTGAAACTAATAGTGCAGATGGGTTATCGCGTTTGCCACTATCCGACAATGTTATAGACAATTCAGAAAATGATATTGATTTTTGTAATTATTTTAGTTCCAATTGTGATTTTCCTATTGATTTTAAAATGGTACAAGAGTTTACAAAAAATGACGAATTACTGCAAAATATTATTAAATATGTAAAAAATGAATTGCCTAAAGAGAATTTAAAAGACGAATTCAAACCGTACTTTTTACGTAACAAGGAAATTTCAATTGAACAAGGTTGTTTATTGTGGAATCAAAGATTAATAATACCAGTAAAAATGAGACAAACAATTTTAGACGAATTACACAAATCACACATGGGCATTGTCAAGATGAAGTCACTGGCTCGTTCATATTTTTGGTGGCCTCATATTGACAAGGATGTGGAAAATTTAGCAAAAAATTGTGAATCGTGCATGATTAATAAAAATAATCCAACTAAAACACAATTGTTCAATTGGAAATGGCCTGAAAATCCATGGGAAAGAATCCATATAGATTTTTTAGGACCGTTTTGCAATACAAATATTTTAGTTTTAGTTGACGCTCACACCAAATGGGTAGAAGCTTTTCCGATGTCATCGACTACAGCTGATGCTACAATTAAAGTTTTACGCTCTACATTTGCGCGTTTTGGCTTACCGAAAACGGTAGTCTCTGACAACGGAAAACAGTTTGATTCTGATGAATTTAAAACTTTTTTAGCTCGAAACAAAATTGAATTTATTACGTCTCCTCCTTATAATCCGTCATCTAATGGTGCGGCGGAAAATACTGTCAAATTAATAAAAAATAGTATAAAGAATGCGTTAGGCACTAATAAGAAACTTGATTTGAATTTAACGTTAAACAATTTTTTATTTGATTATCGGACATCAGTTCATAGCACAACAGGCGTGAGTCCTGCCGTTTTAATGTTTGGTAGACCGTTACGAACGCGTTTTTCATTATTAATGCCTAAACAAAATTTTGAAATTAAAAATACATTAAAAAATAAAATCTTAAAAGAACAAGAAAACCAACAGAAATATTATACAGGAAATCGTAATGTAAGTTTTGATGTAAACGAGCAAGTATTTGTGAAAGATTACCGCGTACCTAATAATCCTAAGTGGATTAAAGGAAAAATTAAAACAAAAATTGGTAATTGTGTTTATCTAATTATAATACCAGAAATAAACCGTATCTGGAAAAGACATACAAATCAGATATTAAAATGTCATCAAAATAAAAATGTACTATCTGAGATACCTGTGTTTTCGCCAGATACAGTTAATAAAAGTCCGATTAAAAATGTTGTAACTAATAATAATAATAATTCAGAGAATGTAGAGAAGACAAGACCAAAAAGAATTATTAAAAAACCCGATCGTCTTGTCTACACTTAAAGAATTATATTTAAAAAAAAAAATATATTTAGTTTTTTTTTCAGAATACTTTTATTTTAAAAGGGAGGTGTGATGTACTAAATTGTACAGCCCTACAATTATGTAATTAATTATTAGTTACCTAATACTAAGAATAATTTTTGTACAACTGAAATGTAAAAATTAAAAATAATAATGTTCTATGTTTCATCAAGTAAAGATTAATTTATTTCAAATTAAATACCTACTAAATTATATTATTTAGAAGAAAGAACATTACACTAATCAAATATATTTTCTTGCACGACGCCCTAAGAAATATCTGCTTTTTATGCCTGTATAGCGTTAGTAAAATGACCCATTTTGCACTAGCGCGCAAAGTACAGCAAATCAAATAGTAATTTCCCTGTCAGCGTCCATTTAAAATCATATGAACAACAGAGACAACAAAATAGGCGTATAGTCTACTGTGAACTGACCGATCAATGTCAGATATACACTTATGAACTAGGTACTTACTTATTTTATAGGAAGCACATGAAAAAAATACTGTATATATCTCGTGCGCGATTATTTTATGACTTGTGTGACTGTTAAAACTCGCTGGGTGCTCGATTGACCATAATGTCACACTGCGTCATGAAATAATAATTCATACATAACTAGGGTTGCCTGGCCCTAAAATACAAAAGCCGGACTCGGCGCTGTATTAGGTCGGATATATTGCCTCAAAAGTCGGATATATCTTTTTTAAAAACTAAATTAAAAATAATTTTGGATAAAGACAAAAAGATCATTATTAAAAAATAACAATTTCAAACTCTTGAAAAATATCAAAAAGTATAATTAAAAGCCTAACTAAAGGCCACTGCACACGAGGCTAGAAACGCTGCTAGATTCCTTGCTAGATTTGCCTACTAGTTTTCTAGCGCTGGTTTTCTTGATTGCTGTTAAGTGCTCGCTTCACACGAGATTATTTTTCAAGCGTGTTTTGTGGATAGATCTGGTGCGCGCGCAGTGACAGTTCGAATATAAACACAGAGCAAAACGTGTCTGTTGTCTGGCAGAATGACGCCATGTGGGTGTTCAAGTGCCCACGTGAAGATACTGCTTCCTGATTGGTTCTTGCTCACACCTAGCAACAAATCTAGCAGGGAAAATAAACCCCTGTTCTAATTTTAAAACCTATCTTCTGAGCTAGCAAGGCAGCTCGCAGTGACGTCATTTCTAGCTTAGTATCCAATCTACCGGCTAGTAGATTCCTAGCAGCATTTCTAGCAGCGTTTCTAGCCTCGTCTGCAGCGGCCTTAAAGCTGGACAGGCCGGACACGACCGTAAAAAGCCGGACACCTGGCAACCCTATACATAACCTAGTACTTTCAATGTTTGTATAATTATAATGTGACAAATAGAAGACAGTAGGGTTTGGCCATTGCGTAGGGAACTCAAAAAATCATTTTATATGGTTCACTAGCTATGTTTGCACTTATTTCGTTTCATAAATCCAGTTCCTTGTGCATTTAGATTAGTTCATTACATCAATTTACAACAGAAGTCGTAAAATATCAACAAGCTGAATACATAATAGTGTAAGTGCCGGTCGTAAACTACAGCTTTTTTTATAGTTTTCATGCTTTAAAAACTTTATATTGTATAAGCTGTCCAATGTGAAATTCATAAAGCTATGACAAGAAATCATAAGTAACCGTTAATAAATAATTATAGCTGTAGTAAATAATAAACCGCTTAACATGAGGCTTTCAGTATTTGTGTAGACGTCACTCTTACCATTACAACCTTCTATTTACTATCTAATTCCCGTGTTATTTTCTAAATTTTTTTAAGGATAAAAACTTTTTAACAAAAAAATTAAACCGCCGAAAAACTGAAAAGCAAAAAATAATAGATCTTTTTATTTAATTAAGTTCTATCTAAGTAGTTGAACGTATGTGACAGTCTAGTATATCTAAGTAATTTTGAGTCGGCGTCAACAATCCTTCGCCGGAAATTTCTGAGCGTTCACGAAGTTAATGTCAGCGACAGAGCAACCCTAACGGTAACACTGAGGGCACCGTCTTTGCGAGTGGTCGTGTGGAGAGCGCATGTTTGGAATGTTAATATTTATCGCTGGAGATTTCACGTATCATTATTAATTTGATTTGGTTATTTCTTTTAGTGATCTTTGTTCATTGATTGTTTGACGCCGACTCAAAATTACTTAGATATACTAGACTGTCACATACGTTCAACTACTTAGATAGAACTTAATTAAATAAAAAGATCTATTATTTTTTGCTTTTCAGTTTTTCGGCGGTTTAATTTTTTTGTTAAAAAGTTTTTATTTTATAATTTTTTGTGGCTATATAATTTAAAATTGTAATACACAACTCAGCATGAAAATCTGTGAGTGAACAATAAATCACCCCTATTTTTCCACCCTTAGGGTAGGAATTTTTTTTCAAAATTTATATGGGAACAGCTTCGGGGTATACCCTTTCCAATAAAAAAAGAATTATCAAAATTGGACTACTCTGTAAAAAGTTATGTGTGGTCATACATTACAATCAGTGAGTGAACAATCAATCATCCCCCGTTTTCCTACCCTTAGGGTTGGAATTTTTTTACCAAATTTATATGGGACCAACTTCGGGGTATACCCTTTCAAACAAAAAAATAATTATCAAAATCGGATTACTCTGTAAAAAGTTATGCGTGGTCATACATAAATAAAAAAAAAAAAATAAATAAAAAAAAAAAGTATACGCGTCGACTTGAGAACCTCCTCCGTTTTTGTTTTTCGTCGGTTAAAAAAATAGACAACTTTGTAGACAAATCAGTCTGGTGTTGACCTGCTATTGAGAGTATTCCGCGCGTTTTCATCCCCCGACAAAATATCCTATCAGCAAAACTGGTGTAGAATTACATGTTTTATTGTTTTTTAAAGAACTCCCCTCAAACGCCCTCCCCTTTTCACTGCGCACAAAAAAAACGCCATCGTATTGACAAGACCCCGTAATTGTTTTTCAAAGAACTCTCCCCAAACTCCCTCCCCTTTTCTCTGCGCAAAAAAACGCCATCGCGTTGACACGACCCCGTAATTGTTTATTTTAAAGAGCTTCCCCGAAATGCGTTATCCTTTTTACTGCGCGAAAAAAATGTCATCGCATCGACACGACCCCGTAATTGTTTTTATATCGGGGGATATTTTGCCTGTATGATATTTAGTCAAGAGAATATTTTGTCAGGGGGTCAAGACTCGCATTACCATTGAGCAAACCATAGAAAAGATAGTCAGACCATTTATCGGCGAGAGGCAGTAGAAATCCAGTCAATTAGGCGACGGGCCCATTCCAACTAAAAAAATATTAAAATTAACATATTAGAATGAAAGTTTTGTTAACGCATGCAGACGAGGTTAAACACTAGTATTAAAAAATAAATATTATCATATTTGTTACTCGCTTGCATGGTTACATAACATGGTTTCACATGTAAAAATTAACCAAAGCATGCTTGTTAGCTACCTAACTAATTTCTTTTTGACAGATCTAGAGAACAACAGAACAGTTGATTTTCTTTATTTCCAAAATATTTCCGAGACACAACATTTGGTTGATATCCGCTCAGCCGTTTAACCTGTAACATGCTCACAGATAAACAGACTAACAAACAGACAGACAAACTTTTTCAAAAAATATGTATTTTGGATTTAAGGAACTTCAAAACAAATTTTTATTGCAAAATTATGAAGACTGAATTTTGTACTAACCTAGTACCATTCCTTGTAGAGTTCGAATGGTAAAAAAACTGGCCAAGTGCGAGTCGGACTCGCTCACCGAGGATTCCGTACAAACTTGTAGGTATGTAAATAGTTCGTCCATCACGGGATGAAAGCACCGAACATTGCTCTAACGAAAAGATTGCCAAATTTCATGATTCTAGGTCAACGGAAAGTACCCTATAGGTTTTGATTCCCAAGTGTCTTGACAAACAGACGGACAACAAAGTGATCCTATAAGGGTTCGTTTTTTTTTCATGTACGGAACCCTAAAAAGAATAAAGAATGAATCGTATGTATTTTGATCATCTTGTAATGCTTTGTGTTAATACCTATGTGACACATAATGTTTGCTTTCAAATAAACGTAATAAAATACAATAGACAAATATTTATAAGTGTGGACAAGCCTTTGCCAATGCTTCTATCTATAACTGCAAACAATTATGTAATGAGACGATGATTTGCCTGTCATCGTAGACGCAAGAAATTTAAATGTATAAATCATAATTTTCACCATGCATTATTTTTACTGATATTTTTATGCATATTTACGAATAAATTTGCACTAAGTATGACCATATAATTTTATTTGTTACTTCCGGATTAATAAAAACTAAAGCTATGTATAATACAGTGTCGCTAACGTGAACATACCATAACTTGAACATCAAGAAACGTAAACACCTCGTTTGAATTTCTACATATTCCAAAATGTGAACGACAAATCTCTTCATACTCTAAAATGTGAAGAACTACATGATAATATGTGTATTTATTAGTGATGTGCCGGATCGTTAAAAATGTATATCCGCAGATACGGATCTGAATACGGATATTTGGTTTCAAGTTCCGCGGATACGGATACTTAACTTTCTTAGAGTACGCGGCGGTAAATATTGCACATCAACCTTTGGAAAGAGACTATCTGTTATTGGAAAAAGTTATTGACCTCTTTAAGAGTTAACTTTCATAACAGATTGTCTCTTTCCAAAGATCGATGTGCAATATCTCATTATAAAGATAGTTTTTTAGTACCTTTCAGTTATGTACTATTGGTATGGTACTCACTACGATAAATGTTTGCAATATAAAGGTGCCAAATACGATTTTAAAAAATAAAAAATAAACTGAATGGAATTTAACAGTTTTCATTATTACCTAATCGCCTATACATATTGTTTTTTTAAAAACCGAACACCTGATTTATTCCCTTAGGTTGCATTCAAAGGAATTTTACCCCCCGTAATAATCTTCATAGTTTCAGGAGGGAAATCGATTGCCGTATTTTTTTATGACCTAGTGCATTGCACTGCACCGGAATGCACTAGGTCATAAAAAAATACACCAATCGATTTCCCCCCTGAAAATGGTAAAATTCCTTTGAATGCAACCTAAGGGAATAAATCAGGTGTTCGGTTTTTAAAAAACCACCCAGTATATATAAAATTTCATCTATGAATTGAAAATTAATAAGGTAAAACATCCGTAAAAGATCCGCCAAAAACTAACGGATACGGATACGGATCTTTCTTCTCCCTCGGAGTTCCGCGGATACGGATACGGATATCCGGCACATCACTAGTATTTATGTACGATCTCCTACAAAATTTCTGATTTTCACGACTGTATAGTGGTTGTAAAATGACCTTTTTTCGCACTATAAGTCTGTAAAGTAAAACAAAAGTAAATCGATTTTACCAATCCAGTAGTATTATCTCTGTCAGTTGCATTAAGGGGTTAGGTGGGTTTCAAAATTTCAAAAAATCGATTTTTTTTTTTTTGCTTATCTTATAATTCAATATGTTTAGAATATTCTCTTAAAGTTTTAAAACGATCTGAGTAATATTCTAAGAGATATAGCCTTCGGATGTTCTACCCTTCAGGCTATGTTATTTGAATGTAAATCTTTAGTCGCGTTTTTCTCGAAACTACGTTTTTGAAATCGGTGGTCACGATTTCTCGAAAAATTATGAACCGATCTCTTTGAAATTTTGCACACTTCTTCAAAATAACATTATCTCGTGCTTGAACGAAGGATTTTTTTTCTCTATTTTAAGTGATTTTTCAAGGCCATGAAGGGTGCAAATTTTACTCAAAAAAAGAATTTTTTGTTCTCAACGCCGCCAAAAATGCAATTTTATTTATTTATTTTTTTCCTTCGTCCAAGCACAAGCTTTAAGCATCTACTAACAGAAAATTTTTGGTTTTTGCATTTCCGATGAATCTGTCATGAGTTATCCTGACCACGCCGATAGAACTTTTTTTTGAGGGGTCACAGGAAACGACGTGCCCACGCCTTAATTTTCAATATTTTTTAATGAAAATTTCACAAACTACTTATGAAATATATACCTTTTATATGGTAAATTGATGGAATGAAATATTTTGTTGGTTAAATAAAAAAAAATTCGTAAAAATGTACCTGTTTTGAGCCTTTGAAACCCACCTAACCCCTTAAATCTATAATAATTTATGAGCAACAGAGACAAGCATAGGTGTCATCGTAAACAGTCCACATATTATTATATTAAGTTATATTAATGTTAAGTTTATCTATAGACGTTACCCCGTTATAAAAGGGTAGATACTTTACTTTAAAATGTTTATTAAATCTTATAAAAGTCCTATATTATAGTATTGTTTTCAATCGATAAATATATTTGAAATAAATATCCGGGAAAGAATCTATGTATAATTTGCAATTTCATTAATTCATTTCATGTTATTGATTTGACAAAACTTATCAAATCATATTTGATTTGTCAAAAAAATTTATGAATTTTTTCCTTCTGGAAAATATTTTCTTATTGATAAAATCAAGACTAAAAGAAAATTGATTGTATATTAATATCAACAACGAGATAAGAATTAATTGAATTTTGTAAAAATTCTAATTAAATCATATAATAATGAATACACTGTTATAGCAAATTTTATTTTTTTTTAGTTCCTGAAAAAATCAACTCAGAAGTCCCACAACAAGAGTTCCGTTTGTTACCATTTTATTGCCACGAAATCCTAAAATAATATGACAATTATTATTAGTCATTTTATTGGTAAACGATTTACATGCAATATTAAAAAAACAGGAAATATCTTGAAATTTTGAGTTCAGAACAAATAACTGATAATGATTCATTTAATATTAAATTAAAAATTGCAAAAACATGAATGAAACTTATTCATATGTAATCTTTCAAATCCAACTAATTTTATCAAAATATTTTATTAGTTTCACAGTTCTGAGAATTTTGTTATCAGAATAATTATTTTATTTACAATTATTAATTGTTATCACTCCAAGGCCAGTCAAGGTAATTATTTAACCGATTATGGACTATGTATCTACGTCCTTATAAGGTACATTACCTTGCATATCTAAAACTGATAACTGATAATTTTTTTTACATGACAGTCAATATAGACGGAGAGCTGTCTACGGAGAAAATGGGTGATAAATTAATAAAATTACGTTGCTATAACAACGCAATTTTATTAATTAATTTAATTTTATTTCTATCAAAATGTCATTAATAATTTTGAATATTTGTCGAATGTAATTATTATATCATGTTTGAATTTTCAGTATGCCCTTATAACTATATAATGTATAATATATATAATATATAATCTGGTTTTGAATTACAGAATAAGTATAGAAATTGCCAAAAGTGCACTGATTTTTCGCAACATTATCGCCTTCTGGCGACTCTTTATCTTCCGCCTAGCCTTCTGGCAATTTTTTTCCTACTTACTTATACTATCTCCTATTATTCTGCAAATTTTCAGCTCTGGACCAAGTCACCCATTTTCTCCGTAGCCAGCTCTTAGCCCAATAAGAGACTCGAAGCAAATTCGAACCTAATAGGGACTAACTCTGGGTTACAGAAAGAATTGTCAAAAGATTTGATTTGAGAATGATGATGTTAGATTGTGAACATACACGTGTCTCCATATGAAATCCATTGTAGACTTTTAAATCGAATCTGCTCGAAAAATAATTGATTCCACTTTAAAACAACGTTGATTTGTGCATTTTGATCATTTAGCTTGAAAATCGATCTTTTTCTATGTAGAACAATAACTTGTTTTTGTGTGACTACAATCTAATGTTCTAGAGGACAGGGAATTTGAATACGACATTAGAATGCTCCTGTTTCGTAAACTACCCAAATGAAATACAATATGGCCGTACACAGTTTGGACACCAGCTGTCAAAAATATTATCAAGACATGAAAATCGGTTATTTTACAGGAAGCACGTGCAAAAATGTGTATGTGTCTCGAACGTAATGTTTTAATTGCTGGTGTGACTGTTAAAACTCGATTATTCTCGTTTCTCCATAAAGTCATAATTCGTACAAGTCTCAGTAGAACTCAAGTTTGTCATCTAATAGTTCACATAGAAGTAGAAATTAATGGTTTTCGGATTTTTTTCTTTACTCGTGCCATGAGACCTTCCTACGTATCAAATTTCAAGATTCTAGGTCTACGGAAAATATCCTATAGGTTTTGTTAAGGAGGTTGATCCGTTACAGTCCCAATCAAAAGTAAGTCGAATTCTAAATATGGGAACTTTTCCATAATAAATTTTTACAAAAGGTTATAAGTCGATGATACCAATAAATTATTGTCATAAAGGCATAAATAAATTTTTTTTTTAATATTAATTATTTCAGTATTTTACTTAATGGACTAACTTTTGAATTTTTTGTACAAAGTTAGGTAGAAAAAATAAATTTTTATAAATATCTGTATTTTACATATTTTTTGCAGTAAATAATTAAAAAAAGGAATTAGACGTAATAAAAATTAAAATTAAATCATTAAAAAGTTGAAAATTCAGTTAAAATTGTTAAAATTGTCAAGAATAAAAGTCCATAATTGAAAAGTGCTAAGGTTTAATAATTTTTTTTATTGATTAAAAGTCTCCTACTAACATTGGAAAAAATATTAAAATATGCGTAAGACATCAATGCTTTACATAGTTAGTTTTCGGAACTGCTGACATTATTTAGTTATTTGCAAAAAATTAAAATGTACCATTTACATGCTAGGTTGACATATTTTCCATAAGACTACATGTAATGGTGCCTCTACACACGTGGCCAGCACCGCCACTCAAATAAGTGCCCATCATCGCCGCGATGATTGCCTAGCCCTCCACACAATCGTGCCGGTCCGATTTTGTGTACGGGCGCACAATGCTGGCCACGCATTCCTTTGATGTACCGACAATCAACCGATTACTGCCGATTACAGACGATTATGTCCACGCACCGACGAATATACCCTCTACACAATCGTGAGTGCCTGTAAGTGGCGGTGCTGGCCACTAGTGTAGAGGAGCCATAAAAGTTGTTTTTAATTTTTAACTTTATAAATCTCCTAATGATTTTGGATTTTTTACAAAAAATTTTATTATAAAAAAATCTATTAAAAAAACTTTATTTCAGATTTTTTCATTATCTTCGTAAAACGGCTCAACCTCCTTAAGTGAGTCAATATCATAATAAGTGATTTTTGAAAGGCAGTATAATTTTGTTGCATTGAGCTAGATGGTAGATCTTAGTATTTACTATTTAATGATAATTTCAACTTTTTGAGACCATTTGTCACGATTACTGCTGTAAGTTAATGGTTAATAAATACTGATTTTGATACATCTAGTCGTTCCTTACAAAAAGGGTTAATCCTATAAGGATTCCGTTCTTTTCATTCTTATTTGGTGGTTAATTTACCTCTGACCGACCTACATGTTGCCCTCACAGACAGACGAGATGGACAGATAGACTAATAGTAATAACATTTCCTTTTGTTAATTCGTGTTTCCAAGAAATTAAGTATTTTTTTGTGAAAACTTGTTTTAGGTTCATGCAAATTTAAACGTGTTAACCGAAGCATAGACAAAATGTTATCGCAAACTAGACATAATATTATTTAGGTGGATGATAAAATCGTAGATGGCTATAAATACACGGTGATCTAAGCGTTCTCTTACTGATAACGGTTCAGATAAGCACGTGGCACGTAACAACATTTATATAGTATATACTTGCATTATAATTTAATAAACTGATTAAAAGATTACATACGTTGTTTAAAAAAGTTCGCTTACCCAGACTTACTGGCACTTTTATATGGAAGTAATTTCCCGAGAAAATTTCTGTTCATATTTTTTACGTAGGACTTCGTCTGGGTTCTCGGGTCTAATCCACTCACTTAGGCTTACTCATATAAAGCGCTTTACACAACTACGCGACCGCGATCGAACTTGTCCTTAGTCAAAGATTCTCCATAAGACTTCCTAAGAATTCGCAAGACTTTAAATAATGCCAAAGAATTCTCAATAAAGTCAAACAGAATTCTCTCAAAATTATCCCCTAGGGTTCAAATCCTGCAAGATTTACAGCTTCAGTACTTTCAGGCGCAAAAGGGATTCGGATTTTTTAAATTGTTTTGTGAACAACAACGTATTTCCAAAATTACTTCAGTCATCTTGGTACATTACCAATTTATGTTAGGTGAATTTAGGTTCAATTCAAAAGAATGACAGAATAAAAAAAAGTATTTATTCAACACGCGTGAGTAATATGTAATTTCGAGGCCCTGCTAAATTCGGGAGAAATAAAAGATTATTTCATGTTGACGCGTAGAGTGCTAATAATGAGCCGTACAGTGTGATAATGAATTTTCTGGACCAATAGAAACGCAGTAGCAAGCCCGAGAGTGCAAGAATGAAAAAAAACTGCACGCAGCTTCTGGACCAATAGGAACGTGGTAGGCGGTATTGTATAATGAAAACAGCATTGAAATTCAGCGAAAGTCATGGCTATCTTGTGTGCATCGAGGGCGCTGGGTACGTCAATCAATGAAGTGATTTATTATTTTTCCCTCTTTTATCAGGGCCCCGATTACATATTACTCGTGCTAGTTGAATAAAATATTATGTGCGACCATTGATCGAAGGAGAATATTCCACTCGCGTGCGTTTTACGCTCATGGAATCTTCTCCTTCTCTCACTAGTCGCACAATATACTATTGTGTTTGTTTGGGACGTCACGCCACTGGTTATTAGTAACCACTCAATCTGTGACGCATTGAGGAACTGTTGACCATCGCTGCATTACGGTAGTCCGCATTGACCTCGGATCATCGGATTATCATCATCACACTTTACTTCACTTGGGTTTGGTTGGTATCATTGACTTACACAATAGACTCATACCAGTCACGTTGCCACTTGTTAGACTTCCAATTTTTATGGGACGTTTTGATTTCGTAAATAAAATGTATTGTCTCATTAGGACAGGAAGAGCCTAACATTTATTAAAAAACTTGGTAAAAAATATTAATTTTGTATATAATCAATTTAAGAACGTAGTCTGGTGTTCGGGTTTTGAAATAACGAATTTATTTTTTTGACATTTTTAGTAAGTATAATATATTGAGAAAATACTGTAAAAATTTTAGACCGAAATATTAAATATTTACAAAGCTATAGCATATAGTCGAGAGCAGCAACGGTCTTACGGTAAGACTCTTACCTGCTCTTACCTCTCAATTATTGTTATCACATTACCCTTATACTCTCGCAGAGTAGAGCAAACAAATTAGCAGAAAACGATGCTTTTGAAGAAACGGAAGGTTTACTATACACCAGGAATAGCTGATTAGTGTAAATATTCATTTTTATTTTTTTGTAAGAAATCTGAAATTAAAACTTTAAACGCGTTTTTCTCAAAACGAGCCTGAACATAGGACTACGTCCTTAAGTTAAGTATTAACTCAAGAACATACACGAAATTTACAAATATCTACTTTACTTCGTGATTTATAAAGATGAAACTACAACGTGAAGCTGTTTTATATTAAGAGAGGGCCTCATCCGATGAATTTTCAAACGGGCCTCAGGTGGTATAGTTACGCCATTGACGATGACTGATCATTAGCTCTGATCCGAGCTGTCTGAGAACGGGAACAGAACCGTCACAGTCTTCCGCAGTAGCTCTAAAACCGATACAAACAGTTTCGTTTTAGCTACTGCACAAGACGGTGACGGTTCTGTTACCGTTCTTAGACAGCTTGAAATAGAACTATTGGCGATCTATTTTTCTGACCGACCTTTTTGGACAGTTGCGCAGTTCGGTCTTTAAGTCAATAGTTTGTGCATTCTGATGACTCATATCAAATAATATACCTACATGCATACATTATTAAAGTATAAGTAGTGCATATAATAATTCTAAAATCTAAATAGGTGTATTTGCGATAGAAATGATAATATCATTTGGAATAACTGTACTCTACCGCTGCAGGTGCAAAAATTACACAATGCAAATGTAAGGTTGCACTGCCATAACAGATGTAATGATAATAATATATGTTGATATGTATTAATGTTAACGGATCGTCGTTTTGTTGCGCATTATAAAATCAACACCCTATCACTGACTGACTGACTGACTGAATCATCTCTCAATATATAGGGCCATCCCAAGTCTCAAAATTTAGTAATTCTAAACAGGGCGCATTATTTCTCAAAAATCAACCAATAATGTAAACCAGCTCATTCGTTCTTTTATTTCTTTTTCTTAATTGCGAACTCGAATTAAATAAATATATATAATATGACCAGCATCAGACCTAATTTAACATTGTATCAGAAAAGTCCATAAAATATACAATCTTCTACCCGAAGAAATAAAAAATGCTAATAATTGTCTGCAGTTAAAGAAGCCTTCTTAGCTGCGAAATATTTTTATAATATAAATGATATTTTTAACATGTAACTTTTTCTATGTAATTGACTTCTATTCAATTTCTTGTTTTGGAGCAATAAATAATAATTATTATTAATATATTTTAAACGCTGAGCATAATCCCTCATAATGTGATGATACTGCAGAGTTACACTTCTTTATCTGTATACAAATTAATTATCTTTATCGTGGTTTGCATCACTTTAAAACAGATCAGTGACGACACAGTCGATTTAGTATGCCAACCACATATGTCATTTCTGTAGCGTATGTTTAAAATTACATTGCAATTCTTAATAGGTATAGAGAAAACTTCCGAATAGTTATAAAAAAAAATTGGTTGTCTGTAAAGTCGGTTTACGGACGATAGTTTTACGTGATAACGTCATAAAGAAACATTGAAAATTATTAAGGAAATCAATTACAGTTATTATAGGTATTTCTATACACACCATACTCGTAAAGTGTTGAAAAATAACTTTTTTTATTTTTCACATTATACGTATACGTTTCCAAACATTTATTTTTACATATTTAAATAGTAAAATTAGAGTTCTAACCAACTGTAGAAACGGTTTTTAAATATAATGAACCGTTTTCAAAATACACGCAGTTTTAATAAACGGACGGTCGGGTAGTGTGGATTTTTCACTCCCTGTAAGTATATATACGAGCGAACTGTGACAGTCTATTGGAAATTTGTGTCTTGCGATCTTTAATAAATAAATTTTAGTAGCTGTCAAACTTGGGCAGATCGTGCCTCTATCGCTTATATCGCGCTCTCGCTTGCACGCTCAGACGGAACGGACACTTTTCGGAACGTTACACTTTTTCGTGCATGCAGCCGGTGTTTCATCAATTTATAAGACGTTATCACGTCAAAAACAAAATTTTTATAATCCACGCCATTCTACAAAGATTTGAATCCAAAATGATAATGTCACAGCGCAAATAAACGTAGGTAAATATAGAATATATTTGTGCATACTTATAAGGTACTTTCGATAAATAAAAAATTTGAAAAGTAGTTTGACCCTGCAGGCCATCCCTGTAACTTCCCGCTATTTTCGAGTTCAAAACGCTCAAAAATATATCAAATATAGCAAGAAGTTTATTTTTTAGCTCTTCGAGCTCAAAAAAAAAACACTTTGTTACGAAATTTTCGTTCACGATATCTCATGAACAAATGAGCCGATTTTGATGCGGTTTGCTGCAATCGACGCAGTTTTTTTAACCTAAAAAAGTAAATTATTACAAAAAAATCGATTTGATAAGAATGTTACGAGTAATTTTAAAAAATTACTTTTTTCCTAATTTTTCGTTCACGTTATCTCATGAACAAATGAACCAATTTTGATATGGTTTGCGGCGATCGACGCAGTTTTTTTAGCTTAAGAAAGTAATTTATTACAAAAAAATCAATCTGATAACAATTTTAAGAGTCATTTTAAAAAAACACTTTTTTACGATTTTTTCGTTCACGGTTTCTCGTGAACAAATGAACCGATTTTGATGCGGTTTGCGGAAATCGA
Organism: Xanthostigma xanthostigma; assembly: GCA_963575645.1. Classification (NCBI taxonomy): domain Eukaryota; kingdom Metazoa; phylum Arthropoda; class Insecta; order Raphidioptera; family Raphidiidae; genus Xanthostigma; species Xanthostigma xanthostigma. The sequence continues at coordinate 59,832,448 of OY754464.1, read as the reverse complement.
CGCAGTTTGTTAAGGAGAAGAGCTGATTAGTTTTTGGAATTAATCGGTTTAGTAGTTTAGAAAATTTTTTACAAAAATAAATTTTTAAAAATTTTTGAAACTTGTTTTTTTAAGATTTCTCAAAATTTTTTGGGCCGAATCGTTTCAAATTTTCAGGAAGTCTAAGTTCACCAAGATCACGTCAGATGCCGCAAACCGCGTTTCAGTCGGACACTCCGTTCAAAAGATATAAAAGGTTTACATACATACATACACACACACACACACACACACACACACACACACACACACATACAGCCCTACGGACATCATCGCCAAAATAGTTTCAATAGCTTCCTAGGACCTCAAAACGTCGAGATCTGGCGAAAACTCGATTTTCGAAAATCGGGGTGAAACCAATAACTTCCCGATTTTTGAAAGAAAAAAAAAATTTTTTTTTTTTTTTTAAAGCGGGAAGTTAAAAAATTACTTTTCGGTTACTATGTGAACGCAATCACTTAGAATTGAACGTCCGACATCTTGTTGGGATCATTTCCCGGCCATGCACCGTAGATGCTAGTTCCGCGGCAAACTTGAATGAATGTCTGAGCGAATAACGACGTTTTTACACATTGACGCGACGCCGAGAAATTAATATTAGTCCACGTGACTGAGCACGCACAAATACGCATCCTTCGGAAAAGGTCGGACGTTCTAAAGTACCTTCATGTACTCTTCACTGATCCCATTGGCCATCCATAAATATTCATCAGTGATCTAGCGTGAATCTTTGTAACGAATTTTTAGGAAGGAGATAGGAGACAATTCGAGTTCTCATAAGGGCAACTGGAAAACAGTTTTACGTACTTTTTTTGATGTGATAACGTCTTATAAATTGATGAATCACCAATATTATAAATTGATAAAACACCGGCTGCATGTTCGAAAAAGTGTAACGTAACGTTCCTAACGTTCCGCCTGACCCTGTGCGTGCTTTTTGCTAATTTCTCGCTCAATTTAAATCAGATCGGTTTGAAACCAGTCTTAAACGAAAGAGGAGAACATTTTACATAGATTTCGTATAACAGAATTTGCCTAAACAGTTTTTTTATACAAATTTATATAGAAAAATATTTTATACAAATTTATATAGAAAAATAGCTGTATAAATGCAATGTTGTGTAATGCATGACGCGACGCGGTCGGTTGTCTTTGTTTGCCGTACATGGAAATTAGAAGCAAACGTATGTCTTGTCTTAACATGAAAACAGCTGCATTTCTAATGTTTAATTCAATTTTTTGACATTAGTATATTGTGAAATGCAAAGCCTGCTAAGTTAAGTATTGGAATAACTAATTATTATTAGAACATAATACTTTGTAAGTTGCAAACGTCACTTTTGACATTTCTTATCATTCCGACACCAAGGATAAGCGGATTGAAACCAAATTTTGAGAGGTTTAGGTTATGTATTACGGAATACGTTATCACGTAAAACTATCGTCCGTAAACCGACTTTACAGACAACCATTTTTTTTTTAAAACCGGAAGTCTGTTTAGTGTTTACAGAGTGCAAGCAAAACAAACATGCCTGTATAATGTATGTGTGAGATATCCTTAAAATCCATCGTCCTATCAAATGCTTTACCGATGATACAATTACTTATCGCACCTGCATGCGTGTGATTAGTGAGTGATTATCCCACTACATGCATGCACGCATAGAGAGAGAACTGTGTGAGGTGTTCGGAAAGAATGCAACTGGGCATACCTGCTGCGTAAAAGGTAGAGCAAAGAAAACAACATCGAAGGATCCCAAGTTCTATTGATCATGATCAGCAGTATTGTATTATGACCGTTTATTATGGTGGCCAAGATTACAGGAACGTATTTGCCCAACGATGAAATAAAGAAACTTGCTCGGGGAGGCAGATTTGAGAAGATTTAAAATATCAGAAGCTGCAATGTGTAGGACACAGAGAAAACAGAATCGAACTGAAAAGGGACGGCTATATAGCGATCTAAAATGATGGTCGTTTAGACATGCAACCGTGTGATGGTCATATGACGCACATTTTAAAATTATTTCTAAACTTTAAAAAAATAACCTAATTCCTAAACAGTCAAAAAAAAACAAAAAACAATTTAACCACCTTATCAACCCATAATTTTATAACGCGATTTTTTGCAAATTTAAAACAGCCACTTGTTCAGCCTAATAATGTCAGGAATTTTTTGCAATCATTCCCTAATTAATGGTTCAGAATACGCCTTGCCTGTAGTCTTTTTAGAAGACTAATATGTTTTTGTTTTACGTACATTGTCCTTTTTAACACGCTTATATAAGCTTAACCTGTATATGTAGAGGAATCTTTCAGCGTAATTTTCATCAATTTCAAGAAGCCTGAATAACTTGAAAATTTGCACACGTGTCACGGACCGATGACAACACAATTATTTCAGAAAAATAAATTTGAATTTAAAAATTTTGAAAAAAAAAATTAATTTGAAAATTTTGAAAAAATATTTAATTTGAAAATTTTGAAAAAATAACTTTTGATGTTATGAGACTAAAATTTAAGAAAATATATTATAGTTTAAACAACTGAAAAAACACGCTTTAATAGCAAACCGAACTAAAAAGTAGAAAATAATTATTAACAAAATAATTAAATTATAGTAAAAAAGCGTGGGGTGAATTCCTATATTTTCAATTTTTATTATAACTCCAATTTTACAAGTAGCTACCAATGAAATAATTGTAACATTTAATATCAAGCACCCCACGATTTTTTAGTACAAATTTTTAGTTCAGTTTGCTATTAAAGCGTGTTTTTTTTTTTTGTTTTTTTAAACTATATTCAGGAAAAAATACGAAAACACGATACTTCTGACCATGTACAATGCACTCGATATATCTAAAGAACAAAATTGAGCTGCAGTGTTATAACTGAACCTGACTCCGGACAAATATACGTCCGTTCATGCACTGAATAAATGATGAAATTACGAAAATGATCGGTCATTAATAGCGTCATAACACTTCCGTCACAAGCCCGTATGACGTGACAGTCATTTCGGTCCTGGCTCTGTCATGACAGTTATAGTCAAAAGATCGACTGACTTCACTAGGGACGTCAAATTTTACAAATACGTCCCTGGCTGGGGCGTAGGATTAACGTTTTTAAATGGCTTACAGGGACCCGGAAGAACGATTTTTAGTTCATAGTCTTTATAATGTGCTAATGTGCATGTGTAACGTTTCAATAATAATATTGTTTTTATAAATGTTTTTTTGGAGACATGAATTGTATTGTCATCGAAACTGCCTAAGTACCTATATGTTTAAAGTTTTAAGTCGAACGGATTAAATATTGTCGAAATTAATTAACAAGATCCGACTTTAACTTGAAAATTGATATGTAATGTTCGCGTTCTTATATCTGAACTTTGGAGGCCAAAATAGCGATGAGCAAAATCGGTCTTGGTCTTGTTTTTTCGCAAGATAGAGACCAAGACCATACTTACACTAGCAAGAACAAGACTATCTCAGTCTTGGTCTTACCAACATTAATAGTACACAATTTATTATTTATACCTTTAAAAAACCTCGGTAGTGTTTAGAAAAATTATTAAAAAGACGTAAGTAAAAGGTTCAGTGTGCAAGACCAAGACTAGAAGTATTCGAACAAGACCAAAACCGCTACCAAGACTACCATAGTCACTAGGCCAAAATTTTGAAAATGTTCAGACTAGGGGTTCCAGTAAAGATTACAGGAAAAATAGAGCGATATCCCTAACAATTCAAAAACGATTGCCACCAAACTTAATTATACGATGCGATTGACGGAATTACTATTAATTTGTGTTATTATGGATAAGATTTAATAAGATATTGTTTACTTGTTTAACTATATTAGGAATATATTATTCGTTTGCTAGTTGTACGGAACTATGAGTGGGTTACTCGCACTTGACTGGTCTTTTTCCTTTATTAAAAAAAAATAAGAATTAAATGTGAGTTAACACCCTTTCTTCAACATTTAGTTTACTATACGCAATATACAATACCTCTACACATTGGAAATTTTCAACGTGTGTGGTCGAAAGACTGCATCAATAAAATGTTACTAACGGTTATGCAATTTTATGGTATTATTTCTGGGGTATTGATAAACAATTTTAAAAGCATATGAGTCCTTTAGGTAGATTATAACTAAAGTCATAAACGTATTAAAGAATCATTTCAATAGTCAGTAAAATATGACAACTTAAAAAATAGTGACTCCGTCTTTACCAAATATAGTAAAATCGGTTTATAATGTTCTTTTTTATCGAGAGAGAGAGAGAGAGAAGTAAAATTTTTAAAAAACATTGGAAACTCATATTTCTACCTATTGGGATTTGACATAGGACATACGATATATGGCCACAGAAATTTAAACCATAAATACATTACATAATATTAAGTGCTGTTAGTATTACTATATATTGTAAAATGGCGGATTCGACATTACATTTGGCCTAAACTCCACACGTATGTCAAATCCCAATAGTTTTTAAAACATATTAATTATTATTATATAGCTAAAACAACTACGTAGAGAAATATATTTATTAGAAAGAATACATATTTGCCAACAAATACCAATTAAGTGAAATGTAGTGACACAATTGTGTCGTAAAGTGATTTGTAATCAGATCTTAAAAATAAAATTAATCTCCGATGTAATGAAAGAATAATCTCAACAAACGTCATTTTAATTAATTAGATAGGATACAATAAATCGGCTATTTTCATGAATTTTACTTTTCAACTAGCTTTTACCCGTGCCAATGTCGGTTTCGACCGAAACCTTCCTCACTGGTTCGTAACAATGGCCTCTTTTAATGTAGTTCATGCGTAGCGTTAATTTATCCCTAACATCTTGCAATCACTAGCCAAAGTACACTGTTTGCTAAATGTCAGGTACCTACAACGGCTACAACTTTTACGCGTGTTCGATTTTATTAGAACCAGATCGTAGCCGAATAAAATTAGCCTGTAATTTAAGTTACTGTTACAAAGTTTCGTCATAATCGATTCAGATATTCTCTGGTGACGCTGGTGTAAACAAACAGACGGACAGACATAAAAATAGACAAAGAAATATTTTTTCCTATACAGATTTACGAACCCTTAACTCGATTCTTCGCCAAGTTTCGGAATAGTTCGGGACTGCTCAGGCGTGCTCACTCGAAACCTAAGTAATCGAGTCAGACAGACAGACAGACGTTGGCTTTAGAGCTTGAGCAGCCTAATTCTCATTCCAGGCGGTGAACACGCACTTTGAGGACGTTAAATCACCTGACAGTGTTTCAATACAGACATCTATTGTTGTCTTAAGTAATTATCACTTCTATTTGTCGGTATCAAATTTAAAGTCATTTTAAATTGGAAGGAAATGCAGACTGCAATGTTTTGTGATCGAATTTTCTCGCAAACTAACCTTATGGGATTTGGTCTTTGTTAAATTGATCGAAAATGGTTTAATTTTATAGTTTAAAGGTCACTAAGAAAAAGTGTCCATGAGCGCATAGCCTAAAAACCAATAAATATGTTTGGCGAGATTTTAGATATATGAATATCCATTGAATATAAAAACATATAACATTTTCAATTATGCCTTGTTTTAGAAATATAAAAATAGTCGAAACTAGATAATATATTCGGATTCAGCGCACTCTAAAACATGTTTCTAGAGCTTAGGATTTTTTTAACCGACTTCAACAAAAAGGAGGAGGTTCTGTGTTCGTCTGTATATATTTTTTTTTTTTTATGTATGTTCACCGATTTCTCCGTCAATTATGGACCGATTTTCAAATTTTTTTTTTATTCGAAAGAGCGCACTTCCGAGGTGGTCCCATCGGAACCAAGTCAGGATCTGATGGTGGATCCCGGAGAAATCGAGGGAAACTCTCAAATTTCAAAGGCATGCATAATGTTTTTTTTATGTATGTTCACCGATTTTTAGTGTTAGATTAACACTAAAAAGAGAAAAATAAAATATTTTTAACAAAAAAATTGAACCGACTTCAAAAAAGGCACTAAAAAGTAAAAAATAATTGCGTATTGAAATGTTTTGGAGTCGGTGTCAGCCAAAATGAAATCTATTCCGAGAACTACACCGACTCCAAAACATTTCAATACGCAATTATTTTTTACTTTTTAGTGCCTTTTTGAAGTCGGTTCAATTTTTTTGTTAAAAATATTTTATTTTTAGATTGTGAATTCAATGAATACATCCCTATATCTAAAATCTCGCTAAACATGCGTCTGTAGCTAAAAATCTATTGGTTTTTAGGCTATGCGCCCATGGACACTTTTTCTTTGTGACCTTTAAACTATAAAATAAAAACATTTTTTATCAATTTAACCGAGAACCAAATCCCATAAGGTTTGTGCGGGATCCTTCAGACTGCAATATTTTGTAATCGAATTTCCTCGCAAATTTAATATAATATGACTTCAAATTTGAACGAAATTGCGGCTTTAATTATGGAAGCTTCACAACTAATTGCAATGAAACAAAAATAGATGGCATTGCAACACGCACACAGAAAGAGTATTAGAGTGCCCGACCTCTGATTCCAATCCCTAAATGTAAGTTCTTACGATTTCACGGCTCTACCTACATTACAGAACCTGCATTGATGATGATTACGTTTTTAAGTACTTATAACCAATAAAGTTCCCCCTTCTTGTCGAATGCATTCTTATTTAATGGCTCAATTCTCAATAAGATTAATAAACCTAATTAATAAAAGTCTGCATTGTAACACCGTTCTATTCATTCGACTGACATGATGACATTAGGGGTTCTTTTTGACCTAAATAATGTCTGTCAAAGGATATACACAGGTGCAACGCATGTGAGAGGCAAAAGAACTGAAAAATACATAAATAATAAATATACATATTATATGAAATATACGACGGTACGTGAACTGCTTGTATGGGTGAAGTATTTTGTACCTTTTACAAAACATTAATACAAATGGCGTATCCATTAGACCTCACTGTAGATTATTCAGAGACTACAGGGCTGGTTTCAAGGAAATCATCTTAGCGACCCTTTAGGCTGAGTCAAGAAGACTGACCAGTGCAGGAAAGTAGCTATTCTTAACGTGCTTAAACTCGGTACGTTGGCGGGTTCCAACCGCGTCTAGGTATTTTTACTTCATAACCGAATAGGTTGAAATGACACTTAAATGAAAGGTTTTAACATTTAAAATCGTTTCGTGGTGGGTTGGCGGGAGCTTGGCGGGCCCTCCATTGAAAAAAAGCAATTAAATTTTTTAATGAAATTTTTTTTTACATAAATGGAAAGATCACATACACGTCTTATAACAAAACTACGTTTATTTTATTTTTAACGTTGTAAGATTAAAGGATGAATCCTGGTGTCATAGGATCGATGAACTAAGCAAATAGTGAAGGTTTATTTATTGCATTTTATTGTCTGACGTTTCAGCAAACTTTATGCCATCTTCGGAGAATCTAAAAGATTTATATATAAAAAGTTTTAAATTATTGTTGTTACAGTTGTTATTGTTCTTAAAGTTGTTATTTTTAATCTCATAATTAAAGAGTTAGGTATATGGAATTTAAAAATACTTTTTAGCTAAGTTCCGATGACGTCGAAATGTTTTTAATAGCTTTGTATCCATGGTTAGTTTGATAGTACTTATAATATCATGTACACAAAATAAACTTAGTTAAGAAGTATTTTTAAAATCCATATAACTTTTTGATTATGAGGTAAAAAAATAAAATAAACGTAGTTTTGCTATAAAACTTGTATGCAATCTTTCCATTTATGTAATAAAAAATTTCTGTCAAAAATTCAATTGCGGTTGGCGAGGGTTTCGGCCCACCGGAACCCGCCAACCTACCGAGTTTAAGCACGTTAAAAATTTAAACTTCAAAATAAAGTAAACAACATTCAATAGGAATACTTTTTTTGGGTGACCGTAAGTGACCCCTTTTTCACGGTCCGGCCCACTACAGCCTGCCAACCATTGTATTTTTCTTTTAAGCAGGGTTTAAATTTCCTAAATATCCATGGACTGGACTATTCGGAGATTCATAAGGTTTTAGTGTTACGGGCTCTTGGGCGTGATGATCCGCTATATGTTGCTCGTCAGGCCGAACTGTGATCTGTCGATGATACAGCGCCGCAGGTAATTTCACCGTATTTCGTGTAAACTGAAGTGAAAATAACCACCGGGATTGATTAGGTTATATTTTCTGTTTCAGACACTGACAAAACTGGACAACAAATGCAGATATTATAAGCCTATATTTATGATGGCAGGCATTTCCTCCGGTTGTGACATTCCAATAAAAGGTCCGCTGTATGAGCGCGATGATATTATGAAGCATATGAGTGCGAGTAAGAGCATTCGATGGCGTTTTTTTACAGCTTCATGTTTAGGTTGTTAATTTGTTTCCATGGCATTTATCTCTCTTAAACGCATGAACTACTCTGCATGTGTGTTAACAAATAAATTTCATGAAGCAGTCCAAAAAAGCTCTCACTCGAACTCATATGTTTGCATAATAATATCGTTGCGCTCATACAGCAGACCTTTTATTGGGTCTGCCATCATAAATATGGGCTTATAATATTACTATTAATAACATTTAAAAATTTCAGGTTTGTTAAAATATGTGTTGTCATCCGGCTACTGGCTCTTCAGCTATTATTATTAAATCCTCTGCGATATTTTAATTTTAGAAGCGAACCCTACGAAACCTTACTGTAGTGCAGATTTCTATAAACGGAACGAATAATTACTTAAAACAACAGATGATTATTACAATTTAATTTTTTTTAGATTGATGTTGTCGTCCTGCATGTGTCTGTTCTTTCAACAAAAGCATTATATCTAGGGACGCTATGATGTGTGACTGTAAATCCGCGTGCAATGTATTTCGCCCCATCCTCTCCACTTGTTTTCTTCTCCTTGAATTTAATAGCTGTTAGGATTTTAAGTTTCTTGGGAGATAGATACTTCACGTATTTTTAATTTCCTCCCTAATCCCATAATGACCATATTCACCGAACATAAGTAGTTATTTATTCGGTTCATTTGTTTTTCAGGTAACTATTCGAATAAATAGCGATAATTTAATTCACCGAACATAATTTTATATTTACTTCAAATATAAATCTATTCTGTCTTACTTCGAGGGTATAAATATTTATACCCCTGATAAAATAATAATGGCCGCCACATAGATCTTAATACCTAACCTAGAAACGTAGGTAATTATATCTACAGTTTGCTCTTGTGAATTTATTTATGTATGTGTTGCTGCTTATCAACCTTTTGTGAAGTGTATAGTTGCAAAACATTTAAAGATAGTGGAAGTCTTGTGTGCAATTAGGTTAGGATAAAACAATATTATTTTGTGAAAGGAACACGTTTTGACGTTTGCATAAACGCCAACGGTCGGATTTTGGATGAACGTCAAAATATTCAACAAAAAAGAGCAATGAGTTAAGTGCAGTGTATATTTATTCTTTAACTAACTATTCTACCTGATATTTTGCTTGGTGAATTGAAGGTAAATTTTATGCTAACGTATAAATTTGTTCCAAGATTAGTTACTTCTATCTTTGATAGTGTTCGGTAAATATATGATAAATAAGAGTAATTGTTGACTGATGAACAATAATAGATAATTTCGATGTTCACGGAGGTGATCAATAGAGTTCAGTATGAGAGAAGTCCGTGCGGTGAACCAGTACCGTTTCTTAAACTTACTAATCTGCAGATTTTTTTTAATAAAAATAAATTTATTACTCACGAGTTACAAATAAAAATACTGAAACCGGCTCTGTTAAAACATACCCTCTCTTTTAACAAATATTAAGCACCTGCAACAGCTGTTTCCAATGCGCATGGGCATAGTATATTTGTGTATAGTAGGTTTAAAAGTTACTGTCAATATGAAAATGCGATAATAAATTGAAAATATCTACACTTATTCTTATTGAGGACATTATGATTGCTTAGCAGGTGGTACATTTTAATTTGGAAAAAACTATTTTACATTTAATTTAAAAAAAATCGATCCAGTCAATTTCGAGCGATGCTGGTACAAATAGAAAAAGACAGACCAAAGTATTGAAAAAACGTTTTTATAGTCCAAGCAAAAACCCGCAAGAAAACTAAGTCAAAATTCCTAAAAAAAAAACACAATTACAAAATTACGGACGTTACGATTTTATATTTAATTGCATTAATAAACTTTCATTACAGTAATATACTTCAACCATTTAATGTATTTATTTATTATTTCATTTTGATGTATTTTTATTATAAAGACGGTAATGACTTTGTCCGAAGTTGATAATCTACAATATTTCTCCTCAAATTATGTTACTGGACTCAAAATGGCTAGGTCACAAATAGTGATAAAAAAAACAATAGATAAAAATATTAAAAAAACTCGGGTCGCAGTGCCAAACCCTGCCGACAATATAGTGTATTTGCTTACACTGGCAGTGTGGCTTTATTATGTGAACTTAACCCTTTTGGTTTTGGACAAAATAAAAAATTTTTACTTAATACATCCCTTAAAATAATATTTTTTTTCTTAATTTCAATATTACTATCAATTTACCAAATTAAATTCATCCTGCACTAAGTAAATCCATATCTACAAATTAATGTTTTCATAAAATTTTTAAGTCCGGTCCTGTCGGGCCGAATTTAATAAAATTTTGGTAGCATATTTTAATCATTACTAAAGGGTTAAATTTCAATTTTGAAACGATTCGAAGAAATTTTTCGGTACTTTTGGGCCCAAAAATATTTTTCAACCCCTAAATCCCACCCTTAAAGTGGCCCGAATGGGCCCATTTTAAATAGGCTTCGTGCGGTGATGGATTTTAACATGTGGTCCAAATTTCATTAAAATCAATTAACTCCTTCGAAAGTTATTGCCCGTACCTATATATATATATATATATATATATATAAATATATATATATATATATACATATATAAACATACTTTTCCAAAAATGGTGCCAAAGTGTTTAGGAGGCTATGAAACGTCGAGAAATTTTGGTCCGACCCCTAGGTCCCGCCATCCGACCGACGCCAATAGTGTAAGTGCCTTATGGCAAATACACTAATAAGTAAAAAATATTTTTAAAATACCACGTTTTTAAAACGAACTAAAAAGTATAAAGTATTTTTTTTTTAACTTGTAGGATTTGAAACGAAAAGGTGGGGTGCATGCAACAGTTATATAAGAAGTGTAGAGAGTGGCTATCAAAGAAAATATATATTTATTACATAAAACGAATAATGCTCCCCACGTTTTTCGTTTCAAATCCTACAAGTTAAAAAAAATTATTTATACTTTTTAATTGGTTTTAAAAACGTGATACATTTTTTTTTATTTATTTTTTTATGTTTTTTTTCAGTTAATAAAAACGTAGTAAAAACTAAAATACATCGTAAAAAAATTAAAATATTATATGACCCATGGGGGGATCGAACCCGCGACCTTTGCTTTATTAGCATGACGCTCTAACCAACTGAACTATGACCGATGGTTGTTAACTGTCATACAATGGTAAACAAGTAAGAATTCATTATATGTAACGATTAAATACTTAAAAATTTCTTTATTTATTATTTTCTGCTTTATTTTAGTATTTTCTCGTATTGTCATCTGATTCTGAGTTATGTTAAAAATGTCATGTCTCTATCTCATCAGGAAGTTAGTTTAAAATCAGTTACAAAGTTTCACCCGACATACACGAAAAGCGACATAATAAAAACGTGGTAAAAAATGCGCGTGATCATTTTTAGTGTAGTATGAAAGATAGGGTAGTTTATGATATATGCGTGGTAATTTTTCTCACCAATAAATATTGTTATTTCAAGATATTCAAGCAAGCGCGCACAAGTGTATTTGCCTGTACATAGGACATTAACATATACACTATCGGCGTTGGTCTGACACCTAAAATATCGACGTTTCACATAATTTTCAACTCGCCACCATTTTTAGAGTACCTACATGTATGTGTGTGATAAATCTCGAAAGACATCGAATTAAACGAAATTTGGTAATGCAAGTTTATTAAATGGTTAAAAAAATAAGTCCAAAAAATAAAGTTTTATCGTCGTAAATTAGAAAGCGGTAATTTGACCGATTTCTCTAAATATTTTTGAACCCCAACCCAGAAGACATAAGACTGGGTACAGAAATCTAATTTCAAACCCGAAACATACAAAAAATTAATCTGGTTCCTGAGATTGGAAGAAGTTTAAAACGTGACTAAAAGTAAACTAATTCATCTGTCATCAATTGCGACCTGTAGAGCTTGAACGCGAACGTACGTAAAGTACAGACCACGGTTGTAAAGACAAAAGTTATGGTCAACAATGGCGAATTGGGTCGCTTATTCTAGTTAAAATTTTAGTTGATAATAGCGACGCTGCAATCAAGAAGGCAAAGTAAAACAAAGAAATCATTTTTTTAAATAAATATAAGATCAAAGAAAAGTCGTACACCAAAGTGAATGACTAAACACATTTTTATCTATCCCATATATTTTCCTTCCTGATTGCAGCGCTGTTATCATGAACTTAAGTTTCAATAAGCCCGGGTGAAAATATAAGACTGAAAAAGAACTGAAAAGAGTTGGAATGAATTTTAGACGGAATTCAGTCTGAAATAAGGCGGAAATTAATATTTGCACGGAAAACTGACTGAAAATACTCTAAAAACGTTTTACATTGAGATGGTGAAGACGGAATTCAGACTGAAATGAGGTGGAAATATTTTTTCATCCTGAAGTGGAACTGAAATGAGTCTGAAAGTTTTATATTAGAATACCTGTGTAGGAAAACGGGGTGACTCGAAACTGAAATATCAGTTACTCTTGATGAGTATGAACGAGAGATTGAAAAGAGATGGAAACAACGCGGAAATTTTGTCATTTTCTGTCTCTTGGTCTTGCTCTATTTTCCGTTCGTTTTCCGACATAGCAAAAATTAGTAATTTTTTCACCCGGGAGAGATACCCTCACTCTATACAAATGCGTAGATATAGAGGGGAAGGGGGTATTTACCCCCTCCCCCAGACCATAATAATAAAAAATAAAACTGGAAATATTACGAATACCTAAATAAATAGCTTAAACTATTTGCGCCTAAATCAAAATTTAGACAAGTTATAACAGCGTATTTTGTAACATATTAATTAGTTTGGAAATTATTATTTTGCTTGACACCTTCCTTCGTGAGTATTCTTGTTTGATATGAATAAAAATTTAGAAAAAATATTTATTTCTTTTGCTTTACCCCACCCCCCAGAAAAAAAATATCAACCCCCTTGACTCTATACCTCGGTATCTCGATAAAACCGTGGCCTAAATATTATACGCACTGTTAGCTATTACAAAAATTTGTCGGCAGGGTTTTGCACTGCGACCAGTGTGTTTGTTTTTATAGACGTTCAAATTAATATTAATTGTATTAACACCTGTCTACAAGCTCGATAAACTTCACAGATAATTTTTTATTTCATTTGGCTTGAAATAATATTATATTTATATACGCACTTATCTAAAAAACGGGACCACTAACGATCTTAGTCGTAGAACTAGAAGGGGTAGGGTAGTTTTTTATGCACGTCGTTTGTAAGGAATAATTCATGCGCATGTTTCTTTGGGATTGTCACGCAGAGCGTAGCATATTGTATATATTATTATTTAAGTATGTCAGTGGCGTCGAACTTTTAGAGTTTACCGTCAACTATTGATTTACCTCTCCTATTTGTATATGTAGTTGTATGTATGTAGAAAAAAATTGAAGAGAGCAGGTCATCCCTGAAACTTCCCGCTGTTTTCGAGTTCAAAATGCTCAAAAATATATAAAATATAGCAAGAAGTTTATTTTTTGGCTCTTCGAGCTCAAAAAAAAAAAAATTCTTACGAATTTTTCGTTCACGATAACTCATGAACAAATGAACCGATTTTGATGCGATTTGCGGCAATCGACGCAGTTTTTTTAACCTAAGAAAGTAATATATTACAAAAAAAACAATCTGATGAGAATTTTACGAGTAATTTAAAAAAAAAACATCTTTTTACGAATTTTTCGTTCACAAAATCTCTTGAGCAAATGAACCGATTTTTATGCGGTTTGTGGCAATCGACGCAGTTTGAGTTTGAGGAGAGCTGAATAGATTTTGGAATTAATCGGTTTAGTAGTTTAAAAAATATTCCAAGAAAACACATTTATAAAAATTTTTTAAACGTATTTTTGAGCTTTCTCAAAATATATTCGACCGAATCATTCCAAATTTTCAGAAAATCTAAAATCAACAAAGTCACGGCAGATGCCACAAACCGCGTTTCAAAAGTATGAGAGGCTTGCATGCACACACACACATGCAAACGTCAACGCGGACATCAACGTCAAAATAGTCAGAATAGCTTCCTAGGACCTCAAAACGTCGAGAGCTGACGAAAACTCGATTTTAGAAAGTCGGGATGAAATCGATAATTTTTTTGAAAATAGTTGACTTTTATAGCAGGAAGTTAAAAAATTGGAAGCCGTCGTGGACCGCCTGACAGATGTGAAACATACATTTTAGCGAAATTCTGGTAACTAATTTTTGCCCGGTAACTAAATTTCGCCCAGTCAGCTACGAAATTCCAGTGACTAAATACAGAATGATTAGTTGATTCTTTTTGTTTAATAGCGCGTAGAAATCAAATAAATGAACAATTGAACAAAATATTTCAAGTAACTTTTTTATCAAAACTCAAAAATGAAAGAAAATCGGGCTTTTAAAGTTTTATCACATTTTATCAAATTTTGAGGTCGGTTCTGGCATTATGTTATGTCATTATGGAAATGTGTTATGTCATTATGGAAATGTGTTATGTCATTATCAAATATTCACAGCAATTGGTCGAAGTTGTCCCCGTTTTGTTGGACACAAAGATGCATGCATCGTAGCCATGCTCCTGTACATGCTTGTAGTAGCAATAAGGGTCTTCCGCGAATTATTTGCGATGCATTTCCGATTCGTACTATCATTTCTTCGCGTATGTTAACCGGGATTTTGCATTAAATAAATAAAATTTAAAAAAATTAAAAAAACTTTGAAAGGCTCTTATCTCTTATTTTTAAGTTTTGATAAAAAGTTAAAATATTTGTTCGTCTATTTCATTTCTACACGCTGTTAAAAATCACTCTGTACAGCCCTGTAACTAATATATACAAACGCTGAACGTGTCAAGAATATAATCGTCGCACCCTCAGTACGCAGCGTCTCTGTGTGAGTTGTGACAGCTCACACAGAGAAGCAGCTAGTGTACAGTATATACGCGCGTACACACAAGGAAGTCGAGAACGGTGGCGTAGAGGGGGAATAAGAGAGCGTGATCCAGTTTCTGTCACGGCATGGTTTTGCTGCAAACGCGCCAATAGATGTTTCAGTTTAAAAAAATCTTGTAACTCGAGTTTCACCTTCTTTCAAATGTCGAACTGGCGTGAAATTTTGCGGTCGTATGTAGTTTTGCTGACAGTACAATATTCTCACATTTTGACGACAACGTTTATATAGCGAGTTAAAAAATGACAGAGGGTGGCAGTGTCGAAGTAAATGGTGGAAAAACGTGTCTTGAGTTAAAATTTAAATAACAATGACTAAAATTTTGAAAATAAAATTGTACTTATATATATTTGATCAAATATAGATCACGCTTATATCAACGCATTAAAAAGAAGAAAATACATTTTTCCCTTCTATAACAATTAGTATAAGACACTCACAGTATATATTTCAATTTATTCCTCGAGTGTTCTATGCTTTTATTTAAAATGTACGAGGAATCGTTTTGATATTTATCTAGAATTAATTATGGGAATTAATAAGATGGTAGGTATAAGAAATACCTACCATCTTGTTAAGGTTATAGAAATAACATGATGATTCCTTATATATTAGACGATTTGCTAAACTCCTATGCCCACAAAGTTCGCTACGCTGAATCGATTCTGACCACTCGCACCACTGTATCTCTTTTAGTTAATATATGTGAGCCTTTTTATATCTTTTTTAAAAAAGATATAGTCTTTTTAGGTTATTTTAATTTTTATATATTTTAGATCGTCATAACTTCTAATTTAAAGGATATATGGATTTACGCTTGGACTTAAGCTAAGGTGAATGGCATATCTGAGGTATTTTTCCATATATTACAATTATTTGTTTCATGTTTCAATTTTTTCACACCAAAAACTTCTTCAGAATGTAACATTTTTTCCTCTGCATTCTTCCAATCATTGCAACCTATCTTTTGATTTTCTTGCAGATAAAGTAATCAATTCGAGTCGACAACGCGTTTTTTTACTACTTGACCGATACTCAAATTTTTTTAGTACTCGCACACTCCTAATATTATATGAATTAAGATTAGCAATGAAATGTTAATGATGGCACAAATCACTTTCGGTAGAACCGACGGACAGACGGACGGACGGAGACAGACGCCGCTGTCTAAAAACGTGAACTGAGATATACATTATGTAAACATAGCAGATGACATTACGGCGGTTGTGTCGACACTGGAGAATGACGTGGATACACATGTACAAAATAAATACTAAAATGTGTGTTATTGCCTGGTTATGTTCATTTCCTTTAAAAAGCTCACATTATCGAGCCAAGTATTGGGATTTTACTTCGTATATACACCATCTACTCAGCATTTCTGTGAACTATCCTATTCGAAGCGTCTCATACAGTAAAATATTGCGGGCTACGTATTTTTATTAATATTTATTGTTAACAATTATGGAAGTTGCGCACGTCATTGAAAAATCGAAGAAGAAGCACATTTGTTATGCAGTACCTAATAGGCATGATGACAATATAAAAGAAACAAAGAATAAATGGTTTTAAAAAATAATATATGTTGAAAGGATTCCAAAAAATGACCCAGTGTTACTACAGTAGAACCTTGATAAGTTAAAAACTTCTGTAACATATTTTTTTTTGAATTCCCTTCCCTTTAAAGCCTAAAACCTCCATTACTTAAAGCACAAAACCTCGGTAACTTAAGCAAATATTTTGAGCGTTGGCCCTCGATAACTTAAAATAATATTTTGATGACCTCCATAACTTAAAGTATTATCAATGAGTCATCGTGAATAAGAGTTCAAACAAAAGGTTTTGCCAAGAACTTTATTAATTTTCACTAATTAGAACAGTTGAACCTCGATATGTTAAAAATTGAACTTCCAAAACCTCTCTAACTTCAATTCTCGATAAGTAAAAAACTCGATTATTTAAATTTTTTCGTTTCCCTTAAAATTTAACTTATCGAGGTTCTACTGTATAAACATTGAGATTAATAAGAAAATAAAAGTATAAAATACTTCAATCAGCCATGTTGACTGAAACACCGAATGACGTCACGCCTTCTTAAATCAAAGAGAATATATAAACACTTGAAGTAAATAATCTCCGTGTCGCTTAAATTTTTGTTGCGATCATTCACTTCTGCATCATTTAATTAGTTAATTTGTTGATTATTCGTATTTTTGTGATATTTTATAACAGTTATGTCAGGTTATTTTTGAGGCTAGTAAACTTGTAGCTAAAGAAAATCATACTATTTTTACTACTAAGTACCTCCTTTTAAGAAAATATTTAATATAAATTATACCATTAAGTGAATTTACATACCTTTCTACGAAATACCTCTGCACGACAGCTCTACACCCATAAATACAACATTTAATGCCAGCTGTCACTAAGGCATGACGTCACAAGCGTTTTCGAGATTACTTTAAAATAGAAAGATAAAAATGCAATCATTTGCGTTAAGATTTTATTTATTGCTGAAATGTTTTTTTACGGAAATAGTTGACGTGTACCTACATTACAGAACGAGATTTCAAAATCTGTCATCATGCTTATTATGTTAGTAGACCAAATGTAAATATTGATATAAAATTATGAATTTGAAAAGTGACAGCTGTCAGCTGATTTCTGCGATCCTCTTCCAAATTCGGGGCATCGAACTCTACAGATTCCCAAAGCTTCAAAATTCCGCACTTATTCCAATTAAACCCTCTGTTTTATGCCACTTCTTTTAGAAGGAAACATATTATAAAGTCTACTTGGCACAACGACTTTATGTCGCATGTTTCCACATAATATTCACACATAATATGGTGATGTTTGAAACCAAAGTTAAGGATTACTTAGTTGACTGATGAATGACTGATACGGATAGCTTTTTGAAGTAGGTACATCTGCGACAGACATACAAGATACCAACCCATAAATAAATGTCGCAACGGTATTTAAAACGTGTCTAATTTTCCAACAATTGAATATTTTATCATTTGAAATTAATGTTAGTCGAGTTCACAGTTCATTTTTAAAATTAACTTTTGTAAAATCGCTAACTAAGTTGTGCATTCTATTCAAATTAATGGTATTCATTAAATGTTTCTAACGATTAATGGATTGATGTCAGTTTGTTTAAGTGGCACTAATTACGAACATTGAAAACCAGTTTTCGAGTACATATATTATACAGTTTTTGATGTACTTATTAGTAATTATATAATAGCTGTGTTTATTACTTCACGTACTGTGTTGTAAAATATTGCAACTACTATACCTAGTTACTTATGGTTCAAGTTCTAATCTAACCTTATAAAAGTCTATTGAAAAACACTACTGAAATTTTATTTTATTGCGTTTAACTGATAATATGATGGAAAAAAAACTTTAAAAGCATTAACCTCTATCAAAAAAGCCAGGAGGAAAGTCATGAAATTTTGAGGTCGGCGCTAATTTAATTACTAAAACTTTATGCATATCTAACTTTTATTATTTTCCTCTTTTTAGCGACTTTTTGAAGGAGATATTTTTTTTAATTTTACTTTTTAGAGGATTTGAAAAACACACTGAACCGATTTAAGTAAAATTTATGTTAGATCGCACTGAAGGTATGCTCTATTAAATAGAAAAATAATTATCAAAATCGGCTTACAAAATATGCTGCTGATACAGCGATATGGCCTGACCTTTTATCCGCAAACTCGTTCTAAAATGTACTTACCTAAAAAAAAAAATGTTATAACATGCGTATAGTTCTTAAACGTCAATATGTTAAAAAAAATGAAAACAATCTCCAGCTGTTTGTAAATATATGACTTCTTAAGTGCTTTCTGAAAACTGTCGCCTGCAGAAACGTCAAAGTGATAATAGATATTTTATAAATTATATTTAACATATAAATAGATCTTTGTTTTCTTACGCTGAATTTTTAAAGTTGACATAATTTTATCCTTTCTCAAAAAGTTTACATCTGCAGTAAATTTTATCAATTTTTAAATATTGTGTTAGAATTACCTAGTATCGTTATCGATGCGTGGGGAAGCTAGGTAACTAAGGACCCTGGCGCAAAATATAAACATTATATTTATCAACGCCTAAATTAAAAATGTAGACTTTTTTCAAAACTAATACACTGTAATCATAAATAAAATTAATTAAACTATTGTTTCTCAAGGAAAAGGCTTTTATTTGGTTGACTCAGAGTGCAATGAGCTTTGGAGCCCTGGGACATTGCCCCACTTTGTCCTGTAGTTACATTATTATATTACTCAGTGGATTTCGATGCTGTACAGTTGCACTAATAATCTAAATATAGGTACTAAGTTATAAAAGGAAACCGTGACTGACTGACTGATCTATCAACGCGCAGCCCTAACCACTAGACGGATTGGGCTGAAATTTGGCACACATACAGTTATTATAAAGGCATTCGCTAAGAACGGATTTTTGAAAATTCAACCCCTAAAAAGGTGTAACAGGGGTTCAAATTTTGCATGGAGAAATCATATAAGATAGATGTATCAATTCGAAAATGCGCAAAAGCACTCCTGTCAACAAATAAATAAACACGTGTTTCGTGCTTTTTCAAAAACAACCCCTTCAGAGGGTGAAAATAGTCTAAAAATCAACATGAGTGTCATTTTCACGGTTTGTCAGGATGTTGATAACGTGAATGTCATTAATTTTGAAATTTATCAGGGAATCGACGTCGAGAAAGGAGTAACTATGTCAAACAATGGGAATGTATCCGTGTTTCGTCTCACTCGCGTACGAAGCCGCGGGTAACGGCTAGTATCATATAATGCGAGCTAGCTTAGCTAGCTTAGCCATTTTACGATATTACTTATTTTAAAGAACTGCAGTTATTTTAATAAAAAAACTAACATGTTAATTTACCAACGACAGAAAATAATTTTCGAATGAAATGCATTTGTTGCATTATAAACAGTGTTAAAACTTCGCTTTATAACAACATTTATAACATTATGATTTTGTTAACAGCCCAATAAAAATCACGTACAACTACAAAGAAAAATTATTCCGATTGATATAATAAATATAACTGTCCACATAATATTTACTTTAAATGGTTGCCGGAGATATGATAGATAAAGACAGAGATACAGGTGTTTTAATTAAAATGTTTACTATTAGGATCTCAGAAATGGCAAGAGATGTGAGATTAAATTAGAAAAAATTGATATAAGATTTTAGGTATATAGTTTAAATAAATATTTTTTGAAAATTCAATTGAAAACGCATTGTTAGAGATAACATAAAATGGATGTCTGAATAAAATTTCTTTCCTCATCAAAATAAAATAAAAATAAGAAATAAAATTGTCAAAGAATAGAAATGATTCTTCATTAATACTACAAGTGACAACAATCGTAGTCTCCACGACTATAAAATAAAAATGATAAGAACGATGTTTTTCTTTGCTATTTTTTCATATTTTACAACCACTAACACTTTCTTGTTTAGCGAACATTTCTTAAATGTTACACCGGCATCTACTGGACCTCCAATACACATATTTTTTCTTATTTTTTTATACTTACTTAGTATCTCCGTTTTCGATAATTCAGTGTTCTTGTTAAAATCGGTTAAAACAATTTGAAACTAAACTGCTTATTTCTTAAATGTTAGGTCTTAAATTTCCACCCTGGAGTTATTCGGAACGTTCCGGGATGAGAGTGTGTGATAAGCACGTACAGTCAGTGGTGTATACAAATATAATAATCAGAATAAAGTACTTCATTTAAAGGGTAATATACGTTTTTATTTTGTTAAATAAACATTTTTAATAAGTTAAAAACAAATTATAAAATAGATTAACTATTTGGGTAAATCATATATTATTAACAAGTTAGATTACAATCTTTGTTATAGGGAGATAGTTTATCCATGGTACATTGGTACGGTACTCAAGGGCGTAGATATTTTTTTGTTCTGGGGGGGGTAAAGCAAAAAAATCAATATTTTTTTGAAGTTTTATTAATATCACACAAGAATACTCACTAAGGAAGGTGTCCAGCAAGATATTAATTCCTAAACCAATTTTAGAATTTTTTTTTCAAGAAGTATTTCTAAATTTTATTTTTTAGTCAGGTATTCGTATTATTTTCATTTTTATTATTTTATTATTATGATCCTGGTGGGGTAATTACCCCTTTTTATAACTCCCCCCCCCCTTATCGACGCCCTTGACCGTACTGCATAAAGTGAAAGGCAGTGGATGGAGTGGAAATCTCACCTTCACACTGACACATCCTTTGATGAAACGCGATTAAATTGGTTCCTCC
The DNA here is from genome assembly GCA_963575645.1 of Xanthostigma xanthostigma. Taxonomy (NCBI): domain Eukaryota; kingdom Metazoa; phylum Arthropoda; class Insecta; order Raphidioptera; family Raphidiidae; genus Xanthostigma; species Xanthostigma xanthostigma. The sequence goes on along the minus strand of OY754464.1, from coordinate 59,810,715 downwards.
ACCTCCATACTCACACCAGTTCGTCTCGCAGCTCCTAATCGAAAAAAGAATAATTGCGAATCTTTTTCCCATTTGAAATTACTTCGTAATAGTATCTCTTACCGTTTTCGAGATCCAAATGGAAAGCGCGTTAATTGGGATATTTTGTGAATACACGGGTATCGCATATAGATTGTATTATTATGGAGAATAGTATAGTAGTAATAGAGCGAGATGGAGTTAGTTTGAAATGTTGTTCAACTCGTTGTAGTGAGTTCTATATATTGTTGTAAAAGATTCACTGTTCAAGGCGCATCTCCCGACCCGACAATATCATGTGGTTATTCAAATACATGTAGTTCTTGCTGCATCGAACTGCACCGTCCATGTCCTCTTATAACGCAACCAGAACGTTATAGGCATATAGGTATCTAATAATTAACTTTATGAATCATTCTCTATCTACTCAATGTGCGGTGAGTGAAGGCAACAAAGCGTATCGAAAATATATCTGCATCTCTTTCTTCGATGTAATTCACTGATTTCTCCGATGATAGGATTGGTTGATGTACTTGCATACTTCGTCTTTTTCTATGACGTTAACATGGGCGTACCAAAATTTTGGTCCAGGAGAAGGCAAATTATAAATTTCGTAAGCCGGGTCCCCCGTGCTGGTTTTGCCACTTAGGTACGCCCATGCGTACGGCTTAAAAAAAGACAAAAATATATCTTTGCACCTTAATGGTTCGATTGCGATTTTATTCCCATCCTCGGTATAGAATAAAAGTATATGGTTATAGGTGGGACGATTGCTATTGTTTCCACGTTTTGATGTAGCTATACTAAAGCATTTAAGACTGAGCCTAATATTTATTTATTTATTGTAGATTATAGCCGCACAACTAAAGTCATTAGCGTATAATTATATCAAATTAAATTAAACGACATCATGAAATTTTTATGAACTGAGCTGGAATTCAAACCCAAGCCAGTTTGTTTCAAAGACCAGCACGATAACCCTTACACTAAGCTGTCCTAATATCTATATTTTAATTATATACTGCCAACTAGTATATCTTGCGCGCTTCGCGTCTCTCGAGATATTCTTGTAAGATATACTGCCAGAATATTGATCTAATTGCTCGAGATATCGCAAGCAACTTCACAATCGAAAAGGGAACCAAACAGGAGCTCGGAAAATGGCAGTCTACCATATATTTAATAACTTCTATAATGCTAGTGACCGTAAATGGAAGCGTGGCCCTAAGAGTGAGACAGCAAATGACTGTTTTCTATTTCTTTCTTTTTACTTGACCCGTTGTGCGGAAGTGTCGCGTCTATAGTGGGGCAATTAGTAAGTGGAATAGAGCAAGCTACTTCCATTTCACAGCTTAGTTCCATGTGCAAATTGACGCTGCGACTGACGCGCATCCATTCACGGACATGCGCATGAAACTTAAGAGTATAATACCTAAGTGAGACAGACGTATAAATGTCTGCCGCTTAGTGTTTAAGTCTTTCTCCCCCCGATCTTTGCTAGCAATATAGAGAGTATTTAATATATGCTGTCTACATGGTGACCAACGACAACTTCACCCCTATGTTCTCTTATTATTCCAATATATTTAAATTGAAGTATTGAGTAACTACACTGGAAGGGAACGTCAAAGCTAAGCAACAGTGTGAATATTATTCCTATGTTTTTTAAATTAAAGTGCAGACCACGTTGGCAGCTAGCGTCAAAGCTGACCAGCAAGGTCTGGTTGTTATCCCTCAATGTTTTACCTGAAGTAACTACACCGACGGCAAGCGTCAAATATGGATGACGGAGTGCGGTTATTATTACAGTGTATCTTGTTGAGAGTTACTACACTGGCAGCGAGCGTCAAAGTTAAGTATAGTTCTTAATTCCAACGGTTTAAAAAGTTTACGTTCCAAAAGATAGCGTTTTGAATCAGTTTGGCGGAACAGTAAATACACACGCTATGTTTACCTATATTGGTTTGAAAAATACTAGCCAATAACATTTTAACAGCTAGGGTTTTTCTCGAGAATTCTCGAGAAATTTGTCTTTAGTCAAGACGAGAAAGAAAACTCGACGCCTCGAGAATTCGAGAAATCAATTCCGTGACGAGTCTAGAGTATTTTGTTGATTTAATTTTACTAATTATTTTTATTTAATTAAAGATTTGGGAATTATAAAAAAGTTAAATACTACTACTGTATACCTTACTCTTTACTTTTTATATAGACCAGTCGAGTATAGTTTGTTTAATTTATTGTTTGTTCTTGATTTGTTAACTGTGCAATTTATGGTACCTAAAAATTTACCATTTAATTAATTGATCTCATCTATGTTGTCTATACTGGACCCTACAATTCAATTATAAGAATATTTAACAAACTGCCGTATTATTTAAAAAACCTGCCACTAAAGAAATTTAAAATTCAATTAAAAAATTATCTATTAAACGAATGCCATTACACTCTACAAGACTATTTTAACTAGTAATTTTATATTGTTTTTAATAATTTTTAATGACGCATTTTATACAGCATTGTACTGTTTCTTAAATAAAGATTTTATGTATGTATGTATGTATCAGTCTAATTTGTAATAAAGCAAAAATTTGAAAATAATATCGTGTCATTAAAAACTTCAAAATCTCTCGAAGTATTCGAGAAATCCTGGTCCTGAATTATCGTGCATCGAGAAATAAAAAAGGTCGAGAAACCAGAAACCCTAATTGTGCATCAATATGGTTGCCGCTCACAATTCTTATATGTTTAAGAGATCACGTCCATTCCATAAACGAATGTAAACGTTGACGAGATTAAATTTCAGTGTACAAGTATAAAACATGTATACCTGTGGATATTTATCCGAGCTAAACGCCGCGCCGTGGCCGTACCGGTTTATCTGCTCCGGTTCTTCGGACCGTCCGTCGTCGTCTTCTTCCACATCCCATGTTGCAACTTCGCTTTCAGACTCAACAGCGTACCTACTGTACAGTAGCTGGTTAAATCGACAAATAAAATTAAACGTTTCTGTGCTCATCTTTCTGTATCTCGTGTCAGTGTTGACTCGTGAAATTCAACACATCCACATAATATTATTACGCATACGTATGGTGTTTTATGTTAATAAAAAAAAAGATTGCAACAAAAAAGAGCTACAATTTATTGCAAACTTTTTTTCAGCCCGTTAGTACGCTCACCTATAGCTCGAAAACCACCGGTCCGATATAATTACATTTTTTTTTTTAATTTGTATATAAATATATTGTCTGGCCAAATTTTGTCTATTGGCAACATTCTGCATGGCCAGTTTGAATTTACGCTGCTGTTAAATTGTAGCCACGTTCCAATCAATTTAATACTATACGTGAGTTAACACGAAACAGAAATTTTACAGCGCTGTAAATTGTAACATTTACTATACAGAATAGCACCATATACTTATTTTGCTGCGCAACTGCGTGAAACTATAAGCTTCGCCTGACTACATTAGACATATTACCAATGAAAATCAATTTAAACACAGTCCAGTGTTCACCTTAGGGTATTTTTCCCTAAAAGGGGACTTTTTTCGATTCGGGGAAATTTTTAGGGTATATATTTTTAGGGTTATTTTTAGGTTACAATATTTTTACATGACCCTAATTAGAATATTAAAAAATACCAATTTATAAATACTGCACAAGCGCTCCTACGTCAGCTGATATAAATACTGACCCTGTATTACCGACAGTAGAAGTTTAAGAATTTAATTTTAAGTTAATTAATACACATTTTAAAAATAATGTATTATTATTATTTATAAACAAACATTCAATTTTAAAAATTTAGGGGAAAATATTTTGAAAACTATGTTTTTAGGGGATTTTTATTTTAGGGTTAGGGGAAAATCAATTCTCAAAGTGTCAACACTGACACTGTCTTAAGTTATTTTTATTAGCAAAGAACTGATTCTCAGTAACCCAATTTTTAAACATGTAAATATGTATTATGTATCATGTAATTTAATTGTACTTAATTGTTTTTCCAGTCCTTTTCCTTTTTTGCAGCAATTTTATGAGAAATGTATCATATCTTTAATCTTATCTTAATATAATAGAGTTAACAGTGATAATTTTACCGAACTAAATCGATAAAAACAGGCTTTCTTGACATAGGTACTTACGCTGTCTAAACCGTCAGAGATGAAGATTTGTTCGTGTAACAATTATCCCCACGTTGGGCGCCAATTCTAACACCTTTTGTCTGGCCAGGTTATATAGTCTATATACTTATATAAAATTTCCGAAACCACAGAACCGATTTTAATGAAATTTTGTAAATGTTTCTTGCTTGGTGCAACTTATACGCTATAGGATAGTTTTTATTAAATATTATGTGTAAAATTACAGTGTTTTCTCAAAAAAACTGTTTTAGTACCAAGTAGCGACATCTGATAGAATTCGCTCAATGCTATTAGTTCAGAAGCAAATCTGGTATAATTTGCTCAAAGCTATTAGTTCAGATGCCGGGCCGCAAACGAAATACATTTTGCAGAATTATATCTATCGCACCTGGGTGAAACCGGGACGGATCGCTGGTAGTCTATATTTTATTAGGCTAAGTAAAAGGGAATTTAAACGTGGATAATTTTATTGACACGAGTTAATAAAAAAGAGGCCGTGTAGAGGCTCCCTTGGCATATGCTGCCTAAGCAGCGCAGGAAAGATTTGTTGAACATAAATATTCTACAAAAAATAAATTGCGACAGTATATGTCTATCTTTAATCTTCAAACTCCAGACAAAGCCGGACTGGGCTTAATTGTATATATAATTCGACGTGCCGCCCCTGTGTCATTTTATTCTTTTTATTGAAGCAAGCACAGCGGCGCACACCAGCTGTTTGTGTCATTTCTCATTTTATACTTAAACATCTATATGCATAGGTAAGAATAAGATACACTCGTTCATTACGGTCTTCTCTTTAAGAAAATAAAAAATAACAGAACCTGTTTTTATTATCTTGTTTTACTTATATTTAAAATGGGGATTTAAAAAAGAGCACTGCTGGTGAAAAGCGTGCAATTCGCATTAATCAAAATTGAAATCTAGAATGACTCTTCTTCAAAAAACTTCGAGGAAAGGTGCATATTAATGTTATTATAATATAGGGTACGTGATATTATTGCTGGGAGTAATGTTAGTGTGTTTGTCATATGGCACATGTACTATAGCGGGAACAATTTGGCACCATTTTTGGAAAAAATCAAAAATGGTGCTAAATTGTTTTGGAAGGTAGGAAATGCTGCGAAATTTGATAATCTTAATATTATCAGATATTTAATTCTCGGAATGATTTCAAAATTTAAATTTAGCTTTTCACTAAAGATTTAAGTATTCCTAAAATTTTAGTAAAATAGGTCCGGTGGCACCAGACTTATAGAATTAATGAAAACATTAACGCAGGGTTGCAGAAAGCATTGTCATAAAATCTGGTTTGATAACGACCTTAGATTGTGCACTGTCAAATGTCAAATCAACCCTGCTCGAAAAATCACTGATTGATTCCAACCCACAAGTTGGGAATGGTACTAGTTTCAAAATTTTACAATTTATTTTCGTTTTGGTGTCCCTCGAATCTAAAAAACATATTTTGGAAAAACTCTGTGCGTAGCTGTTAGTCTGTTTGTCTGTAAGCACGATACAGATCATACGGATGAGCGAATTGAAACAAAATTTTGGGAGGATGTTTGGTATGCAAATATGAAGAGCCTTATTGTTTTTGGGAAAAACGGCGCATGCGCAGAAGAGATATATGCTATAACGATGTTTTTATATATTAATAGTATATTTTTCATAACAGCTTATTATTCTATTTATTTTTTTCACGGAAGTTTAGTTCTGGAAATATTTTGAAAGTAAAAAAAAAATCAGCTGTTCTTTTGTTTTGTAGATCTGTCAGAAATAAACTAGTTAAGCGTGCTTTGATTAATTAATGACGTGGAACATATTATGTAGGTAACCATGGCAACGAATAGCAAATATCATATTGAATACTAGCCATTACCGCACATGACCTCACGCGATATCAGACATTATCAAATGTCAACATTTTGAAGTTGGAATGGTTCCGTCGCCCAATTGACTGGAATTTTTTTTAAAACTGTGTAAGTATACCATATATTTAAGATATTGTTTTGTTCAATTTTCATTTCGAAACATTTTTCTACTCATTTTGATGAAAATTTAGTTTTTATGCAGATGAGTGTTGGGCCCGTCCCGATAATTTTGTCATGATTTGTATCACATCTGCATCCGTTTAAGCTCCGCAAGTCGCAACGAGTGTTGCGGATGCCGATGCGAATACAGATGTCTGCAATATCTCTAGTTAAAAGTCAACACAATCAAAATGTTAACACTAGAACATTAATTACATCTCTGAATATATTTTAAAAACTGCATAAAGATAATATTAATAGCTGTATAACTGATATTGGTGAATATCGCGTATATATATTATTCATCTGACTTGCACAATAATTTATTAAATGATTATATTATGTTTGTTACATAAGCACCACATGCCTCTTTAACGCCTTTCCTCCGATGCCTCTCTGATGGAAGAACAAAATAATGATTAATGATGTTGCGAAATGAATGCATCCTCTATAACTCGCTTCTTAATGACGACGTATATTATAACATGTACCTACCTAATATTACAAATACTTAAATCTATTATTGTAAAGTTCGTTACTTTCAACTATTTATACGTACTTTGCTAGATGCCTCGTCCGGCTTCGCCCGGGTAGTAACTTATAATTAGATAATAAATACGTTAACACTTAACACACTGTATTTATGCGCAATAGTAAGTTTTAAAACCATGCCAATTGCCAAATTTGAACTTGATATTTACCTTTAGTTCAGAGAAATTCAACTCTGACAGATATACGACAGATACGAGTATACCGACAAGTGATTGATCCGTACCTTTATTTCCGTTTTATCATTCCAACACCATAAAAATGGGAATATTTAGGTCAAAATTCATTTTTCAAAATTTTACTATATTTCTCGTTTTGAGGTCATCCGAATCCAAAACACATATTTTTGGAAAAAAGCTTGTAGGCCTGTTAGTCGGTCTGTTAGTCTGTGAACACGATACAAGTCAAACGGATGACCCGATTGAAACCAAATTTTGGGAGGATGTTTGATATGCAAACATGAAGAGCCCTATTCTTTTTGAGGAAAATCGGCGCATTTGAAAAAGAGATATAATATTACCCACGACGGAACGGAGCAGGTATATGCGTTTAGCCTGAGAGGTTGTTTGTTAGTGTGTGCACTCAAATGTCGCCATTTATCTGGAAAACGGTTTGATCAATTATTCAAATGCGATTTTCTGTAAATGGTTTCTAATTCATCTGCGATGGTTCTTAGATAGATATTACGATGGTAACGCCCCAGGGGGCACTGCACTGCACAAAAAATTAATCGCAAAAACCATAACAAACGTGCTACGTACGAACAGATCTAAAGAGCGTCCGTAAGTAGTGAATTTTACAGCAATACACTTGCACATTTATTAAAAACACAATTATGAGCACTCTCGCACATAACGTGATTCGACAGCTAGGCTATCAGATATAGCTACACTATTTACGCTAGCTCGGCAAGATCACCCGAACACACTTTTGCAAAATCTTTAAAAAATTTAAAATAAAAAAAAAACAAAATTAAAAATTTTGAAAGAACTCACGAAGAATGTAAATGTTGTAATAGAAAAAGAATTAAATAAAATTCTAAAACCCCCCGACTTAAAACAGGTAAGTAACCAAGGAAAATCCGTCGGGTGCTGCCATTCGCTGCCCTGAAATGAACTAAAATATTGCAAATTTTGAGTGGCTGATTGAAATCACGTCTGGTACGTAAATAAGTCTAATTTATATTCTTCTATTCTTAATTCAGGGCAGCGAATGGCAGCCCCCGACGGATTTTCTTTGGTTTTACTTACCTGTCTTAAGTCGGAGGATTTTAGAATTTTATTTAATTCTTTTTCTAATACAACATTTACATTCGTCGTGGGTTTTTCAAAATTTTTAATTTTTTTTTTATTTTAAACTTTTTAGAGATTTCTTTTTAAACTTTTTAGAGATTTCTTTTTAAACTTTTTAGAGATTTCTTGCAAAATACTATTCAGTTACAACGTTTACATCAGTCGTGCGTTTTTTTCAGAATTTTTAATTTTGTTTTTTTTTTATATATAATAATGGTATACTTTTTATAACAGTTTATTATTCTATTAATTTTAATTAAATTTTTTTTTTTTGGGGTTCGGAATTCTAAAAAAATGCATTAGCAAATAATATTGAACACATTTGTGTTTACAGCGGTATTTTATTTTCAAGTCGCAATATAGATATAATGTAAATCATTCAGCGATTATTTTTAGGTTTGTTATCAATTATTTCAAAGTTTAATATTTTATCTGTGATTCATAAGTTGGTAATTAATGTCACAAAAATATAAACTTGAAGCTATTAAAAATAGTTTAATTTTTCCTGAACTATGATTTCAAATGCCCGCATAACAATTAAAGTACAACAATTAAAAAGTTTTACAACCAAATTATTTTGGTTCATGAATATTTAAATAATTTAATAATTAGTTGAGTGGAACGAGCACTTTATAATTACTAAGTTTTACGAACTAAAGTGATTTGTAAATTCTAATTAACAATTTAGCAGATCTTTTATTGTTTCGGTTCTGTTGAACTTATAACTCATTTTGTGTTTACAATAATGAATCTTGTTTAAAACAATTCTTTATTATCAATAACACATAAATAAAATCAAAACTTTGTAACTGAAAGATTTTCACAAAATTTTGTCTTTTGAGGTTAATATTTTCTTTAAACTTACTTATTTTTTAAAGATCTTTTCAACAATATCATTTTCGACCTATCGTGCCATTTAAAATTCTGGAGCTCTGAACATTCTGGAGCAAACTAATAGGGAAGCCGACCTTTCCAGGAATTCTTCATTAGGGCTTGTATAATACAGATTTTTGACACAACTCTCTACGCCGAACCGTTTCTTCCAAAAACATAAAATTATGTTTTTGGAAAAATATCATTCTTTGGTGGAACTTCAATTCATTCCAATTCCAATTTTGGAAAATAAAATTTGCAGCGTATGGTTCTGAAATAAATTTACTACAGTTTCACCTCTTCAGTTTTTCACTCGGAGCGTTTACAGTTTTATTAATTTTTCAGTTATAGATATTAAAACTTGCCAAGTAAACGCTTGAAGAGGTGAAATTATTAAAATTTAAGAATTCATGTTCCAAATGATCAAATCTTATTTATTTAAGATTTGAATGGAACTTGGTACCATTCTTTTGGTGGCTGAAGAAATTGGTGAAAACTTTTGGACATCTGGCGAAAGGACAATCGACAAAAGTCATCCATAAATTACGTCACACATTTTTTAAGATTTCTAGATCCTCCCTCCATGTCACATTTACTGACATTTTGTCAAGTGACATCACGGTATGATACTTCTACCCATAGAAGCTGATGACCTCAGCTGTTGAGCGTCTATAATTTACAATCTCTCTCTCTCTACTTCTACCCTATAATTTAATAATTCTTAGTTAGCAATTAATTTAAATTAAATCATTTTTGAAGGTCACAGTTTACTGACTGAAGTAACGTTAGTGGAGCAGGAAAAGTATTTGGCTTTCGATCCATAGATCGAAAAATGAATTTTTTAAAGATTTGACTTTATGACATCGCATTTAACCCCCCCCTGTCACACTTTTGTCACAAATCTGAGATGAACCCCCCTACCCCTTAATGTGTGACATAATTTATGAATGTGTATGGATAAGCACTGACGAATAACGATTTAGAGAGATCCAACTGTATTTATAACGCAAAAATAAGAAAAAAGCGCGAAAACAAATAGCGGAAAATAATCGCATGTAATGTAATTACCCGCACCTAAATTTAGCAAAAACATGTCAGAAAAAACGTACCACAAAATGTGAGAAATTGAATCGAATGTACCGCAGCCTTGAGATAAGGTTCTATACTAACAGTAATCACAATCACGAGAAAATACGGTTTTTGTAATACATTAGTATTTGGAAAGGATCTACCAATAAAACAATGTGTATCGATTGAAAGTGTCGATTTATTATTATTCTTAACTAACTTTTGCCCGTAGCCTCGTCCACGTGGACATAAGAGCGCCTTAGGCTTAAAATCATTATTTATACGGAGAAACTAAAATAGGACTATTACTCTTAAACATAGATTCTCCACATATAACATTTCATACAAATCGGTTGTTTTCTTTACCTAGATGTTATGAAGCAAGAAAAAGAAATAATGGTTCGTCTTATTCCTCGGGAACTACTGAATCGAATGGAATAAAAAGTTACCTATGTATTAATCACAGTGACAAAATTACATGCATACAAAATTTCATTTAGATATAACAAACATATACGAACAGCTTTTTGCATTAACACATAATATTATTTATGTCAAGTAACAAATTGATACTTTCACTAGTTCTCGTTTTATTATTAGGGTTCTGTACATCTGATGAAAAAATGGAACCCTTATAAGTTCACTCTCGTGCCTGTCTGTTCGTCTGTTACAGTTTGTTTTCTCCGAATATACCGAACGAAAAAAGTTGAAATTTAGTACATAATATATAGAGTTAGATAACCCTATCACGGACATACAACTTAAATGAACGATTTCCGATTTTTGGGAGCAAATTAAAAAATAAAAAAAAAATTTTTTCAAGTACCTACGTTATGACGTGATATATCAAATGACAGAGCTCGTTATGAAAAATACAAATATATATTTTCTTATAATTTTTAAATGCATATCTCAAAAGATATTAAAGAACTTATACAAAAATCTAACACCCCTCCTCCCCTATCTCCGTAACTACTGACCAACCCTCTACACGCGAGTTCGGCTCGTAACTGACCGATTTTTTTAATAAATAAAAATGCTTTGGATTTTAAAGTGACAAAAATTGTTAAACACACTGGATGTCCCACAAGCTCAATAATATTACATTATGTAAATAAAAATATTGATCGTAGATGTTGATGGATTGAACAAGCCCACAGTTCTTAGGTTTTAATCTGCGAAAACTAGTAGAAGTACCGCTTGAATTTTCAATAAATTGAAAATATCAATTGATACTAACCAGTAGGGTTCAAAGAAAACTAGAATAGTGGGGATTTTGACAATAATATCATAATTATATTAATCAAGACTTTCACAATCGGTGTTGTTCCATTGGTGTTTATACCTGAAGTTGTAGACAAAACGTCAGGTAGAAATACCAATAGATCATGGCTTACAAGTCTGGAAACCAAGAATATTTGAAATGGTCAATATTATTTAACGTTTACCGTTTATTAATTATTCATCTATCCAACTCCTTCTTGGATTACATCAAACAAAGATTCTTGTATCAACCCGCAATTTCTTATGATTAGTAACTATTATATTAAGTAAAATAGGGAAGTTAACATTGAAATTACAAAAGTTATTCTGATTGAAGAACAAAAATCATTCACGTAACAGCGTTGTGTAACGAGTGGCGAAACATCAATTTTCCTTGATAAATGAAACTAGTTTACTGAATCATTAATCAAAGGAATTATGTATATATTGTATAACAATAAGTGAACTATCGACGTGGAATGCATCGACCATATCAATCCCACGGTCAACGGGGAACACTATTGTGGAATCTTTATATTGTCTATCAAGTTGAGAGAAGATTGTGACATAATAATTTTAGATAATATTAAAAATGTTTAAAAAAAACTTTATGTTAAAAATGTTTAGTAAATAAATGATTAGTTAACTGAACAAATAAAAATAATTAAATAACTAACTAAATAAAATATCACTACATATTATAAAACAAAGTCCCCCGCCGCGTCTGTCTGAACTCCATAAACTCAAAAACTTCATACGGTTTTCACCACTGGACGGAGTGATTCAAGAGAAAGGTTTTTGTGTATAATTCATTAATATTTTAATAATGAGTTGAAATATGACAAAATATTCCTCTTAGGAGAAGAAACTGACTAATTTGGAATTATTTAATCTTTAGCACTTGGAGGGACGAAATGCGTAATTTTCGAGAAAATTTACTTCGGTTTTCTTTTTACAAAAATCCGTATTTTGGTAGTTAAAAATTAAAAAAAAAATATTCTCACTTTTTGGCCTGAATTTTTCTGATAGCTTCCTAATTAGTCAACCTTCCTAAAGCTAAAAACCACGAAATTTTTAGTTAGATTTTATGTTGTCTGTTAAAACTTACAATAAATAAAAAAAAATAAAATAAAAATTCTTCACAAAAGTGTCATTATCATAAAAAAAATTACGCAGTTCTAATCCCGAGTAATAGAGGTTAATACTTCCAAATTAGTCATAGTTTCTTCTCCTGACAGGAATACGAGTCACCTGTATTTACCTACATAGCATATCTCGAGTACTACCAGTACTTTGGGAAATTATTGTAATTAATGCGAAAATCGAAATCAAAAATTCTAGCACAGTTTTATGTTTTAACTTATGTTACACTATTTTTGATGATGTCTGTATTTGTGGTCTGTGGTCATTTATTTCTAAGACGAAATATCGACTACGTCAGTTTGGTCCGAAAGAAATTTTATCAAAATTGACCCAGTCGTTTTTTTTTTTATTTAAACAAAAATAGTACTAGAAAAGCGTATTTTAGGTTTTTTTTGAAAATATCTCTCGGATCTAATGTGTTAATTACATTTTTAATATTCAATATTCATCATACCGGGAAGTTGATTGTGTGGACATCAAGGGTCGCGTTTCGACAATATATCTATAGGTATATCTATACTAATATATAAAGCTGAAGAGTTTGTTTGTTTGTTTGGTTGGTTGAACGCGCTAATCTAAGGAACTACTGGTTCGAGTTGAAAAATTTTCAGCATTTATTTCGGTAAACTAAGATGAATGTGCCTCCCCCTCATTCGTTCTTTTGCATTAGGGTGAAACTGGGCAGGATCGCTAGTATATTATATAATATATGTCGTTGTGAAAACCCGAGATATTTCATAACCGGCTGGCAGTTTCATGTGCTGTGGAAGATTCGTTGATGCAAGGCCACATTTTGGATCATTTCCTTAAATGGGTTACCACCAATTAGGTACTAAGTGTAACAAGTTATACTTTTGCCACTGAACATAATAGCAGCCTATTCACGAAGCTACTGATTCATTATCTAACATTTTTTATCATAGATTTGGTATTATCTGTTATTACAAATCATAATTTTTTAGTAAATAATATTTTCGACGAGTTTTAGTTTTGTTCTGTTTACTTTATTTTCATTAGCAATTATGAAATATCTCGGTTTTTCCCAATCTGACGGATTGTGACTTAGCATGGAGTATATTTCTCTTTATCAAAAGTTTTATGTCATTATCTATGGCGTTAGAACCAACGAGCTCTTACGACTTAAAAAAAGACAGAAGTATATGTTTGCACCCTAATGTTTCGTTGCAATTTTATTCCCATGCGCGGTATATCAAAAACTCGGGTCGCTGCAGTGCGAAACCCTGCCGACAATATAGTGTAGGTATTTGCTTTCACTGGTAGTGTGGCTTTATTATGCGAACTTAACCCTTTTGTCTGTGGACAAAATAAAAATTTTAACCCCTTAATACATCCCTTAAAGTAATATATATATATATATTTTTTTATTTCAATATTACTATCAATTTACCAAATTACATTCACCCTTCACTAAAAGTAAATCCATATCTACAAACTAACGTTTTTATAAAATTTTTAAGTGTGGTCCTGTCGGGCTGATTTTAATAAAATTTTGGCAGCACATATTTTTCTTTACTAGTGAGTTAAATTTCAATTTTAAAACGATTCTGAGATTTTTTTCAGAATTTTTGGGCCCAAAAATATTTTTCAGCCCCTAAAACCCACCTTTAAAGTGACCCGATTGGGCCCATTTAAATAGGCTTCGTACGATAATGTATTTCAATATGTGGTTCAGAAATTTTTGGTCCGACCCCTAGGTCCCGCCATCCGACCGACGCCAATAGTGTGTCTTATGGCAAAATACTAATAAGAGTATATGGTTTCAATAAACAACACCTCACGGCTAGTTTTGTTTTTCGCTTTTCCCATTACATAAATCACGAGAATTCTTATCCAAACATCATTCAATATTTTTTGCAGTAAAAGCGGCAAATGTGTTTGTAAGTGATTTGTAAATGCTGTCGATATCCAGTTTAATTATATCAATCACATATCATTGTCATGCAATTTGATGAAGGTTAAATATTGCGAAATTATTATAAATGATTGAACGTTGTAAATACGACGTACTGATTGCAAGCATCGTCTGTTTCAAAATTAGAATTAATCTTTCATTGATAAATAGTTTATGAAACTATTTATTACATAGCTGTTTCACACAAGTAAAAGACAGGTAAATGATTAAATATGTTGTGAAGTAGTAATGTTATTTTAGGACTGTTACTGCAAAATAACAGGTTATAAAAATTGTGCAGTTTAGTAATAACGATTGTCAAAGAACGCTTTCGTAAAAAAAACTTAATTGAAGAGATTAAAACGATTTTGGAATCAATTAGAAAAAAACCTGGTAGCTGGATTTTCCTAATTGATTTCAAATTAGGCTTTTTTTACTTTTCAATCACTGACTTCAAATGTATCTCATAAATTTTTCAATTTTTTTAGATAGGGGAGACCGGGTACAAAAGTAACAGCGGGTCGAAAGTAACAAATGTTCTGTAGGTTTATCCAATTGTCAAAAAACCACTTCGCTGCCCTCAGGCGATAGTTGGTGGTTCCCCCCTCACTTGTATTCAATAATCGCGCATGCCGCGCGCTGTTAAGTTGTGTGAGAAGACAATACGTGATTTCACACATCAAAAGTAAGTTTTTTGACGTTTACTTATTTAGTGTTTACTTAGTATTAAAAGGATTATATTAATCTGTATATTTGCATAGTAATACTTGATTAGATTGATTACACAGTGCTTTAATTCGTTATTGTCTAGCACGTTCCGTTTCAAAGTTATCTTTCATATTTTAACAAAAATGTGGTTGGGTACAAAAGTAACATAGCCCTATGGGTACACAAGTAACACGTTACTTTTGTCCCCGCATTGATTTACTTGCCTAATCTTTTTATGTTGATATTCACGAAAGGAAAGAGAAAAGGAATAAAGTCAAAGAAGGCAGCCAAAAACAAATTTGCTTAGAAACTTTTAGCGATAGTCGACCAAATGAGCAATGGATACAATGTATCGAATCTAAAATGTGTGCACATTCTGAATGCATCAATGATGATGCAAATTATGTGTGCCATAATTGCGAGTCTGAATAGAAGACAGATACTGAATAGTCTGATTATAAAAAAATGATTATCATATAATAATTGATCTCATTATACATACATACTTATAAACTAAGAATAATTTCTAACGAGGAGTTAATAATATTGATTTGTTTTCATAAAATATATAATTTTTGAGTATTTAAAATGCAAATGTTTATTTGTGTTGTTAATACTAAGTTTACTAATAAATAATTTGTTGATTTAACATGTCATATCATATTCATTACAAACCCCTTTGCTCTGTTACTTTCGACCTGCTAGCGTGGTCGAAAGTAACAACTGACGAATTTTTTTTTAAGTCTCTGTAATTCATACAAAATACACAATAATAAGGTAAATCAAGATACTAATGTAAATAACATGAACGGAATTTATATATGGCTATATTAATTTCATTAAAATAATAACACCTAACCAGAAACTAAGGTAAATATACAAAATGTTACTTTTGTACCCGGTCTCCCCTACTTTAATAAAATAAATTATAGTCTATATTGCTCAGGAATAATGTAGCTTTTTATTAATAAGAAAAATTTTAGGATAGGATTGGTAGTTCCAGATATTATCCCCTACTATACAAACAAACAAATTTTATCTATTTATATAATACTAGCGGGGCCGTCCCGGTTTCACCTGGATGCAAAACTTTTCTGGAAATGTATTGACCTTCCTAAAGATTTCGTCAGCGTTAGCCATGTAAGCGTACAAAAACAGATTTTTTTGACAAAACACTTTGATAGTTCAGCCATTTTGTTCAAAATATAAAATATAAATAAAATTATAACCTTCCTCGTTTATCGCTCTTGATATTAGTGAAAACCGTATGAAAATCCGCTCGGTATTTTTTGAGTTTATCGCCTTCAGACAGACAGACAGACGCGGCGGAGGAACTTTGTGTTTATTTAAAAGTCTAGATTGTTCCGCTGCGACAAAAGAGCGATGAGCAAGCGAAAAAAGTGATTGCACCCAGATGAACCAAGATTGGGCAGCCAGTAAAAAATGTTCGATAAGTAAAGTCATTAATCTTGCTTAAAAAAATACTACAAGAATTATTTAGGAATTACTCTTATATTAAAAAAAAATGTATTTTTTGAGCATATTCGCGCTTCCTTTGCTCTTGAAGTTATTAATGTTGTTAAAACAAAATACTAGCTTTACATTTTTTATAGATAAATTTTGATTTTTTGTATGCAATATTGAAGAAACACAATTTTGAACACTTTTATAAAAATTACAAAGTACCTTAAGTTTCATAATGAGTCATACGGAAAGGTATAAAAAATAATGTCCCTAAAATACAGTCAGGGACAAATCAAGAAAGCTTTGTACAAACTTTCTATTATCGTGACGCCACAATATCAGCTGAATTTGTCAAAGTGTAACAGTTAATTCTCGCATACACGTAAATATTTTCTTAGTTCTAAAACGAATATCCTCCTTTTTGAGCTATATTTGCCTACCGGACTATATTTTTGTTCATTTTAGGTAAACACTCTAAAAACCAGCAAATTTTCCGCCTTCTGTAATGTGCCGCCCTAATCTCTAGCATACTTAACCTCTTGGTTAATTTACTCCCGATTAACTGTATAATTAATGTGTGTAAAAAAGAATAAAAAAAGTATATAATACTAATATTGATCCTGCACTGTACACATAAAAAATATATTATGCATTATTTCCGACACGATCTCCATAATAACGTCACCTAGAACTAGCATACCTACTTTGGTAAAATTTTCGTGACTAACCTTATTAAAATAAAAAAATGATTTATAAGTCGATTATATCCTCATGAACTACAATTAAAACAAATCGTACATCTATTATAATTAACAATGGAAATTAACCTAAATATTTATCTGTAAATATTTTTTATATAGGTATTATGATTCACAATAAAATGTTTCCTTATTTAATCCTTTGTTTTATTTGTGTAAGACGCAGTTCCTTCTGTATCAGTCAAATATTTGATATTTGTGTATTTTATATTTGACGCTATCTGATTGTTTTGTTATGTGAATAAATAAATTGAACAAGTATACTATAGTGGGGTAAAATAATATTATTATCTAATAATTTGTTTTACTTCGTCCACTACACACTGCTCACCCAATTCTGCTGTCGAGCGTCTGTAATCTGCAGTACATTTTCTATTTCGCTATTGGGCCGTGTAAGCAGCGTCGGATTTGACTTTTTGGTTTTTATAGTTTTTTTTTTGTTGTTTTGGTTCACAGCGCAGGATCTCAGCTTTTATTATTATTGTCTCCTCTTAGGTAATATGTTTGTTTCACTTTCTAAAGTTCAACTATTTCTCGTAATATTTGATTCAGAAGAAACGTCATCACATTTTCGTAAAGTGAACATAGAGTTCTGTGCAATTTTTATTCAAAAGTCTTACAACCGAAATGGTTCTAGCTAGGAAAAAAGTATTCTCGTTTTGTGATGCCCCTTCTGTGGTGGTGTCTTAGGCCGGTCCCTAGTTGTGTCTTATTATAAATCCATCGCTGATGTGACAGAAAGACACCCTTTTCAGTCGATGGACAAGATCGAGTATAATTTACGCTCTAAAACTTCCCTACCGTTACAACAATTTGACAATTAGTTTGTTGAGGTTGATATTATTGACAAATAAAATTAAGTTTGTCACATAATAATGCTACACAGAATTATAAATAATATTAATGATTTTTTGATTTTTTGAGGTATCAAAATACGTCATTTTTGAAAGACAGTATTTTTCTATTGCATTGCATTTTTTACAGGTTTATGGGGTTGTACATCTGTGTAGGTATTTGATATTAATTTGAACGTGACATCTCCAGCTGTTCCTGAGAAAAAGGGTCTTAACGGTCAGACAAACAAAAAAGTGATTCTTAACCTTTTTTTGTCGCGGCATACTTATAACGATTTCAAAATTTGGCGGCAAACAAAGAAAAAAATAAGTTTAAAAATGTCAGGCATAAAAATCAGTTTATGATTTTAAGAAAGAACGCGTTATAAAACAACTAATTAAATTGTTTTTATGGATTTAAATACATATTCCTGTTAAAATAATTTGTACCTTTTCTTTTTAAATTATATTATTTAATAATTTTAACATATTCATGCGTATATAAGTACTTTTCTTTAAACACAATTAAAAAAAGCATTAGGTATGATTTTTAGTACACTAAAATTTGGCGACACACTTTAAGAATTTCGTGGCACACAAAAGTGCCGCGGCACAGTGGTTGAGAGTCACTGCTATAAGGGTTCGTTTTTTATTTCATATACCGGAAAAGTCAGTCAAATATTTTTGTGTGTTAAATATACCGTATTTTTGGGACTATAAAGTCCAAAAAAATACGCTAATATAATTATGTCTATACTCTTCGTAAAAAGTGCCACCGAAATATTCTAATTCTAAAGTTCATTAGTTTCATCAATAATTAAGTAATTAACACTTACTCTATGACCAGTTACTGTTTCTTTTTTCTAAAACATAACAGCTGCTAGACTAAATTAATATCTATCTAAAATTAAGTGGTCACAGCTTAGGTCATATCATATAGCATTAGATACAGTCAATTATGAATTATGATTGACGAGGTCGAAACTTTCCTGAACTTAATATATTGTTTGAAAGAAGATTGCACAAAGTGACGAATTTATATATAAAACTTTCAGTAATAGTTTGCAATTTTTTTATATCAAACTATACAGTATAACAGAAAAAATACTTGAAGTTAAAATGTAAGAAAAAAATCTTTTTGTGTCTCATATTAGATTGATTCATAAACGAAACGTTGAACACTATTAAGATCTATCAAATAGGAAGGGCTTAGAAAATATGGTGAAGTTAAAAGAAATATTTCGATATATAGTATGAGAGCCCGTAACATTCAAACCCTACGGACAGCCGAAATGGCCAGTTCACGATATTTGGGAAGTTTAAGTCCCGCTTTAAAGAAAAATATAATGGTTGGCGGGCTGGGGTAAGCGGTCATCCTATGCATCTTCTAAAACAGACTTATTTACTTTATTTTGAAGTTTAGGTACCGTTTTAACGTGCTCAAACCCAGATGGTTGACGAGTTCAGCTGGGCCGACGGCTATGCCCCCGTCCACCGCGTCTAAAGTGGATTCGCAAGATAGGTATTCCTACCTCATAACCGAATAGTCTGAAATAACATTTAAATGAAAGGTTATAACTTTTAAAGTCGTTTCGTGTTGGGTTGGCGGGCCTTTCATTAAAAAAAATAGTATATTGTGCGACTAGTGAGAGAAGGAGAAGATTCCATGAGCATTAAATTTGCCGCACGAGCGTAGCGAGTGCGGTAACACGCGAGTGGAATATTCTCCTTCGATCAATGGTCGCACATAATACTTTATTCAACTAGCACGAGTAATATGTAATCGGGGCCTTGATAAAAGAGGGAAAAATAATAAATCACTTCATTGATTGACGTACCCACCGCCCTCGATGCACACAAGATGGCCCTGACTTTCGCTGAATTGCGATGCTGTTGTCATAAATACAAATCGATACCGCGTTCCTATTTGTCCAGAAAATATGCAGTAATAATTCATTACCGTACAGTTTCGGCTCGCTACCGCGTTCCTATCGGTTCAGAAACTATGCAGTAACACATTATCGTACAGTTTCGGCTCATTATTAGCACTCTACGCGTCAACATGAAGTAATTTATTATTTCTACCGAATTTAGCAGGGCTCCGAAATTATATATTACTCACGCGTGTTGAATAAATAAATTTTTTTGAATGATTTTTTTACATAAATGGATAGATCACATACAAATTTTATAGCAAAACTACGTTTATTTTATTTTTTTACCTCATAATTAAAAAGTTATAAGGAATTTAAAAATACTTTTTGAATAAGTTCGGATAAGAAATTTTATGTATGCGTTATCGGAACTTAATTAAAAAGTACTTTTAAATTTCATAGAACTTTTTAATTATGAGGTAAACAAATAAAATAAACGTAATTCTGCTATAAAACTTGTATATGATCTTTCCATTTATGTAAAAAAAATTTCATTCAAAAATTCAAAAAACGCAAAAATAAAAATAAAATCATTCTTGTAAACAAAAAAGATATAAACTAATATAGGCAATCGACTTATCGGCCTCGGCGGGCCCCGGCTTACAAAATTCCTGTGGACCCATCCGCTCCTGGAGGTTCCTACTTCTAGTGGCTACTGAACCCTAATCTAGGGATAACATGCCGCTATAAACATGTAACGCTAAGGTACCTTGTGCTACTAGAAAATGACCATACATCCGGTTCTGTGCGTTAGTCAGTTGTTTTAATTTAACACTCTTATATTTAAATTCTTACTAAGTATTACCAGCAATTTGTTCCGTCAAATGCTAGGAACTATTAATTTAGTTATTTCATAACCTCGAATGTGAAAAAAATGTAGGTGATTGTTGGTATTCTGTAACAATTAAATTTAATTGTCTTCATAATTCAAATGCAGTTGAGCAATTTGTTACTTTAAATATATTAAACAGTACCGAGTGAGCGGTTTAGTGGTGATTAGGCCTTGACAAAAAATTGTATCGATTTCGTATCGATTTGTTAGACGAATTAAAAATCGATTCAGTATTTTTTCACAGGCTTAAGTGATTAGGGCTCTTGTATTCGGGAGGTACTGGGTTCGGATCTTGGCGGGGGCAAATATGGCAACTGCCATAGAACTTTTTTCCAATGCCTGATATCATAATTCCTCAACTTGCATATTAGAACGGCAACGAAACGTGAATTATAAATTGCATGACGTGTCCAATGAAAATGATGCTAATGAGCTTAGTTGTTAAGCGTTTATAACTTACAATAATTTAATGTAACAAAAACCAGATTTCCTGCAGGCTTAAATTTGAAAATAAAAGTATCAATTCATAATTGAGCACATTCACACATAATAATACAACTGTAATAGAAATAGGCCCATGATAACCTCAACAGTTGGTGACCTCTACTTAAAAAAAAAATACTTTCAAGAGATAATTTTAAACATTGTAGTGTTATTAAACGTCAGGGGTGTGCGAATATTTGATTTTACTTTTCGAGTAAATTCAATGATATTGTAAATTATAGACGCTCGACAGCATAGGTCAAAGTGTTGATTCAAGTTGTGAGTATTTAATAAATACTCGATTTTCGAGTCGAGTGCTACGAAGAGAAAAATTTATATAGATACTGCGAAAAAAGTTTTATTTATATTTTTGTACTACTAGACTGAAAAGAAAAATCAAGATTTTTCAAATAAGAGATGCGACACGTAGTTTATGTATCTAGAACGTAAAAGCAGTTTTCATGTACGAGGTTTGAAAACGAGCCCCAGCGAGTTCTAACAATCACACGAGTCAATAGCTTCTCGTTCGAGACACATATCTATACTAATATATAAAGCTGAAGAGTTTGTTTGTTTGTTTGTTTGAACGCGCTAATCTCAGGAACTACTGGTTCAAATTGAATAATTTTTTTTGTTGGATAGCCCATTTACCGAGGAAAGCTATAGGCTATATAATATTACGCTACGACCATTAGGAACGGAGCTTTTGAAAAATGTTGCAAAAAGTATCTCAAAAATAAGCTTCTATTCATGTAAAATACACTAACTAGATATACTCATATTAGTGATGAAAGAACACAACCTCAGGTAGATCAATCGGTAGCGCATACGACTGTCAATATCAGGGTCGTGGGTTCGAGCCCCACGCTGGATGAATATATTTTTATTTTTTTTTATTATTTTTTATATTGCTTTCTTCTAAGGCTTACATTTAAATTTATTTTAATTTTATTTAATTCATTTAAAAAAATTATTAGTTAAAAAAAGTTTAAATACTGCTCTTTATCGACAAAAACTCTTGAACGGTAACTCCGATCATCATGAAATTTGGACACAACATTCATCTCGGTAAACTAAGATGAATGTGTGTACTCATGTCCCTTCCTTCCCCATTCGTTCTTTTGCACCCGGGTGCAACCGGGCGGGACCGCTAGTATCCTATAAAATAGTTAATATTCACTTCATAATAAGTATCGGAGAATCTCGTTAGAGATTCTCTTCTGTGCTAAATTCCGCACATCTCGAACTGATTCTTATACATTGATTTTGCCTCTCTCCCATATAACGTAGTGTATAAGAGGCCACTTTCCAAGTTTTATAGTTCTGTGGCCACGTGACTTTCGTCTTACCAATTTTTCGTATCACCCATATAGTACTTTACTATATAGGTAACATATCTGACAGTTCAGTGTGCAGCCATATTTCAATCTCTTTGGGTTGTTTACGAAAAATACACCTACTGCCTCCGTCACTCATATAGTTTTAAATGGTAACTGACAGGTCGCTTTTAGAAACTACTGTTGAATTGGTAAGATAGCATTTATTTGTATTACTTTACTCACTCGTGCGAAATGAGTCATTTTACTATCATTATACACGCATGAAAAGCAGCTATTTTTTTTAATTAGTTAAAAAATTGACCAAGCGAGAAGGTCGTACTTTTAAAGTAGTTGGGAAAACAACGTGAGAAAACAGTCATTATTCGTGTCGATCGAGCAGTCAACGAAAACGCTTACTACTTGTTTGAATTTTTGAAGTGAAACTTCTATAGCGAGAGTAAGGTGAGGCATTGAAACGAAAAAATGACATGACAAAGATAAAGCATACAACAACTGACGCACTATTTATGGACTCCGCAGCATTCATGGCTGGATAGGTAATGTAGTTAAGAAGGTTTTTTTTACTCAACTTAATGATTCATATGTTCGCACATCCTTATTATATTCGATATTGTTACGACACACTGCATTTAATTTCCAATACATCAAGGCTATTGTATTAATATACAAGAATACAAAAAACTGACCTAACACAAGCTGAAAATAACAAATTGATAAGCGCATTTTATTACCTTACTGTGTTGAAACAAAAAATTCCAGTCAATTAGGGTCCTTCAAATGGGTGGAGCTTTAAAAACATGGCGACGATGGGATATAATTTCCCATAGTTGCTGTGGTTACTATATAGTATATAGTAGTACAATAAAATGACAAGTATCAGCACAATATGTAATTGGGCTGATACAAATCACCGAAAAATAAATTTCCTTGAAGGGGAAAGTATATTTAATGCCAGCCATATCATAAAATTAGGCAAAAATTCAATTGAAACAGAACATTCAAGTAAGGTGAATTTTAATGCTTTATATTGACAAATTTCCGATTTAAAGAGTAATCCTCATGAAATTTGGGCGCATCAGAATTTCGCATTAAAAGTACCAGAACACCAACTTTTAATCTTAATTTATGAGAAGGCATTAGGAGTTAATTTTTATGTTTATGTCCTTCCTTAGAGTTTAAACTATCTCCATATTAAATTTGATCACAATTCACAATCGGCCCAGCGGTTTGACCGTGAAAGCGTAACAAACATCAAGCAGAATTATTTTCGCATTTATATATTAGTATAGATGTAAGAAAAATATTGTAAACTTGTGAACGCGTGACAGAGTTCTGTTTTAGTATTTATAAATTTAAAAAAAAAATTTAATATTTTGTAAATCGGTGTTTTGAATATATGTAATTGTCGAATGTCGCAACTGCGTATATATTTACAAATTCTTTTAAATGGAACATAACCTCAAATGCGATTATAACTGGGACAAATCACACATCACCTACGCCGTTGAGCGGTCATAAAGATAACAGAAATACAATGGCGGATAAAAACAATTCGATACACAGTTTATGACGTGTTTTAATTATGAGTAGGTTTTATCCATCCTTATTCCACTCAACAATTAATTTTTTAACTTTTGAACAGATAATTTTATGTAACCGGCATTTTTCTGTGCAATCATTACGAAAACTAAACCTAAAGTTCGTTAAATGGTCGTAAAACTAAGAAATGTTTGGGTAGGCGGACTCGAGAGCATATTAATACCAGTACCGGACTAAGCACATTGGGTACCTGCTGTAGCGATGAATAATAATAACAATAACAAGAGACGGCAGTGCCAAAACGGACGCCACTAAAAAAAATCGGGCTGGTTTACCAAACATGTTATTATTAACTTTTTATCCGTACTTAGTTTTGGTCCAATAAATATTAAACGTTGAGGGAAAGTTTTGCTGAGGAACAATTTAAAAAGAAGCTTTACCGATAATTCGCTTGTGGCTAGTGTTTCGAAAATAAAATACACTTTTAGAAGACAACTGATTCTCACATACGCGGCACATATAGCAACCAACCCTAACCATAACACATTTCAATATCCCAACTTTCCCAATATCATTTATAACTAAAAAAAATACACTATCTTTTCAAGGACGACTCCAAAAAGTCCAAACTTCCTTCCTAAATACACTCAACCAAATTACACACCCTTCTTTGTTAAACCCGCATCCCAAATATAGCCAGAGTATTCACTGGAGAACTTTATGCCATCCTAGAAGCACTAAAGTTTACAACTTCTCAAAATTCAAAAAAATTATTATCTGTTCGGACTCCTTATCCCCAATAAAATATATTTTATCTCCCTCGTCATCAAACTCCATAAAGGTTGAAATATTAAATGTTCTCTTCGAAATCCAGTCTGTAGAAAACAAGGAAGTCGTTTTTATTTGGCCCCAATCCCACACAGGAATTGACGGCAATGAAAAAGCCGACTCCGCTGCCAAAAACTCCACAAATCTTCCAATAACCAATATTACCATTCCGTTCCCAGACGTCAAAAGTTACATCAAAACCAAAGTCCGCGAAAGTTGGCAATTTGAATGGACGACAATTTCCAACAAAGTCCGCATCATCAAACCGTCAGGTTTTAAATGGACCAACCTTTCAATGAATCGAAAAAAGAACACTGTGCTGACCCAACTAAGAATTGACCACAGTCTACTAACCTATAGCCACCTATTTAGAAGAACTGACCCGGAAAACCTTCGGACAACTGCCTCACATGTAATACTACACTGACCGTTCAACAGATCCTCACTGAATGTCAAGCATATGCCAACCATAGACTGCAACTCTCCTCTCAACTTCAAGACATCTTCGGTGACAACAGAGGCAATATCCTTAAATTATTTTAATTTCTAGAAAACACTGAATGTTTTAATAAACTCTAATCAGTGATTAAACAGTGTTTTTAAACTACGTTATATACAGTGACCATACATATATCTAAAGCTAATGGCCTTGCTGCCGAAGCCCTCATCTCCTTAGATAAAAAAAATCGAAACGTTGATCATTGTTCCTCAATGATTAACTTTTTATTGTAAAACATAAAAAATCAATTCTGTCATCGTCGTTGTTACCTATCCACACTAATCTTTGGTAATAAAATTATTGAAAACCTTCTTAAAAAAATAATATAAAACACAGCTACTTGATACCTTTTGGGCATTTAGCGGAGGGTGGGGATAAACACAATATTATTATATATATTTTTTTTAATAATTAGGTGTTTTTCTTCTTAATAATTTCCTTCCAACCGTGTGGATGTTTCCCGTCAGAAACTAACTGTCGCTCAGCACATTTGCCGGTTTGCTCTACCGCACACACTTATGACTTTACTTTTGTTTAAGAACATACACTTCCAATACGACCCTGAAAATGAGTATTCAAAGCTATTAAAGCAAAAAGGTGTCGACAAAGTATTTGCATTTTTCTTGTAAGTTTTCAACCTTCACAGAATAACCGGTTACATTTTAAACTAGCCGTTACTCGCGACATCGGACGCGTTTACAACAATTTTATTATATTTATATTATGTCAACGCAAACGAATCCGGACATAGAGTCGCCCATCCTTTTATTCATTGAAATTGAACCTTATTTTCCGGTTTCTAGGACTGCTAGAAACAGGTTCAAACACTCCAATGAGTTGTTTCTAAAGAGTACTGTATTGCCGACAAGCATTTCAGAAGTTTAAAACCAGTCCAGAACTTGTCAACAAAAATATAAGTAAAAACCTTGTAAACACAAGCTTTAATTAAAATGTAAGTATTAAAAGGAAGAAAATAACAATCAAATAAAAAAAATATTGACCAGCTTGAGGCCCTGAAGATGAAAATAAATTTTTCGAAACGTTGGCCACTAGCGAAACACTGGTAAAGCTTATTTTATGATCCTCAACCAAACCTTCCTTCATCTTAAAAAAAATAATGTTATGCTGACCTTACCTAAATTAATATTCTCGCGAAAAGTTTAAATTCTGATTTTTTTTCAACATATCTCGAGACAAACTTTTAGGTCAGGTCAACAATGTTTTTTTCTCGATCGTTAATTGTTATTTTTTTCATTTTAGTACAGCTTGTTTTTAAAAGTTTTTTTTTACTTATATTTTATTATTTCCGTTTTAGTCATCTACTCTACAAGTAGGTACATAGAATGGATGTTTTATCATCAGAACCGTCTGCTTATCAAAACGAGCCCAAACACGATGTGTCTACCATGGTCTGTTAAAAAGTTGCATAGTGAGCTGACTGTCCCGACTGCAGCATCAGTCATGGTTATCAGATTATTATATTGTCATCGATACTGCAGGAGTATGCACAATTTCAAAGTAAAAGTTCAAGTGGAAGTGGTTCAAAATCGACCTGCAATATTTGTCCCAAACTAACTGACTGAGTGATAAACATGTGAAATTCAATAAAAACTTGTTAAACACCCACAATTAACTCAAACATAGCCGCGGGTAAATACTAGTGTTATGTGATACTTATAATATACACAATATAGGTACATGTTAAGAATAAAAAAAGATGAAAAAAGAAAACTTTTAATGGAAGTATCGTTGACCTATAAACAAGAATAGACCCGATTAACTTCTCTGTAAACTTTCAATAATTCTAATAATAGTATCTATTGAGTATTGAATTATGCTTTGAAGAACGTCCACTCGTTCGTTCTATAAATCAATTGAATCTCAGCAAAATGAGATCGTTCTGTAACCACACACCTGTTATCGTTTAAATTCAGAACTATAATAATATATTAGTCATTTTTTATTTTGAATCAAAATTTTAGTATTAGCATTCTTTTGAATACTTATATATCGAAAGAAATTTTAGCGTACGGGCAATAGCTTTCGAAAGAGCTAATTGATTTTAACGAAATTTGGTATACATTTTGTAATCCACCACCGCACGAAGCCTATTTAAAATGGGACCAATCGGGTCATGTTAAGGGTGGTATTTAGGGGTTGAAAAAAGTTTTCGGGCCCAAAAATACCGAAAAAATTCTCGGAATCGTTTCGAATTTGAAATTTAACCCTTTAGTAATTATTAAAATGTTCTGCTAAAAATTTAATAAAATCGGCCCGACAGGACCGGACTTATAAATTTTATGAAACCACTAGTATACTGATATGGATTTACATACTGAAGGGTGTATATAATTTAGTACAGATGTTGAATTGATATTAATATTGAAATTAAGTAAAAGTTTTGTTTTAGGGGTGTATTAAGGGGTATTTTTTTAATTTTGCCCAAAAACAAAGTTAAGTTCATATAATAGAGCCACACTGCCTATAAAAGCAAATACACTATATTGTCGGCAGGGTTTGGCACTGCAACCCGAGTTTTTATTAGTTACCATTAACTTGTTTACTTATTTTAAAAAGAGGTATTCTATTATAAAGATCAGCATTTTTCAATCGTATTATAAACAGTACCTATAGTCACTTAAACTTTTTAATAAAGACGATTGTCCAAAATGTACGCGAGCGAAGGTTGCATATAAATCCGACCGTGTAACCTTTCCGTGGTAAGTCTTGGGTATTGCTAGCTGTAATAAAAGACTATTATCATGATAAAAAGGGCTCCGATCGAAATACGATCTAAATGATTTTCATAGAATTTTTTCTGCTCTATCCAATGGGTCATTAAAAAACATAGGCTTCTATTTAAAAAAAAGAACACATGTTGATGTTATTTTATTGAATGTGGCGCTACCTATGAAAATGTTCATATGTTTACACTATGTTTTCCTCCGATCTGGGCTACTTTCAGTCAAAACATTTTTCGTATCTTGTGAAATAACGGAGATCTAAGGATGGCTACATTAAAATCGGACATTATATTAAACAGTGTTAAAACTGAAATTAATCTGTAGGGAAAGAAGACATTGATTTTTTTTAGTTTCAACCATCAAAAACTTGTTTTATGTGCATTTTAAGATAAAATCCGTTTAATCCAGCCTTTCGATGACCCCTAGTACGGACTAACGAGATTCTAGTGTAATCTTAATTGTTAATGAATTTTTAAACTGTAAAAAACTGTGTTGACAATTTATTGGCAAAATTTATTTTCATTGAATTTATTCCGAACAGCGTGGGCCGTGGAGTATAAATTATTTGTAAGATTGTGTGTGGTAGCACAACTTGACCACTGCTCGCACTAATCGACAAATTAGTTTTAATTTTAGTTACCGGGCGAAATACAATTTATACTATTTAGACAGTTGTGTATTGAAAGAAACAAACTAGTTATTACAAAGTATTAATACTAATATGTGTATATGCGGAGGACAATGATTCTCCAAAACTACTCATCCGATTTAAAAAAAATTTCACCAAAATTTAGACTGGGCTTCCAGAATGGACATAGGCTATATATTATCGGGTTAAAATAAAATCGCTTTTCGTAGCTATCTACAAATTTAGGCAAAGCCAGACCGATTCACTAGTATTAAATAAAAAAAAGAGTTACTTTAGTTGTTTTATATGGTGCTATTTTGTGCGGCGAATATAAGAATTTAAAATTTTGAATCCGACAGGAGCGCGTTTGTTTAAAAAACATGGAGGGCACACAAAACTAATCTGTATAACGGACTGTACTTACTTTATGTAATATTTAATGTTTTGATTTATATTCAATTTATTGTATCAGAGCTAATATAGTCTCAAGTTTGAAGCACAATTTGTTTTCTATAAAAAAATTTTTTTGTTTCGGAGAAATTATATTAATAATAATGTATCAATATTTCTGATGAGAAAAATATGGTCTCTAGGAATAATGGCCATATTCACAACGTAAGTAGGTAATTATTTATTCGGTTTATTTGTTCTTCAGGTACTATTACAACTATTCCTCCGAATAAATAGTGGTAATTCAATTCACCAACAATAATTATGTTTACTGCAGGTATAAATCTATTCTGTCTTACTTCCAGGGTATAAATATATATTTCCTTGATAAAATAATAATGGCCGCCACATAGATCATAATACCTAACCTATAAACGTAAATTATCTATTAAATGTATAGTTTGCTCTTGTGAATTTATTTATGTATTGTTTATTAACCTTTTGTGAAGTGTATAGTTGTAAAACATTAAAGTTAGTGGAAGTTTTGTGTGCATTTGGGTTAGGATAAAACATTATTATTTTGTGAAATTTTTAACACTAACGCCATCGGTCGGATTTTTGGGTGAACGTCAAAATATTCAACAAAAAGAGCAAGGAGTATAGTGCAGTGTCTAGTTATTTTTTAAGTAACTTTTCTACCTGATAATTTGCTTGGTGAATTGAAAGTAAATTTTATTCTAACGAATGAATTTGTTCCAAGATTAGTAACTTCTATCTACAATAGTGTTCGTTGAATATGGGCATAACACCGGTAAAGTGCGAAATTCTTTTCGGGTCTAAAGTGTGCAAAAGTGGCCCCATCCTATACAATACTTGTAAATTATATCTGACAGTTCGAATGACTTATAGTGCCCTGCATTTGCAATGTTTTTAATGTTGTTCTTTTAAAAAGTACTGTGTGTAATTAACACGTGCGTTGGCGAATTCGAACGAGTGTGACGTTTCCAGGGCTCGTATCACACGAGTCGTAATCGCCAATTTCGCTCAGCTGGAAAATGAGAACGTTCAAAATTTTGTTCGAAATTATTATTTTTGTCCGCGCGTGTACAATAAACGAGTGGGTGTTAATGGCGAGTGGCGACTCATTTCGATGCAGCTAGCAGCAGCGCCGAGCAGTGGATGTGCCGCCGATGTATTCCGCATCTGACCTATCCCAACATGTGAATAGCCGTATTTCTCTGTGTCGTTTACTCTTCAATGCATTACATACTTACTCGTATAATATCACTGTACATATTACATACGTACACTAAATGTACGAAATATTATTTCAATTTAATAAGTGCGTTGACCGCATACCATGTTCGCTAATTATCACCTCAGATATCAAGCGTCGGACAATCTGTTCCGTTAATTTTACCCAGCCTTTGACTTACGGTTAGAGTGGCGGTTGTATTTCGAATTCTACCTCGCTCATCATGGATGTTTTATGATGTCTTTTAATGTATTAATCTAATTGGACGCTAAAGATCTTAACTGTCGAGCGTCTATGGTCTACAATAAATCCTATATGTGACCAAGTGAGCCCGCAGTGACGTCATTTATGACATTGAGCCAGCGCGACCGCATGCACAAGTCCCAGCAAGTATGAAAAAAATCTAGTAATAAAATGTCGATTTCTATTCATAAAAATGCAACATAAATTTAATAATTCAATTTTAAGAACAGTATTTTTTAATCTATTCTTCAAAAGTCAAAAACGCTGTTCGTCATTATAGATTCCGACGTGACGTCACTTCGTCTGTATACTAGTTACGTTTATTTTGTGCTGTGTGTTATTTTGAAGTTATTTCAAGTTATTATCATGTTTATAGACTTCTATACCGTATTTTATTGATTTCGCATCATGAAAGACGGTTTCGTAAAAGCAGAAGTACTAATCTACCAAGGATAAATACGTTTAATAAATAAATCAAGTTTTACTAACCTGTGTACTTACTTACACTGGTAACGTTATAGTTATAGCAATCTTAGACATTCTTAATTATAAAGTCTTACTATGGTTACTGTGCACTATCGTTGTTATTTATAAGCATAGTGACGTCACTAGTCTTTTTCGCGCGAAAATTCATAATGATAAATTAAGAGTCGTTTTATGGCACTATTCGGTTATAAAATATTATAGTGCTTCTTTATCACTTTAAGATTCATTTAAAATACTTTTCAAAAAAACAATGAATTAAGGTTATGTTTTTTTGACGCGAATTCTCTAATTCTTTATTTTGTATTCAATTTTTAATCGACTTGTAAAAATATAAAAGTCTATTATACTAGTGAAAGTAACGAATGAATAAAGATTTTAAAAAATCTGTAATCAAAAAATTGTTTATGTCAGATCACATTTAAAGATCACTTATATAATTAGTGAATTTTTATATTCACTAATTCATATTGTGAGTATTCACTAATTCTGCGTGGTACCATTCTAGCATTGACAAATAGTGAATATGCACTTGTAATTAGTGAAAAATCACTGATTCATCTTTAGACAGTAAACTCCGGGACAGAAAGCTAGTGTATAATACAGTGGAGTAGAAAATTCGAGCGTGCAGTCAACGGACACCTTAAATTGGAAACATATTAGGTATTATATATTTTATTCATCTATGTGTGCACATCATATGTGTAATATTATGTGCATATTATTTATGTACATTGTAAGCTATTTATGGTCGTTCTATGTGTTTAACAAGTCAACAACACGGTTTCACTGTTTATAATTTCCAGTATTTGCCTATATTATTTTGACACTAAAGTTATTTTAAAATTTTCCATAACCCAGCACCAAAACAATACGTTTCATTCTAATATAAATATAATCAACTCGCTCGATCTTTTTTTTGCGTCTTAAACAATTAACAGACAGATACGTAATAGTGTAGGTCAGGGTTTTTCAAACTTATTCATGAAATCCCTAAAATTAGGCGAAACATTTTCGGAACGCAATGAGTCTCAAAATATCTTATTTAGGCTTTTCAATTTTATTACGTAGTGTTGTAAGTTTCAAATATCATCCATGTAGGTATATTTGAAAGGTACTTACGTAAGGGTACTCCTTGCCTCAGAACGATCCACTTACACAAGTCATATTTTGTTCATTTTAATGCATAAGAACGAATGGGGGGGAGGGACATGAGTTACACGTTTATCTTAATTTACCGAGATGAATGTTGTGTCCAAATTTCTTGATGATCGAAGTTACCGTTCAAAATTTTTTGTCGGACGGACAAATTTTGAGTTAGGTATATTTTGCAACATTTTTCATTGATGCTCCGCTTCTATCGGTCGTAGCTTGATATTATATAGCCTATAGTCTTTCTTGATAAATGGACTATCCAACAAAAAAAATTCAATTTGAACCAGTAGTTCCTGAGTTTAGCGCATTCAACCGAACAAATAAACAAAATCTTCAGATTTATATATTAGTACCTATATAGATTAATGGAATATTATTTTGGAAGCATGTTTTGTTTTCTGAAGAAACCAGGGTAAGTTTTGAAATGGTATTTTGATGGTCGTGAATGAATATATGGCAGATGCCTAAAGAAAGAGTTGCTGTCTGCATTATCTCTGCAAATATATGCCGACACGACGTCAAAATAAATGCCACCCCACAACAGCAAAATATATTCCAATATCTTTGCAAGTTGTCAAAAATCCCGAAAAAGATACAGGGTTTCGTGTTTTGTTATTTCAACAAACTCTCTCATCAAAGACACAATATTATGACCAGGATCAGAAGGTTGGGATTTCCAGGAAAATTCCGAAGCTGTAGACTTTTCTCGTGTCCAGGAATTTGTCTTCTATCCTGAAAATGCATAATTTTAACGAATCCTATTTGTAACATTTGTAGGTGTTATTTTTATTCAACTTTGCAAGTTTCTCAGTCATCATCAGTTAGTTTGCCTCAAATTTTGCAAGCCAATTTTGAACAACTTCCA
The DNA here is from genome assembly GCA_963575645.1 of Xanthostigma xanthostigma. NCBI lineage: Eukaryota > Metazoa > Arthropoda > Insecta > Raphidioptera > Raphidiidae > Xanthostigma > Xanthostigma xanthostigma. Next base: position 59,777,439 of record OY754464.1, on the reverse strand, counting down.
CTTGATCTATTAGGTACTTTGAAATTTTGCATATACTTAAGTACCTATAAGCATCGATGACAATACAATATAATCTGAGTCATGACCTAGGATAGCAAGATCACTGTGCAATTTTTTAATTTTTTAACAGTCTATGATGTTTGGACTCGTTTTGGTCGGCAGACCGTTCTGATAATAATAAACTCAGTTGAGTGCTTGTAGAGGAGATGACCAAAACGGAAATAATAAAATATAACTTAAAAAATTGGTTGTCTGTAAAGTCGGTTTACGGACGATAGTTTTACGTAATAACGTATTCCGTAATACATAATTTTAGTAGCTGTCAAACTTGGGCCGAAGCATACTGCGCTCTCGCTTGCACGCACAGGGTCAGGCGGAACGTTAGAAACGTTACACTTTTTCGTGCGTGCAGCTGGTATTTCATCAATTTATGACGTTATCACGTCAAAACCGTGTAAAAACAACCTTTTATTAAAATGTACTAGAGTGAAGAAAATAAAAAAATGAATAATTTAAACTTCTCCCGAAAAGCTTTTGGATCAGGTCAACAATTATAAAATGTTTTTGTTTGATTGTTTCTTTTTTTCTTCCTTTTTGTACATTTTAATAAAAACTTATTTTTATAAGATTTCTTACATATTTTTATTTCAAATATTAGATATTATCTAAGATTGATTGGCGCACAGTACAAACACGAAGCAATGACCAAAAATTCCAATAACTGTCATTTTTCTAATGAAATAGGTTTTTTAAATCAAAATTTAATACAATCTACAACTTAAATTCACTGATAATACATTTTTTTAAAGAAATGCTTTGAAATTTTGATTTTGGATTTTCTAGCAAGTGGCAAGCTTAGTTTTGACAGAAGAGGTTAGTATTGAGAATAGTTTCGTAACAATTAATATTTGAGAATGAAAAATAATAGGTAATGAAACTGATATTGCATAAGTGACAAGACTAATTACAATGCATATTAAATATGTGTAACGGTACAGACAAAACTTGTAATAACATTATAATATTTACATATTAAACACAAGACTTGTAATGTGTTTATTATGTATGTATATTTATGACATTGGCCTTCAGTACCTACAAACAAACATTGAAAGTAAGTTTTACCAACTACCTTATTTATATGTATAATGTATTACATTTACACACCGTATGTTTTGTATTTAGTGTATTGTTGTAGACATTGTTACCGGTGGAGGAGGACTGGGTTTCTTATGGCCGACTTAGAGTGCCTGTCGGCAAAAATTTTATTGACACATACTCTCCCCAAACTTTGTATATGGCTTCATTAGACCTAGTCTGACACCTATTTCCTCTATGACTTTTCTTAATTTTGGGGCGTTTTCCTTCTAAATTTTTCGAAAGATGCTGTTTTGACGACATGAAAAAATTTTAGATACTGTTTGTTTTTTTAATTGGATAAAAATAATATGAACCATTTAAAATGTCTGACACCTCGAATATGTGGAACATATTCAAGGTGTCAGACATTTTAAATGGTTCATATTATTTGTTAGAGAACATTATTTTGGCGTTTTGGTTGAAGTTTTTAAGCTATCCAATTAAAAAAAACAAACAGTATCTATAAATTTTTACATGTGTCGTCAAAACGACATCTTTCGGAAAATTTAGAGGGACAACGCCCCAAAATCAAGAAAAGTCATAGAGGAAATAGGTGTCAGACTAGGCCTAATGAAGCCATAATACAAAGTTTGGGATGAGTAAAATTTTTGCCGACGGGCACTCTGAATAACTGCAGTTGGGAAGTTAAAAACAAATTAAAAAAACAGACTTCAAAAAGTAGAGAATTTATAAATTGCCTATTAAAGATAGACTCATTATACTGTCCCGACTTTTTTTGTTGAATATAGCTGTATTTACCCGACATTCCCCGGGAATAACAGTCCCTTGTTGTGACAGCATCCCAAATATTTTATCTCGGTATTCGTGATAGTCAAACAGTCTCCGGCTAGGAGCACTAGTAAGTTAAACAGCGACATCGTGTGAAGTCAGAAGTCGAATGACTTCCCACTGGTTGTTTCACGGTTTGTATGTATGTGTAACATTATATCAAAGTCGCGGGAGAAGAGGGAGTGGCAATCTGCCTTGACAACACGTTACGTTTTCATATAGATATTTGTACAAGCCAGAATTTAAATTAAATTCTTTCATTAACTTTGCGATAAAATACTACGTTTCCTTATTTTGCCACCGCGAGCGTGACATTCGGAAACAAATTAGTTCCAACCACTTGCACACAGCAATAAAAAACTTTAATAATCATTTTAAATTCAGGAATATTTGAGATTTTCAAATTGCTAATGTGGGGTTGAAAATCAGACTTCCACTTTTATGTCACACCTCGTATAAAAAAAACTAATTCTTCATTTTGAATTCAGCCGCATTTTGAAATTTTCGAATTGAGATTCACATTACGCATATATATTCAAGGGCAACTCTAATAATAGATCCCCGTTTCCTCTACAAGTCACGTTTGCTATCTGGTCTGCCAAAACAGCCAAAGGCAATGATTATTATGTATAATGTAGATAGATAGGTACCCACTTCGTTATAACATATATTAATAATAGCGTCTCTTACTGGCGTTTTTAATCTGAAATCTCTATATTCATTTCTAGAAACGCAAATCACGCATTTATGCTTACCGAGAAAAAATAATGTGGTAAAACTCTTATGGTGTGATTCTCTACATGAATTTGTGACACAATAACAAGGGTCCTCAATGGAGTGAAATTTTGCCCACGTATGTAATTCCAATTACAATACATAAATCCAATATGGTGAAAGCCCCAAGATGGCGGATTAACTTTTTCTCCACAACCCTCTTAACAGTAGTATCATATGAAAGAGTTTGACGAACGGAGTACGATTAGCTATAATTGACATTATTCTAAACCCAGTATGCCAGATGTCACATATTCGAGCGATTTAGCATGAAAAATAATTTTCCACGCGACTAACAACTTAAAGGGTGTCTAACTATTTGCAACTAAAAAAATAACTTGACAGCGATAAAATATTTTGGCAATAATTATATTAGATGAACTTCAAACGCAAGGTATTATAACAACTAAATAAATAGGTGCTACTTTAAGGTAGCGAACATATTAAACAAGTCTATTAAAATCAAAGGCAAGGTCCTATAAATATTGACATGGCGACTAGTATTAACAGTGGGGTAACAAAGATTTGGGAGGAGTTCTTTAAAAAAACAATTACGGGGTCGTGTCGATGCGATGGCGTTTTTATATTACGGTTCTAAATGTTGTTTCTTTGTTTATTACTTGATTATAACTTTAAAGATATGTCAGTTTTTACGAATGCCCATTTTCTATTTTTTATCCGCCGTCAAGTTTCCGCTTAACAATAAAGTCAAAAAAAAACTCGATGCCAGTTTAAATTAAAACAAAGCTTACAACTGATTATTAAGCTAATACTTTTTACTTAATACTATCCTCCTCAGCAACTTCCAACCTACTATTTTTGCTACCCACTTTAATTTTTTTTAATCCCTAATTCAGATTAATTTGTCGCCGTGTTAAAATACTAGCTATTTAGCATCACTTCAGCATATGTTAGTCTCTGTCTCGTCGAGGCCTGTAAAAAATGTGTACCTACAGTTGGAAACCCCAGCTTTATAAAGTTACAATTGTGTCAAATCTCATTTTAGCTTACGTAATATTAAATCTGATAGAATGTGACAAGAAATTACAGCACTGTGAACTCTATCACTGACCCTACAGAATAGCACCTTTAGAATAATTTTGTAGAAGACAATCGAATGATAAATATTAATGTGTAGATGTTCTCGACTTACATTCTGAAAGTACTGAAATTGATCTCCTGAAGGAGCAAGATATGACACAACTGTCTTCGTCAAAATATTTTCCAAGATAATATACCTATAGAGTTTTTCTAAACGTAGTGCCCTAAATACACCAGCCGACTTCTCACTCAAAAATATAGGAAAGTCGAAAATATTGATAAAACTTTTGTCCTACAACGCTCTATGAGGAAGCTACACATGACATCTTTGAACTAATTTAATATTTTTTTAAAGATCAACAAATGCCACAGTTATCTGTACTAATTCATATTTTCAATTTATTATTGTTTTAATATTTTACTGAATAGCCAATTGGTATTTTTACCGGTTCTCGGATTAGAATCTGGGAAATAGGAGCTTGTAATAGACACGCTCAGCTGTTTTCAAACCCTGGTCAAATTCGGCGATAAAAATGCATTTACTTAATTTAAATCTACTTGCAAAGTCATACAAAAATTGAGTGTTAATTATAGAAAATTATTTTTTTTTTAATATTTCAAGAATTATTTAATAAAAGCAGTCATTTTAGAAGACTAATCCATCTGAATTGTTTAGCGTCTACAATCTATAATCTGAAAGTAGACGCGCCTATAAAAAATATTGTAAGTTTAGATTATACTTAATTAATATAAAATATAATAAATTTTATGAGAAAATTTTCAATTAGATTTTTTTAGAGTATATATTTCACAATACGTTGTCAAGTCATTAAAATAAATAATACTATGTCCGTGAATAGAGACTGAAGGCAATTTACAAGAATATTAAATGTAATCAGTTTCCGCCCTTGAAAGCGTTAAAAATGTGACTCAGAACATTTCCTGTAATATTTCATTTGGATATATTTTATTTACCTCTTGCCATATAGGGACCAAATAAATATTGTATAGTTACTAATGCATATAGACATGCTCATTTGTAAGAGATAGATTTTATTGTCAATAGGAAATATACATTTCATCTGATACAACAAATTATAGACGCTCGAAAGCAGTACAGTCGCAATATCATTGTAGAGGAAGTACGGGTAAAAAGTAAAAAATAAAAAGGCGTTTCCTCTGTTCCAATAAATTCCTCTGGATGGTGCTTACTTTAAAGTTTGCTTTTTTTAGTATCTGTGAGGGAGCAAGATATCTAAGAAAATTTATAGATATTTGTTACCTTTTTGATCTAAAAGTAATGAGAATCAAGAGATTTTTTTGACAGTCAGTTTCAGCTGCTGATGGTCAGTAATATATAAACCGAATAACAGAGACACTGTTTAACATAAGAATAATAACCAGTTTTTTGGAGTCATTCAATTTGGAACATAAGAGTTCAAATACGCAATTAATCATAAATATAAATAGATACATAAACACATGAAAAAGTTAAATCATGTTCTACCAAGTGTTTAGAGATTAATCTGTTTAAAGTGATATTTTGTAATTTTGTTGAATTCATTCAGTTTGGTGCATTAGAGTTCAGATAAGCAGTCAACTTATTTTGAAGTTAACGATAAATATTAATATGGTACGGTATATTCCATATTTCATCCGGTTGGTATGAATCTCCTAAAAACCGATAACTTTTGGTTTCGATTCGTTGATCAGTGTGTTCGTTAGGAATGGATATCCAAAACACATTTTCTCTGTTGAAATTAAAATGGTCTAATATTGTAATAACAAAATGTATTATAGTAATCTGTGCGAATGTTTGGTAACTAAATGATTTTTGTTTGGATAAAAAAATAACAACAAATATTGCACATGAATAACATTAGCTATTTTTCTGTGATCTTATTTATTAATTAACTTCCAAGTTTATATGTAACTGTTTAATAATAAAAATATATTAAAAACGTCAACATTCTCAGCATGTAAGAACCATGAAAAAACTTTTTTACTTTCGCCATTTCTATTCTTGCTCAAAAGTAAAAAAAATATTTTCTACATCAAATGACTAAGGATTAACGATGCGCATCGAGAGCGATGGATGATCTGGTGGGACGGATGGATGTACTATAGACCTCCCGATTCCTCTCAGGAACCTTTATGCCTTTACCAACAAACAATGGGATATTATTAATAACAACCGGTTAGTTAAGATGATTTCTCTTTTTATCACTTTAACTAGATGATTTAATTATTATTCATAATAACCGGTAATTTATTAATAGTTACCAATTAGTTACACTGACCGTAACAAAAACACAAACACTTGGTAAAGTTCAAGTATGTTCTACCAGTTCGAGTATTATCATGTAATTTTGTTGGATTTATTCGATTTGGGACATCAGAGTTCAGATGACCACAGAGTCAATGCATCTTGTAATTTATCCAATTTGGAGCATCAGAGTTCAAATAAGCACAGAGTCAACGTGTCTAGGTAATTGTGTTTATGATGTTTATTGATACCCCAATGTCATTCGCCATCATGAGAGAACCTCGCTGGTTCAGTGACTGCCCGCTCCACAAGCGGACTATCCAAACACACCTCCACCCGTTGGCATCGCACAGTCTCGATATACGAACAGCACAACTGGTAGAAGTGAGACAGACACCAGTTTGTGCGGAAATATTTATTGGCTACAATATTGACCATGAGACTGTTTATTCACTTTGACGGAAACGAGTTTGTGATAATTTGAGCTCGAAGCAATAAGGACATTAGGATAATTATCATTTATGTACAGTACACTGTTTTATCGCAAACCTCTTCATTATCAGTGCACTTGGATAAATTGAATATAAAAATTTTAGGTACTTAAAATACTTATTAATGATGTAACACCAGTATGTAAACTGGTACCGGTTTGTAATTTATTTTCTGCGGATTTTCGAGGTTTATTTAGTTCAAGAATACCGACTGCCAGGAGTCAAGACTGTCGGACTGTCCTTAATACCATCATTGTGTGTTATAAAAATTGCAATTGACATTACCAGTTCTCCAACTGGAGTCGGATATTTTATACATCTAGAGCAGTGATTCCCAAAGTGGTCTATATCGACCACCAGGGGTCGACGACAACTTGCAAGGGGTCCATGTCAGCGGGAAAAAAAATTGGGGGTCCATGAAATAAAAATGGGGGTCAACGATAGTGAATCTCCTAACAAAAAAAGAAACAAACTGGGCATCGTTAACCGAAGAGATTTAAGATGAAATCTAACTAAATTGATGCCAAATGTTGAAAATTTATTATTAAAGCATCAGGTTCGTCCCTCACACTAAAAGCATTTATTTTTTGCTTAGTTATTTTATGTAACAGAAAGTAAATTTTAATTTGATTCGTTTAATTTGAATCTAATTAATAAATGTATAAAACTAAACATTTCACTACCGTTATAAATTTAAATCGTTCAAAGTGAGTAGCACTATACCGGTTGTCAAAAATACATTTGAAATTAATGAATTTGCAAAAAATCAATATCAGATAAGCAGGGGGTCTACCCAAAACCAAAAAACATGGCAAGTGGTCTATGGAACAAAAAAGTTTGGGAACCTCTGATCTAGAATCTAGATGGAACAACACATTCCAAGAGTTTTGTGTTTCCGTTTTCCTGTGTGTGCTTTGGGGAATGTAGTTTGCATTCCAACATTTTTTTGGGAATTAGCGCTCCCAGGAACTAGAGCAAAAAAAATTGTTGTCTGTAAAGTCGGCTTACGAACGATAGTTTTACGTGATAACGTATTCCGCTCGAAGGTCAGGCGGAACGTGACACATTCCGGAACGTGACACATTTCGGAACGTGACACATTTCGGAACGTAACACATTTCGGAACGTGACACATTTCGGAACATTACACTTTTTCGTGCATGCAGCCGGTGTTTCATCAATTTATAAGACGTATATCACGTCAAAATTATATACATAATTTATCAAAGTCCCACGAGCTGCCACAGTTATTTGAACCTAGAACTATTTCATATTTTCTATAATCATTGTTCACATTTTCTTGATATATTTTTTTGCAAAGATTTGGACTATTTTGAGGAAAAAGAAATAACTCGCCGTAGAATTAAATTATCATATAAAAAACTATGAAAATTAGTTTTGGTGTTTTGTAACGTGTTTGCTGATAAAACGATTAGATCTACACACGTATTATATCGTGTGTGAAATAAATAGCAATAGTCCAATATAACTTCCTTTTTATGTCTGCAATCAGAATTTACACAATAAGTCATATAAATTACATTCAAATAACAGTGTATTGTAGTAGCGAAATAACGCTTAATCTTTATTTAATTTTTACATAAATATAATATAATATTCACATTTATAAATCAGACTTGTATTGCAATATAATAATATTATTAATATCGAAGGTTTAGTTCAGAACTCGGTCCTTTCCAAATTACATGATAGAAAACAACAATACCTACACAGTAGCCCTCCCGTATCCGCAGTACTATTATACCAAGATCCCAGACACGCCAGACCTACGTTATTTCAGTAATTAGTTATTTCAGTATTTAGAAAAAACATAATAATTCGGGGGCCTCTTACAGATAACAGGTTCTAAAGATACATAAAACACGTGCTTATCTACGTACGCAATGGTATTATGCAATATGAATGCATATAAGAGCGAGTGAGAGCATTAGATGATTATTTTGTTTGACAGCTTCATGAAATGTAGGTTTTTTTATTTGTTTAGACACACACACAAACAGATTGTCCGTGAGTTTAAAAGAGAAAAACTCCATGGAAACAAATAAACAACCTACATTTCGTGAAACTGTCAAACAAAGAAATCATCTAATGCTCTCACTCATATGCATTCATAATACCATTGCGTACGTAGATATGCACGTATTTTATGTACCTTTAGAACCTGTTATCTCTAAAGGGTCCACGCTTTCAAGCTAGCAAATTGGCATACGTTCTTAACTAAATATTGTGCATTTACTGATAAAATCTTAGCAGGACTGGATGACGTAGGTCTGGCGGGTCTGGGACCTTGGTCTATATGGTTCCACACCCGTTTCTACGGATATCTGAAAGTTCACGTTATAGATCAAAGGGACCTTGTTCGAAGGGACTGCGAAGTCGAGTCAATTGTAAAAAATGAGACAGTGTTACAGTGTATTTTACACTACTCACTAGAGAAGAAAAAGCTGGATACGCACACACACACGCATGCTGCACACACAATTTTTTTTTATAAAATTTTGCAAAAATCGATTGAATAATAAATAGTTATGACAAGTATACAACAGAAAAAATAACGCTGTAACACATATCCGATCTGTGTATGCACCGATTCCCACCAAGAACAGTAGGGCTCTTCATATTTACATGCCAAACATCTTGCCAAAATTTGATTTTGATCCGATTAGCCGTTTGACCTGTATCGTGCTCACAGACAAACAGACCAACCAACAGACGAAAATACGTTATCCAAAAATATTAATTTTCGAACTAATATGAATATGAAATTAGAATGGTTTAATTGAAAAAAAAAATTAAATAAATATGGATGGAATACGGAATATTTGTAAACAAAAAATATATATATATAGTCACTGACCGTCGACGTCGGATTAAAACCTACTGCGTACGATGCAGTCGCTATACCTCTCACCCACCAATGCGTAATGCTGCACGGACGATTTTTATAGTACAATATAGACGAGTATTAACAGGATTCCTCATGGATTCAATTTCATGAATCGATTTACCCAACCGCGCCAAAGGAAGTTTTACGTCAAAAATCCTTTTGTTAGTCAGTTTGGACAGACAAAAGTTCTGTACCCATCTAATGACATGACCGCAGCACAGCACAAAACGCCTACTACTACCAGTTTTTTTTTTCTTTTTTACTTCTTCCAGTAAGTTGTTGTTATAGCGTAGATATACGCGACTGACGACGCTTAGGGCTAGTCAGCTGAGACTTGCCCACTGACTTGTATAATGTGACTGGTTTTTTTTTATGTATTACGTGTTCAATGTTGTGTGAAAGGATGTTACAGGTAAACTAGCAGCAGCAGCAAGCAGTGTAGTAAGAATATTGAGTTACCTATATTATCCGACCAACCAAAGGTAGTCTAGCAAAAGACTGTATACAGTCAAACATGAGTGAGTGAGAACTGGGTAAGCGAGAAAACTCTCTAAGTGCCAGGTACCGTCTTTATAAACCTCTAAAACCTCTATACCTAAGTGAGAAACAAAAACATTTATAAGTGAAAGACGTTTTCCACTCACTAACTTGCCTGTGCATCAAGCGATAGTCGAGCACATATTAATAGTTCCACGAAATTTAAGAATGAGTCATAAATAGCTTTTAAATAGTTTTTATAGGCCTCTATAAGTGAGAAAGGCCACAACTAGAGAATACAATCCCGGGATCCCGAATCTCGGGATCCCGGCCGTTTTCTGGTCCCGAAAATCCCGGGATCGTACTTGGCTAATCTCGAGATTTTCGGGATTGTCACAAACAAATCTAGTTTGCATTCCGTAATCCGTTGCGCCTTTACAATTACCTTGCCTAGATTATATATTAATATTAGTATTATTTTTTACATTTTATTACAAAAACAATCCTTAAATACGCGGTACGATACGTAAGAATATGAAATCTCCAGATCCTGAAGTACGTACAAAATGAATCGGGGTTGGCAAATAGTATTAGGCGTAAAATAAGCCTGTTCGGAAATGGAGGAGTTCGTGAATATCACTTAGAAACAGCATATAAGTTCTATTGTCTATTCCTCCAACCAGGGTAGAACCTGAGCGAGCGTTTTCAGCTGCTGCTGCTTATGTTGGCATTAAACTACGAAGCATCAAGCAGGCTTGTAAGTCAAACATTGGATGCTTTGATATTTCTGCGATTGTATTTTCGAAATTCAAAATAGTTTTTTTGTGTTGTCTTTTTGATTTCTTGCAAAAGTAAAGTTTTTTTTTGGTTTTGTCTAATTTCTTTTCTTACTATATTGTGATTTGTGTTGTGCAACGATATTAAAAACATTTTTTAAGTATTTACTCAAGTTTTTTTCATTTCGGCCCAATTAGAAACCACATAGTCTAATCCCGGGATAGCCCCGGGATCCCGGGATTACGCATCTATAATTCCGTAATAATGGGATTGAAAAACATGCTCGGGATTGTATTCTCTAGCCACAACTGTACCTCTATAAGCTAGAAAAGTGAAAAACCTCCATATCTAAGCGAAAAAGAGATCGCAATCCCTCGAACTCTTACTTATCCAGGTTCGACTGTAGAGAGACTCTTAAATTGGGAAAATGGCATGAAAACAAACTATTTGTAGCTAATATGTGTTAAGTTGTACAAAACGCTCTTGTCACATTGTGACATTCCAGTAACTCATAATTGAAATGTAATTTAAGGTATTACTTATCCAAAGTCCAGCTATGCCAATGTAAGGTGTTGATTCATTGATGCACCCAGCGGAGTGCCACTGACGTTACGACATGTGAGTAATTGAGGAAACTTGTAGTTGATGGGATTTGTTATAGAGATTTGTGTGATTTGGTGTAAAGATGAATCGTAAATGTTGCTAAATAGCTTTATTAATAAAATATTATTCACAACAAGAGTTTTCTCTTGTTGGTAATCGCATCACCCACCACGCGAGAACAACTTCCCCAGGTTTCGCAGATTTCTAGCAGTTTTACTCCCATTTCGGACAGACGTTCTTCAGTTGGGTACACGCAGTAATTCATATACTTTATATTAAATTGTGTTGTAGATCTATCGGCTTGAAAATCAATGGTTATTATTAGAGATTTTATGGATATCTCATATCGGAATCAGACTTTTATGAATAATTTGGAAATGGAATATTTTTGACATTCGTTATAATGATTTCGGATATGCCTACGAAATCAAATAATCAGTAGTTTCAAAAACCAGTGTAAATATTAATTAATTAGCAAAATTGAAGTACAAGAATCATCCTTTTTCTTCTTCTACTATCCGAATCATGCTGATAAAGCAACCTTAGAAGGTCGCTTCAGATTTGTTCCATGTTCAGGGCTTAAATCCGAAGTAGGCTTACCATTTTCTCAACATTTCACAAACTGCTTAATCTCGTCTCCGAGATTATCATTAAGCCGAAGAATCCAAGATGTGAATTTATACTTTTAAACGCCAATCCTACCTTCCACTATTTTTGCCCCCGTGGAGACAAACGTAAATTTGACTCCTTCCGGTTCTGTTCCGAGCCCTATACCAAAATATTCAGCTGTTTAGGTCAACGGAGGACTTTTGGAGGACGTGTACACACATTATTATTTATTCTTTTTCAAAGATTATCAACTACTAAAAAATATGTCCACGAATAGCTTAAATTTTAAAAATAATAAGTTATATATTCACACTATTATTATCTCTGAAATTCTCATGCCTTTTTCTGCAAATTGAAAAGCCAGTATAATATAGCATTTCTATATTATGTATATTGTTACTTATTAACTGACAAAAGATTCGTATTATTAATACCATCACATTTCGTTCAACCTACGTATAATTTGCTATAAAGCTTGCAATACAAGATTAACTTAAAAATATTCTCAACGTGTTTCGCCGATTTCGGTTTTTTGAAGTGAAAGAAACATTCTGGGGGTAAGGAATTGAACTCTACAAATTCCCAAACCTATAAAACTTACGCACTTATTCTTATAAAATCTTCAATCTATATACAGAACTACAATGGTAGGTAATTCGTTAACTCTGTTCAAATAAATAATTCTAGATGGTGCTTAATAGCACAAAAGTATACCAGAAAAAGACAGTTCCACTTCTACCGTGTGGTCTTAAGCATAGTGACATTTTTTTACTACTGCCTTTCGGAAATATTAAAATCATAAAGAATTAGTTGGTCAAATTTAGTACCTTAGCATCCTAAGTTAACTATTTTTTGTTCAATTAACCGCCGTTGATTTATCGTCTCTGTTGTTTACGTTTGTTTGAAGGTTAACATCGTAGTGTATTGCAGGCTTTATATTTTACCTGTAGGTATACTTACGTTATTATATGTATGTAAGGAATATATTCTGTCAACAAGGAATTAAAAACTAATGATAAACGCTTGACACCTAATATTATTACTACCAAAGTCATAGTCTTTGCACTGAGCTTTCCACTTCCAATTTTTTAAAGTGAAACTTTTATTCTATCGCCCCGAATTTTTCTGACCGTCTGTTGCATGTCGCATTACAGGCGGCCGCGGAGTAGGGGTAAAGTGAAAGGCGTTCGGAGTAGGCGCTCAGTAGAGCAGCCAAGGCCAATATGGCGGCGCCCATGGTTAGCATCAGCTGACCGTGTTGTATGTATAACACATAGTGACATAGTCAGTTTGTCATGCGGGAAAGTGCTGTACAGTGTTTACATGTTTTTATTCGTGTATTCATGTGAATATTGTTGTTTATAATTAATCGTGATGGATAAGTGTCTACAATCCAATAAAAGTTTCACTTGCGTCGTGGTTTCTTAAAACCACTTAACTGTTTTTTTTTACAAGTAAAAACATTTTTCTCTTTTTTTGTGACAAAGGTCAAATCTAAAATATCTATTAAATGAAAATTATATTAATTATAACAATTATCCGAAAAGTTGTTAGTTTTATTTTATTGTATTTAACATCATGAATATGAGACAAACAAATTACAATTCCAAAAAAACATTTTGTAATTTGGATGAATCAAGCAACTTGTGGTTTCAACTGTCATCTTTACTTACTGCTCTACTAATACAATGAACCAATTTTTATCACTTTATCCCTCCCTATCAATCTCGGAAACCTTTATTATGCCTAACTTAAAATTTATTTATGATTGATGTTTCATCATAAGGTATAATAAACCACAAATCGATCAATTTGGGGACATCGTCTGTTGTCTAGCATCTATAATGCCTATATCGATATTAATATCTGACTATACAAGATAGGATTCATTGAATGAATCATGAATATTTTACCATTCTAACATCATATAAGTGCAGTGGTACTAATTTGGGTCGAAATTTGCTTTTCAAAATTTTTCAATATTTTTTCGTTTAGAGGCTCTCCGAATCCAAAAGACATATTTTTGTCTCATTGTCTGTGAACACGATACAGATAAGACGGATAAACGGATTGAAACCAAATTTTGGGAGGATGTTTAATATGCTAATATGAAGAGCCCTTTTGTTTTTGAGGAAAATCAGCGCATGTGTTTTTTATATAATACTGGTAGGTATACTTTTCATGACAGCATATTATTCTATTTATTTAGTTTTATTAAAATGTTTTTTTCTAAGCTTTATAGTTTCGGAAATATTATGAAAATAAAAAGAAATCAGCTGTTCTTTTTTCTGTAGATATGTCAGAAATAAACTATAGTTAATCATGCATTGATTAATTTTTACATGACGTGGAACATATTGTAAAGATAACCATATCAACAAATAGCAAATATCAAATTGAATACTAGCCATTACCCGCGTCACCTCACGCGATATCAAAAATTTTATTTTCTTTATTATACTATATAAAATGTCAGTATTTTTGAAGATGGAATGGTTCTGTCGCCCAGTTGGCTGGAATTTTTTTTCAACTAGCGATGGAGGTCGCTGGTAAAAATTACTACAGGCAATCAATTAACTATTGAAATGAGTGAGTGAGTAAATGAGTCGAAACACCGTATTTGATGTTGTGAATAAATATGCACGGGCACGATGTTATGTCGCCGCAGGCTTAATCGAGTTCTTCTGTCTATCGTAAAAACAGCTGTACAGCGCGACTGAAGAACGGACACGAGTGGCCGGACATTGTGACTGGACAGCCGGTTTACCTGTCAGACGCACAAGTTTCATCTCGTGTCGCCCAACCCATGGTTTTGTGGTTTTACACAAAACGCGATAATAAAAGGAATATAATATTTTGAGAAAAAACGTCAATTTTCCTAATATGTAGTGCTCTTGTTTGTTATTGTTGGTTGAAATTTTTACAATCTTTGTCACTTCAATTATGACAACCGAAATATTAGTTTATGTATCGAGTTTGCAGACTTGTAAAGTACCTACTTGAGTAAAAGTATTTCAAAATACAAATACAATTAATACTTTTCTGGTAGGTATTTGTATTTATTCAACTCATGCGCGTTATTCATGTTTTATCATGCCTAAAAACCGAACCCTAAATAGCCATTTACCGACTGGTGACAATTACTTGTCATAACTCAATGAAGATTCCTACTAGCTCGGCTATTGTGGAGTAATGAAAATAAACGTAACTATTTTCTGAGTCGTAACGAAATAGTAGGTAACAACAACTCCGTTGTTACCCATTGAGACTAAAATTGAGAGGCCGAATGTTTTCGACATGGAGTTTATTCATAACCGGCTATCCTCAAACCAAAATATTGAATCGTGCTGTTTGGTGCTGTTAGTATTGACAGTTTTTTTTATAAAGAAATAAATAGATATTTACAACATCTCATTATAATTAAAACATGAATAACGCGCAATTGTTGAATAAAATTATGGGCGCAACTTGTAGGCTAAGTCATGACCTGTCCGCGCGATGCATGACTTAGACTACTAGTTACGCCAATAACTATTGTATTTCAAATACTATTTAATGAAAATATTTATTATTTGTATTTAAATACCTAAAATCAAGTATTTGTTATTTGTATTTGAATACTTAAAATTGAGTTTTTACAAGGTATAAATACCTACTTGTATTGCTTCAGAATAATTTTTTAATTAATTCAGCAAGTATTTGTATTTAAATACTTATAGTACTAACAGACGCTCGAACTTGGTCCGGTCCGACAACGGACATGGTACGGCGGATCAAGTCCGCTGCTTGCAACAGACGACCGGATCTGTCAGTCTCGTTGTGTACACAGATACGTAATCATGCCTATGATTAATAAGCGCACGAAAATTGCGATAGTTCTAGCGGCAACGTTAATGCCGCCACAAACAACAAGGGAGAAAAGAAAGGAGTGGGCAAAATTCTATTTGAAAGATCGCGATGAATTTAGTCATATGAAGTTAATAGCGAAGATCATATTTTGAATAACACTCCCGAAGAATTTCTAGAGCGTTGTTACGCGCTTCTCTGTTACAATATAACTTATCTGATAGATCCCACAAACATGAGAAATCTTTTTATAATACCAATACTCCACCAAGAACTTCGCGTTCTGTCAAAATTTCTGTCATGTTGCACAACCAGGGCCGTATTTAGGGGAGGGCAACCGGGGCTACAGCCCCGGGACCACCACAAAAGAGGGATCCCCACAATAGAGACTTTGGAAAAAAAATTCAAATTTCCTGAGCATTGAAAGTGATTTACTTCGGGAACTGGATTTCAGCTCGGAAAGTTCTGTTCGTTAATGCTAAAATTTAATTTTTAGATAATTCTTCTTTCCTGATTATATTTATATGTTTGTTAAATAATAAAAGAATCTATACTTGGTTTCACAATAAATTATTTATTGGAAAAATCGACTGAAAAAAATTGTCCATTTTATTTGGAAAATAATATTGGGCCAGGGGGCCTCCACTCCTTTGTTGCCCCGAGGCCTCCAGACCTCTAAATCCGGCATTGTGCACAACGTTTTGAATTACAATGACGTCGTTATACGGTTATATGTATCAAGTCCGTCGTACTGCTCTACACACGCTCGGATATTGTACCGGACCGGACCAAGTACGATGTGCATTTCATCGAACCGGGCGGACACGCAGACTACTGTACAGACGAACAGATTTGGTACGGAGCGGACCAGATCCGCTGTCCGCTTCGAACCAAGTTCGAGCGTCTGTTAGTACTATTAACAATCAAGTATTTTTTACAAGTATATACTTGCTTCAGAATAATTTTTTAATTAGTTGATCTTGTGTACCTACTTGCTGATAAATCAAGCAATTGTTTGAGAAAATTTTTATAAATATAACTCAAAAGTATTTGTATTTATATTTCAAATACTTCAGGAGTATTTGTATTTCAAATACTCTGTGCAGCAAAATATTTGTATTTTATATTATTTTCTGACGAGTTGTGAGTTATGACATTGTGTTAATAAAGGGCGATTAGCGACTTTCTATCGTCACAGCAGTTTGACTCGAAATGCTTACTATATTTTTTACACGTATCTCCTATAAAATAGCTGATTTTCACATCATAATTAGTGTATTTGTAATATTTCTGACTGCAGTTTACATTCGACCATATTGGTATCTATGTGAACTGTTCGGCGCCTACTTTGTTTCTCAATTCTCTATCACTTATATGGATTTAAATGGCAACTATTGGATTGATAAAATAGCATTACTTTTGTTTTACTTTACGCACTAGTGAGAAAAAGGATCATTATACCACTATTACATGCATGAAAAGCATCTATTTTATATTATACCTATGTATAGATGGGTGTACAAAAAGATATTTAAACATTTATCGGTTAGGAGCCACGAGATGTATCGGTGTGAGCATGGAGGTGAAGAATCAATTGAATCGCCTATACTTATTCAAAATATGTGGGAGATTTGAGAGTAGTAGTTTGTACGTGAGATCTCCGCTCTGCTAACTGCCTTTCACTTTATGCAGTGCCGTACCACGAATAAACTATCTCTTTAACTATGATAGTAATCTAACCTGTTAATAATGCAGTTTATTCAAACAGTCTATCGAATCATTTGAAAAGACCCAGTTATTTTTAATAAAAAATTCGCCAATTGGGTGTCGGGACCATTCCAACTTCAAAATGTTGACATTAATTGATATAGTACCTATAATAAAGTAAATCAAATTTCTGATATCGAGTGAGGTGACGCGGGTAATAACTAGTATTCAATATCATATTTGCAATTCGTTGCCATGGTTACCTACATAATATGTTTCACGTCATATAAAAATTAATCAAAGCGTGCTTAACTACTTAGTTTATTTCTGAAAGATTTACAAATCAAAAGAACAGGTTTTTTTTATTTTCAAAATATTTCCGAAACTATAAAGTTAAAAAAAAAATTTTTAGCGAAACTTACTTGGAAAATTAAATAGAACAATTGTCGTTATGAAAAGTATACCATTATCATATAGTATCATATCTCTTTTGCGCACTCGCCGATTTTCCCCAAAATCAACAGGGCTCTTCATATTTGCATACCAAACATCCTCCCAAAATTTGGTTTCAATCTGCTCATCCGTTTGACCTGTATCGTGATCACAAACAGACTAACATTTATCCAAAAATATTTTTTTTTTGAGTCAGGGGATCTCAAAACGAAAATATATTGTAATATTTTGAAAAGTGATTTTTGACCTAAACTAGTAGGTACCATTCCTCACTGGCAGGTTGGAATGGTAAAATGTTTGTTTGGGAAATAAAAATGTGTCAATGACATAATTCTTATTATTAAATTTGTATTTGATCGTACAAACTCCAGAATATAGGGATTCAAGGGCAATCGGGAAAGAGTTAAGTTTAAACAAAAAATTTAATTGTTCAGTTTATAGCTTCACAGGATACCTAGACCTTAATTATCAAGTTTCGTCATTTTTGTCTGTTCGTTGGAAACAAATAAAACAAACATATAAGTTTATTTTCATTAGCATTTAACCTTAACGCAATGTCAGCTGCGTCGTTATCAGTATCACTGTTATCACTTAATTACGTTGTAAGGAAATGTGGTCAATGCAGGTGCCTGTTATCAATGGTTCCCAAACTGTTTCAATGAGTATTTATAAGCAGCGCATGAATAGGCCCGCGGCATACTGTATTTTTTTTTTCGCCACCAATAGCTTCAACATACTCTGAGTATGTCGGGAGACTTATTTCTCGCAATAGCTATAAGTATTCATTTCACGCAACAAAACCGTATTCATTTTGAGACCATATTTTCAAGAAATGTCGGCGAAAAATTGTTGTAACATTGCACAGAATTGGTTTCCTTTTTAAACTAAAACCCCTATTCCACCTCCTTCGGCGAGACGGCAAAAACCACCCTCTTCTTGCACTATTTCATCCCGCGAAACTCCCCCCTGCGAAAACAGAAACAAACACGTGACCAATCTGTACAATTTAAAATTCAAATTATACAATTATAAATAACTTTTTAATACAAAATAAATACCTTTCTGTTACCAATATTAAGAATTTCCTGCCCAGCTTGTCATCCAAAGCAAATCTTGCAAAATTGTGGCGATCAGAATCATTTCATTGCAGCTGTGTGGTGAGTATTTATATAACACAAAGATGTTTGCAAAATCGACCACCAGTGCCATTAACAAACAACAACGTATAAATTTGTGTCCTCTTTGACAAAATATGTACTCAATTCAATTTGCACAATATCTTGAATTAATGCTGTTGCTTATTTGGTTTATCCAACACGGATTCGTAATATATAATATGCACTTACCAAAACTGGGCGCAATTCGAGAACGACTGACGTTAACTCAACAGGATTATGTAAATTAAAATCGTGCTTGTTTGAAGGCAGTGCTGCTTTCTGATGAACACCAAATGAAAATACGAGGCCAGCTCTCTATATCTATACGGCTGTAGCTATAATACAGGTCGCTTACATAGATAATTTTTAATACTACTTTGAACTTAGTTTCGTAAAAAGGTTGAGAACCTTCGTCTTTTTAACACATAATATACTACGACACACGCTTATTTATCGGCATGGATATTATGTGACTCAGAAGAAATCACCTGATTTACCGGGAACAAGCCTGAAAAATAATAATATTGTCTGTAAGTAAATTGTTTAAAATATTAGATGAAATTTTATCTAGAAAAATATCTTAACACTTTCAAGTATACTAGGTTTCTTAATAATAAATTACAGAGACAAGCATTCATTTATTTGGTAAGTAAAAAATTTACTGAAAATTTTTTTTACAATTTTCAAATTAGAATTGAATTACGTATGAAAAATACAATTTTGCAACACAAATTAAAAAAGTATGAATTTCAAATATATTTGAAGCAGACTTTTTTGAAACTTTACCGTGCGTTCAGTAAAAGACACGCGGATCCCAGTGAGCACAAGCAAAACTTGGTATCTTTTCTGATTTAGAAATTGATAGTGTATAAAGTTTTCAAAAAATCACAAAATAACATTGATTGGCACTATAGGAAATCCGCCTATTTCGTACCGCTGTGCTGTATATCCATTTTTGAAACCAACAGTTTCGATGAAATACCTAATATGATTATACGCAACACAATAAGAATTTAGGTATAGATATTTTTGTAAAAAGGTAAACAGTTAGTTAAAACGTGTACGCGATTAAACATTGTATTTGATTTAATAAATGTAATTGTTTGAATTGAGAAATATTGTTAATAATTATTTCAAATTGTTGATATTTCCTAAATTGCTACATTATCCTCTAAACTAAAAAGATACAGGAGTTTGCTTGTGCTCATTGAAATCGGTGTAATTCGTGTTATTAACATTCTCAATTTCAAAAATAAATAGAAAGATTTCATTTTATCCAACTTTCAAAAGAACCATCTTAAAAACGCGGATTTTGGACGAAAATCGAAATTTCTCAGAACTTTTTCAAATTTCAAATGAGCCCAAGCAAAACATCTGTATCTTCCGACTCTAAAATAGACAACGCAATTGCATATAGGCGCTTTCTGTGGTCAAATCTAAAGAAAAATGCAAAAGTAATATAAGTATAACATCAATTCCAAAAAAGGAAACAATAATAAATCTAATCAAATAATAAAATGTTTGAAATGTAATTACATTTCTGATTATTGGATTATCTTCATATTATGGTAGTAACTATGCTGGTGTCAAATTATTATCTTTTTATTAGTATTTATTTTTAACACATACACGTCATCCAAATTCTTCAATAAAATAATATCGAGAGGTCATGACTACAGTTATTTATTTATTTTAAACCACCAATGGGCTGGTATCATCTAAACCTCGTTAGGTACCAATTAATATTTTGAATTAAATTATTTTTTCGTAAAAATTAGGATTAGAACTTGCAACCTAATGGTTCAACGTCATATAAAGGAAAACATCTGTTGTATAATTTTTTGAGGTCGTTAACTTCCCGGGCTATTTGATCTTCGTCACTCCCTGATTATGCCCAAATACCGATAAAGAATAATGACTGATAAAATATATAACTTTATAGGGTTTTAAATGTAATCGACAAGGACAAAAATTATACTGTACGTCGCTGCTTGTAACACAAAACTACGAAAATTTACCTTCATTATTTATGCTCTCCCGACCATATTTTCGAAAGCCAATTGATTTCCTTAGATAGCGGTACTAGAATATGGAGGTCGTAATATGACTGTAAATGACGTAGTAAAAAACGGGTACATAGAAGTAAATGAATGTGGTTTTCTCGATAGCGACTTCACCATCGTACCGTAAAAAAGCGGCACCCATTTATTTCTATGCACACGTTTTTTGTCACGTCATATTACGGCTGCTATATTTTGGAATCGCTGTCATAGGAAACCAAGGCTTTACAAAGACAAAGATTGCATCTGGGACACTTTTTAATAATATTGAAAAGCTTTCTGAGTAGAGCTGACATAAAACCGTTAAATATTCATAAAGGCGCTGTGTGACCTGAACACAATTTTTAACCGACGAAAAACAAAAACGGAGGAGGTTCTCAATTCGACGCGTATATTTTTTTTTTGTTTTGTTTTTTTTTTTCTTTTATTTATGTATGACCACGCATAACTTTTTAGAGAGTAGTCCGATTTTGATAATTATTTTTTTGTTTGAAAGGGTATACCCCGAAGTTGGTCCCATATAAATTTGGTAAAAAAATTCCAACCCTAAGGGTAGGAAAACAGGGGATGAATGATTGTTCACTCACTGATTGTAATGTATGACCACACATACCTTTTTACAGAGAGGTCCAATTTTGATAATTATTTTTTTATTGGATAGGGTATACCTCGAGGTTCGTCTCATATAAATTTGGAAAAAAAACTTCTACCCTAAGGGTGGGAAAATAGGGGTGATTTATAGTTCACTCACAGATTTTCATGCTGAGTTGTGTATTAAAATTATAAATTATATAGCCACAAAAACTTATAAAATAAAAACTTTTTAACAAAAAAATTAAACCGCCGAAAAACTGAAAAGAAAAAATTATAAATCTTTTTATTTAACTAAGTTCTATCTAAGTAGTTGAACGTATGTGACAGTCTAGTATATCTAAGTAATTTTGAGTCGGCGTCAAACCATCAATGAACAAAGATCACTAAAAGAAATAACCAAATCAAATTAACAATGAATAAACATTAACATTCCAAACATGCGCTCTCCACACGACCACTCGCAAAGACGTGTGCCCTCAGTGTGCCCGTTCGGGTTGCTCTGTCGCTGACATTAACTCCGTGAACGCTCAGAGATTTCCGGCGAAGGATTGTTGACGCCGACTCAAAATTACTTAGATATACTAGACTGTCACATACGTTCAACTACTTAGATAGAACTTAGTGAAATAAAAAGATTTATTATTTTTTGCTTTTCAGTTTTTCGGCGGTTTTTTTTTCTATAGCCGAGTCTGTAGCCTACGTTACTCGAGAAGAAATAAGATTTTAAGCAGTGAAAGAATTTTTTAAATAGGTTCACCAGTTTCTCCATTATTTCAGGTCTGGACCTGGTGTATAGAAACGAGCACAATAGCACACACGCTTCTTAATAATAATTTATTCGAGTGTTTTTTGCTGGAAACAAATGCAAGATAGGTGGTATGGATCACGTTCTATACGTAATATCTCTTAACAAACGCTAACCTCTAAATAGACCTTTGATGAAACTGGCCCTAAACTATCAGAGTGCCAAATTATCTCATTGAAATTTAAACAAGGGTTTTATCGTTTAAAATCTTTATATAAATTGAATCGTTTTATGTCCACTGAAACAAAATCTAAGCTCGTAAACACATTAATACTGCCAATAGTTGATTATGGAGATGTTGTATATTGGAGCTCGTTAGATTTTAATACCCGAAATAAGTTACAAAGGTTGCAAAATGCTTGCATTTATAGATTCATATACAATATTCCTTTTCAAAATCATAACATTCTACCTGTCATTGTGCAGCATAATTTACTTGATATGTATCACAGAGGTTTACTCCACGTTTGTAACTTTCTTCTGAAAATATTAAAATCTAAGGAGCCCCAATATCTCTTAAATAGTTGGCAAAACCAAAAGTGCACATCCCGCAAGTTGTCCACTGTATGATAAAAAAATAACAATTAAAAAATATTTTTTATAAATTTAAAAAGATTTAAAAATTTAAAGAAATAAATAATTAAAAATTGAAAAAATATTTTTTTTAAGTTTGCAAAAATAAAAAAAAAAATTAAGAACTTTACATAATATAATATTATATAATTAATATCAAGTGGAATAAAATAAAACAAAATAAAAAGAAAAAAAAAGAACAACATAAATTATTTCGTAAGGAATCGAACCCAGGACCTTGCCCTTGGGGATCTGACGGCATAACCATTATGCCACGAAGCCTACTACGTGTAGTGGTGTTATCACGGTATAGAAGTGTAGCATTTGTTTTATGGATTTACACTATATTTACACAGCAATTATTATATTGTTTTTTTAAACTATTAGCTGTCAAAAATAATAAAATAAAACTGTTTATAAAAATTAAACTACTGAACACATTTTAGTGAATTTAAATAGGGTTCTGGTCTGATAGTAAACAAAGTGAATAAAATATAACCCAAGGCAATCCGACCAAAATTGCGAACTGTAGAGTCGTGACGTACATACGTACAGACCAACCGACAACTGCTGTTTGTGATTTTCAATTACAATTTTAATAGTATTTATGAACTCGAATTGATTTAAAAATGGTTCTGTTTTATAGATTAGAATCTCCTCTTTTCAAAAAGCTTCAATTTGAATGGATTTCGTGTGAAATTAACTTAGATATAACTTCTTATATGAACGAAAGTCAGCTCTGACGCACAAAGCGATAATAAAGCACATACCGCTAGTTTAGCGGTATGTGCAATAAGCTACAAACTATTCAAAATCCCTATAACACCCGTTATTTATTATTTGACATCCCTCAACACAACTCATCGCAATTTCAAAAGTCATTTTCTTATTTCGGACCAAAACTTCTCAATGACATTATTCAATCAAAATGTTTTTCAGAAATTCTGTATAATATCTCAAACCCACAAGGTAATAATTCATCTAAATTAGTTAAAAAAATTGTTTTCAGTATTCAATACAGATGTGATCGTTTTCGCGTTTATTAATGTATTTGTAATAACTGTGTTACTTTTATAATAATTATGTAGTAACCTACATTAAGTATTTTTAGCGGGTTAAGTTGAAAAACAGCGTTTTCGCTGAACTTCGCCTATTGTATCGATTGTAACATTGGTGCAAAAAAAGAATTTATTATTATTATTTATTATCTCAGCGATAATGTGTTTCGGGTTTTAGAATATAAAATAAAATGTTTGGAATAAACGTTTCATGTTTCATGTCACGACCAATCGAAAGCTGATGTGAAAAATGAGGGTTCCCATTAAAAAAAAGTTGACCATTAATGATCTTAAACCATCGACCCAAGGTGAAAAGTGACCATGGCATCCGATGCCCCCCTTTGAACCAATACATTTAGCTTGAACCATTTTTCGATTTTTCCCTATCTCCTGAAAAGATAATCGCATCTGAAGATTAAAATGACTCATTCTGTATATTATAGTTTAGAGTGACGTCACATAGCTTATCGTTTCCACTTGTCAAACTTTCATTTGTTACGCACGTCAAGGGGGTTTTGGAGAAAATTAAAATTATTATCGTATTCACTCGTTAAATTCTTTCATCTGATAGGTACTCATGTCAAAAGGGTTGTGAAGAAAAAGGTAAACCATCATCTAAGGGCGTCCGCCATATTGGATTTATGCATTGTCAGTTGTCACCGGACATATACACGTGTGCAAAATTTCAGAGTTCTAGCTTAATTAAATCTAGTTTAAATTTTGATTCCAAGTTTAGTCACAAATGGCGTACTGACACAGTGACAGACTGACTGACAAACAACGCAGGTTAAATAAAAGCTTGTAAAAACAATTTTTAGAAAAGTAAAATGTCGTCTTTCTATAAATCAATTAAGCCAATGATAGTTCCGGACCAGTACAAAACGGGATTGTGTTTTATGATTCTGTATAGAGTTCTAGAGATCTTTAACCTGGCGCGATCATATACAATAGGATATAGGTACCAATGGAATAACACAGACAAAGTAGCTGAACTAATGTTGGAAATCAGTACGGTCATTATCATCGCGTAATATTTGGGCTATGCCATATTATAACACTATAACAATAAAAATATAATTAAAAAAAAAAAAAACATACAAAAATTAATTGAAAATGCAGCACCTGACTCGTTTATAAAAGTTCAGTATAGGAAGTTAAAATAACATTCAGATGTTTATGACCTCTATTGTCGAGCGTTTCTAATTTAATTTTAATATATTAATATTAAGGCCGTTGGACCCGAGGCTTGTTTAGCGGCTGGAATCACTACTGGGACTTATGCTGGCTGGTGCGTTGGCTGCGAAGATGGAAATGTCGCACTGCCGGCTCACTTGCGTGGTCACAAAATGAATTTCAAAACTAGAACCTGAGGCTATTTTTCGTGCTTGTGTGTCTGTTCAACAGTATCTTGATACGTGGGAAACATGGACAAACGCCCCCAAACAAACATGGCGTCATAGAGTGTGTTCTGTTCAGAGACAATAAACCACCGCTTGAAACTTAGCAGTCAAATTTAGCAAGGAATCGAGAGTCATAAACAGCCTCGTGTGCAGCGACCTTTATAACCAATCACGATGTGATGGTGGGGATCTTCTCAGTTCCCGACTTAAAAAGAGACAACATATGTATTATCTGTCTCGTATTTAAGGAAAACGTAGACCAGTGATTCCCAAAGTGGTCTATAAATGAAAATGGGGGTCAACGATAGTGGATCTTCTAAAAAAAACGAAACAAACTCTGGACATCGTTAACCGAGGGGATTTGAGATTAAACCTAACTAAATTGATGCCAAATGTTGAAAATCTATTATTATAGCATCAGGTTTATCCCTCTTAAAAAACTTAACTTGTGTTTTTCTAAGTATTTCATACTACACTTTATACCGTTATAAATTTAAATCTTTCAAAGTGAGTAGCACTATACCGGCTGTCAAAAATACATTTGAAGTTAATGAAGTTGCAAAAATCAATACCAGGTAATCAGGGGGTCTATCCAAAACCAAAAAACATGGCAAATGATCTATAAGACAAAAAAGTTTGGGGACCTCTGACGTAGACTATAACGAAACTAACGGAGGTATCTTGCAAATTGAGGAGACCCCCGCACCGAAAAACCTAACTTTTAAACGTGACGCGGAGATATAGTGTATTCCGGCGATGCCATCAAAACTGAAAACATCCCCACCGTAAAAAACTTGATTAAGTTCCCAACTTTTTTACAATGTAAAAAGAAGTTGAAAAACAAGGAATAAAGGGACCAACATCTTTTCTCGCCATAGGCCCTCACAGCATTAAGAACCCAAGTTTTCCGAGAGATGCTCATATTTACCGAATACTATATTTAAAGATAGAAGTAACTAGTTCTGGAACAATTCATAAAGCAAAATAATAGGTATAAAAGCTAGTTAAAGAAAACTATACACTGCACTATGCTCCTTGCTCTTTTTGATGAATATTTGGACGTTCACCCAAAATTCCGATCGATGGCGTTAGTGTAAACGTCAAAAAAAGTTTCACAAAATAATAATTAATGTTTTATCCTAACGCAATTGCACACAAAACTTCCACTAACGTTAATTACAACTATATACACTTCATAAAAGGTTAATAAACAACACATAAATAAATTCACAAGAGCAAACTGTAGATAAAATATTCCACGTTTATAGGTAGGGTATAATGATCTATGTGGCGGCTATTATTATTTTATCTGACGAATAAATATTTATACCCTGGATGTAAGACAATAGATTTTTACCTGCAGTAAACATAATTATGTTTGATGAATTAAATTATCGCTATTTATTCGGAGGAATAGTGACCTGAAGAGCAAATGAATCGAATAAATAACTACTTACGTTTGGTGAATAAGGCCATTAAAAAGATAAGTATTACTTGTCTAGGTTTTACGGGAAACGTACACTATAACGACCCTAGCGGAGGTATATATTGACTCTGAACAGTATCCTCCAAACTGAAGACACCCTCATCACCGAAAAACCTGACCGCGAAACAATCAACTTCTGTTCCATTGCATTGACCCTGCGACTCTATAATGTAAGCAGTGTTTCCAGTCTAGTACAATTGTACTAGATCCAGTACTTTTTTGTCATTTTCTGTACGTTAGTACGCTGAAGCAAAAATCTAGTACTTTTTAATATCCAATGTCCACACACCCATTACAATAAACGAAAAAAGGGATCTTACCACCTCCAGGATTCATAAGGGTCGCAGGCACCCAGCTACAACAAACGAAAAAATACTTTTTTGTTGAAATGAAAGGATCTTTTTTTTGCTATTCTATTTTGTGTCGATTTGTGTCGACACACGATAAAATTTGTCAAGCTAGGTTGTTAAAAAAAAGGTCATGTGTGGCTAACAATCTTAAAATAATATTGATTTTTTTGCTTTACCCCCCTCAGAAAAAAAAAATATCTACGCCCTTGGAACGGAGCAGATAATTAGTTAACAGACGCTTTTAAATTTTACCTGTCTATAATTTCTAGGTACAGTAGAACGCCAATTATCCGAACGCCGATTAACCGAATCGCCAATTATCCGAATCGGTCCTAATATAAAAAATTAAAACCAAGTAATTTTTCAATAAAAACAAGTTTTGTGGGGACGCAGGAATACAAAGATGCGAGTGACAATTGCCGTGTAGACGCTACATTGGTATCAGCACACGTCGAAGTTGGAACTCGCTGGAGTCCACAGATATTTCAACAGTGACAGTTCGTTTTTCTTTATTACCAGTCTATGTCCGATTATCCGAATTTTCGATTATCCGGATAATCGGTGTTCTACTGTATGTCTATTCTAGTACTTTTTTCAACCCTAATCCTAGTACGTATAACAAAAAAGTTCTGGCAACACTTGTACTTAATAGGTGCAGTATGGCCTAACTGCGTGTAAGCAGAAAGTAAATTTTCAGTTTATTTTGACGTACAATATTTGCATGTATGTATTATGTGTTTTACAAAACGGCAGCAAATAAATAATAATTAATATGTTAAATAGTAAATAATAACTCACAAGAACTGTTTAATGATCTGTATGTTGTTTTTTATACTAATTAGTGAATCTATTATTAGTGAATTTCTGAAAAATCTGAATCACCTACAATTTTTTTATTTATAAATACAAACACGTAGTTTTTAATGTCATTGCTCATAATTTGTGAGAGTCGAGCTCGAGTGTATTTACCCTTAAAATATGATGTAGGTATGTGTAGTTTGTACGCGCACGAGGTGCTACGCATGGCGACAAAATAAAAACGTTTTATTAATTCTTAAAAAGCACTAATGCAGAAAATTGTGATCATTTAATAGACACGTTTTATATTAATACAGGAACAGTTTAATATCGTTGTCTTTGTGTAGAAGATTAGATTGCATTCACAAAAAAACAAATGACTGATGAACATAGAAGTCTCAAAACTACTGGACCGATTTTTAAAATTCTTTCACTAATAGAATGCTACATTATCACTGAGCCACATAGGCTATATTGTTAATCGAGTTAACAATATAACCCAAGGTGTAAAAAAATTACCCATAATGTAGGAGGTAATCTCCGAAACTACTCATCTTATTTCAAAAATGTTTTCACCAATATTTAGAATGGACCTTCAGGATATACATAGGTTATACGTTAACGCGTTAAAAGAAAAGCACTTTTCGTGGAGATCAATTTTCCAACGTAAGTCGACGAAAAAAACGGTGGCAATCTACAAATTCGGCCGAAGCCGAACCGGGCCGCTAGTATTATGTACCTATATTTAAAATTTCTTTAAAATTCGTTAAACAGAAAGACAAGCAAACACACGTTTCAGTTTTATTATATTAGTGAGGTTTATTTATGAATTATTTTTAAATATATATTTTTTATTTATCGAAGTGATAACTTGCATAATATGATATTTCATTATTCAACTTGGCACAGCTAGTTCAATTTTTTCTTTTTTTGAAAAAAAATATAAAAAACATATTTTCTGTCCACCTTTGTACGTGGGTACATGTGGAGGCAGTGACCGACCGCGCGTCAACCTATAACAACCAACATTTGATTATATGAATTGTGAAAGAAATGCACACAAATACAATACCAACGTGTGTACGGCACTGAACTGTCGTGAACTGAAGCTGCTTTCATAATCAGACCATCTAGTCAAATTACGTGAGTAGTCGTCAAAAATTAAAAAAAATACCTCTTTCGTCTCGAAACACTCGAATCGAGACGTCAAACGTCCCGAGATTTAAATCAGAACTTTTTTTCTATAGAGTTCTCTTGTCTCGTTTCGACGAGACGAGAAAATCTTGACACGAATTTTAACAGTGTTTTCCGTCTCGTATTTTTGACAACATTGAGATTAGCA
Source organism: Xanthostigma xanthostigma (assembly GCA_963575645.1). Classification (NCBI taxonomy): domain Eukaryota; kingdom Metazoa; phylum Arthropoda; class Insecta; order Raphidioptera; family Raphidiidae; genus Xanthostigma; species Xanthostigma xanthostigma. The sequence continues at coordinate 59,747,935 of OY754464.1, read as the reverse complement.
TAGCGGAACATTATTTAAATTGTGGAGACAGCTTTAGTTAGCTAAAAGTGAATATTTGTTTATTAAACTTGACTGTTGTTGTTTGTTCCAATTTAACGAATACATATTACCAGCAACGTTAACATTGCGGAACATTACGTCCACGGCTGTTGTGAATGCGGCTTTAAACAAGTCGAAGTGACCTTGCTTATGAAACTTTTAGATGCTAAAGCTAAGTTAAATGCTATGTCAAAGTTTTTACGTTGCAAATACAGTGTTAACATTGCGGAACATTACGCCCGTGCTTGTTGTGAACGCAACTTTAAACAGGTCAACGTGAATGTTTGCTTATAACTAGAGCTGCTCCATGTTCAATGCCATTAGTGTTCTATTTGCAGAGAATACGCAAATGAAAATTCGTTTACTCTCCTCAACTTCTTGGCAAATTACCAAAAAACATGAAAAAGTTCGTAAAGCGGACACACGAAATTCCATTAAGTTTTTTTTGGTGATAAAAAAAACTACAACAAATTACATGCGAAAAACTTTCAAATGACTGTAATATAGATTTTCATATATGGAAACATTTTATGATATCTATAATAATAATGTAATGTTTAATCTAAAATGTTTTCGCAGAAAGTGTTATAATTTTACAAAAAAAAAAAAAAAAAACTGTTGATGGTTTATGTACTTTGCGTAAACATTAGGGTACAGTGGTGCAGTTCAACAATTTTTCACCTCATTTTGCTAGAAAAGTTTAATAATTTGTATGGTACTAATTTAAGATCAATATACAATTTTCATTTTTCAAAATTAAACAACATTTTTTCGATTTGAAGTCTCCCGAGACCCGAACCCACAAAACATATTTTTGGAAAAAATCTGTTTTTCTGTTAGTCTGTGAGCACGATACAGATCAAATGACTAAGCGAATCGAAATCAAATTTTGATAAAATTTTTGCACGTCAGAAGGAAGAGCTCTGCTGTTTTTGGAGAAAATCAGCGCATGTGCAGAAGAGATTTGTACTCTAATGCTGTTTTTTCTACTACAACGGTTCACTTTTATTAGCTGTTTATTATTTTATTCATATTTGTAAAAAAGTTTTGTAAAAACGGTTCTTTCTAAACCTTATAATTTTGTAAATATTTAAAAAAAATTTGCTTTCATTAAGTTTTACATGTTAAACCATATGGAACAATGGAAACAAAAAGCAAATGTAGTACAAATTAATATTTATCACTATGAATTGCCCGCCTCACCCTACGCATTAACGGAAATGTATTTTCATTTATTAATATTAAAATATTGTGTCAATTAAATAATAGTATGTTTGATCCCGCCGTCCAATTGGCTGGATTTTTTGCCTATAATAATTAAAATATTCTAATACAGCATACAAAATAGAATATTGTATATCTCTAATGGCGAGATGGTGATATTACATTAAAATGAGTGTCTGCGAGTTTTAACTCACACGAGTCATAATAGCCCGAGATAATATTATTATGGTATTTTTTGTCATCTTCCCTATAAAATAGTTGCTTTTGTCTTAATTTTCAGTATATTTTTCAAAATTTGTGATATTTCACTTGTGTAGCAAACCTTTCTTCTAAATTTCTTCTAAATCAAAATAAAATACGCGATGCAACGTCACAATAGTGTATAATTAAAATAGTAAATTATACTATTGAATTTTATTTTACCACAGGGATTTGGCAGTAAAACAAAAAAATAATTACACTTTTATATATAGAAGTGATCGAATATAGACGCTAATGACATAAACTGTTGAGCGTTTATAATATACATCTGTCTGTCAAACAGGTCGATCAAAAGGTCGGAACCGGCGCCTTTTCTTATGTTATATAGGTGTTTAATTTGTATCAAACTCAACGCCATGCAGGTACTCCAGCCAATGTTTATGGTACCTACACTATTTTAGTTAATTATTAAATTTGAAACAATCACGAAAGCCTTGGAACGAACAATAATTATTGTCGTCATAACAGAAGTCGTCTCATTTAAACTGAGCTAATTAAATATTGTTTTATTGCACAAAGCGTTGTTAAACAACCTTTGGCTAAGCGATTATAAAATAGATGTGAGCTGATAAAGCTTATTTCTTACATAGTTGCACTTTCCTTTATTTAATAAAAACTTAAATTATTATACTAGCATGAATCTGCGGCTTCACCCGTATATATTATATATACAATAGTATAAAAGGGAATCTCGGTAGGTATATTCTGTCTATCTCGAGAACTACTGATTCGATTTGAATGCGGTTCTTACCATTCATTATAGGTGCGAGAGACTCGAGTATTAATTAATCATAAATTCGAGGAAATGAGAGAAGCGAGTGATAAAACGTAGGTATATAAATTTCAGAAGCAGATCTACATAAGGACTAATAGGGATTAAGCCCTGGGCCCCCAAGTGTCATGGGCCCACAGAAATTGATTTAATGTTATAAATTTTTAATACTTGTTCATTAATAATGAGCATTTATCGTATAGTAAAAAATACTTAATATCAATGATTATCATTTTTTGGCTGAACTTTGACAAAATTTTGAGTCAATTTTGACTATTTTTGGGTGAACTTTGACAATTATTTTGATGAGTTTTGATAAAATTATGAGCGCATTTTGACGATTATTCGGGTGAATTTTGACAATTTTTTGAGTTATTTTATAGTAAGTTTAGTTTAATTAAGCCACCAAGTTTCAACTCTGATTTTGGTGTCATTAAATTGAATTTTAAACCCCTATGTAAAGATTTTTAATTTAACAAAAGATCAGGCCCCATTGAACTTCAATAAGTTCTAAGTCGCGCAAAATCTAGATCCGCCCCTGAAATTATTATTGAATATTCAAGTGAACGATCGAAACGTGTGGGCAAAGTATTTAATTCTGTTATGTCTATTGAAGCTCTACATTAATGCGACCGAATCTGGATATAAAGTAGCCTATCTTTTAAATTAGAGAGGCCTATAAACGTGTACCAAATTTCAATGAAATCGAACTAAGGTATTAAGAGTTATGGCGCAAAGAACAAAAATACAATTTCCCTTTATAGTCCAGTCCCCAACGGTTTTCACCCACGAATTCTAAGAAACAGCACCGATTTTAATGAAACTTTAGCAGTAAGTAGCTCAAGGAACAAAAATTATATAGGTAGTGTCAATGTGTACTTTCATCCTGGGGGTAGACATTTTTTTTGGCAAAATTAACCCCAGGAATCGATACATCATTGAATTTTAAGCAAAAAATGCCCTATGAAGTTATTTATTTGGATCGATATTTATCGAGTTATTTGCGATTGAAAATCTCGATTTATCATTGAAATTTTCAAGCGGTATTTCACGAATAACTCAAAAACTAGGCGCTCTTATCTACCAAAATACTGAAAATATAATAAATTAATAAATTATTAGTACATTGATTTTATTTCCTAGGAAATTAGATAGATCGATATAATATAATATTATAAACCATTTGCTTACACACGTAAATAATAGATAGCAAACATCATAACTTTTCCTTATGACTTTGCCGTAGTCGGTAAAATGCATTAACTGTCAATAACGCAAGCGAAACCGCAGGTAAAGCTAGTTAATATTAAACAACTGCTAGTATTTTGTTCCAAATAATACGTTTGATGAAAATTTATTTTGGTTGAGGAATAATTAAAAGAAAAGCTTTACCAGTGTATCGCTTGTGGTCAACTTTCGAAAATGATATTTTCATCCTCAGGGCCTATGAAGATTAAACCAACTAACAATTTGTTTTATTTAAATAAATTCGATTTATTTTTTATCCAGTCAACTGAGATAATAAAATTATGCCGATAATGGTATGAAAATAGTTTCAAGTTCAACCACTATACTTGTCATGTTTTTAATGATTAATAATATGTTTTTTTTTCTTTCCGTTTCACAAAAAAATATTTTTTTCTCACCAGTATAAAATATATGCTCACATCAATACCCAACCAAATAAAATATATGCTTACTGACCTTACAAAATTTATATAAGGATATGATAGCCGAGGAGCGGCTCTTAATACTCGATTATAATAATGTTTGGTCTAACACTATAACAACAGCCAACATAAATTGAAGCGTAATTTCTGATACTTATTGCGCTTGTTTATATGTTCAAGGTCATAGATTAAACTTAACAGCTGTATAAAACACATAAAAATATTTTTGTAGTGAATGATTTTTTTATAAAAAACAAAAATATTTTGTATGATGAAAATATATAAGCTTGTTTAATATAGCCATTGATCTCTAATTAATGGATTGCAGATAAATACCTACAGAAGACACTGGAGACATAATTTTTTTAGGAACCCTTACCTAAGAATGAAAAAACGGAAGCCTTATAGTTTGTTTGTTCGTCAAAAAACTTTTTCTCGGTGATAACCTCATATAGTCAAGTTTATTTAATCCGATAAAAAGATACAGTTTTACAAAAATAACGTATTTAATAATACCATATATTTAATAATTTACTATATGAATCATTGTCTATCTACTCAATGTGCGGTGAGTGAAGGCAACAAAGCGTATCGAAAATATATCTGCGTCTCTTTCTTCGATTAATTCCCTGATTTCTCCGATGATAGGATTGGTTGATGTACTTGCATTCAATCTGAATAAAGTATCTCTGTTTCAAAAACTTTGCATTTTTCCATGACGTTAACATGGGCGTACCCAGCTTTGGGCCCAGGAGGGGGCAAATTAGAAATTTCTTAAGCCGGGTCCCCCGTGTTTGTTTTGGCCTCCTGGATACGCCAGTGCTTACGACTTAAAAAAAGACAGAAGTATATGTTTGTACCTTAATGGTTCGATTGCGATTTTATTCCTATGCTCAGTATAGAATAAAATTACATGAATAATATAGGATATTTCCCGTTGACTTAGAATATTAAAATTTGGCACGTAGGAAGGTCTCGTAGCACAAGTAAAAGAAAAATAAAAAAATATAAGTTCTAATTCTATCTGGAACTATTAATTAATTAATTTTGTCAATTGGCAAGCTCAACAAATTGTCGTAATCGTACGCATAGCGCGAGGCATCCTTCTTTTTTTCTTATCTAATGCCCATATTTACCGAACACTATTAAAGATAGAAGTTACTAATCTTGTAACAAATGTATTCGTTAGAATAAAATTTACTTTCAATTCATTAAACAAATCATCGGGTAGAAAAGTTAGTTAAAGAATAAATAGACACTGCACTATACTCCTTGCTCTTTTTGTTGAATATTTTGACGTTCACCCAAAAATTCGACCGATGGCGTTAGTGTAAACGTCAAAAAAAAATCACAAAATATTAATGTTTTATCCTAACCCAATTGCACACAAAACTTTCACTAACTTTAATATTAAACAATTATATACTTTACAAAAGGTTAATAAACAACATATAAATAAATTCACAAGAGCAACTATAGATATAGGTTAGGTATTAGGATCTATATGGCGGTCATTATTATTTTATCAGGCGAATAAATATTTATACCCTGGAAGTAAGACAGAATAAATTTATACCTGCAGTAAACATAATTATGGTTAGTGAATTGAATTATCGCTATTTATTCGGAGGAATAGTTACCTGAAGAACAAATGAACCGAATAAAAGAAACTGCTTACGTTAGGTGAATACGACCATAAGTCAGTAAGACCCTCTGAACACGAATACGAACTCCTTTACCACTAGATGTGTCAATAATCTACTATTTCTCTGTGTTTCTAGACACATGCAATTTGGTTTAAGAGGTGTATTGTCCAAGCACTGATTGTAAGATTTTATACAATAGATAGACTCGCTTAATCACACAAAGTTTTTTTTAAACATTTTATACAATTAGGAAAGGCAATAATTATTAAACAATTTAACGACTTTTTTTATTACACACGCTGTAAAACTATTCTCATTTATTCTAATGTACAGTAACAGGCTAACAGCTCAGCAAGTGGTCGTACGTCAAGGCTATTTAACCCTGGCAGCAATGGATCTGTTTCAAATTGCTTTTAACTCGCATGCTTCTGATACTATAGTTGTAATTTATCCTCTATGGGCTATCGATTGCGATTCAATTGTTTACATATTTTTTATTCCGATGTACAATAATCCCGTTTCAATCACAGATGGACTGTGAATGGCGGTCTTTGTGTAGAACCTGCATTGCTGTACTATATTGATCCAAGATTGTTATTGATATGTTAAGCAGCGCCATATTGATTCGGAATTTTAAACGCAAGATTTTGGAATGTTGGGATTGACTGGAATTTCGACTTGACCACCAGAGCTACATTGATGCAAAACTTTAATTGACTGCCATTTTAACTTGAAAATCTTGAGCTATTGGAAACGTTGTGACTTGGCTGACATGTTTCAAATGTTTGTAGGTAAACATAACCTATAAGCGGTTACTACTATAAAAGTAGAGAAAGCTATGAAGTAAAGTTATCTCAACGAAGAGATGAATATGATCCTTGGTTGATTATGATGTTTGGATGAAGAATTACTTCATACAAACATCAGACAAAGCTATCCTAAAAGCATGAGGTAAGTTTCTAATTAGTAGCACTAGCCGAATATTCACAGTCCATGTATAGAAATCGATGATGCCAACCCTGAAAAAAAAAATCGTAAATATTCGACCAATGACGTTCATTGATAAAACTGCACTGTCTATATTTATATGAAAAGCTCATTGATAGAAAGAAAACGTCATTGTATAAGAACTAATTTCGTTGTAAATAAATAAAACAAGTTATTGGCTGAGAAACTATAAACATTTTTATTAAACTATAGGTACGTACATTTTTGGTTCAACGAATCGTAGAACATTAGCGGATTTAAATTTTTTTCTAAAAAGGATAAAATAATGGAATAAAGTGGGAAAAGTCAATACGCTAGGCTTATATGAACATCTTTTATTTTCCGTTGTTAAACCTTGGAGTCTGAAAATTATTTGAATTGCACTCAGAACATTTGGACTATAGTTTTATTAACGGCAGTATGATAATCGAACGCATGTTTACTCTCATAATCCTTGTCCCCCTCCCCCCGAACAAAATACAGCGTACACCCTTGCACCCATTTTTTTAGAGAGTTGTGAAGCCCTTACGGAATCACTTTGTGTTCGTGTGTTTGATCGTTAAGATAATTTTTTTCAGAAATGGATAAAGGAATCAAGTTGAAATTAATATCAAAAAATCTCACTCCATAGCCCTATAAAATAAAATAAAAATTGTTGACCAATTGCACCCTCCCCAAGCCACTCCTAAGGAAGTAGACTTATTAAACTTACTTCCTTAGAAGTGGCTTGGAGAGGGTGCAATTGGTAAAAAATTTTTGCCGCTAGTATTTCCCGGTCATTTGGCTCTAACAAAACCTAAAACCGAAGCGGCAGAAATTTTTCTAAATTTTGACCATTTTTTTGCCATTTTTGACATTTTTTTATCCCCCGTATCTTAAAATGGGTCCAGATTCCGCCTATATATCATCTAAGAAAAAATGCTCTTAATAATTACTTAAATAGCTTATGTACCAAGCGACAGAAAGTTGCGACGATATATTTTTTGCGCGTCAGCTACCTACCTAACTACTATAGGATACTTCCTATTGACCTAGAATCTAAAAAATTGGCACGAAAGAAAGGTCTCATAGCACAAGTAAAGGAAAAATAAAAAAACAACAAGTACCTATTTGAAATTATTATATGACAAACTTAATTTTTATTAAGTTTGCCAATTATTATCAACACTGAACCTCAGAAAACTAATTGTCAAATAGTTATAACGGTACGGAACCCTCGTGGCACTTGTTCAATTTACGCTTGTCTTTCTTTATTTATAGTAAAAAAAATTTATGAATCAATCTGTAGTACTGAATTAGTAGATAACTGAAACGGTTGAATGAAACACTGGTCGCGTTGTTCGTAGCCAGTTTTTTTTTCAATTAAAAACACAAATTACTATACATTAAGCATGTAGCAGCTCTTTGCTAATGAGCGCATCTGCTTATTTTGATTATTAGCGTGTCTGTAAAATGTTTAAGTTGTGTGTAAACAAGGCCGGACTGCAGAAGGACTTTAACAACATTATTTTTATTTTTTTAATTGTTTGTTTTCGTAAAATAATAAACACTTAATATGCAACTAAAACATAACCTGTATTCGTAATAAAAGACATTTAAAATAAGCGGTGAGGTGTTTAAGACAGAGAAATTAAATGTTGTTATTGACATATACAGAATGGACTGTGCGACAAGCCACAAAACATGGAATCACTTGGAATGTAAAACCTAATTCTGTGCGAGTGGCCGCCATATTATTCTTAGCGGGCACACCGACCAGCTCTGACTAACATAATATCTGTCGTGCAGTAAAATTAAGCTCTCTAAAGTCTAAACATGAATTAGTGAAATTTTCACTTGATAATTAATCAGTGATTTTCACAACAAATTAGTCAATTTTCACTAATAAATTTACTCTCTAAAACTGAAATAGTGAAAATGTCACTATTTAAATAGTGACTTCTGTTTCCCATCCGGAATAGTGAATTCAAGTAAAATTCGCTGTCAGAATAGTGATACCTCTGATTTTAGACGTGTCGCTTGTGGCGCCTCCATATAGTTACTATAGATACTCATTATTATTCATGTAGAATGTAAACCGTTCTATAGCAAGTTCCTTGTAAACCGATAAACAAACACGTAATATAATTTATCAGGTAAGTTAATTAAGTAGATTATTTTAATTATATTTTCATAGATTTAGAGTAAAGCATTGCGTGTATATACTATTGTTTTTTTACCGATGGCATAGAATCATAACTAACAATGAATTAAGGTTATGTTTTTTTTTTTAAAACGAATTCTCTAATTCTTTATTTTTTATTCAATTTTTAATCGACTTGTAAAAATATAAAAGTGAAAGTAACGAATTAATAAAGATTTTTAAAAATCTGTAATCAAAAAATTGTTGATGTCAGATGACATGTAATGGTCACATATATAATTAGTGAATTTTTATATTCACTTATATAAGTAGTGAATTTTTATATTCACTAATTCATATTGTGAGTATTCACTAATTTTGCATGGTACTATTCTAGCATTGACAAATAGTGAATATGCACTTGTAATTAGTGAAAAATCACTGATTCATATTTAGAGAGTTTTTTTGGAGTCGGCAGAGTAAATTCATGCTTCTGAACGTGTAACGAAAACGTGTACAAAACCCTAGAAGATGTGACTAAAATTTTCACTTCTGCAGTGTGTACTGTAAAATACACGAATTTATTTTTTATCTCTTTTACGTTATAAGGAATCTGCGTGAGGGTATATTTTAGAGAGCAAATTAAATTAAATTGATCATAATATATTAATTTGTACTATTAAAGTACGTATACACCGGAAGAATCAAAAGTGGCAATGAAATTTAAATTTATATACATTAGGTTCGACTATAAACTTGATTAGACAACAGATACTAGTTTCTATATTTGGTACATGTCCAAATCTTTAATCTTAAAGGTTAAAAAATTGTGATGACTGTAACGTTTCATGAAACCCAAATGGCGGTTTTGCGTAAAATACGATCTGATTTATTTTTGGATACAATATTTTTTTAAGATTCGTTTAAATAAACTTTTATGTAGGTAAATGGTAAGCATTAAAAATGGAAAAAACTGTATTAAAAAAAACTAAAAAACACGCTTTATATCAAACTAAAAAGTGAAATATATTTATTTTTCAGTTTTTAGTTCGATTTATTGTCAAAAATTTACCGAAAAAAAAACAATTTTTTTCGGCGTGGACCCGTGCCTTAGACCGCACGGCTAACCACTGTAGTTACAGTGCTGACATATTATACTACAGTAATAAACCACTTGCTGTAGTCCAAACGAAGGTTACAAACAAACATACATACATACAAACTTACAAGTGAAGTTAATATAAAGCGTGTAAAAAAGTCAATTTTTACCTCTTTGCATATATTAGTATGATCTATGGGCCTGGCTTGAAAATTAGCCTAATTTCTTTAAAAACCTTTGACATTGGCTTTCTGTTACATCCTGTAACTTATGTGACCATGTATACAAATATGCAAACAGACAGATGCCCAGACTGCCAGGGTAATTACACATTACGGTGCTTCTACGAACATATTATGTACATTGTATTTCTGTGTAGGTACACCCGTACCATACATAATACACACATGTGGAAGAATGAAGAGTTCAGGGGAAATAAGTGGGTCATGGTTTCGTCAATCCGGAAAAATAGAAACGTTTATGAAAGCATACATGTTATATATCCAGTTCTTTGAAATGTCTACAAAACAAAACTTGACATTATCACCATGCGCGTTTCAATCTGTTGTCTTGTAGTTGCGTAAATTGCTACGGCCACACACTCGACGAGTGGCATGGGAAGTGGCGAGGAAAGGAGGCAGGAAGTAGTGTGGCCGCATTACTCGCCATGCCGCACGCCATGCCGCACGTCATGCTGCTCGTCATGCCCAGTGCTCCCTTTATTGTCGGTTTTTTGTGCGCGAGTCAAAGGACCCGCAATAGAGCACGAATATGAGTAGCTCGAGTAGAGCAGTGTGTGGCCGCTTAGGGCAAAATCGCGGCAACGCGATGAGCAGAGCGAGGAGCATAGTCTGGCCATAGGTATACGAGTATACATGCTAACCTCGTCCTATTCGCATCTAAGTGTATATCGTCCATTTGCGTACAGTATTACCGAATTGCTTCTCAACATGCCAACACGTCATTGCAATTGAAGTGAACTTGCGCAAAAATGTACTTAATAATTTCCGTGGTTGTATTTTGAAAACAAAACGATAAAGCATTTTATTTTTTTTACAATATCCGCATATCCAGTTTAACAAAATATGTCGAAGCTTTTAAACTTTTAAACGGTAAGTCCGATCATCATGAAATTTGGACACAACATTCATCTCGGTAAACTAAGATGAACGTGCGTACTTTCGATCTTTTGCACCTAGGTGAAACCGGGACGGACCGCTAGTACCTAATAAAAATTTAAAAAAATGTCGAAAGTGATTTCGCACCATAACTCTTTTAAAAAAAGGCAACCATTCAAAATTCCCTCCACATTTCGTACTGTCAGCTGTAGCTGCGTAGTAGGTAGTTAGGCCTAGCTAAGCCGTGAATTTTTTAGTTTGCAAAATTTTATTTCCAAAAAAAGTCTTTGAAGCATTAATACCTTCAAATTTAGTATTTAATAAAATATAAAATACCTAAACCAGATCATTTAGGCGGTTCCAAAACTGTCTATTATACGTAAGTGCGGAAGACGCTACGGCTAGGTTGAAGTGTGAGACATTTTGTGTTCAGACATTACAGAAGAATGTTACACAAATTTTCATGCTGCTTCAAATACCTACTCAAAAATGTTTGATAGCTCTTGAACTATTAGGAGTAAACAGCTATTGTTCTGTTTAGAACGTTCGTCACAACTAACCCAATGTCTATTGGGGCACGTCATATAATCCACCTAAATCTACCTATGTATATTATAATTACCGTGTATACAGCTTGTAGCGGATCGAATTTCCGTTTGGCGTAATCAATTCAGAATTTAGATAAGATTTACGTCTAGTTGAATCTATACTAATATATAAAGCTGAAGAGTTTGTTTGTTTGTTTGAACGCGCTATTCTCAGGAACTACTGGTTCAAATTGGAAATTATTTTTTTTTGTTGGATAGCCCATTTATCGAGGAAGGCTATAGGCTATATAATATCACGCTACGACCATTAGGGGCGGAGCATTAATGAAAAATGTATCTCAAAAATAAGCTTCTTTTCAGGTGAAATGCAATAACTAAATATACTCATATTAGCGTTGTGACTACACAACGTCGTATGGCTCAATCGGTAGAGCATGCGACTGTCAATATCAGGGTCGTGGGTTCGAGTCTCACGTTGGGCGAAAATATTTTTATTTTTTTTAATTTTATTTTCTACATTGCTTTCTTCTAAGGCTTACATTTAAATTTATTTTAATTTTATTTAATTACTTTAAAAAAAATTATTAGTTTAAGAAAGTATAAATACTGCTTTTTATCGACAAAAGCTTTTGACCGGTAACTCCGATCATCATGAAATTTGGACACAACATTCATCTCGGTAAACTAAGATGAATGTGTGTACTCATGTTCCTCCCTTCCCCATTCGTTCTTTTACATCCGGGTGAAACCGGACGGGACCGCTAGTAATCAATGAACTGAAAATGTTCCTCAAACAATGATTCCAAATTCGTAAAGGCAATAAATCGTTGGAGACTCGTTTAAACATTAAACCAAAAGATCTCATAAAACACACAACCGTGTGCTGTAAGTCTGTTTGCTTCACTCGCTGGCACGTTCTTATCTTTAGCCAATGTAGCAAACCAAATACAACAAAGTGCACCCGCGGTGAATCATAATAATTTCAGAAGTGCATTTTCGCTTATATTTCGCTTATATTTTGTTGATTTAGACAAGAATCCTCCTATCTTAAGTTTGGGTGCAAGTTGATAGTTTATAAATTTCATTAATGTACAACTTTTGTTTTTTGCGATTTTTTTATGCCGTCATATCGCACGAAGTTCTCGGGAAGCACTATGCTATATTTACACAAACCATTTCGAGCCCTTTTCGACCCCCTTCTATCTCAGAGGCTAGTTACGTTACAGAACCGATTTTTTTCAGGTGGGTAAAGGTTATTACAAGAAGCAGTATTCCAACATGCATACGCCTAAATTGAACAGTTTCCAAGATATGAGTGTTCAAAAATCACAATTTTGGTCATTAACTGACTGATTGACTGACATAGATCATCATAAGGTAGTTCACTTCACTTTGGCCGGTTCTGCAACGTCCACCTCCAAACAACATTTTCAAATCTGAAATCCTATGATTTAAAGCTAGGGTTGAACACTAAAGGTTAAAGCTAGGGGTTGGAGCTGGGAGCTAGGGGTTGAAGGCTGTGTAACTTCAAATTAGGGTGTGACGTCAGTTGTGGGGGTAAAGACATGGAAATTCAAACTTGAAAATTATGCTTGAAGTTGAAGATTGCAGACTTGGTAAAATTACCTACTTCGTAATTCACAAGCGTCTAGCTGGGACTGGAAGGAGCATCGATCCCGAATGCATTAAACGGCCGTCCGAAGACAACTTGCGTCTAGTCGGTGTTGGGATATGGCGTGGGATATAATGAATATTGATATATAACTATAATATAATGAAGTATGGTATATAAATATATAAATATATAAATATATAAATAATGTGTCTAGATAATATTTAAGTAAAATACGAATATAACTTAAAATTTTACAAAAAGTATTGAAATCCCACCAAAACCATACACGTAAAAAAGGGCCAAGATCGATACAAAGAACAAGTGGCCTTGCTGAAAAAAATGAAGTGAGATCTATAAAATTATCAAAAACTCATTTATAAAAACTCGCCAAATGAAAATTTGCCACCATCTTATAGATCTCATTTCTTTTTTTCAGCAAAACCACTTGTTCTTTGTATTGAACTTGGCCCTTTTTTCACATGTATGTTTTTGGTGGGGTAAATTAATCCCAATGACATTCAATACATAGAAACACATTGGCAGTCGCTTTGTATGTAGTCAATGAACGGTTTAAATTACATACAATATAATATACATATGAATATGTGTGCGTGTGTATGTATGTATTGTATTATGAACAAGCCCTTTAATGTTCACCCACACTCGGTTGCGGTAAACAGCGATCACATAATATTGATAATTTCAAACGATTTTTAAATACACAGATCGGACATCACACTCAAATTGAACTATTTATAGAATTGCCTCACCTGTCAAAATTTTGAAGAGTGCGCATTATTTTTCATTTGGAAATAAAAAATATAAACCCACCTGTTCATTCTTATGCCATCCTTACGAATAGACTCACTTTTAAACAGCTTTTCTCAACCTGACCATGATGACACGGATAATGATCGTTCCCGCTTGGTGACCTTCAAAAAATTCCAGCCAATTGGGCGACGCGACCATTCCAACTTCAAAATGTTGGCATTTGATATAGTATAATAAATAAAATAAAATTTTGGATATCGCGTGAGGTGACGCGGGTAATGGCTAGTATGCAATATGGTATTTGCCATGGTTACCTACATAATATTATGTTCCACGTCATGTAAAAATTAATCAAACCCTGCTTAGGTACTTTATTTCTGACAGATCCACAAAACAAAAGAACAGATGATTTTTTTTTATTTTCAAAATATTTTCGAAATTATAAAGTAAAATTTATTAACAAAACTTTCTTGAAAAATTAAATAAAATAATAAGGCGTTATGAAAAGTATACCATTATTATATAAAAAACACAGTTATAGCTTATATCTCTTCTGCGCATGCGCCGATTTTCTCCAAAAACAATAGAGCTCTTCATATTTGCATACCAAACATTCTTCCAAAATTTGATTTCAATCCGCTCATCCGTAATAGACTAACAGACAAACAGAAAATCAGACTAACAGACACACAGAGTTTTTCCAAAAATATGTTTTTTGGATACGGGGGAACTCAAAACGAAAATATATCATTAAATTTTGAAAAGTGACTTTTGACCTAAACTAGTACCATTCCCCTTGTGGGTTGGAATGGTAAAAGTAGATATCATTTAAAGAAGATATTAGTAGCGTCATTTTTGCGCACAAAAGAGTGTCGGGTCGGACAGGTCTATGTTTTCTAACAACGGGTGGAGGTTGTCCTATCAAGATGGTCATTTAGTTGTTTGTCGCTTATAGTCGAGCCTCACCATTAACAATACAGATACCGCGTATGGTTACAAATCACTCTTTGCCTACTCTTCTTATTATGCAGATTCTCCACCTTGCTACTATCTTCGCTAAACGAGACTACTTTTGAAAGGTCATCAATATTTGAGCTTAGCACCAATTCACATTGCACACACCGTCAACGGTATACAAACTGATTCAAATTGTAACTTTTTGAAAAGGAACAATCCTCTTCTATAAAAGGGAACCAGTTTTATATTGATTCGAGCTCATCATATCTTCTGTTTATGTTATGTGGAGTCGTAATCATGTATTGTCAACTGATTTTAGTCATGTGTTTTCAAGTTTTTAGTCCCTATTTCTAACGCAAAATGCCTCCTTCGACGCTCCTCAGCCAATGAAAAACTAAAAGTTTTTCCTGACTGGTCTATTACTACCACGAAGTGAGGATAGGTTGAACATGCAACGGTGTATTAAATCGAAAATGCAATTGATTCTTTTACCAGTTCTTGGATTACAATCTGCGGGAACTGGGAGTTTGTAATAGAGGAGCCATGGAAACGGCATCGCTACACGCTCGACTATTCTCGAGCTCTTTCCAGTATTGTGTGTGGTCTAATGAGACGACAATCAATATAACCCGATCGGTAACTAGATCTTTGATAATTGCATCGATGTTACGGAATGCTTTATAGACCTGCACAGCAGCTAGCCGTGCCGAGGAGTGAGGATACACACATATACACACAGTGCATGCATTGATGGACGTATTATGTCACATCAAAGGCAGGAATTGACTATTTCTCGCACCATTGCAGTGTAACATGAACAACAGACAGGCTGTCTGGTCGTTGTGGATGGAACGGAGTCATGAGTATAGATAGTGATATTCAAACCACAGAAGAGGATTACAGAAGCGAACACTATCACTGCGCTCATACTTTAAATAAGTCGACCTCAGACGACTGCCGACTGGTGTTGGTGTACTTGACAAATGCACCAATACACTTGGCAAGTATGGATATAGTTCAAGTAGACCATTAACAAGTAAAAACGCTCACGAGTTGTATAGTTTTTTTAATACATCGAAAATTGGGACAATATTGGAAGGAGCGCACCATAAGGGTAGATCATGATAGCTGGAGGTCGTCTTGAACGTGTCGTCATTTGTGGTAATAGTTAAGGTGACAGAAATGGTCAAGGAGCATCTGGTGACAGAAACGCTCTCTTTCGTGTAGTCTGAGTCTCCCTCTGCAAATTCGCTTAGTGGAGTAGAGATCTAGCGCGTTGCGATACAACGCTGGGCCACTTAAAAAAAACGGCAACATTTAAAATTCCTCTGCTAAATGGCAGAAAATGACTAAAAGGCATCTGAGGGGACCTCCTAATTGCAGAAAAAATATTTTCTGCCAATTTACTCCATTTCAAAAAATCGAAAAAAAGTCAAAAATATAAAAAAATTGAATTTGAAGTTGAAACTTGACGGAATGGTTGATACGAGAAAAAATATTCGTGGCTCCAAGTGACCTCACTTCCTTTCGACAATTCTTGAAAATTTGCACAGGCAAAAATTCGAAAAGTCTTCGCGCGGTTGCAGAAAATCTTACCAGGCTTTCTATTAAGACCCAAAAAGTTTGTAAAAAATACTATCTGCCAATTTTGTCACTGCTAGATCACAAACTGGCAATTTAATGTACTTGTCATTAATGCTTTACCTGAATACCATGTTAAACTTTCCTAGACAAGGTCGATTTTGACAGAAAACTGTACCTCGGGATTCTCTACAATAAGACAAACCGTTTGAGCTCGGTTTAACTTTCACTCATCGAGCTTTTTTTAAAAATATGTTTATTTTGTATTTATTTATTATACTGACAGTCTCTGCAGAGGGTAAATTAGCAGAAAACATTTTTTTCTGCAACTAGGAGGTCCCCCAAATGCTGTTCAGTCATTTTCTGCCATTTTGTAGAGGAATTTTGAATTTTACCGTTTTTTAAAGCGCCCCAGCGTCGTATCGCAACGCGCTAGACTTCAACTCCACTAAGCGGATTTGTAGAGGGCGACTCAGACTACACGAAAGAGAGCGTTTTTGCCACCAAGTGCTCCTTGACAATTTCTGTCACCAACGCCCTAACTATGAGTGGGTGTTATGTAAAACTAATAAACAAAAGCACGATAAAATATGGTGGATGACATAGCTTTCAATTTTAGCATTAAGAGTTTTTTGATCTTTTAAAATTTTTAACCGACATTTTACTACATATACGAGTTGGCAATACTGACTTCATACCTTATATTTTAGATTATCAACACTATACTTTTCCACTCTCAAGTGGCTCTATTTCGCTTATGAATTATAGAGGATTTGAATAAACTTTAATAATCGAAATTTAGACCCGTTTGCAATGAACATATTATTTTTCACTTCGCTCCCGAACGAAACAGGATTGAATCACTGGATGTAAACTATGTCATTCTTAAATCTAGATTTAAACTTTATTAAGCTGGGAGACGTATCAGAAACCCAGCACTACGCTTCTGTACGTCCTGTTCTGTGACCAGACTATGGCAATGCACCGTATATATGCATATTACTTTATACAGACAACCTCCTATCAAACTTTAGACTAATTTCATTATGTTGCATGAACGTTGAACAGTCATCCGTGCATAAATGGAAGACATTTAGATCAAACTAAATGTTGTCTGCTACGTAGAATGCCCACACCGTACATGTATTTGGATTATCCAGTGTGAACTTTACACGAAAGAACCATATTTAAATAATGGTCAGATGAAACGCCGTTAAACTGGTCAGTGCTTTGCAGAAGACTTTTAGGCAGAGATCCCACCATCAGATTTTCTATGTATTGAATACACAAACAAAATCTGTATGACTTTAACATTGCAGCAGACAAATAAGGTGCCCCAAATATTTTTATTCAACCGGATCATGATGTACTGAAGTTACTCCGGCCGTTTTTTGGACTGTCTTTTGAAGAATCCATAAATATAACTGACATTAAAATGAGAACTTTCATATCAGCATGCAGTCTCAGAGGTTATTCTTACACAAACCCCTCGCAGTCTCAATTTTTCAATTTCTGACATACGAATAAAAATAATAATTATTCTCTATTTGTCTGCCAGAATGCTTTTTTTTATTAACGGGAGTTGGCTTGTCACCGAGAACACCGCAGCCTCTTGGGATTATTGTGCTATCTCCCAATCTCTTATATCACTCGATCCAGTATCCTAGTTCCTTGCACTAGCCTGTGCAGTCCGTGGACTGGGTGATTGATATAATCTTCTGGACTCATTCTACATTGTCCATAAATTATCTGTCTTCTACGATCCAAAGCCTCGCATTCACACAGAATATGATACGCTGTTTCCTTATTGCACTGTCTGCTCTTTAATCCCCGGTAAACATTCCGATTCTTTGGAGGTGTCCTTTCAGGACACAATGTCTTGTCACGAGGCCTACCACGAGACGAAGATTGTTCCAACTGAGTTGTAGTAGCTCTTCATTCATCTTTCGGGATGACCCTTCCATAAAAGTCTTACCATGTCGCAGCCCGGAAATTTGATTTTAATATGTCTTGTGCTGATTTTTGATCCATTCCCTTATTTCGCCCCGTACTGTGCTTTTGGATACTCCTAAAGCAGGTTCTGGACCAATGTATGGAGTCGACGATCCTTTCCTCGCCAACTCATCAGCTTCTTCGTTGCCTTCGATTCTGGAGTGTCCCGGCACCCACAGTAAATTCCAGAACGCTTACTCGCCTAGACAAATTTGTCTGTGTTCTATACATACGAAATCCGACGATCGACTCTACTAGGACTAGCTCATTACCATTTTCAATAAGGTGAGACCGGGAGAGAGACGCGGTAAACTGTAAAGGAATGCACTTTTCCCGTCCTGAATCATTTAAAAATCAACCAAACCTTTCCAAAAGGTTATTCACTTAAAAAAATAGTAGAATCACTTTGTAGTCATCGGATAGATAGATAGGCACGTAGGGTAGGGTTACCATTCATCACAGATTCTCCGGGAGAGTCCCGGAATAAAGCCCCGTGTCCTGTATTAATGTCCCGGAAAATGTCCCGAATTAGATAAAAATCAAAATACGTATTCGATTATATTTTATTCTCGCGTTTCTGCCTACATTACTGTATGAG
Organism: Xanthostigma xanthostigma; assembly: GCA_963575645.1. Lineage (NCBI taxonomy): Eukaryota > Metazoa > Arthropoda > Insecta > Raphidioptera > Raphidiidae > Xanthostigma > Xanthostigma xanthostigma. The sequence goes on along the minus strand of OY754464.1, from coordinate 59,728,935 downwards.
CGCATCACTAAATAATTAATATTATATACAATTAATATTTTTTTAATTAAAGTCTATTTTAAAATGACACTTTAAAGGATTTTTTTCCAAAAAAAAATGTCCATGCCCACTTATTCAGGTGTACATCGCACGTAATGGACACTCTTTGTCTCGCATCTCAAAAAGTAGACCAAATAGAGCCACGTGGTTTATGAGCGGCCCCTTATGGAAAGTCTACTGTATTTTTGTTTAATCAGGTTGAAATCATATCTGTAATGTGTGCGACACGATCTTGTGTAAAGAAGTATCTAGTTGTTTTTATGAAATAGCTAATTCCGTTTAATAATTACGTACATCGGAGATGTGTGTCTATTTCATTGCCATAGCCTCAACTTGACGTATAAATGTGAGGTACAGTATTGTTGTTATCGCGATTGTTATAACAATATTCACGTCACGTGTTCCGTCCAAGCAACGTATTCTTTTACAAAAGACTAGCTACAGGATGACGAGTTTTGATTAATAGCGATAAAGATAAGGCAATGCATGCTGTACACGCCCGGACAAAAAAATAATAATTTGACGTGTCTTCTTCTTATCCGACGCACAGTGCGGACATATTTTGATGTTATTATAACATTCTTAAAAAAAGACGTCGATTCCTGGACGCACGATGGAAGCTAGACATTTTACATTAATGTTTAAAATTTACATGTCTACCCAAAAAAACAACAAAAATATTATATTTTTTTATTGATAAGAAATATAAAAAAAAACAAAATTATTAAATTTTATTTTTTTTCATATAAAAAAAATTGTCAACAGTTAAAAATACTATATTTATTAATTAATTAATGCTAATATGGAAATTTGAACCTGAGAAATTTGACGTAATATAAATATTGTGGGCATGTTTCGCAACGATCTCACATGTCGCTCGCTCTTTTTTTGTTTCAGTTAACTCCCTGTCCCAAGGCTTTTGAAAAATTGTCATGTGCGTGTCGGAGATCTCTAAACAAATTCTGCGTTAGTATTCTGTATATTATATGTACAAATTTTGAACTCTAAAGAAACTTTATCAACTTTTTTATACATAAGCCATAAAAAATAACCTGTGAATATGCTACACGCTATAATTATTAGTGTATTTGCCATAAGGCACTTACACTATTGGCGTCGGTCGGATGGCGGGACCTAGAGGTCGGACCAAAATTTCTCGACGTTTCATAGCCCCCTAAGAAGTTTGGCACCATTTTTGGAAAAGTCTGTTTATATATGTATATATATATATATATATATATATATATATATATATATATATATATATATATATATATATATATATATATATATATATATATATTGTAACTGGGTTACCCGGATTGGGGCGAGTGCCTCGGCTTTGCTGGCAGCGGTTGAAGTGGCCGGGGGTCAGCGGAAATTATATAACCCAGTGGGTGTCAGGAACCGGCAACGAACACTCTCGCGTAACGGTAATCGTTGGTTTTGCTGAAACATAAATGACGGAAGGGACTGCAGGTGAGGATTGTGACACGTACAACAACTGATTATAAATTTTGTAAATTGAAATTATGTATTAAGAAGTGATTAAAGAAAAAAAAGTACAGATAGAAAAATACCACAGTAATTGCCAAGTAGATTGAGCTCTAGAAAAATCGAATTTACGAAGTTGGCCAACCCGTCTGTGTACCTTGAACCTGTGTAAACTTTAAATAGAAAATAGTAAACATTAATGAAACCATAAAATTAAAAAAAGTTAAAAGATTGATGTCGTGGATATGTAGCGGTACTGCTACTCTGCCAATACGACATAACAATAAATTAAAAAAAATGGTTTACTAATACGCTCTTAGGCGAGGCACCAGAAATCCGACAATTTTTCTGAGTACTCCGCCAAGACCTCAGTATTCTCGCTGCAATATCCACGGCATCAACGCTCCGACTTGCGACTGCAACTACTGTGATCCGCGAAGTTATCCAAGTGTGGAATCCTGATGTGGTTGTTGTAGGACTGCCAGTAAATTGTGGTTGCCACGCGATCGTGTTCGCAGCCGCTGCTCTGCACCACACCCGCCGATGTTGGACGCCAGAAATCGCCGGCGAAGAAACCAACAGTGGTACGACGCTGTGTATGGTAACGGGGAGCGCTGCGGTTATGGTGAGCTTAATCACGAAATTCAAAGTTGGAGAATAAAAAAATCTCCCGTTGCCAGACAAAAAAAATGGCGTCGACACCACAAAAGAAAAGATCGCCGCACGTGTTTGCGACGCGACGTATAAAATCCCACACGGGGTGAACAAAACTAAAACAATATCGTATGTTGATGCTAAAATGCATCAATCCACGATTTCTCGACAAAATACTCTCGATTATTCTTCGAAAACACGTTAAAAAAAAAACCAACAACCGTGAAACCATCAAACTATATCCCTTCATGCAAAAACGAAACCAGTCTCTCACGTAACCTCTCAAAACCTATCATCTAAACCAAATAATATATCTTTTTTTTTTTTGACCGCCATCCGAGATCAGAACCCAGCGTTATCAGCTTCCTGCAGTTATTTCGCTTGTTCGTCGTCTGATGGCAGTTAGAACTTATCTCTCGCAAGCAAAGCTATCACAAACCGCGACCAGCTGGTTACACCTCCGTTTCCTCCTTAAAAAAAAAAATTTTTTTTTTTTTTTTTTAATAATAATATCAATTGGACATTACTCACTATCTCCCGTTTCTTCGCCTTCATCTCCCGTGGTGTCTTCGTCATCGTCGTCATTCTCATTAGCATTATTGTCGTCGTCTCTGGGGTGCAATTTCAAGTCCGAAACGTGCCAGACGCCTAGGTTTCTACCGTTTAGCTCCTCAAGCTCATAACGTACATTAGACAATTTCCTCCGAATTCGACATTTAACAAAAGCCGGTGCTAATTTAGCTGCGAAGTGTCGACTGGCGTCGGACATCGGAAAATGTTTTTTCCAAACAATATCGCCTTCGTTAAACACAATATGACGATGACGTGAATCGTAATAACGGCGATTCTTTTCATAGGCTTGCTGTAGTCGTTGGTTTACTGTCTCAACAACTTCACTAAGATGATTCAGCTGCTGAACGTGTTCTCCCCGCTCAGCAAATTCCACCTCTCCGTCCGGGGCATCTTCACCCGCATTGCCTCCAACACGTCGAACTTCTCGTCCAAAATTTAGAAATGCGGGGCTGTATCCGGTGACTTCGTGGACAGCGGAGCGGATAGCGAAACCAATACGTGGCAGTTGCTCATCCCATGTACGTTGATCGTCTTCAATGTATGACGCCATCATCGTCTTCACGACACGATTTACTCGTTCAGCCGGATTAGCCTGCGGGTGGTAGTTCGGATTGTAGAGAATCTTACACGAAAATGATGCAATTTCAGCCCGAAAAGGCACGCTTACGTATTGTTTTCCATTATCGCAAACGAGATAGTCCGGAACTCCATATACCAAAAACACGTCATTTATAAGATGTCTCAGAATTGTCTTAGACGTAGCTACGCGCAAAGGAAACAGCAAAACATATTTTGTAAACATGTCGGCAATCACTAGAAGGTAGCGGTTTCTTCGCTTAGACGCTGGGAACGGCCCCATAATATCGGTGCAGACGTATTGCCATGGACGAGATACCCTGTGGTGTCCCAATAGGCCAGCCGGGCGGCGTTGTTCCACCTTATGAGCGAGGCAAATTTCACAGTTGCGGACGTAGCGTGCAATGTCAGACATCATGCCTGGCCAATAGTAATCCGCACATACACGCTTCTTAGTTTTAAAGATGCCGAGGTGACCTGCTTCTGGTGCGTCATGATTGTCCTCTAGTACTAATTTGCGTAACCGACGCGGTACCACTAGACGCCACGGCTCTTCATCGCCATCGGTTTCACTCGGCTGACATAATTTAAACAATTGAGTCCCTTCAATTTTCCACTGTGGAAAATCCAGCGGCCTACGACGGACACGCCTCGTCATACGACGGTACCATCGACCATGATCTTGAGGTCTAACTTCAATGGCGGCCACGGCCCTCGACAGCGCATCAGGAACTACATGTGATTTTCCTTTGCGGTGTTGTAACTCGTAATCATACTGTTGAAGTTTTAAAGCCCAACGAGCCAATTTACCGACAGGATTTTTTAAGTTATTCAGCCACAGTAGGGCATGATGGTCGGTGATTATTGTGAAGCGTGTGCCCTCCAGGTAGCACCGAAACTTTTCTACAGACCACAATACGGCTAAGCATTCTTTCTGAGTGACCGAGTAGTTCCGCTCTGCTAAGGATAACGTCCGACTCGCATACGCGACGACTTTCTCTCCATCCGGAAACTCTTGGGCCAAAACAGCAGCAAGCGCCACATTACTAGCGTCAGTCTGTAAAATAAATGGGCGATTAAAATCTGGACAGGTTAATATGGGAGCTGATACAAGACACTCCTTAAGCTTACGAAAAGCGATCTCAGCTTCTGGGCTCCATTCCCACTTGCACTTCTTACGGGTGAGTTGGGTCAACGGTGCCACTTTATCTGAAAAGTTCTGAATAAAACGTCGGTACCACGAGGTAAGGCCGACGAAACGCCGAACATCTTTCGGGCAACTCGGTGTTCGAAATGAAAGAACGGCGTCCACCTTCTCCGGATCCACGCGGAGACCTAGCTTGTCCACGATATAGCCTAGGTAACGTAATTCGCTTCGCGCGAAACAGCATTTATCTGGGTGTAAAGTGAGTCCCGCATTCGTTAGTCTTTCAAATATTTTGTTCAGAATTTGGAGATGTGTCGTAAAATCAGGAGTTGCGACGATGACGTCATCCAAGTAAACAAAGACGTACGGTTCTAAATCAGCTCCAAGAACCCGATCGATCAGGCGTTGAAACGTTGCCGGCGAATTATGCAAACCAAAGGGTAAACGGCGAAACTGAAACAGACCACGCCCAGGCACGGTGAATGCGGTGTATTCCTTACTTGCCTCAGCTAATGGCACCTGCCAATAGGCGGACTGTAAATCCAGCGAGGATAAATACTTCGCTCCACGGAGACGGTCTAGAATAGCTGACATATACGGCAGTGGGTATGCGTCTTTCTTCGTAACCTGGTTCAAGCGTCGAAAATCAATACAAAACCGATACCCACCGCTCTGTTTTCGGACGACAACAATCGGTGAAGACCAAGGACTTTTTGATGGCTCAACTATTCCTTGTTCCAACATGTTGTCTAGTTCACTGTGGATAAACTTTTGAATCACTGGAGATACCGGGTAGTATCTTTGTTTCACCGGAGTTGCATCTCCAACGTCAATGACATGCTCCACCAGGTGAGTAACTCCAATACTGTCTCCTATTTGAGAGAAATAAGTTTTAGTAAGTTCGTCCAGCGCTCTTGTTTCTTCACGACTTAGTTCGGATTTATCCACAATAGAGCACACAGATGGGAGAGACGGAATATCGTAGGATTCATTCGTAACATCGATTCGTAGACCGAACGCTTTTATCAGATCAACGCCAATAATCAAATCATATGTCAAACTTGGGACAATCAATGCATCAATAATGCGTACTCGACCCTCTAGCAAAAATGGCAACTTTACTATACCTGAAACCTCGCATGAGTGTCCACCGGCGGTATGGATCTGATTGGCAGAAATAGAGATTTCTAACTTATGGTTCGCTTTTAATCTGGCCAGGAGAGCTTTACTGATTACGGTACTGGAAGACCCTGAGTCCAGCAAACCTTGTACCTCGACACTATAAATAGAAATTAATAAGTAGGGTCGTGAATCATATTCAACTGACCTCAACATTGCTTGAGACGTAGGACGACAAAAATCACGTACTCGACGTAACCACTCGACCCAACCGACTGGTTTACCAAAGACCGACGAAACATTTGGACGAGACAAGTGGCAGTCCTTCACTGCTCGTCTGCGTCGTTTCCCGACGACGTGCACCTTGGACAACGGGCTGCAATGACGTCACGCTGGCCGCATCTAAAACAAAATCGATTACGTTCCTGGTCACATTTCCGGAACAAGTGTCCCGGCTTGTGACAATTCCAACATACGACCGCTGAAGAAACAACGGCTACTTTACTCGAGAGATTAGCTACACTCGAACGGTACGCATACGTCGGTTCTAGTGGGCGTTCCATAACCGATTTCCGATTGGCGTTACGCATGGCATGGTGACGATTCTCTTCAATACGTTTGCATACCCGCGTCAATTCGTTGACCGAATCAATTTCCGTCGCTCCTAAATGCTCTAGGAAATAAGGTGCCAGATTGCGACGAATTATGTGAAGGCGTCGTCCTTCCGTGATTGGAGTAGACAACCGAGCAAACAAGTTTTCCATACTAGATACGTAAATATTCACTCGCTCGTCTGGTCCCTGAATCCTGTGTAAAATTTCATTCCATAGTTCGTCCTCATAGCCGATTGGTTGAAATTCAGATTTCAATCGCGCTGCCAATTGATCCCATGACGATATTGTGTGCCTCACGGCCCTAAACCAACATAACGCTGAGCCCTCTAGGATATCTATGACTGAATTAAACAGTTCATTTTTTGATACATGACGTGAAACTCGCAATTCTTCGATTTTTTCCAGTAGGTCAGCTACACTTTGTGAAGGATCATCACCTGAAAACTTTACATTCCATTTATAAACGGGGACGACTTGCCGTGATGACCCCTGTGGGTCAGAAAAAGAAAACGTTGAACAAGTTTGGGAGACTGAAGGAGTAGATGAATTTTGAGCTGGTGCTACTGGGGTGCAATTTTTATTCAAGGTTTCATCTAGTTCAATGGCCATTCGGTGAATATTTTGAATGTCTTGGATTATCTCTTCAGAATTTGTTCGATTTAAGAGTCGGCGCACGCGAAGCAGCACATGTAAAATTCGATTATCTAACTCGATATAATTTGCGGAGTGGATATCCCCGGCAAACACAGAAACCAAAGGCTTTAGTTCCGCAACTTTATCTTTACAAGTTTCAACCTCCTCTTCTATATTCAAAATAACACCTGGAAAATCTAAATTAATATCGCTGACCACCAGTATAGACAAACTTTCGCGCAATAGCCTTGTCGTCATGCCATCAACATCGTGTTTACCTCTCAGTTTTAATTCATAGGTCAGTTCGTCGCGAGTCAGTCCATTAATCGACATTTTGGAATAGTATCAATCGATAACAGCTACAACAAAACACTCGATTTCTACCTAGTTAAAATCAATATGACAACCAATAATTATGACTGGAGGAACTTATAAAAATTCCACCGCGTATTTAAATGACAACTTTACCCTCTCAGGTAAAAAACAGATAATTTCAAACATACACCAGATAAGTTATTTAAACTATAAGCAAAGCAAAACTTGTTCGTACCAACAAAAATTCAAAAGTACAGACTGTCGTATAAATCGGCCTATAAAACAAAAATATTATTACCGAAATAATGTCAAAACAATGCCCCACGTTTGGGCGCCACTGTAACTGGGTTACCCGGATTGGGGCGAGTGCCTCGGCTTTGCTGGCAGCGGTTGAAGTGGCCGGGGGTCAGCGGAAATTATATAACCCAGTGGGTGTCAGGAACCGGCAACGAACACTCTCGCGTAACGGTAATCGTTGGTTTTGCTGAAACATAAATGACGGAAGGGACTGCAGGTGAGGATTGTGACACGTACAACAACTGATTATAAATTTTGTAAATTGAAATTATGTATTAAGAAGTGATTAAAGAAAAAAAAGTACAGATAGAAAAATACCACAGTAATTGCCAAGTAGATTGAGCTCTAGAAAAATCGAATTTACGAAGTTGGCCAACCCGTCTGTGTACCTTGAACCTGTGTAAACTTTAAATAGAAAATAGTAAACATTAATGAAACCATAAAATTAAAAAAAGTTAAAAGATTGATGTCGTGGATATGTAGCGGTACTGCTACTCTGCCAATACGACATAACAATAAATTAAAAAAAATGGTTTACTAATACGCTCTTAGGCGAGGCACCAGAAATCCGACAATTTTTCTGAGTACTCCGCCAAGACCTCAGTATTCTCGCTGCAATATCCACGGCATCAACGCTCCGACTTGCGACTGCAACTACTGTGATCCGCGAAGTTATCCAAGTGTGGAATCCTGATGTGGTTGTTGTAGGACTGCCAGTAAATTGTGGTTGCCACGCGATCGTGTTCGCAGCCGCTGCTCTGCACCACACCCGCCGATGTTGGACGCCAGAAATCGCCGGCGAAGAAACCAACAGTGGTACGACGCTGTGTATGGTAACGGGGAGCGCTGCGGTTATGGTGAGCTTAATCACGAAATTCAAAGTTGGAGAATAAAAAAATCTCCCGTTGCCAGACAAAAAAAATGGCGTCGACACCACAAAAGAAAAGATCGCCGCACGTGTTTGCGACGCGACGTATAAAATCCCACACGGGGTGAACAAAACTAAAACAATATCGTATGTTGATGCTAAAATGCATCAATCCACGATTTCTCGACAAAATACTCTCGATTATTCTTCGAAAACACGTTAAAAAAAAAACCAACAACCGTGAAACCATCAAACTATATCCCTTCATGCAAAAACGAAACCAGTCTCTCACGTAACCTCTCAAAACCTATCATCTAAACCAAATAATATATCTTTTTTTTTTTTGACCGCCATCCGAGATCAGAACCCAGCGTTATCAGCTTCCTGCAGTTATTTCGCTTGTTCGTCGTCTGATGGCAGTTAGAACTTATCTCTCGCAAGCAAAGCTATCACAAACCGCGACCAGCTGGTTACAATATATATATATATATATATATATATATATATATATATATATATATATATATATATATATATATATATATATATATATATATATATATATATATATATATATATATATATATTTATATATATATATATGTACGGGCTATAACTTTCGAAAGAGTTAATTGATTTTAACGAAATTTGGACCGCATGTTGGAAACCATCACCGCACGAAGCCTATTTAAAATGGACCCAATCGGGCCATGTTAAGGGTAGTATTTAGGGGTTGAAAACAATTTTCGGGCCCAAAAATACCGAAAAATTTCTCCGAATCGTTTCAAAATTGAAATTTAACCCTTTAGTAATTATTAAAATGTGCTGCTAAAATTTTAATAAAATCGGCCCGACAGGACCGGACTTACAAATTTTATGAAAACGCAAGTTTACTGATATGGATGTACCTACATACTGAAGGGTGTATATAATTTGGCACAGTTGTTGAATTGATATTAATATTGAAATTAAGTAAAAAAATGTTGTTTTAAGGGGTGTATTAAGGGATATTTTTTTTATTTTGCCTTAAAACAAAGCTAAGTTCATATAATAGAGCCACACTACCTATAAAAGCAAATACACTATATTGTCGGCAGGGTTTCGCACTGCGACCCGAGTTTTTATTAATATATTATAGTTATTATGTTTTAACCATGAGTGTAATGTTTTCTAGCTAGAGAATGGTATATAGAAGAACAAGTTCAAACACGACTAAAAGAAACACCTTGAAATTATTTGTTGTTAGCTCAGTGACCGCTAGGTCAGTTTTAACTTTTTATGTTATACCTGCGTTATGTTAACAATAAGTTAATAACCTGCAGAAAGAGGATTAACGAAAAAAAAATACAATTATAACCAGTGAATAGAGGTTCCCAATTGCCTATTATGTATCATCACACGCGGATATAAAAAAAATAAAATAAAGAACATTATAATTTATAAAAACATGTTTTAATTATATACGTGAAAAATAATTTATTCTCTTTTGAGATCTCAATTCAGATTTATTTAATGGATTTAAGTAGAAGAAATTTGAACAACTGCCTGGCTTAAAAATAAATTTATCCTCAAACACCATCAAAAGTAAACCTCAAAAACCACAGTGTCCAAACTGGATTCCCACTGTGACAACTTCAGTCGTCTGTTATTTCTCTAAACCTTTCCTCATTTTTTCAAAAAGGTTTAGAATGAAAATTATTATTTAAACAAAATAGGGATATACCTATTCGACAAATCGTTTTTGACGTGATAACGTCTTATAAATTGATGAATCACCAATATTATAAATTGATAAAACACCGGCTGCATGTTCGAAAAAGTGTAACGTAACGTTCCTAACGCGTAACGTTCCTAACGCGTAACGTTCCGCCTGACCCTGTGCGTGCTTTTTGCTAATTTCTCGCTCAATTTAAATCAGATCGGTTTGAAACCAGTCTTAAACGAAAGAGGAGAACATTTTACATAGATTTCGTATAACAGAATTTGCCTAAACAGTTTTTTTATACAAATTTATATAGAAAAATATTTTATACAAATTTATATAGAAAAATGGCTGTATAAATGCAATGTTGTGTAATGCATGACGCGACGCGGTCGGTTGTCTTTGTTTGCCGTACATGGAAATTAGAAGCAAACGTATGTCTTGTCTTAACATGAAAACAGCTGCATTTCTAATGTTTAATTCAATTTTTTGACATTAGTATATTGTGAAATGCAAAGCCTGCTAAGTTAAGTATTGGAATAACTAATTATTATTAGAACATAATACTTTGTAAGTTGCAAACGTCACTTTTGACATTTCTTATCATTCCGACACCAAGGATAAGCGGATTGAAACCAAATTTTGGGAGGTTTAGGTTATGTATTACGGAATACGTTATCACGTAAAACTATCGTCCGTAAACCGACTTTACAGACAACCATTTTTTTTTGTTTGAGTTTGCACTATGTTCACTCGATTGGACCGATTTTAAAGAAACCTGGGAAAGTTACCGTATATTTTACGGAGTATAAGACGCTACTGACTATAAGATTCATCTTAATTTTTTATCAATTTAAAAAAAAATAACATTTTTATTATTAGATTTCAAAGGAAGACTAAAAAAATCTTAGTTTATAAAACCGAACTGATCTTAAAAATCCCTGAAAATCGTAATCTAAACTTCCTTCTTCTTCTTCTTCATAATATAGATATGGGTTTTCCGCGACAATCGGCATCGATTATATGACCATTTTTAAGACTGGCGGGAATTTTAAATCAAACACTGCAGGAAATTTTTTTATTAATTTAGAGTATAAGACGCACCTGAATTTCGGAGGCAATGTTTTGAAGACTTATAGTCCGTAAAATATGTACGCTATATAGGGTGAGTTTTAAGTTGATGCTTTTTTTTTACAGCGTGTAAAAATCAAATAGACGAGCAAATATTTCAAATAGTTTTTTTATCAAAACTCAAAAATAAGAGAGAAACAGCCTTTCGAAGTTTAAATAAATTTTATTAAATTTTCTTTAATTTTGAGGTCGGTCCTGGGGTTATATTATGTCACTGTGGAAATATGTTATTATTATCAAAAATAATTGAGGCACGCACAATTCTCTCAAAAACAGAACAATACACATACTTGATAATAACAACTTATTTCCATAGTGACATAATATAACCCCAGGAGTCAGGACCGACCTCAAAATTAAAGAAAATTTAATAAAATTTATTTAAACTTCGAAAGGCTGTTTCTCTCTTATTTTTGAGTTTTGATAAAAAAACTATTTGAAATATTTGCTCGTCTATTTGATTTTTACACGCTGTAAAAAAAAAGCATCAACTTAAAACTCATTCTGTATAAATGACAAAGATAGTAATCATGATAAATGATATATCAAATCCTTGACTTAGTTTATACACTACTTTGAAAATTGTCAGTTAGATATCATTTGGTAGATACTCTGAGCATGTAATTTTCCGGGAATTTTTCATTTCTAAAATATATTAGCGGAGTGTTCAGAACAATTAGGCGATAATTATTAATTGATATGCCAACACGTAATGCGGCTAAATGAGCGAAAAAAGGACCAATAGGTAGCGATTTTTTGTTTGGAATTCGTACACAGGTCGGTGGTGTGTTTAAAACAGAGTCTTGGGGACGAGGTGCCATCGGCATCATCTTGTAAAAGAGTGTTCAAGTAGTCTTTTTGCTGCATTTGTAACATCATGGAACTGCAATTGGTGAATCGATTTTGATGCTGTTTTCTTTATACCTATGGTAAAACATGCGGAAAAGTTACAAGGATACAAAAAAATATTTTAATAACCTTTTTATTATTAGCACTACGTAAAAAAACTATTAACAAAAGTTGTAGAGAATTTAAATATTTAGAAAATTGATGTCTACAAAAAGTTTTGAAGATCCACGGGTATGGAGATGCAGTAAAATTACACTCTTCCTTTCTAGATGGTGGTTGAATGGGAGCACCGCCCCGTCCGGGAAACTAAAGCTCACCACCGACCCTCCCTGTGTATTCCAAAAAAAATCTGCCTATACTCAAAATGTACGGTTGAACGAATAATCGACTTTACTAACGACTAACAATAAAACCAATATACTTGTACTTATTTATATTTTTTTTCACTTTGCTTATTTTATATACAGTCAAATCTGAGTGAGTGAAAACTGGGTAAGCGAGAAAACTCTCAAAGTGAAAGTAATTGCCAGGAAACGTCTTTGTAACCTTCTTAAACCTCTATAAGTGAGAAACAGAAACCTTTATAAGAGAAAAACGGTGTTCAATCATGGACCTCTGACTGAGATTACTACTTGCCTGTCCCTCTATAAGCGATAGTCGAACGTATTAATAGTTCCATGAAATTTAAGAATGCGCCATAAATAGCTGAACTAACTAACGTTGTTTTTATATCATTGTTTTTTTTTTGTTTTTTTTTTTAGGATATGTTGAATAATGCATATATGTTTATCACTACATATTTGCCGTATTTTTACGGACCTCTATAATTGAGAAAGACCACCCCTGTACATCTATAACTAACTCGGGTTAGTGAAAAACCTCCATAAGCGAAAAAGAGATCACGGTTTCTTGAACTCTTGCTTATCTAAGTTCGACTGTATTGCTATTTTCAACATTTTTGTGAAAAAATTATTCAAAATTCTTTGGAAGCCTCGGTTATTCGTAGAATTTCACGACCATTTTTCGAAACCTCAGGAAATACTTAAAAGATTCGGAAATTCTTCAGAATTTTTGAATATACGCTTTTCTCTGGAAATTAACCTCTCGTGGTACATATTGTTGCGTGCCCCTTGATGGGACGGCTCTGGAATCTGTAGAAACTACTAGAAACGACAACAATGGAAAACAGGTAAAAACATCCGACCTGCAGACAATCGCTTGGAGAGAAGCCAATACATGTAAAGGAAGGGATCTCGATGCGTGGAGAACATTCTAGAGCATGGGCCGAAACTATAAAAGGCGAGTAGAGTGGGCAAGTCAGTCAGTCAGTTATTCGTGTTGTTCATGTGTTGACACAGTGCTCTGGCATTACGACATTAATTATTCAGTTATACTGTGAAAATAAATAAACTTTAGTGAGTGCAATTTATATAAATCAATTTAAATAACTTTTTGTAAATACAAGTGTGAATCAGCTACTGTACTAGATAAACTGTGATGTAAATATTTTGTGTACCTACATAATTTAGTGACTCTATATATTCTCTGTTACTTAGTCTTTTATTTTATAATTTAGAACTATTAGTTTTGTTTCTGTTAACGTTATTATTTCTATTAAGTTAAAGAAGTACGCTTTCGTTTGTGTGTTTTACTGTTTTAACATTTATTACTGCAAATAAATAATTTCCGCCACGGACTACAACATTTTTGTTACAATATTAAAGGGTACCCGAACTATAGGATGCTTTTTTTCAAGTTACTATCGATTCACGTTAATATTTTCATCAAATTCATCATTAACGCAGGCGAAGCCGTAAAAATAAAATCTGTATTGTTATCAATATTGATTGAAAAGCGAATCTGAAGTCTGAGAGTATTGAATATCATAAGCCACGGTAATTGGTGGTTTATCCAGTCCCTGTGCAGTGATGCAGCGATATTGCATCGGTTTAATACGCTCGTATTGAGACAACATTATACGAGGGGTGTTCAGAAAAAAACATGTAGCACATGTGTTGTGGTCCGAGAACGGTGCAAGATGATGCGATTGCACGCCCCCCTGGCTTAATCTCTAAAACAGAAAAAAATTAGTTAAAAAAAAATCCCCAGAAAAGGTACGGTGACATTTGACAAATATTTTGCTTTCCCTTGGAATCGATTTCGCCGGCACCCAGAACGCGTACTTCATGTGTCGATGGCTCGGCATATAGCTTTAACAGTGTTTCAAAATATAAAAAAAAACAACTTAAAAAATCCACATAAAAACGTAAAATATTAAAGTTTTGAGGTAGGCGCAATTTTAATTACTATAACTTTTCATGTACTGCATACGCACTTTCATTAAATAGGAGCCGACTTCAAAACTGTATTATTTTACACTTATTAGTGGCTTTTTTCAATTTTTTTCAAAAGTTGTTTTTATTTTATACTTCTTAGTGGCTTTACAATAATTTCTACGTTATTAACTGCCTTCTTCTGTAATATTTTAATACAAAACTAGAATAAACTGCTGCACCGATTTAAGTAAAATGTGTGAGACCACTCTGAAGAAATTCCCTATTAAACACATAAAGAAGCATCAAAATCGGTTCACAAATGCTGGAAATATGAGGCAGTACAAATATAAAAACTTCTTTTTTAAAGTCAGTTAAAAACTACAACGCTGATTAAAAAAAAATCATATGGTACTAATTAGAGTTGCCACGAATATTCGGCTACTATTTGGTATTCGGTCTATTCGGCTACTTTTTTTAATATTTGGTATTCGACCGAATATTGCGTACTATTCGGCCGAATACCGAATATCAAATCATGGGGAAAAACGCACATATTACTCAAAAAAAGGCGATTTTTTTCTTAAATGGTACTATTTTATAAAGCTTTATGGGAACAAACAGTGATATTTTTTAGTAATAAGGACTAATAACAACACAATTTGATGTAACAATGAACAAATAATGCGTATCGTGACCCGATCTAGTTGCAAATGAAACAAATACGCCAGCGGTGTTGCTACCGCACACTCCGTTATGGAACAAGTCGTAACCCATCACCCGCGAAATGTACACATAATTTTCCGAACTTTAGGCCACCGAATATTCGGCGCTTCGGCCGAGAACGTGGCCGAATATTCGGTATTCGGCAAAATCACTATTCGTGGCATCACTAGTACTAATCTCTAAAAATCTACAAAACAATATCTCGCTCAGCGGTTGTGTCAGTTCGTTAGTTTTTAGTTAGAGGTCAAACGAGCCTGACTTTCCGAAGACTCCTCGTAAATTGTTCAGAGACCCATAACTTAATAACACAACATAGGGTTCTAGGAACGGACGGTGAACCAAGAGACCTTGGCTGGGTCGTCGGCTGGTTTGTTTGGTTCTTTGCTAAGGTGCAGTGCCAGGTTGCACTTGGTGGCTGCAGGTATTTTATTCCTTCGCTTCGCTTGTCCTCACTCACCACTCAACTCTATACTCTGGATTATGCATTGTGTAACGTGTATTATGCACCTTACCTATGCACCGACTGCAAGGTATCTACAGATGATTGCCACCAACCTGAACGAATGACCATCTATAATTTAATAGCATCTTTTACTCTCGGCTTCGCTCGCGTCAATTCCTTTTTTTAATGGGAACTTAATCCTAATCCAAGCTAGTGAGATAAAAAGTAAGCTGTCTTTTCATGTTTGGATATCAGTATTGTAGTTTAAATAAAAAAGTTACAGTCATTCCAGAGTGATGCTGGCATAGACAGACAGACATCCTGCAAACCGTTAAGACGTTCCCGAATCATGACTATTACTGCATCTACACTGGATCCGTATTTTTCCTGATCTGATATGGGACGACGTCGCAAGAATAGCAAACACCAAGATTATTACGTAGGTGCCTGTATTGAAAAGGAAATCAGGTTTCCCTTTCCATTATAATCTTGGTGTTTGTTTTTTTCTTCCGATGCCATCCGACGTGGGTCGACATCGAATCGGGAGAAATACGGATTCAGTGTATGTGCAGTTTCAGACAGATAAAAACTTCTGAAGGCTTGTTTTTTCGTCTGTGCCACAAAATTTGAAAAAAATCGCAAACTACTCGATACAACTTGCCGATTAACTTTCCCATATAGAAGTCTAGAGTTGTCCTCACATCGTTTTTTCTTGAATTTTCTAGGAGAAATTGATTTTGCCATATCCGAGGACTCTGGTTTCAAGGTGCAACTAGACAGACAGACCTATATGAAAACTAGTTTTTTAGGTTTGGGGGACTTGGAAACGTGTAAGAGCACAAAACTATCTTGATATGCATCATATAAGGGAAGGTAAAAAATTCGCAAAATAACGAAATAACAGACAGTTACTATAACCTGCAGTGGCATTGTCACTTACTTTGATCTCTATAAACATGTAAATCCGACTGAAAGATGTTCCCTAATAAAAAGAAAGTGATAAATGATGAGACTACGTAATATTAGATGACAAAAGTTGACTCCCCTCCTTAAAACAGTGGATTTCATGGGAACAGGTAACAGATTTGCATACTTGAATGAAAAACTTGTCGTTGTGTGAAAAAATTTGACATTTATTTAGTTGCATAGTATCTCAAGTTCCACCCATAGAAAAATCATGTGAATTTAATTGAATTAACTGATATCGTGGAGAGAAATTACGAAATAGGGAGCTTGGCATCATTTATAAAATTGATGGAATACTTTTGAGAACAGGTCGAATGTATTTGAGTTAAAGAATTTGTTTGTACATAGTAAATGGCATATACTCCTATTGTCACGACCTATAGGGAACCAAAAATCAAATAGACGCTTATGATCTCAGCTGTTGAGCGTCTATAATTTACAATCTCTCTCTCAACAAAAATCACGACGTGTCACATCATTTTAATTTTTTAAACCGTTTTTGAAATATATAAACCCACAAATGTTACAGGGAGATTGTTCTTTAACACATATAGATAGATTGTGGATTGTAGACGCTGAATAGTTTTGGTCATCAGCGTCTTGTTCTCTTGCAACTGATTATATTGCCAAGTTATTATGTATGACTACAAGAACAATACCATACATTACCGAAATTGGCCGTCATGGTGCGTTTCTACAATAAAATGTGTGTGTATGGTGTGTTCATAACTTCATGCTATATAACTTTCGAAAGATTTACGCGATTTAAACAAAATTCGGTTCACATATTATTTTGTACTAGCACCGTATCAACCTATTAATCTTATCGTTTCTAAGAGTTGCATTCAGAAGTTGAAAATTATTTTTGGGTTCATCGAAAATCAAAATGTAACCCATTCAGTAAAGATCAATACCTGCTCCTAAAATTTGAAAAAAAATTGACAGACAGGGTCAGACTTACAAAATTGATAGAAACACTAGTTCGAGGATTAAATAAAATAGTAATGCAGATGGGTTGATAAAATATGTGCCGAGAAATTGAGAAATATTTTATCATTTTTAAATACTTAATAGATTTTGTTTATATATTTCGAAAATATGCTTAAGTTTACTTACATATTTAATTATATTATGTTTAAATACTACATTGTATTAGCAATTCACCATTTTTGCCGACAGGGTTTGGCACTGCGACTAATGTTTTTTTTATCATGTTTTAACCGCTTTATATTTACAATCTGAGAAAATATTTTCTACAGCTACCTGGACCACATTTCAATGGTGAAGCGCACTGTTTAGTCGAGTATTTTTGTCTATAATAATTTTATAAAGAGTAGTTTTGTGTGTGTTCATCGCGGATATCTCAGGAACTACTGAACCTATTTGAAAAATAATTTCAAATTGAGGCCGAAAGAGCTGTATATAAGCAAACAATAATTCAGAAAAAGGACTTTTAGTTCAAAGTTTTGTGTTCCTATTTTTATTTGTCAAACAACACCGACATTTTTGTGAATAAAGATACTTTCAAATTATCTATCTATATCTAGGTATATAGAAAAATGAGAAAATGGCTTGACTGATTATAATATTTTTTTTATTTTATTTATTTTTTTTTTATTTTGTTCGCCTCGATACTGAGGTAGTTTGGGGAAAAATGGAAAAAAAAGGAACAGCCGAAAAATCGAAAAAACGAAATTGGAAATTTTGTGTGGGAATTGCCAATTCGAATTACTTTCAATAGATGGCGATCGTGGCGAACCTACCGTTTGACAGTTGCGCCATGCTTTGAGTGAAATCGATTTTTTCATAAAAAAAGGTAGCAGATTTTGAGAATAGACTTGGTTAAAGCAAATTTAATTAGATTTTGCGAACAAAATTTTGATCAGTTATTTTATTAAGGTAAATTGATTTTGCAGGCTTGGACAAATTCATTCAAATGAGTTTTAACGAAAAAGCTATTTTCGTAAAGACCAATTTTGCAATGTAAGACGACGAAAAAACGGAGGCAATCAACAAATTCGGGCAAAGCCGGACCGGGCCACTAGTCTAAAATAAAGTAAAAGAACATACATATTCGGCGAAACTTTTGATTTGTTTTGCCGAAGATGCAAATTTAAATCGAAAATATTCGAAGCCGGTTATTTTGTCGAAGGTGCAATATTTGGATATTTCTCAAAGGTACAATTTTTAGCCGAAAATGATCAAGACCAAAAATATGACCGAATTCGATTATTTTTCCGATTGCAAAACTGTTGGTTGAAGGTGGCCAATAGTAGCCGAGGCAAAAATCAATTCTTCAATCGGATTCTGCATAGTAGTGAAGAGAAATCGTTTAAGAAGCGCTTCGCTCCAGCCAAGAGTCTATGCTTGCTGCAGTACCTGCCTCGCTGCCCTTGGACAGACGCACACAAACACATACAACCCCGTTTCGGGGTTTGTTTATAGATTACGAGTTTATGGTAAATATGCGTTACAGGTAAACAAACACACATAGCACATATTATCTACATTTAAGTTATGTCTAGTTGGCTGGGAATTTGGTTGCTCGCATCCGCGGTCGCAACTCGCGAATTTGTTTGATTTTCTCCAAATAGCCGCTGATCAAGTTTAACCTCCATTCGATAGTGAAGTGCAGACTCAAATAAGTCAGTAAAAATGCGGTTTGGATATTTTTTAGTATAAATGTTGAACCTACCATAAGACATTTTATTTATTGTTTTTTTTTTTTCCTAATCGAAATTATGTGAAAACTTTGGTCGTGGATGTACAGACTGTTCAAAAGAAAACTTATTACAAGCAATTAGTGGTTAATCTCAAATTCTGGTGTATCTAAAAATCTGTTAGTGTTGCTTAAATCGTATTTAACAAATAGGCACTTAATCGTGAAATGTAATGGTGCTTTATCTAAAACCTATAGTGCAACGTCTGGTGTGCCACAAGGATCAAATCTTGGGCCGCTCCTATTTCTTATATTTATAAACGACATAGTAGATGTGATACAAAATTCGGAAGTGCTATTATATGCAGATGATTTAAAATTGTTTAAGAGAGTGTCCAATATAGCAGATTGTAATCAATTACAAATGGACATCGACAGCATATATAAATGGAGTCTACAAAATAAATTACACTTTAATATAAAAAAATGTAAAATCATGCGTTTTTCACGTAAGATGATTAATGTCAATTTTAATTATAAAATGAATTGCTCTTATTTGAATTTTAAAAATGAAACTAGAGACTTAGGTGTTTTATTAGACAAAAGACTGGACTTTACAGAACATATAAAAAATATTAGTGTCAAAGCGCATAAAGTACTTGGTTTTATTATAAGAAACACAAAGGATTTTCAAAATATCAACACTATTTCCTTACTATTTAAAACTCTACTTTTGCCAATTTTAGAATATGCCTCAATAATCTGGCGTCCGGTTTATAATGTCCATATCTACAATTTAGAAAACGTTCAAAGAAAATTTTTAAAATATTTGTATTTTAGAAAGCATGGGCTGTATCCCTACCAAGGCTATGATCATAGTAGGCTATTGGATGAATTTAATTACAGATCCTTAGCTAGCCGGCGTAATAATAATTCCATATTATACTTATATAAAGTCCTACATAATATGATAGATGATTCCAGATTTCTAAGTCAAATACCATTTGATTCGCGTGTTGGTAGGACACGAACTACTTCAAAGAATGGCAAATTCACCTTTATATGTTATGTGCAATTTAGTTGATGAGAATAGTATTGATATTTTGAATATACCTTTAAGATCATTAAAAAATATTTCATTGTAAATTTTAATCTTTGTGAGTTGTTAGGCATAATTGTCTGTATACTCTTTATTATATATTAAACATTAAATATCTACTTGGACCTAGGGTTATCAAGCTTTAGCCGGTCGTGTTCGGTCAAAAATTTACAAATCTGATTTTGTTTTTGTTAAGCTTTTTGTCATTTTAAGGAAAATGACGTTACTGATAAAGTAGTATTTCCAAATATTCATATACTTATAGAGTTTTGTTATTTTTTTAATGTAAGATTTTTTAATTACCCTGATTGAAATGCTAAAACCAAAAAGTAGCACGTAGCTATTATTTTAATTTTCCAATTTTAATGAAGATCTTTTGGTTTTTAGTACCGGAAGAATGGTAAATTTTGTACTTTTATTCGGTTAATGAAGAACATTTAGTTTATTGTGCCAGAAGATTACTACATTTGTGTTTGTTGTATTGTAAATTATCTATTTAATAGAAATTATTTTTTCAATTTATGGTCAATTGGTTGGTAATGTTGGTATCATAACTGCCAAATGAAATGGGTGTTAATTGATTGTTTTAATGATAATGTAAGGTTAATTTTGTAATAAAACGCTGATTGATTAGTATTAAATAATAAACAATTAAAAATACCTAATCGAGTTTTTTTTATTGAAAAATAGTCCGACATTTAAGACTAAATGTTCGACTAACTATAGTGCCGAGTCCGGCTATTGTACTTTTGGGTTTGACAACACTACTTGGATCAATTCAACACCAAAAATACTGACATTTGACATATTATTAGTTTAGCTCTAAACTCTAGAGTTTAGTCTAGTCGAATTAGGAAAAAATAAGGAAACGATAAGTGCGGAAAATTGTAGATGGTAGTTCCCTTACCAACATACTAACAATTCTACCCTTGATCTTTTTTGATAATGTCTCAAGCAGTAAAACTACCCAAAATGTTGTTGCATATATCTCGAGAACTATTAGATAAAAAAAATTCAAGACAAAATTCTTCTATAGTTATGTCTCTAATATTTTGGTTCTTACGCATTTTCGTGTGACTTGAAAGGTGCGGCCTGAAAAAAGGTTCCGAATGTCGGTTTTCGTCGACTTGGAAAACGTAATGCACATTTTAACAGCTGTATTTTATATGCTCGTGATCGAATTGAAGTACATACTTTCATAAAGTAAAGAACACCCTAAATCATAATTTATATATCAGATGTCCTTAAAAATTTAAAAAAAACGGGAAAATGAGAACAGCTTTGTCAATGTGCTGATATATTTCGAATCAAGCTGTCGAGAGTTCAAATACCACCTGTCGCTCATGAATGTTTTGTAATGTCGTTTAATTTTAATTGATTATATTATTTGATATAATTAAGACGCTAATGACCTAAGATATCGAGCATCTATAAACCATACTAAATTTATTAAAAGAGAGGATAACGTTGAGACAATTCTGTTTTTCTGTGGAGGCCTGAAAAGTTAAATACTCGTGGATTGATTATCTTGCAGACCGCGTATTCAAATAAGTTTCTATGAAGTTAGTATATGCATGTTCGGATATACCGGCTGTGCCAAAACTTCTTCTGATATTTTTTTGTAGCCGTATTTCTTGTGAAATTTAGAATCGTAAGTCCCCTTACCGTTTTTGTTCGTTGTTTTTTTATCGAGATATTAAAGTTAAAAAAACTTTCTGAACTACATAGTTACATTCTTATTACTGTTTAAGGTTGACTATATTTTTATCTTTACATATAAAAAAAAAAAAAAAACAAAACAAAGTCGAATTTTATTCGAAATCTGTCATCTCTATTTTATTTTTTTTAACTCCGGCTCTAGCACTGGTTTCCAAAGTTGGACCGAAAATTTTTATATATTATAATTTTTTTTATATTTATAAAGAATAGCATTTATTTGAATTAATTCAAATTCATTCAAATATATATTTTGGGTATAAAAACTTGCCCTTCCCCCCTTTTTACGGGAAAATATTTTTTTAGTTGTGATGATAGAAATGTATGACGATTTATATATGCTGATTTCTAACTGTTATAAAGCTTACTAACCGACATAGTTCTGGCGTTAAAACTTAAAAAAAAACATTTTCCTATTCAGGAAGAAAGAAGAAGGGCAAGTCTGAAGTTAAAAAAAAATTTGTTTGTACCTATATGGTCATATGGAATATCATTTGAAAGTGTTACTTGTAAGGACCTAAAATTTTTTTATTACAATTTTTGTTACCTACCTACTTAGTTTTGAGATTATAAATTAGTATAAATCTTTGATTAAGGTCTGATTAGAACTCTTCAATAAATAAAATTATCGACCAATTTTTCAGACAATATATTAACAAATATAGCTTTCAAAATTCAAAAGCATATATAATATGGTTGATGGTAGATTTTGGCCCGGCATCGATGGATAGCACATCCGATGCGCTTTTGAGACACTGTGTCTATTGACATAATATTGATTTTCACCAAACGTATATCGATTCTCAGTAAGTGTTTATGCATTAAATTCACGTTGTATCTTAAATAGGAAGACATCAAAAGACATGGTGGCAGCGGCGTCGCCGCCTTGTGACAAGGTTACATCGATGACGTGCCTCAGTCATCATCATCATCATCATCATCGTGATGATCACTAATCGCGGTTGACCACTTGCACGCGGCACCCAAACCAATCACTTGTCAGTATCATTAATTATTAACATTACAAGTTTTAAAAAATGAAAAAGAAAAATCTAGAAAGGTTTAAATTGAACCGATAATTAAACTATATATTCCTTGAGGCTTTAAGACATTTAAATATGATAAAAAAAATAAAAACGAAATCTCCTTTTAAACAACCAGCTGGTTTTCATTGAAAATAATTATTTAAAAGAACGAATAAAACCTGAATTTTACTTGTTTATTTTTTATGTTACTTGCTGCCCGACCCGGCTTTGCTCGAGCCGTAATAATATACCTATAGCCTTAGTTGCTCACTCGTCATAAATCGGAACGACTTAAATAATCACAGTCATCCAGAATACCCAAATACAATAAATTGTATACCTAAGTTTCATAATGCCAGAGATCACTGTTGGCTAGTTTTTGCGTGACGGAGACACGAGTATTTTCTATTTTATAGGTACGTCCACTCCAAGTAAATAAAATGTGGAGAACGCAAACACTGTTAAAAATTAGACTGTTTTAAAAGTTAAGCATCAGTTCTGGGTGAACAGAGCATAGCAAACCATAAAATAGACAAGTGGCCATGGTCTGTGATTGAAATAATAGATATAGTTTGTAAAGGTGAAGATCAAGGGCATTTATTATAATAGCCAAGCCATGAAAATGTATTAACCGTGCGTATAATCACGGGGTTATACTAAATCTAGAGACTGTGAATATACAGACTGGTTTATTACTTTCCCATATACACTGTGTTGAATTGGTTATCTAATAAACAGAGAATTTACATGTAGGTAACATTTTATACATTTTCCTGCTCTCCTGATTTTCTCAGAGCAAAAATGTATTGAAATAAAAATGTTCATGATTAAATTTCCTACATGATATGTCAATTAATTATAACGAAAATTACTCTTAATGAAAAATGTGTTCTTGATAAAAATATTTTTATATAACCCAAAAGAGTAACAGAACCTAATTGGAAGTAGAACCAATACACCTCTTTTAGCGTACAGTGTGTTATATGAAAATTGATTTGGTACAAGTTTGGTCAAGTCGTTTTGGATGTGAAGAAGCGGAATAATAATATTAAAGCATTGGTGATGGGTTTATTATTTTTAAATGCTTACATCAGTTCCAAAGAATATTTAAAAATTAAAATTTGCGGAATTTTAAAGAATTCTATGAAGTTTTTGGCACACATGTACTTAGTTTTCACTTTTTTATTTGCAACAGTGCCTGTCAGTCGTCTGCCTGTAGCTGAAAGTAACGTCCAAACCACTTGGTCGGTTTCTCAAGATGGTTCTAGTTCAAATGTGGAAGAAATACCCTGAAAAACGGTTAAAAAATATGAAATTATTTATTTTCTAGAAATGTTGATTAAATTTTCTTAGCAGCAATATAAGATGACATGACTAATTTTACCATTGGAACCCACATATTGTGGGGAACGGTACTAGTTTAGGTCAAAATTTACTTTTCAAAATTTTAGGATATTTTATCGTTTTGAGGTCCCCCGAATTCAAAAAACATATTTTTGGAAAAACTGCTTGTCTGTTAGACTGTGAGCACGATACAGGTCAAACGGATGAACGGATTGAAAATAAGTTTTGGGAGCATGTTTGGTATGCAAATATGAAGAGCCCTATTGTTTTTGGGGAAAATTGGCGCATGCGCAGAGGAGACATATGTTATAACGGTGTTTTTTAGATAATGATGGTATACTTTTAACACGGATTATTATGCTATTTAATTTTTCAAATTTTTCTAAATTTTACAGTTTCGGAAATATTTTGAAAATAAAAAAAAACCAACTGTTTTTTGTTTTGCAGATCTGTCAGAAATAAACTAAATGCTTTAATTAATTTTTACATGACGTGGAGCATATTATGTATAGGTAATCATAGCAACGAATAGCAAATATCATATTGAATACTAGCCGTTACCCGCGACACCTCATGCGATATCAGAAATTTTAGTCTCTTTATTATACTATGTCAATGTTTTTGAAGTAATTGGTATGGTCCCATCGCCCAATTGGCTGCAATTTTTCCCCGAAAACGCAGACAAGGGAGGGTATGGTGATAGGTTTTTGTGCGGGAAAGGTAGTCACAGTTTTGACGAATCGTTTATTTAATTTTTTATTGATCATTTATTATCTTTCAGTTAATAAATCGATACATAAAATTTAATTTTGTACCCAGAGTAGTGCCAGTATCCGACTTTGAAGTCCATGAACTGGTGATATGTACCCGTTGTTCTCTACACTCTTCGAGTCCGGCTCCGTCAGCGACGTTAGAGCAGCTGTGACGATGCCCTGCGCTTATTCACATTACAGTATTTTCTATGGCCGGCAGATGCTTGTCAGTTGTCACTTACTGATTCGTCACGAGATTCAACCAAACTGTCAAATTATTTAGATTCACTCATAGAACTTTTTTAATGAAACGAGAAACAAGCTGGTCAAACTGTAGCCAACAGCAATGTACCTCCTAGATCACTGATTCCTAAAGTGATCTATATCGACCCCCAGGGGTCGACGACAACTTGCAAGGGGTCCATGTCAGCAGAAAAAAATTGGGGATCCATGAAATGAAAATGGGGGTCAACAATAATGAATCTCCTAACAAAAAAAGAAACAAACTGGACATCGTTAACTGAGGAGATTTAAGATTAAATCTAACTAAATTGCTGCCAAATGTTGAAAATTTATTATTAAAGCATCAGGTTCATCCCTCACACTAAAAGCATTTATTTTTTGCTTAGTTATTTTATGTAACAGAAAGTAAATTTTAATTTGATTAGTTTTTATTTGAATCCAATTAATACATGTATAAAACTAAACATTTCACACTACACTTCACTACCGTTATAAATTTAAATCGTTCAAAGTAAGTAGCACTATACCGATTGTCAAAAATACACCTGAAATTAATGAATATGCAAAAAATCAATATCAGATAAGCATGGGAGGTCTACCCAAAACCGAAAAACATGGCAAGTGGTCTACGAGACTAAAAAGTTCGGGAACCTTTGTCCTAGATTCTAGTTTCTAGTTCAGGCGTCTTTGGTGAATGGACGACTTGGCGCCCCTGGCGAAATGAGAATTTGACGTTCCTGGCGAAATGAGAATTTGGCGCCCCTGGTAAAAGGAGAACTTAGCGCCCTCTCATCTCATAAAATTAACAAGGCAGAATCAAGGCAAGAACTATTTTTAAAAAAAATCGGTTTAATTCATGCTATACTTGCACAATTAGTGTTTTCTGCCATCAGCCCGTCACTTGTGTGTTCTAAAGCCAAATTTTAATTCAGCAGTTATAAAGAAATAAACAATTAAATATATAACAATTGATTGCCCTAGAATTTTTCAGTCCTGTTTTTTTGTTATTTTTAAACTTGGACTTCTTTTACTGAAAAGGATATTTAATATAATAAAGAAAAAAAAAACAAACAAAAATATTTCTTTACCCAACCTGGGGCTCGCCCAGCACACTAAGACTAAGAGTCTAGAACTTTATCACAGAGCTATAGTTTCGCTTTTGTGTATCTATCACGACTCATGGATTCTTGAT
This sequence comes from Xanthostigma xanthostigma, assembly GCA_963575645.1. Classification (NCBI taxonomy): domain Eukaryota; kingdom Metazoa; phylum Arthropoda; class Insecta; order Raphidioptera; family Raphidiidae; genus Xanthostigma; species Xanthostigma xanthostigma. The sequence continues at coordinate 59,702,487 of OY754464.1, read as the reverse complement.
GGCACGCGAGGAACCACCATACTGTGAGACGTGTGACACTCGAATCACCGTCTCACATATTTTAATTGAGTGTGTCCAGTTTAGGGACACACGATAGCAGATCGGATTGTCGAGTGATCTGTCTGTGATTTTAGGGAATGACCCGGAAAATGTCGATCTGCTGTTTCGATTTTTAAAAGAAACCAATCTTGATCGATTTCTTTGATTTTATTTATTTATTTGCTTTTGTTACTTGTTATTGTTTATTGTTAATTTTTATCTTTTTTTAATTTTGTTATTTTTATCTTAATAGAGTCTATACAACTCTTTTTTTGTTAACAAGTTGATTTTTTGTTTCTATCTTTTATTCTGTTTTATTTTTTTATTTATTATATATTATTTTTTTTATTTATTATATAGACGCTGATGACCTCAGCTGTTGAGCGTCTATAATTCACAATCTCTCTCTCTCTCTGTATCTATCACTTGATGTTACGGAATATCAATTTGGCATTATTTGAAATTATAGTGTCAATTAAATTGTTTATAACAATATTAGTCGCGCTATTTTTCAATTCTGGTAATTTTCATTCAAGTTACACCTAATTTCCAATACTCATGATTTTTTCAGGGGACAACAAATTTGATGAGTTTTTCCCATAGAGATATTACAATAGAGTACGTGAGAGAGCAGTGTGTCTTCAATTAAGAGAGAGAACAGTTCCTTATCTCTATGGTAACTAATGATGCAAAATAATGCTAATTAGAGTAAACAAATTTCTGGTATTCTGCAGCGTTCTCTCTCATAACTATACTTGTAAATCATTGTTTCCTAAAATTTTACGCTTAAGAATCCTTTAGGGAGATTAGCAAAAGTGTCGCGGACTTTTATCATCGATTGATCCGTACCCGGTCTCCTAGATCGCATTCTTTTCCTTCATATACCTACCTCAGAGATGTGAGTGCAGACGGTCGCCTATGTTTATATTTAATTTATTGATAACAACAAATTTCTTGCAAAAAGCAAGCACCATCAATTGGCTATATATACAACGGCAATAATAATAATGTTCTGAGTTTCATGGCCATAATATAACCTATAGATACCACTGGTTTCTATAATATATTGCACGGTTTCAGTAGCATAATATCGAAATTGGTATTCCATAGTGAAGGAAATTAAAGGATGCAATGTTTATACGATTGAAGACAAAATAAACGTGAATTACTTTTTATGAAATGATCGTAAAAAAACATTTTACTACTGTATTATTAGCTGTGCTTAAGCACAAAATAAACTTTTTTTTCTCCAAAAAATTGTATCAAAAAACGTGATATCTAATTGTCAATATTTTTGTACAGCACATAAGATTTCAAATTAAATTTTTTTAATATTTATTTCTTTTTATCTATCCCTACATTTTATGTTAAACTTATGCTATAATAATTGTTATATTGACCTGATTTTAACAAATTTATTTGGATCAAATAATATATAAAAACCCGACTCAAAATCTATGTGTGAAGATTATTATTACATTACCATTAAAGATTAAATTAGCTTTTTCACATTTTCATAGACAGTAGAGATTTCCGGAACTGGTTTTTAGGTGAGTTAGTGCCTTTCGTACATACGAAAGGCACTAACTAAATGTACTAAAAATATTATCGCAGTTTACCGTTTATGTACCTAAATTAGAATCCAGTTAATACAGTTAGCCCATCCCTGAAATTACTAAGTGTGCATTACATTTCATAAATGTGCAATAGATTTACCAATTAATGTGCATTAGATTTAAAACAATATGTGCAATACACTAAACAAAGTAAGCGCAGTAAATGGCGACGCTGGAAACCCGCACGTGTGAGCACCCGTTAGCGTGAATTAATTTCATTTTTTAGAAAACCTAAGTATTCGATGCTCTGAGAACTTATTATACTTTCATCACTGCGCTATAGAGCTTTTGAAGTAAAACTTGTTTGGGCATGGTAAGTACAGGAGTGATTCCGATCGGATGAAAAAAGCACGACGGAAGTAATGGTGAGAATAAGGAGGAGATAATACAGCCACGGTAATACTATACACGAATTAGTTAATTCGCTAACAGATGGCAGAAAAAAGAAATTGTATGTTTTTATAGTGTATGCGAGTGAGAGAATGTAAGAATGTCATATATTTAATAATTTACTATATGAATCATTGTCTACCTACTCAATGGTGATATTAATTATTAATAAAACTTAAAAAATATAATTATTTTTTTTTGCTTTAGCCCCTTTCCCCCCAGAAAAAAAATATCTACAGCCTTGTTTGGGATCATCTTCAAGATCCAATGGGTAAATATTTTTAGTCTATGAGCTAGGGTTGTCAACTCTCGAAAGGACCAACCCGGGAGAATTTTAAGAAATTGAGTAAGGGGGGGGGGGGGTGATCATTTAATAATTTTTAAATTTATATTTACTTTGCTTTCGAGCAGCATCTAATATTTGACGGTTTTTTACCACAAAATAATAAAAGTTTTTACATGAAAAATCGTTTGTATTTGTTGACGAATGCGTATAATTTTAGAAAAACCGAAGAAATTATTGCATTCCGAGAGGTTAACCATTATTACCGGAGTCTCCCGGGCAATCCGGGAGGGTTGGGAACCTTACTATGAGCCCATAAACTGTTTACCGACTACTTTAGAGAGTTTTAGGTGGTGATCGAACTCTTTGTTTTAAGGAAATTATTATAGAGACAATAAAGGATTTTTATTTAGCTCGACATGTAAAAACATGATTAGGTGTTGTGTCGTTTAAATTTTTACTAGTCATTCACAAAGTAATACCGTTTTTTCAGTAATAAAATCTTTTTCTAGTTGTAAATATTTTCAGATTAGAATCTAATATTATCGGTCAATAGTCATGAAATGTGTGCAATTATTTGATTGTCTTTTTCATTATCACCCGTATTTTTACTAAAGTGTATTTTTTTAATCGATTGTTATTTTTTTATAAATATTACGCAATAGTACGTAAGTTCAATTGTCGATATATTTTTATGATGAAATAGCTGTTTGTTAAAACGGTATGCATTGAGAACCAAACAGCGGCTACGGTTTGCGAAAAATAAAAAAAATGTTTGGGACAAAAATTGTATTTTTGACCCAAAAAAACAATAATTCGCGATAAAAATATGGGTTCATTTTTGAAAAAGTTGGGGTGACCTTAATATCCAGAGGTGTCTCCACCAAATAAAAAAAAACTACGCCAATGTTCTTCCCCCTTGATTGCCTGCAACTTTTTTTAGAAAACCCTTCCTCTGCAAAATAAAAGGGAGGATGTTCGAATTTTTAAAATATTATAACACTATCTAAAAACAGCTTTTAGGCCCAAATTCACCAAAGTAGATTCTGATTTGACAATGAAGCAATCTATCAATCGTAAGCATATCACTTAATTGCTGTAACTCTTTACCAACTCGATTCTAGTAAGAAATCTTGAACGCCAGAGTGGAAGTGGTCAGAATTATACAGTCCGGCAAAAGAAGTAAACTAAATTTCATAAAATCTACATCTTATTAAATATTAAATGTTTTTGGTATATTTACAAGTGCAGTGTAGATAACTCAGTAGAATTAACACTAAAAAGTGTACGTGCTATAATGTCAAAAGTTTTATCACTTTTTTCCACTGAAACACGATATGTACATCTATTACAATACGGCACTAACATAATAATAGAAGATTTGTTTTCCGTTGCCATGGTTTAAATAATTATTCAAATAAATAAAATTATCGACCAATTTTTGACGTGATAACGTCTTATAAATTGATGAATCACCAATCTTATAAATTGATAAAACACCGGCTGCATGCACGAAAAAGTGTAACGTTCCTAACGGTCGTAACGTTCCTAACGCGTAACGTTCCGCCTGACCCTGTGCGTGCTTAATTTTCGCTCAATTTAAATCAGATCGGTTTGAAACCAGTCTTAAACGAAAGAGGAGAACATTTTACATAGATTTCGTATAACAGAATTTGCCTAAACAGTTTTTTTATACAAATTTATATAGAAAAATAGTTGTATAAATGCAATGTTGTCTAATGCATGGCGCGACGCGGTCGGTCGTCTTTGTTTGCCGTACATGGAAATTAGAAAATAACGTATGTCTTGTCTTAACATGAAAACGGCTGCATTTCTAATGTTTATTTCAATTTTTTGACATTAGTATTTTGTGAAATGCAACGCCTTCTAAGTTAAGTATTGGAATAACTAATTATTATTAGAACATAATACTTTGACAGTTGCAAACGTCACTTTTGACATTTCTTATCATTCCGACACAAAGGATAAGCGGATTGAAACCAAATTTTGGGAGGATATTTGTAAATTTTTTGGGGAAAATCGGCGCATGCGCAAAAGAGATACATGCCATAGTTGTTTTTTATATAATAATAGTGTACTTTTTATAGTGTTTTATTATTCTACTTAATAAAATTTACCTAAATTTGAAGCGAAAGATGCAATATCATAGATTCGAATTATTATAATTATTATATAAATTTAGGTTATGTATTACGGAATACGTTATCACGTAAAACTATCGTCCGTAAACCGACTTTACAGACAACCAATTTTTTCAGACTATAATAATATTATAACATATATTGACAAAATTTATAAAATTATATGTAACATTTCCAAAATACCTCTTTTAAAGTTTGTTTCATTATCTAAAATTTTGTGGTCGTATTCAAATTTATGTTTAGTTACATTATATTTATCAGGGAATTATAATTTTAAAATTTTTATAGTCTCAAAACATTGTTCGATAATTTTATTTTTTAACACGTTGATTGCCACGTGTATCTTTAGCGATACACCCGGTGTGCTTTGTGTAGGCCGCGTGTATCGTTAGAGATACACCGAGTAGGTCTCTGTTCCGAACACCGGTGTATCGTTAGCGTTCACTTTTAAATTGGTTTAATAGTGGATATAGATTCTCTTGGCCTGTACGAACGTAGTGACATACAGAATTTTGGCCTGACAAAAGGGATTATAAGTAAAAACAAGGAATCTTTTTTTTTTTTTTTATTTTAAAAGGCGCGAATCGGCTTCTATGGCCATTATCGCGAAATATAAGGAATCTTTTATGCTATACAAAGGAACGTATATAAAACAAAATAAACACTAAAATGCAATAACAAACGTTCATTATTTATTGAATAACTGCATAAAAATGAAAAGCAAATATAAATCAAAATGTAAAATAAAGAAATGTGATTACTAAGAAAAACTAAATATCATAAAAATATTTACGATAAATGAAAACATAGAAAAAATGGTACAAAAAAGATCTATTGTAAGGAGGTAATGGAGGTTCTAATGTAAAATGTTAAAACACGGGGCGCTACCTCGTCATCTGTGAGATATTTTATGGCCATTCTCAGCCCAAGCCGGGTGTATCACTAAAGATACACCGTCAAAAAAACCAAAAAAAGTGCAATAAAACACAATTACATATCATATTGATTACTTTTATAACATTTCAACAACATATTTGTCAACAAACACTCTTGGCCTGAGATGACCAAATGTCGAAAACTGGTTGGCAGTCAACGTGTTAAAGAGTTCTATTCAGACGTTAGTCAGAGATTTAAATAGTTATTATTAAATATTTAAAGCAGGAGTTAAGCGATCCAAAGTTACACTTCAAACACGACCGATTTTTCTTTCAAACTTACCAATCTCATAGAAAATTCCGAAACCGAATTTATTCTAAGATCGAGATTAAAATTAATTGCATATGGCATGCCGCTACCACACCAGAAAATTGCTGAAATAGCCAATCAAAATCGAATATCAATGCAATATTTTCCGTGTCGATTTTATTTAATTTCGGAACGTACTATAAAGCTGCAGTCAGTTGCAATTATACTGCATTATTACGTTAGGTACTTTCAGAATGCCGCGGCCGGTTGCAATTACCTTGCATTTTTTTAAACACAGCGAACACTGACCTACCTCACTGCGTTACAAAACAAGTGACTAGCGAAGGTCATGGTTTTTGCGATATCTACATTTAGCGGAACTACCACCACAATTCACATATTATTAATTATATCTAATTTGATTGCATTAAAAAATAGTTTATATTCACATAATACTAGCAACTCGGCCCGGCTTCGCCCTAGCAGATTAAATTTTGTTATCTCCATACCCTTTTAAATAAGTTAATTAATTCGCTCAAATTAACAGTTAATTATCACGTTCTCACTGGCTTCGCTCATTCGATCTTTAATTTAAAATAAATCTTATTTGCGCTCGCACGAATCCGGGCCTATAGACTTAATCGTTCCTCAAGAAATAAACTCTCGAACGAAAAAAACCGCATTTAAATTGTTTAGTACATAGCGGATTCAATTCGATTTTCACTCGGACGAAGCCAGGCCTGACAGTTATTATACAGGGTGTCCCATTAAGAATAGGACATAGAACAACCGCAGATTCTCCAATTCAAAATAAAACGATTAACCGAAATATGCTTAGATAAAATGTTAAGTACTCGTTTCCGAAATACGGGGTGTTGAAGTTGAAAACTGAAAATTTATTAATGTCCATAATTTTTTTAATACACCGTATAATTTTACTCAAATCGGCACACTTGTTAAATATAAAATGCACCTAACAATAAAAAAATTAGTTCAGTACGCTCTACCAGTGGCGTACGGCAGGAGTAAGTAATGCTTGTACCCCTTCTAAATGTTACGCCGCTGTCTAAATTTTAATTTTGACTATAATTTTAATTTTTTTGATATTTTCTAAGTCAATAATGTACACTTGTTAGTTTGTTGTAAAGTCATTGGTTTTCGAGATATTCGCAGTTTAAGATAGATAGACATGTACTTTTTATTTGTATTATTATTAATAATATTCATTTTTACAATTTTGTCTTAAAAAAACTGCGAATATCTCGAAAACCAATGACTTTACAACAAACTAACAATTGTACATTATTGACTTAGAAAATATCAAAAAAATTAAAATTATAGTCAAAATTAAAATTTAGACAGCGGCGTAACATTTAGAAGGGGTACAAGCATTACTTACTCATGCCGTACGACACTGGTAGAGCGAGTAACATTTTATCTAAGCATATTTCGCTTAATCGTTTTATTTTTAATTGGAGAATCTGCGGTTGTTCTATGTCCCATTCTTAATGGGACAGCCTGTATATCTATATATTTCTCGAAAAATAGGCTATCGAACAGTTCCAAACGCATTCAAATCCGTTAGGTGGTTCTCGTCTTTTGGCGGACAGACACGAGTGCGAACTTTCTTTTATACATTAGTATTGAAAATAATCACATTCATGCTGATTTTCCAAGCACAATACACTGAAAATTTTATGACATCAAGGCTCATCTTCGGAACATTTTTACGAGTATTTTCTTGTTTATAGTTAAGAATAAGCAACGAATCGATTGCTTTTAATTTCGAATTTTACGGAAGCCTAATTCGAAGAGACTTGAAAAGACGACCTTTTGGAAAATATTTTAATTTATTTTGAAAACTATCCATTTACACCTAATACTTATAATTTCCTTGTGTTAAAATTATACTTGCCAAGGATTACAGATTTATTTCACGTAGTTCTTAAAATATTGATAAGCTATTTAATATTCTATAAATACACGTGAAATATGGTCATTGATTTTTTAATATAAAATAAAAATATAATGTCATTTGTATAACCTCGCAAATACATTTCCTGATGAGCCTCATCTGTCATTGAGGACGCATGTAGGTACACATATATTATACTATTATAAATAAATGCCTACAGTTTGTGCTTGCATTCTTCAAAAACTAAAAAATAAAATCTAGAGAACTTCACAAATTTCAAACAATATAGTTCTGATTATAATTCTATGTTTGGACAAATCTTTACAACAAATTCTTCTGTCAACTACAAGTTCGGTCAATTACACAAGTAGGCCTGTTACTTCAGGCTGAATACACCCTTCATTGACATAACTAGATAGTGCATAAGAAATGTCTCATGCTACCATTAAAAAATGTCTGAGTTACAGTAATGTCCCTATATTAGCAGAATTAGCTAAAAAATCTTTCGCGCCGCTTTCCCTAAATACGCGTCCCTATGCACAATATTTCGGTAGACAGTGTATACTTTCTTTGGTTGGTCGGATTATATAAATATATAAAAAGAATCCATGACTGACTGACTAACTGATCTACCAATGCACAGCTCAAACCACTGGACGGATTGAGCTGAAATTTGGCACACAGATATAACTAAAAGGGTGTAACGGGGGTTCAAAATTTGCATGGAGAAATCATATAAGATATAGATGTATCAATTCGAAAATGCGCAGGATTACTTCTATCAACAAAAAGGTAAATACGTTTCATGATTTTTCAAAAACAACCCCTTCAGAGAGTGAAAAGAGGTATAAATAGTCTAAAGATCAACATGTGTGTCATTTTCAAGGTTTGTCAGGACGTTGATCACGTGAATGTCATCAATTTTGAAATTTATTAGGGTGGGGGGTCTACGTCGAGAAAGAAGTAACTATGCCAAATAATAGGAATGCATCCGTGTTTTGTCTCAATCGCGTGCGAAGCCGCGGATAACGGCTAGTATACAATATGGACCGTTGAGTAAATGAGTAAAGTACAATAATATATCAATAGATGGAGCAATATATCACCAACAAGCATGTGTAATATACTGTCAACGCCATGAACGATCAGTACAGTGTTGCCACTTGCCAAACAAAACTTTGACCTTAGATTTCAAAATAACCAACTTACGAAAAAGTTCGAGCTATTTATAAGAAAACATATGTGGTATCTACGCATTTTCGTGTTTCTTAAAGCTACGTTTGCACCGCATGATTTCAACATTCAAAAACTGCAACCTTATTTTTCGTTAATTTTAATTTGTCAAAAAAAAAAATGGTAAATTATTCAGAGATTGTGATATAAGATAAAAGTAGTAACAAAAAATAGACTACTAAAAATTTGATAATCTCTATTGAAGGTTATATTTTAAAAATACTCATCGAGTCCATTTTTTTTGTATGAATATTATTATAAGTTTCGAAATAAGCGTTTATTTCTATTTGATGTAAATATTAAAAAATCGGATTAACAAGCACAAATGGGTTAGTGGTTAAATAAAGACTACATTACAATACATTATTTTATTATATCAATATAATAGAAAATTGACTAATGTGTGTTTGTTAATTTGTAATCGTAACGCATGAATATAGTTGCAGCTTGATTGAATCAGAAAACCTGACTTACAATGATCTTATACTGTGTCGTCAAACTTTTTACTATTACTCAAATAAAACCAAATGATTGATCTACATAGAAAAAGATCGTTTTTAAAGTCAAATTTCTCTCAGAATGCCTAGATTTTGAAGGTTTTATTATACATAAAAGTAAAAATTTTGGCAAAATTTATAAATATTTTCTTCAACGCAATATGTGTGATAACTATGAAAGCTCATTGTCAAAACTGATTTTTGCAACCCATTTTTTGACGCTATACTATACTATAGTTTTTCCATTGTTATCATTCTGAATTATCTTTCTCGGTTTGCGTCATTACACTTTTTTGAGACTTGTTTTTCAAAAATTTTACTACGTCAACTCAACGTACTTATAAAAATGTTTTAATTACTTTCTTCGTGAGACTTATAAATTATAATGGTCGTAAACCAAATAATTATCTATCGTCATATCGTCCACCTCAGTAATTTCAAATGAAAACTGTACTTAAAATAATGTTATGTCAAGCTGACAGAAATAATTTTAATGTCATTAGGTGCTTTAAATTATTATATAGCAGTGTTTTTCCCATAAATGTCAACTGTTAGCAAAAAGCAGGCTCCAAAAATGTGATATAAACCTTCAGCATCTTAGATGTTGTATTTAGTATTGACATAGATTCTATTCTAAATTCTACATTGATCTGAACAACGGCTATCCGGGAACGTGTCTGCTTGGAGCAGCATATTTTTAGGGCAGTTTGGGCATCATGTAGGTCATTCAATGTGGCCTTTTGTATATTTAAAAAAATAATAATTTTGAGTCTGGTAACCAAAAATTGGGTAGGTGGTGTCGGGGACCTAAGTCGCAGTTTTGACGTGAATATTTGGTCTCGTTAGGATAGTGGCATGGTTAGTAAGATTGTAGATTATATTGATGGTCGACAATTACTGAGATCATTTGCGTCTATGACTGGAGTGAATGAAGTAAACAGAGTAATTTCGCGGTTATTGTGGCCCAATATTAATTTTAGTTAGTTTGATGAAATTTCGAAATAAAGTTATACATTTTTCCGGGATTTTTTTTGAAGTACGACTTGAGAATAACTCAGATTTTTTTTCGGACGGAAGTATTCGAACGGAAGTAATGTGTTTACGCAGTTTGCGCTGTTTAAAGGCATCAACTTAAAGACGGCGGCATCAAGACGCATCTGTAAAAACATCTTCAACGAAAGGTGAAACATAGCTACGGACGCCAATCAATTTTGTAATCTGTTTCCGCTAATTTAAAGTATCGCTTGACATACGGATGCAAATCAACAAGAATAGCCAACATATTTTAATTTACAAATGATTTAATTTGTGTGTAAATATTACTCAAAAAGAAGTTATACTTTTAAATTTTTCACCTGTAGGATTTGTATTGTGATTCCTGGTCTTCAATTTGGCATTTACCCGAACCCTTTACTTTTAAAAATAGCATCAGAAGAGTTGTAACCGTTTTTAGGCGTAGGGGAAGGATTTGAGATGTAGAGTGACTTTGATGCCATCTGTTAAAAACAATCCTATCCATGCTTTAGCAAAACAAAATACTCCAAAATAACAGATTTTTCTTAAATCGTGCCGCATGTAAACTAGTCCCCCTGTAAAATCTGTAGTTCTAGAATCTAGAGTTATCAGGTATGTGTATTCTAAGTCAACGATCTAACTCTTAAAATACTTGTCTATTTAATTCAATAGTCTAAGATGTAAAAACCAGTAATGCATGTCAGTAAAAAGGATTGATACAAAACTCACAATTTTCCTTTCTCATAAAAATATCATTTAGCTCATTAAATACTATAAATTAGCATGCATTTGCGAATAGAAAATGTACAGCAACCGACGTTACGAATGCCGACCGTCTAAGCAAATATGTATTAACTTCGACAGTCAGGGCCGAAGAAATATATTTTCAAAGTTAAAATTAGTCATTTATTTAAGTCCATCAAATGTAAAGAATATCTGAGACCAGTTATATTTTTCGGATCCAAATTAAGAGCGTAGATATATTTTTTTTCTCTGGGGGGTGGGAATAAAAAAATCATTATTTTTTTCTAAGTTTTATTAATATATCACGCAAGAATACTCATGAAGGAAGGTGTCAAGGCAAATTATTAATTCAATCGTCACATGAGTCAAAAATATAACATTGTGTCTGTGTATTTTTTGTCCTACAACCATTAAAATAGCGACAGTGGTCTTGGATATTTCACTTGCGTAGCAAATTTAACTTGAATATAATGAATACTGTAGGTACTGTATACGTTGGGAAGAAAATTTTTATTGTCATAATTATATGGAATTCTATTTATTTAAAAATCATGAAATAAATTAATTTGAATTTTGAATATAGGATTCCCCCAATAAGTTATAGGTCTAAAATTTTGAAAAAAACTGGGAACCCTGTAAAGAATCCGGTTAATATTAGAGGAAAACTTGAATGACGAATAATGTACAGAATTATAAAAAAATCACGGGAATTATACCAATAGAAAAACAACAAACAAACTTTCATTGAAATATGGGACGTTTCGTTTCTTTTAATGAAACTTTTTCAAGCAGCTGCAGAAAAATAATTACAAATTATGCCAAAAGTATAGAATCCTCTGCGCAATAAATATCTAAGTTTGCACATACCGCTAGTATAGCGGTATGTGCTCTATTATCGCTTTGCGTGTCAGCGCTGACTTTCGTTCATACAGCAAGTTATATTTAAGTTAATTTCACACGAAATCCATTCAAATTGAAACTTTTTGAAAAGAAGAGATTCTGTTCTATAAAACAGATCGATTCGAGTTCATAATTCGGTACTACTAAAATTGTAATTGAAAATCACGAATAGCAATTGTCGGTTGGTCTGTACGTACGTAAGTACGTGCGTACGTACGTACGTACGTCCGCGCTCTACAGATCGCAATTTCGATCGGATCGCCTTGTTTTTCTTTAGATCTTTGTTTGATAAAGCCTTTGTTATGTCAAATCAAGAAGGCTTTAATCAGGAAACCCAGCTCGAGTGTAGCGGTGGACCGATATCTGTCGCATGAACCAATATGGCGCACACACGTTCATTGCTTACATTTGTGTAGTGACTGTGGAGTTAAACAACTTGGTAACTATGGCGAACACAGGTGGAAAGAACCGAAGTTTTCCCAGGTAGTGATAACAGCGCCATCTCGCGTGCGCCAGAAAACGGTCCGTCTCGAAACACGACAAGGAAGTAAGGTATCCTGGTTACAGTCTTCTTTTGTCAAACATTTATTATAAAATAAAGTTTTTAATAGTGTGAATAAATTGAAAAAAAAATACAATCTTGCATACCTGCTTTCTTAGTTTACTGACAAACTTGACATCAGTCGACTGTGCACCTAACCCTTATTTCCCACGTTATAATCTGATAACTGTTCAACTGGACTTTCAATAAAAAAAGAAAGCTTTCTGATAGCAAAAATCTGCCTAATTCCGGCACTGTATTACATAACCCTTACAGCGTCAATTATTTTCAACTTGGAAATATCTTAAAAATTAAGAAAAATGCAAAACTAAATATAACCGTAGGTCAGGATACGAGAGGAATGCACGTAAATATACACACATTTTTCATACATGCATGAGCATGCTTATGTGTGCGATTGGCGTGTACCGATGCGTGCTTCTGTAGCTAATAAAACTAGCGCAGATATGTGTAAATACATGCGTTTCGGTTTGTAATAAAGTATCGCGATTGAAGGACATATCGCATTATGCACCGCGCTTAAATTAGACTCTAATTATAATAATTATTATTACGACTGCGCTCCAGTTTTCAGGGGTGTCTAAAAACACGCACTATAGTCTACAAATTTCCCTCTAACTGTCTAACATATATAAATTATATAATAAATAATATTAAGTAAATTATATTAAAACTGGGAAATTTTGTAAATTGTAACTTTTGGCTCTTCCGTCTCAAAAGTTTGCCGAACCCTGGTATAGATTAATCATTAATCTATACCAGGGGTCGGCAACCTTTTGAGATGGAAGTGCCAAAAGTTACAATTTACAAAATTTCCTAGTTTTTTAAGAGCCACTAAACATTTTAGTTTCAGTATTATAGTATTTGCTTATATAGGTATAATATATCGAAGCAGGACTTTTTGGTACGGCCGTTTTGGTCCCGGCCGTTTTGGTCCCTGTTATTAGTTTATAAGTAACAAATAAAATTATCGACCGATTTTTCAGACAATATATTATATTGACAAAAAAATTAAATAATATAATTCAAACAATTAACGTTTCGATCCGGATTTGGAACCTTTTCGGAATTGAGCTAAGAAATAAAAATATAATAAATTAAAAATAAAAAACTTTTTTAAAAACATCTTCTATTTAAATGCGCTAAAAATAATAAAATAAACTTCTCCTTTAAAGTTGTTACTATCAACTTATAACGATATTACACAATTTATATAATATAAAAGCTTGTCGCGCGATTTAAGTATGTACTCGTATTTACTCAGTTTGAAAATTTTATAAATTAAAATCAGATCAAGTTATTTAATTTACTTGTTTATGTACACAGGTAAATCTCGCTACAAGCTTTTATATCATATAAATTGTGTATTGTCTTTATAAGTTGATAGTAAAGTTTATTTTATTCTTTATAGCGCATTTAAATAAGCTTGCTTTTAAAAAAGTTTTTAACTTTTAATTTATTTTTTACTTTTTAGTTTTACTCGCATTCGTATTCTCAGCAAGCCCTTTCATTTGATACCCATATTGTAGGAAAGCATAAAAAACTTAGTTTGCCATTTTTAGAAGTCTGCCATATTGGATTTAGAGTGACGTCACTTTAGTTACCAAAAATCGTTCAATTAAAAAATTAATTAGTAATTAGGTATTATTTTTTCATTAATATAAAATTAAAATAAACAAATTTTATTTGAGGGGTTGAGGATAACTCGGAAAATTTTACCCCGCGTACTCGGGTGATCTGTAGCTTGAACAATAAAAAGTTTGGGACAAAATATGTCTTTTTTTGCCCGAAGAACTCGACCCCATAAAAAAATGTGGTTGCCATTTAAAATTGCGACGTTAACCCCTGCCCCTCTCAGGGGAGCACCCCCTTGGGAGAAATTTTTGTGACCGAAAAATACATTACAACGAGTTGAGCAACTTTCATTCGTAACATTTTTCAAAAGAACTTAATCTCTTTGAGATATTCAGGCGTTACAGGACTTTTTGAACCTCTATATAAATATAGATATTAGATATAGCGATATACATGGCTACAGGATATGCAATATGTAAAACCTTGGCCCAGAGACTAAAACCGCATTTAAAGTTAGAAAGTCTTTTTCTTTTTGGGGAGGTTGCCATACATGTAAGCAGGGGGAAACAGTTTTATTCTACCTATGCTTGTGGGGTATCGTAATAGGCCCCACTCACGATCACACTTCATGCAACAGTTCAGTGTTCAAACTTATAGTTCAGTGAAGCATGATAGTGTGTGGGACAAATAAACACTGAAACCAACACTGAAGTCAAGCATGAACTCATCAAATGCATCTTGATTTTTGAACGACTTCAGTGTTCAGTGTTCAAGTAAACTGTTGTGTGTGTGGGTGTTTTTCAGTTCAGTTTTTGGAGTTCTGTGTTTTGTACAACCAGAAGCCAAAAATCTCAATGTTGCTGCCTTTCTTGTGCAGAAATAGATTTTCACATATTTGTGTCCTGGTTCTTAATAAATAGGGTAACTAATTCCAGTAAATAATTGTAAGTTAATTCATTCATTCGTAAATAATTATTGCAATCAAGCGGCTCAAGATGTAATTCATTAATCAAATAAACATGACTTCTTGAATCACGCATTTCTAACCAATTTTTCACCCATATTCTTCTTTTTTTTCTTATTTCTCTGTTTTAAATACAATCCCATAGCTCTGAACAGCCAATCCTCACCATTTAAATTACTCATTTAGTTCTTATTATTGAACTATACTCTATAGTATAATATTATAGTGTGTATATAATATAATATATCTTATGTATCTATACTCGACGAGTGTATGCCAACAACTGAACCAAACTGAACACAAAAAATTTAAAAAACTGAGCAGTTTGCATGAACTGTGTGTGGTGCCAGTCAGTCTTTCGATTAATCTGTCCAACTTCACTGAACACTGAACTGTGGCATGAAGTTTGATCGTGAGTGGGGCCTATTAGAAAGAACTATACTTGCAGAGCATACATTTCTTAAATTTTACACTTTGGAGGACCATCAAAAGCATGGTTATTAGACATATTTGGTACCGGGTCTAACACAAAAACGGCCTGACGTAACAAGCTGTAAGTTACGTATACACTATTTATTCATACATTGTATTTTAAAAAAGAGATAACTTAATTATACAATAGAAAAAAAGTTGTAAGTAATTTATAAATGAAAAAAAAAAAATTTCTGTTCTAGAACCAAAAATTTCAACCATGTATCATGTTTTCTCCACTATATGTTTCGTGCGCGGAGGACTCGACGCTCGGAATCGACGTTCGGAAATGACGCTCAAAATTTCATACGTCTCTCAGCTATGTGTTGCGCGGAAAAAATTGACGCTCAAAATTGACGCTCAAACAAAATTGACGCTCAAAAAAATTTAGTACCCCAGGGCTAAAACATGATACATGTTAAAAAATTTACAAGCGTACAGGGGACATTAAGTCGCCTTGGTATCATGTTATTATTATTGGATATCATATTATAACAGAATAACAAATGTAAAGTAAGTTCGTTCGACAGCGGAGGCGATAATGAGCGCGCCTACCTTGAAAGCATAAGGTTGTATTGGTTTAATCCCGAACTGTATTTTTTGATATGAAACATGCATTCGTATGCCGTGACGCTCTCTCATGCCGTCATTCCTCCTCTACGCCACCGCTCTCGACTCCCGTGTGCGTGTGTGTGTGTGTGTGCGCGCGCACACTATATACTTAGTTGCTTCTCTCTTTGTGAGCTGTGTACTGCGTGTGCCTTTCTTAAGCGTGGGTAAATAATAATAATGTGCGTGGTTATACATCGATAAGTTACATTATAGGGTGAAATTTAGTTAGAGGGCGAAATTTCGTTACAGGGCAAAATTTAGATACAGAACGAAATTTCGTCACAGGTCGAATTTCAGTTAGGTACCTACAGGGCGAAATTTTTTAGTAGAATTTCGCTAAAATGTATGTTTTACATCTGTCAGTCGTCCAACTACGGCTCATTGTTTTTATAAATTCTAGGGTTTTCCATACTGCGGAACCCTCAGTGCGCAAATCAGCAGTTTAATTTATTTTTAATCTTACATTCCGTTATAAGTTTTCGACATTTTTCAACTTTGTCTCTTTTTATTAATTAAACGAGATTATATCTTCATATACGACCGAGCGCTGTAGCGTGGTGGCACTAGAGTCGCATTCGGGAAGTACCGGATCAGAACACCGGCGAGGGCAGATGTAGCTGAGACTTTTTCCTGCTGCCTCTCGCTGAGAAACGGTAATTCCTGTACCGACCATCTTGTTAAATTTTTCTATGGTTTCCCTCAATAATTCCAGATAAATATCGAGATGGTTCCTTATTCAAGGCCATGGCCGCCTACCTGTCAAACTCCTATGCTCAAATTTTGCCTACCCTATCCTAATGTCCTAAAATTCCTTAATTCGCCCATTGCTATTAATTAAGTGGAAGTTTAAAAAAGTAGATAATAACGAGAAGTGTAATAGTTCGAAAATAGTAATGGTGCGAATGGCGTCTGTTCTGACATGAAGTCGAGAAACGGACGTTAACCGCATTTTTATTTTTATTTTCGTATATGAAACCCGATTCATTCCTGATCTATACATCGACGGATGGTTTCCACAGATAATGATATTTCATATGTCTGAGGCTTTGGGGAGATTAGATAAACAATAATGGCACCTGCTGAACTCATGAGTGACAGTCATGAGTAGTTGTGAGTTGTTATTTGAAAACAGGTCAGGTGCACACAATAGATACAGTAGTAACTACATATTGTTCGCATTAATCTGCGCAGACCAATGCAATTTGAATACATCGTCCATGTACATGTGGATATTGTATTGATGAGTTAAGTCTACGCTCAAAATGCATATCCGTGATTATTCGTCTGCCGGGTCATCAGACATACAAGTTTATTATATACAGAATGTCCCAAACAAGACGCCCCGGATCTGTATCTGAATTATTTTTAAAGATGTCCTTATTAGTGATGTATAACGAATGTCAATTTTTGTCATTTACGAAACCGAATGCGAATATTCTGTTTTCAAATCTAGCGTCATTTGTCCAAGGTTAAAATTTGATAGCTGATTGGTCGTGTAAGTCGCACGCACACATTTGTAGTGGTTCTGTGTACTGGGTTAATTGTTATCAATACCAAGTCTAGGTCTTTATTACTTAACGTTAAAGTAAAGGTTGATTAGAGATATTATTGCAAGGTTTCCTCAGCGAAAAACTTAGGTTATTGAAACAAAAGTAAAAAAAACTTTTCTTATAAAATTGCTAAGAAACAAATATTTTTTTCTTATTTAATACTAGCGACCCGGTCCGGCTTCGTCCGAATTTGTAGATTGTCAGCGTTTTTTCGTCGTCTTAAGTTGTAAAAATGGTTTCCATGAAACGCGTTTTAATTTTAACGCAATAATATAAAGCCTATGTCTACCTCAAAGGTACATTCCAAATAGTGGTGAAAAAATTTTTCAAATAGGTGCAGTGGTTCCGGAGATTACCCTTTACATACAAACAAACTCTCAAAATTCGCACACTCTCTTTATATTAATATTAGTATAGATATAGATTAATATCACATTTTTTACAATGATTTAATGTGCGTTTTACTATAAAAATTGGTTTTTCATAAAAACTCCTGCTTGTTTAAAAAATAAGATTTTCATTAAAAAAAATTGATTCAAATGTACAGGTGCTTAGAAATTAAGAAAACCTGAAAATGCATCAACGTACCTTTATTTATTATTTTATAGAAAAAAATTGATATGTGATAGTCAAATTGAAGTGAAGTTTTTTTTAACAAAAATTATACGCGGATGATCTCTCTCATGATTGTGAAGCATTTAAGGAACAAATGCAAGCAGCAATCACTAGGTGATTATTCCAGAAATTGTTTTTTATGTTTATGAAGAGTTCATTCAAAGAATAGAAAGATGTGTAAACGTTGGAAGGAGACACGTAGAATAATTTTTCACCAATTGTTTATGTTAATTTTCGTTTAATATCTGGGGTTATTGAGTTCGTATCCCGGCAGTAACGTTTGATTTTTTTCTTAAATATAGCCTTGCAACAATCGTTGTAGCATTCGTTATCTGATAGAATACATTATAATGCGGTTCGAAAATAATAACCATCCATACACTTATACTTCAGAAGTTTTTATGCGTGGTACGGATATACTTTACGCTGTTTCTGCTTCACCGTTTCATTAAGCAAACCGTACTATATGTTGACTCACTCTCTATTATTTCGGAACTTCGGCATAATTAAAGTGAATTTATGTTTATGAAGTTAAGGAGTTTTATCATTCGATTATTACTTGGTCATTGAAGATGGGATTACTTTGGTGATAAGTACCTACAGCTGAACTATCACTCTGCAACTGTAATACCCCCTCGTAACAGCTCGCTGACACAATACTGTCGTAAAAAGCCAAAAGGCAGTAAGAGACCAACTTATGAATTTGAGTAAATCAAGATTTACTAAAAATGTCTTGACCGTCCAGAATTTTAGATTATGGAAACCAAAACATGGGGGAAACATGTATTGGTTTCCATAATCTAAAATTCTGGACGGTCAAGACATTTTTAGTAAATCTTGATTTACTCAAATTCATAAGTTGGTTACTTACTGCCTTTTGCCTTTTTACGGCAGAATAGTGGACGGCGACTATACTCTGATTTATGTTAGACGCCGGGATTCAAAGATTCGTGGGGCGTCCCCGACACCCCAACCTCAAAGAACGGAAATATGAAACAACGTTGATATCGCGAGTTTTATTTCAAATGACACGTACAGAAAAATTGTTCATACAAAATTCTGAAGGAAATAAAATCTAATTGGAAGTTGGCTTGGGACTCTGGCGCCTCTGGGGATCTAACATCCAGATAGAAATGTCCCCGATCCAATGGACGTTTCTAAAAAAGAGAATGCGCAGTTCATACCCTCGATGAATTCAGTTTTACCCTGTATTAGTTCTGAACCTCGGTAACTTGTATTTCATATGCAGCCAGACTGGCCTTGATGCGGCCAATGCGCTTCTCCACCCACGGCTCTCTCAGACTGCAGTTAAGTGCACCGCCACTCTCTCTTTCTTTCATTCTCTCTCTCTCTCTCTTTGCCTGCTCCCTCCTCATCACCCAGTCACTCCTGGACACGTCTCGTTCTTGTATAATATTATTTACCTGAGTAGCTTGATATCCTACGGAAACGATAAATTAAGAAACATCATCGATTTCTAAGATTTGATCAACGTTTGTCTAAAAATTTGGTCTGGGCATTGTCAGAAGATCTAAATTGTATGACCAACAAAACATTTATGTTGACCGTTTTCTTAAAAAGTGGCTAAATACAGGGAATTTTTGCTCTATATATTTTAATTTTAATGAGTGATAGTAAACAGATCAAAAAAATATGTTTATAATATTAAAACACGTTCGTTATATGGTAATTTTGATACACTTCTCCACAAATTAACGTCATTTAACGTAATTTGAATGATGAGCCAAAGCAGTTTGATTCTAAATTTCACAACTTCCTTCGAGGACACCTAGGTATATGGTACCTAATGGTGCATGCATTTTATTCAGATATTTGTGAATGTTATTGACAAAGTGTCACCTCTAAATATACTTTATTTTGTGTTCGGGCAATAAACTGTGAGCAAATAACTGTACGTATAAAACGCGTTTCCTGAAATGATTACATTGAAAAATGATGTAATATTGTCAAACAATATAAAAATAAATATATGCATTCTCATGCAGAAATAGGTAAAACTGTTCTTTTTTTTATTTTTTTTTTTTAATAAAAGTTATAACTGTGTTTTGAAAATTACCAGTTATCCGTAACTGTTAAAAAAATAACAGTCTGTTATTAGTGATAAACGGGATCTTTGTCTGTAATTTCATTTTCTTGCGGAATTTATATGAGAAATCGTGTTTCAAGATTTTTTCTACACTAAGAAAATATTGTTTCAAGCAAACAAATTGTTTGTGCCTGTTAGATTGTATAATTTATTTGAGCCAAACGAAAATTGATTGAGGTAAAACAATTGCTTGTTCCAAAGAGATTTTACGATCCAAAAGCTACAAACAAATGTCTCCCAATTTTCTTCCCAATGTAGGTATCTTTGACTATCTGTCTGTATCCGCATCGCTGAAGAACTCCTAGGTAAAGTTTGATGACACTTGATAGAATAACAAATATAACCCAAACTTAAAGGATTCTTTTTATCTGGTTGCAATCGGATTAAGACAATGGTTTTTGTCAAAACCGACATTAATGCGATTGGAGTCATAGGAAAATTATTCCTGACAACTAGCAGACACTATCTGAAGTAATATTATAGTTAGTTGCTACTAAATATCAGCGATAAACGAACACTTACCAATTAGACATTGATAAAAACTCGGGTCGCAGTGCGAAACCCTGCTGACAATATAATATATTTGCTAAAATAGGCAGTACGTTTTTACGATTTTAATAAAATTTCGGCAGCAAATTTTTATCTTTACTAATGGGTTAATTTTCAATTTTAAAACAATTCGGAGAATTTTTTCGGTATTTTTGGGCCAAAAATATGTTTTAACCCATAAAACCCACTCTTAAAGTAGCTCGATTGGGCCTATTTTAAATAGGCTTCGAGCGGTGATGGATTTCAATATGTGGTTCAAATTTCGTTAAAATCAATTAACTCCACCGAAAGTCATAGCCCGTAGATATGTATATAAAAATACTTTTCCAAAAATGGTGCCAAACTTCTTAGGAGGCTATGAACAGTGAACCGTCGAGAAATTTTGGTCCGACTCCTAGGTCCCGCCATCTGACCGACGCCAATAGTGTAAGTGCCTTATGGCAAATACACCAATAGCTGCTTTAAAAGATTCAGCTCCTCTAGATTTCCACGCTACATGATTCAAGATAAGATTAAGATTTCCGTCAGAAATAATAACAAATAACAGTTGTTCAGTACAGCAGATAGGTTTATTAAAACCAGTACCTATATAAAACAAATACTTAAGAAATTATAATTTTCCATGAAAAAAATGGAAAATATTGGTAAAAACGGAAAAAAAAATTAAAAAAGAAATTGTGTATTTTACACTATACACTACAGAAGTAAAACTGGTATAATTGTAAAAAAATATAATGGTACCGACTGCCAGAATCGAACTGACGATTATTAGGTTACATGGCAGCCGCTCTACCTCGCTGCTACCTTAAATTAATGTTCTACATTCGGTTTTTATGGTATATACGGTATACATAATATGTTGTAAAGTTTCGTTACATTTTCAGTCTAATTAATCAATTTTACCTTACCGTGCCAAAAGAAGTATTACTTAAAAAAATATAATTATTTTTGTGACAAAAAGTGTGATAATAATTATTTTCTTTATCTATGGCTTGTTGAATGTTATAGATAACATTAGCGCCTACATACTAAGTAAAATGTGCTAATGATATGTACATCCAGGCCTCTTAAAGGCTCATTTCGTTTTATTTCAGTAAAATCTTTGTTGGTAATTAGAAAGTTTCAGAAAGGCTTTTTGCATATAATGAATACGATACAGCTTTTACAGTGAAATCTCTATTTTTGTTCCGCGTGATTTTTACGCAGTCGTTACGATTCTTGTTCAAAGCTCACAATATTCATAAAAAAAAAGACGACACGGTAGAAGTCATATTATATTTAATAATTTACTATATGAATCATTGTCTATCTACTCAATGTGCGATGAGCGAATGCAAAACAAAGCGTATCGAAATTATATCTGCGTCTCTTTCTTCGATGATATTGCCTGATTTCTTCGATGATAGGATTGGCTGATGTACTTGCATTCAATCTGAATAAAGTATCTTTGTTTCAAAAACTTTGACTTTTTCTATGACGTTAACATGGGCGTACCCAGCTTTTGGATCAGGAGGGAGCAAATTAAAAATTTATTTAATATATTTGCACCCTAATGGTTCGATTGCGATTTTATTCTTATGCTCAGAATAAAAGTATACGGTAGAAGTGAAACCCTCTCTCTCTCTCTCTCTCTCTCTCACACACACACACTGACATGTTCGGATTAATACAGTAGAATGTCTTTAAGTCGAACCTCGATAAGTCGAAAACCTCCAAAACTCGAAAAAAATTTGTTCCCCTACCTTCGATCCCCAAAACCTCCATTACTCGAAATCTCAAACCTCTATACGTGGAAATAATCAGTGACTCCTTACAAGCCATTTCGGAACATAGTTTTCCTCCATAACTCGAAAAAAAAATTGAATATTTCCTTACAAAAACCGCCAAATAAGTCGAAATTCTTCATAAGTCGAAAACTTTCAAACTCGAATTTTTTGGTGTCTCCCTTGAAGTTCGACTACAGATGTTCTACTGTATAAAGTTCCTATCAAAACCGACATGGACGCGAGTGAAGCCGTGAATAAATGCTATAGACTCCATATCTTTCTAATGCTGGTCTGTCAGAATTTCCGCACCCTCCAAAATCCCCCCGTTAGACCTAAAAAACTGAAATTGTACACAGTTATAGGGACAAAATCTAATGAAACCAAATTTTCGATGCGGGAGTAGAAATAGAAAAGGTTTCCATTGGAATTATTTCATAGGATTTTTTTTCTAGATTTAAAAGTTATACCTACAACGATTATTGTTGGAAAGTTGGTACTTATAATCAACTTGAAATATTTGTGGAGGCAGTGTTAACAATAATTTAATATTTACATTTTCTTTATCTGCAGAAGTGCAAACATCCCTTTTTCAACCGAAAACCGCGATAAAGGTTTCACGGTCGTGTAAAGTGCGCAGTAGAGCAAGTCGGTACATATGTAAGGTAATACCGCATTTGATACTTATACCAGGCCCATTAAAACCGCGTACCTACCTTACCTTACTTGTACCTGAATAATATGGAAATGCATTAAGCTTTACAATACATACTCAAGGCGAACTAAATTCGTAAAGACTTGTTCACACTATTATCCGACCAACCAAAGAAAGTCCATCCAAAGAATGTGCATAGGCGAAATGGCACGAGAATAAACGGCCGATTTATGCAAAACGCTCCTGTTGCATTATGACATTTCTGTAACTCAGACATGACCTGAGTCGTTTCTTACGCAATGTTCAGCTGTGTCAATGTAGGGTAAGGATTCATTGACGCACATTTAAGCAAAGTGTATGAATAATTAACCGAACTTGTAGTTAATGCGATTTGCTGTTGAGATAAAGATTTGTGTGATTTTATGTAAAAATGAATCATATACCTATATTAATAAACATCCATCAATATTAATTTTTATTTATTTATTTAGTACTTAGTTTTACGTTATATTATTAATTTTTACAATAATTATTTAAGTTTTCCTATACCCAACTTGGCTTTTATATATAACAATTTTCCTCTTGGCGATAGTCGCATCACGCATGGTTTCGCAAAATTCTAGCAGTTACACTCCCCTTCGGCACAGACGTTATGTAGTTGAGTAATGAGTACAGAGATGTGACTTGTCTTAGATACAACTATTGGAAATACAGATACAAGATACAAAATACGTATTTTCATCTTGTACCTGAAATACTTTTTTAATCTAATATTTTGTATCTTGTATTTAGATACATGATTTTGGTATCTTAGTATTTTGTAAATACATACTAAGATACTTTTACTATTTATCTATACATTTTTTACGTTGTGGCATCATATAGACAAAACTGAACGCACCCTAAAATTTTAATTTATCTACCTATCAAAAGATTGTATCTAGAGTCTACTATAATAATAATAATACTGCCCTAAAAAGGCAAAGGGCAGTAAGTGACATTTGTTGAAAAATGATTCATACTGAAACCAACGACAGCAGTAAGTGCTGCAGCAATAATTTTATTGTCTTTAAAAAATGTTTTCCCCATGTTTTGGTTTCCATAATCTATTAATCTGGACGGTCAATACATATTTAGTAAATCTTGATTTACTCAAATTCATAAGTTGGTCACTTACTGCCTTTTGCCTTTTTACGGCAGAATAATAATAATAATAATAATTTTATATTATATTATATATTATATTATTAATACCTATAATAAAAGTAGTATAATAATTAATAAGTAATATAATATAATATTTTCTTTCATTTATAATAAAATGGCTTATATTTCTTTGTTTGGTGTTATGTACAATAATTTTTGTTTAAGAGCGCTTAAGATCGCGAAGTGTTTTTTGGTGTTTATTATACGTTTTATCACAAAACTATTTTTTACGGCTATTTGTCGTGGATTAGTTACGAATTTTCATTCTTGAAGGCGATCGCCAAAAGTGGAGGCCGAAACGTTAAATTAAAAATGTACCTATATGTAATAACTTAATAAGCTAAATATTCAGTAAGATTCTATTAAGGATAATAAAAATATATTTTCCAAAAGTATCTTGTATCTGATATCTCAAATACTTTACTTAGAAGTATCTTGTAACTTGTATTTCAGATACTTTTTATGAGGTATCTTGTACATCTCTGGTTGAGTACACAGTATATATTTTATAATACTATAATCTGTTTACGCGGTAGTTAGATTCATCGATGCCCGTGGTTGATACATTCAAATAATCGCTGATTCCGCCATCCCATATTTGCGCTCCTGGCATGGGGTCCGGTTGCCAGGCCCTAGTTACGACGTTGATGACGAGAATCACACCATTTACGTAACTATTTCGATGGCAAATAACCCACAATTTCAGGAGTGACATTGGATAATGGTTATATTTGTTGATCTTCTCTTTTTTTTGAAGATTTCTATCAAAAGTCTAAAAATAGAATATTACTATGACTTATTATTATTACTGTGCGCATGCGCCTCCTATCATTTTTATGGAAATTCAAATACTCAAAAAGAAGAGACCAACGAACACAATATTACAGTACGAAAAAATGAGTATGAGCAATGAGCGAAAATAGTGATTTGTAACCTCTTGATAGTGGGCACACAAAGTGCAGAATTTAATTGAAAATAAATTTTAATTGTACAAGCAAACAAATTTCCATAAATACCTCTACAATTCATGAGTTCTTAAGCACTCAATTAGAAAAACGAAACCTATGTAAAACACATTATTTTGTTGAAACGCAATTAATTTATTTTAGTTTATGAACCATCTTGTTGGTTTTAATAACTTACTTTATTTGTAATATATTAAACACGAATTCATTCTTGAATGGGAAAATCCTAAATTATAATATTACCCCTGCGTTTAAAAACTGACGTTTTTTCCAAAAAAACTAACTTCCTACTAATGAGACTCACTATGATCATATACAAGGCCAAATTTAACCGTGAGCAAAATAAGCAGTTGCTTGGAGTCTCAGCTTAGTGGACGCCCCCGATTCATCGGAACCTTGCAAATTTTGCAATTAATTAATTATATTGCATCAATTTACACTTCATAATTTTGTAAAATTAGATGTTTTCACAAACCTTCTTACTAATAAATTCTTCATTTTAATTTGTTCATAAAAGCAGTACTCATAACAGGAACCCCTTACCTCAGATGTAATTCAATATGAGCAAAATAAATATTGTATACTGTACAATATTTATTTTCACACTGGACAGAACAATTTTATTAAAAAACTATTTTATGATATTTCTAAATTTAAAAACTGTTGAAATTCATAATAAATGATCACGTATAATTACAATAATTTGCACATTTACCATCTCAACTTGCATTGAGGGCCTGAAGATGGAAATATATTTTTCGAAACGTTGGCCACAAGCGATACTCTGGTAAAGCTAATTTTTCAATTGTTCCTCAATCAAATAAATCTCCTTCAATACATATTTTTGGAACAAAACTTCTACTAACAATTTGGGGTTAAGGCATCGACAGATAGCTATACTGTAGGTATGTTCCAAGCAGCCAACAAACGGACACGAAATCGTCACCAAGCACAATCATGCGAAGTAGCTAAAACGAAACTGTTTGTGTCGGTTTTAGAACACGATTTAGCTATATGCGCATGACGGTGGCGGTTTTGTGTCCGTTTGCTAACTGCTTGGAACATACCTGTTGTAGTAGTAGCTGCCTGTCTATGCCTTAACCCCTTTGTTTGTTTTTTTTTTTTAATTTTCCATACTTTAAAAATAAATGTGTAGGAAAATAATTATTTATGTAGAATTATTAAATTCCAGAATTCGCTTAGCTTGTATTGAATTATTTCTGAGGTTAAGGGTTCCTGTTAGGAGTACTGCTTAGGGCCCTTATACTAATATAAATCCGGCCATGATAATACATGTTTTGCTATTATTAAACTATCTAGAACTTTATACAGAGAAAAGATATGCATGCATCGCCGCATCAAATTTTTAATCTAACCTTATCCTGAGAATTAACTCCGTATTACCAGAAAAATTTCGTTCGATTGTTGCTTTTTCCGATCTCTTCTACTAAAACTCGGATTGTATTCACGGGATTGGCAGCTACTTTATTTTATCTCGCTCATACATTGCTGAGAGAGGGAATAGTCGTCTGGTAATGATTTTAGAGAGATTATTGACTAGTGCGACAATGCGTCTACACTCTATACGTTAATGAGTTTAGTGAAATGTGTCCATTTATGTATTTTTTTTACTATATAGAGTGTTCGCAATCGAGTGTTTTAGCTCGTATAGAAGTTTATGGGAAAATTTCTGAATCTATGGCGAATTAACCATTTGATACAAACGCATTGCGATTTTGAGGTTACTCTTTAAAAAATAATATTTTTGAAGTGAAAACTTCTATAGGCACGTTAGCCGATTTTTGGATGGGTAAAATCGCATGATTTTGCGTCACCGACACGCCAATGTCAACAGTATATCTATGGCCTGATGCACACATGCGGTTTTTTAACGCGCGGCAACGCTGCGGCGCCGCGAAAGCGGCGTGAAGTACCCACAAACTTATGTGGTAGTGCACACATAACAGTGGCAACGCCGCGGCGCCGCACGTCCATCTTGCGTGCAAGAAATACCGCAGGGTCCTCTCACGCCGCAAGAGCACCGCGCGTGCACGCGCCGTCTATCATAACATTGCGACATATTGGTCAGTGCACACTACCGTCATTTTGCCGCAAACGCATTTAAAATTGTTGTGAAAAAATCACCCACGTTTCGAAATAATTTTCTTGACAATAATGGCAACCAAAATCATTCAATTCAATATCGATGAAATAGATATGGAGCAGTTTCTAGGTGAAGTTAAACTTCATCCTGAAATATGGAATACAGCGGAAGAGAGCTACCACGATCGAACCAAAAAAAGAGGAGCGTGGGTTGATATTTGTATTCATACGAAAATAGTTGAAAAACTTGTCTGGATTTTTTCGCAGATCCGAAAACAAAGTTACAAAAACACCTCTCGTTAGCCTATCATCGATGTAGGGATGTACCCAGTAACGTCTTTTAAAAAAAAAAAAAAAAATTTTTTTGTATACAATGTAAGCGAAAATCGCACGTTTTTTTGTATACACCTCCATTGCCAACAAAAACACAGAAACGTCTGACTCGCAGCGGTGCCGCACGTTAAAACAACGGACATGTGCACGAGTTGCTGCGGCCACGCAGCGGTGTCGCAGCGGCACCGCACGTTAATTCACGCATGTGTGCATCTAGCCTATAGTTATAAGTATAACGTGTTGCGGTTGGCCACCAGTGAACTAGCGTGCGCGCGCAGCCAGTACACATTGTATAATATCGTATCTACGTAAAATTTTTGCCTATCTTGACTCTAATTTTCCCTATTGTAAGATTCAAGCATTAGTAAATAAAATTATAGACCAATTTTTCAGACGTTTAATCAAAGATTTGAATATTGTGACATTAAAATTGTCTGAAAAATTGGTCGATAATTTTATTTATTGAAGAGTTCAAATCAGACGTTAATCAAATATTTGAATTCTAACAATAGTAGGTACATGTGTATATGTATAATATAATAATAAGTAAAGTTAAATTGACTACGCGAACCAGTTATTTCAGTTTTAAGTTTTCACTTCCGTCGGTAGTCTATAATGAACGCCTAATTTTTTAAAAATTTGCTTTATCGTTATTATTTTATCATAATAAAAGCGCTAAAAATAGAAAAAAAAAACTTACTTTTTGATTTTTATAGACCATGCAATAGCGAGGCCTTACGCGTACGGTAATTCGCTATGGTGCAGGGTCGGTTCACTGCGATGTCCTTTATATTGACGTGTCCCCTATTAATAAATTTCACTATACAGTAGACCTCGACTATAAAATACATACATGTAGCGAACTTCCGTTTATAATGATTTAAATTTCAAGTAGGTATCGCTGATTTTCCTTATATAAAATTATCGCGTTAGAAGAATTTCGGGTATACCGAGCAGTTTTTTGAAGTTCGTTATAACCGAAGTCTACTGTTATTGAATATAACAAATCTGAAAAAACAAATCACTGATTTTCAGGGAAGGTTTTTGAAATTATAAATAATACTACAATGATTTTGTAAAAAAATTTTGTTATTTTGCCATATAATTATATATTTATAAACAACTACAATACAAAATTTACACACTATTATATAATGTAACTAATATATAATAAATTCATATTATATAATCGTTAAAAGGGTATAATACATGGGTGGGGGGTATTGGTAGGCGGAGATTTACAAAAATGACAAGGGGATAGATATTTTACAACAAATAACTCAAATCAATTGTTATTTGCGAATAATTCAAGTATAAAATAGAGGTTGTACAAAATTACAAAAAAATACAAATCAAAGAAATATCATGAATAGCAAATATAATAATTGCTATTAAAAAATCTAATTTCTATAATATAAAATATAATATAGAATCAAAGAAAGTTCGTTACAGACGAGATCGGTTGCTTTATGTTAGTAATAAAAAAAAAATTGACAATGAAGAACCATAGCTGAGGAGTCGCCCTCTCAACCATTTTTTTTTTTTTGTAAAACAAAACTAAAACTACCTCGTCCTTATTTTTTGGGACATTTAATTTTGAAAGTCATTCACAACTAGTAGTATTATTAAGCACACTAAAAACGTGTTACGTCGATTCGCTGGCAATTAGCGTTACGGTAGAATTGATAGACTGTTTGACTATAGACGTTCGACAGCTGATATCCTCAGCATCTAATACAATTTCAAAATTTAATGTCCCTAATAATAAAATGACGGAGTATCGCAAAATTGGTCGAAATCGGCGATTCCTCAGGTCCGGTTTCCCATTGTGTGACGTAAGATTATTAGTTAAACAAATTAATTCCTTTGATTTCGGATACATTTTTTTATCAAAATCAGTTGCGTATAGCTGATTGATAAATGGAGGAACAACAGCCTAAATTTTGAATGAAATCTGATTTCGAAAATTCGGCTTTGCTTAAACATTTCCGAGGGGCTAATTTTCCGAGAAAAGCGTACACGAGACTTTCGAAAAATTCCCAACAAAAATGTACACACAGTTCCCGGGAAATTAAACTCTTGGACATTTCCACAAATAAATAAAATCGAATTTTCGTAAGTTTAACGAAATTTCAACTCAAAAACTGTTGAAACGATTTTTATCGGATTTTAGATAAATATATCAGACACTGTAAAAAAATATTTTTGTCGTTCCCCTTTTGACTGGCCGTTCGATCGATTATAACCTACAGGGTGTTAACAAAAGAATAAATCTATTGAGCACATCCTGTATTTCTATTTTAATATTAAATGAAAGAATTTTGGTAAATATTATTAAAATCTAAATTAATAACACTGTTGTTAGAAAAACTCTTATTACAAAACCATAAGTATTTATAACAATAAAAAATGAGCGAATATGTACAGTTATGTACATTATAATTTTAAAATTATTACATCGTATATAAAAAATCGGCCAAAAAAAAAAAACAAATGTTAACAATGGTTGCCGATTATGCTTTGTTTTATTGCAATTTAAAGTTTACTGCTGAAAACTGTAAAATAATGTTTTAGTTTACGTATTACGTACGTCATAACATTAACGTTTAAGTTAAGTTACAGTAAGTTCAGCATACACTTGAAGTTATGGACGAAATACGCTTCTTTCAAGACCATTGTACTATTAAGACTTGGCGGTAACAGGCAATTTTTAGTCAGCCTGTTGTTATGTTCATTTGTAACTGTTTCATTGGCCGATTAAATAGTTTAGTTAGGTCCCGGACCATCTATCAACAGACCGAGTTTATCCACAATCAAAAATTGCTTGTCAGCGTCAAACGTATGAGTTTCAGACATTACAGACGTTCGACAACGTAGGTCATTAGCGTCTGTCTGTGAGTTTCAAATCTTATGTATGAAGTCTTGTTGCTGGATGTTTTAATGTGTGTAAACTTTTTATTTCGTTTATTTCAACAAAGTCAATAATCTTTCCATTATAAGTTAAAATGTAATGATCAAAAATACTTACTAATTAATTAAATGTCATAAATGCCAACTGACAATTAATAAAATGCACATCACTAAACATTCTACTTCTTAAGCTTTTTTTATTATACTTTTCATGAGTCTCTAATATTTTTTTTATATTTAAAAATAGTTTTTTTTATTCAAACAATATAATTTTAAATTTTACCCCAAAATAGACATTGGTTATATAAATATCATAAAATACAGAGCACTATTCAGGCGTAAAATAACACACAAACTTTCAAAAAAGTTTTCTTCAAGAAAATGAAAATTTGTTGAATAGACTTGAAATAAATATGTGATTTTTGAAAACTAATAAAAACAAAGAATATTAAAATTTGTAAATCGATTTTTAAGACACTTTTGGTAAAAAATTGTAAAAAAAAAATTAGTCAGTTCTTTCTAAATGTACAATGTTAAAGAAATGTTTCGACTGAAGGAAAAAATTTTTTTTGAGCAATTCAAAAACAATAGCATTCCAATGTTTCAAACAGGTACATGCTCCTAAAATCTGAAAAAAGAAATTCGATAAACAGTCTTAACTGTCAGTAATATTATTTTTTACCTGAATTTTAAATACTCTGCCAAAATTTACACGATAATATGGACACAATTCGCTGTTCAAATACCTAAAATTTACTCTTTCTTTTTTTTTAATTTCTAGACATTTAAAGCACACTTATTATAGATGTAGGTTGGCGCAGTGTTAACAAATAGTCTTAAGGTGTTTTATAAAAGTGATTTGACAAGAAAAAATACAGAGGAAGTATGTTAAAGGTGAACAACTACCATCTCCTTCCAAGGACCACTGAACTAAGCCAACACAATTCCATCTTTCAGACCAAAAATCTCAATGAACAATATTTTCGATTTTTTCATAGTTATAAAAATTCGGAATCGAACCCTTTCACTACCGTGCTGCGCCTTTTTACGTTCAGGGAAGAATACTGTGTAGCGAATGCTTGCATCTAATGACCGTGTTGCAAGATTGTTACATCGTCGCATTTCCAGGGGGATGCAAACGCTTGCATCGTAGTGCGCTGCAAACGCTTATATTAATATAGGTACTATAATATAATGCATCATTATTTGCTAGGTTACGTTTTATGTACGCTATTAATATGGTAATGGCAGCGGTTCACACACGCAACAGTAGCGAAAGGGTTAAATATAAATTGTAATTGTTTTAATTAGTTAAAAAAATACTGAATTAAAAAAATAGATATCAAATTTTGGAAGAGATATTTCTGGAGATCATCTGAAATTAAATATACTAAAAAAAGTCTAAATTTTTTTTATTTACTGTGGTTAAATTATTTTGTGCTCTGACTGAAAAATCTCTTTTTCTGTTCATACTAAAATACACAATTCGCAATATTATTAATAGATATTTTGGAATATTTGTAGCACATTTTGATTAAATTTACGATCTCAAAAATGGTGACCAAATCCCGAATCCATAAATCTGAACAAAGCTACCTACTAGACAATCCAATAAATGTATTTATTTGTCATTTATAATTATATATATTTATTATAATATATGCATGTTTATTATACTGTGTGTGCAATAAAAAATGATAATTGATACTGGCTTTGAAAGAAGACAAAAAATTGCTTCAGTTAGTAAATTGTATCTACCTTATAACATATTTCAGACTTTTGCTGGAAATTCATAGTTTATAATTTTTTATTAAACACACCGTATATTATATAAGTAAAGCCACGTACTTCGAACACTACTTACATGGTAAAGCGGCTTCAATAAGATGCTTTCCAAGCATCATATTTAAAGTCAATCTCAGTCACTGAAAACGCCATTGATGGTTTTTATAAAGGCCAGTTTAAACTGCGTGTAGTGTTACTGTCCAATGCCAGTAATGTCTCCGTATTCAAAACGCTATACTTATGTTTCAAATATAAAATAGATATCATAAAAATTTTGTACAGACCTCGCTTTTTTAAAAATTTAAGTACATTTTCGTCGAGTTATCTCTTTTATAAAAATACGCAGTTATTAATTATGGCATTTCAATAAAAGAATATAATTATTATATAAACAGAGAAAAAACATTGTCATTTTTTAATACGATATAGAATAAAATGTTTAAATAATAACATTACATATAATTTTTAAATGATAATTAAGAATAATCAAATATTTTTTTAAATACGTGGAGTTTTTAATGCGACGGTCAAAGTTGGACTGCAGATTCTATTTTTTAAAACTGATTTTTATTGACTAACGGACTTGAAAAAAAATCAATTGGTTAGCAAAACATGGAATCACAGCCTGATTTTGTTTAGCTTTGATATCTGGTTTAATTGATATTTTATCACGAACTAATTTCTACATCAAAATATTAATTTATATTTTGAAGTCAAATTTGTTGGTGATAAAAAATATCCAGAATCTGAGCTTCTGTATTAGTTTCTAACAGATTATTATAGCTTATAATATTATAATACGAAAAAGAGATCCATTTACATAAATGTCAATATTTAAGATTCTGTATCAATGAGCCTTTTTCCTGAATGCAATACTCAGTTAACCGTGAGTGTGGTATCTTACACAAGTGTTTATATTTTAAAACTATTTTACGATGACGGGACAGTCTCAAACATTGGTTTAGTTGTAGATAATTTGGAAGTTCTCAAGTCTGCCAGGGAAAGAATAGCTTATGTGACAGTTGTACCGCTAAACTTTCTATTTCTTCCTTCCCCAGAAACTAGTAACCTTATTGTCTTCAGTATTTGATCTTGGAACATTTTTTTTTCAATTAGGTTTTCTCACTGCTATTTGAATGCCATTTGGAAACAAAAAATAGTCCGTCTGTGTCGCTAGTTGTACGGTAGGTAGGTACTACTAGCACTACAAAAGGACATTTGTTCGTTTCTCAAGAGAAAGGCTCATTATAGAGTTGCCAATCTGATTCTCCAATCCATCATTATTTAGTAGATTGTATATTAAAATCTTACAATACATTTTCATCCAAGTACTATTTGATGATGAATTTATATCAGTATATCGCAAGCAACTCTGTCATTTCATATCACTTTATAATGTAGAATGTACGGTAATCCAACTTTTAATTAATAATTATTGATGCTTGATATCTCTAGGCACTACACTTCCAATTAAAATAATTACGTTGTTTAGACAGACTATTTAAATCGTTGATGAACTTAATCAACTGGCAATTTAGACAAAAATAAAAATGGCAATTAAAAAAATTGAAATTATTCATCAGACTACAATAGCTAAGAACATCCATCTTTTGATTGATGCCAGCAAAATAAATTACGTACAAGCAAATTGTAAACCAAGTAGTGAAACTTATCTCTTTTATTCACTTAAACGAAAAGAACTAAATCAACATAAAAACGCTTACACACAAAAACAAAAAAAAAAATAAAACACAAATTATGAGATCATTTTTAAAGGCTTCAATGGACAATAAATCTGTACAGCCATGAATGTGACAAAGATAAAACATCTTCCAATTATCAACGATTTTTTTGTGCATAAACAACTTGTTTAAAGCCAAAACTAAAAAAAATATTATATCACATGACTGTAGAAAGAATTCCCAATACTATGTACAACAAATTCATGCTTTCACTTCCAAAATTAGAATGTACACTTTACGATTTGGTTCCGAGAAAATGAAGCTGCGATTGTTTCATTTTTTTATAACTACAAAACATCTTGCAAAATAAAAAAAAAAAACACTTTTAGTCACTGTTTACATCAACACCAAAGCTTAACAATTAATGAGACTAAATGTTGAATCATTCCAGCCATTAACTCCGATTCCAGATAACATATCGGACATATCCTGCGTGCACGAGAATTCAAAATGTGATCCTGAACTCGATGAAGCAGTTTCAAAAGTGTCCATATCTTTAGTTAATACATCTAAATCCATATTCAAACCATTAGTATTAAATAAGTCAGTAAGTGAATCTAAATCATCAAGACTTGATTCGGTGTCAATAGCAGGTAAGCGTGCATCTTCCAGTGTTGGTTCTCTTGGTTCTTCTTTAATTCCTGGTTCCGTTTTAAAGAAATTACCGTCACTAAGACCGTGGAATCTCAATGGTGGTACTCTACTTATTAATTCAGTTCCGCTAGTTAGCGTATCTGAAAGGAACGAGGTTTCATCATAGAAACTAGCACTTTCTGGAGACGCTGGAGTATCACAAGAAGGACTCGACGGCACTTTTGCTGTGACAGTCGGCGGCGGTGTATAAGACAAACCGCCACCATCTGTCAATTTTTTGGTAAGATTTTGTTCCAGAAACACGCGGACTTTTGGTTTCGTAATGGTAGTTTCTTGGACTGCACGTCTTACACCTGGATGATTATTATTTGAATCGTTTTTGTGTGATTTCGTCGATGGTGATCTTTTTGTTTTCTTGGCCGGAGGAGACAATTTTGGTGAAGCCTTTGCGGTCTTTTTGCGTGGTCTATATTTATAGTCTGGATATTCTTGCATGTGGAGTTGTCTAAGACGTTCGGCTTCCTCGATAAATGGTTGTCGTTCTTCGTCTTTAAGGGTTTTCCAACGGCGTCCCAAACGTTTGCTGATTTCGGCGTTGTGCATGTCCGGCTGAAGTTCGCAAATCTTACGGCGTTCAATCTGTGACCACACCATGAACGCGTTCATTGGTCGCTTGATGTGATTTGGATTGTTCTTTTTAGTCTGTAACAAAAAGAAAATCGTTTTAGTTATAACATTCAAAACAATTTTGCAGAAATCGGAACCAATTCTCAGCAATGATCAGAAAAAAAACATGTGTTTTGATCTCAGTCTACCTATTAAAAAAAACTTTACAAAAACGGGTCATCATTAATTTAAAAAAAATGTAATATGCTTGTATCACCTTCTCTATTTTATTTGATATTATTATTGAGAAATCTTGTTTGAAATATTTTACAATCATTGAATAATATTTTTAGAAAATGTGTCAGCTATTTCTGCCATAAATTATGTAAATCTCATCTTGTGTTTTGCTTAGCAGTGCATTTGCATGTTATTTATTAAGTGAAACATTAGAACTATTATTATTTTATTAACGCCTTTATCCGAAGTGTATTTTCGTGTAAATGTGTATAAAATCATTACCCTAGTAGTGTAAATTAGCACAGAGCCTTGGCCTAGTTGTATGTGTAATGTTGGTAATACTGTACCATGTGTGTGTACGTATGTGTGTGTGTTATTTGTTCCGTTGTTAAGTCGATGCGCACTGCTGGCAATGAAATGAAGGAATATCCAGTGACGTGCCAGAACTTCTAGAAGGCCTTGTGTATCTATTTTTAAGTGAATTTTATCAATATTGTACCAGAACTTCTTATCTTTTATTTATTTATAATATAGACGTTCGACAACGTAGGTTTTCAACCATTTAATTAACAAATCGCATATAATTAAAACGACATCACAAAAATTCAATGAGCCGAGGTAAGATTCGAATGCCTACCAGTCTGATCCAAAGATCAACACGCTGATCATTCGATGTTTCCCGGCATCATTCGAGAACAGCTGGGTTGATTTTTGGCGTACGTTCTACTGGCACCCAAAATTATGGTAAAGACTATTTTTATTCAGTTACAATCGGGCTAAGATTCAGTTTCCGTTAAAACATCAGTGAAAAGTTATAAATGACAGAGATGTATCCAAATTCTTTACTTCCCTGCCAGATAGACCCAGAGATAACGTAAGATATTTGAAAAGTGTTGGTTAGACCATCAAATCTATTTAAAAGGTTTAGCTTTCGGGCTTATTGTGCTATCTCCCAAACTCTTATATCACTCGGTCCAGTATTCTCGTTCCTTGCACTAGCTTGTGCAGTTCGTGGACTGTCTTCTGTCTTCTACGACCTCGCAAGGTTTAGCTATTACTTTATAGAAAAGATTAGCAGAAAAGTATAGTTCCTCTTTGGATCAAGAAAGTTTAAAAATAAATCTTTACCGACAAATCTATTTGAAATTTAAATTACTATAGAATTATTAACAGATTAAGCTAGACATCGTGTCAAAATAGAAGATAAAATTCCCATTCAAATATTGATGCACGCTTCTGTTTGTATGCATATTAGAATATACATATATGTTTAATTATATGAAAATGATAATTGCATATGCATGGAGTCGAATTATCAACTGACAAATCTTAATTGTTTGTTAAATCCATGAGTTGCTTTACGCACCGAAATACTCGAGCCATCATTAAGGTTCAACAGCTTTACATATTAACAAATTAAAATAATCCAATATTTATCACTTATCATATACCAAATTTAGTATTACTTTAGCTTTTCGACCCGGTTTAATAATGAAATAACATATCATTTTTAATGTACCTCTTATCATTTAGTGAGCGTATATCAATTTAGCTCAAAAAACACATCTGGGAATGCCGACTTCAAGCCGGCGTTTTCGCTCACTGTTCATTCCTCTTTGGCCTTAGCGTAATAATACATAGTCTATGTTATTCGGGAAGAAGTAGGTTTTTAAATTTTTCAAATCGACTCAGTAGCTCCAGAGATTACCGCCGACATGTTGGTATCATGAATACCTAAACCATTTTCAGATTTCTTGTCTGTCATTTTATTTGTTCCACTTCCTTCTGAACCGATTTTGACCAGGCTTTTACTACTATCTGTTACACAAACAAGGTATATCGCCAGACCATCGTGTTGGAAACAAAAGAAGGCTGAGCAGTATCCAAAAATTCTTCTGTGTGTCGTTTCACGCGGCTAAAGTGAGTATTTCGTTCAAAATTGAAAAAATATGTATTGTAAAAAGACAATGTCATTGGTGATCCAACCCGCGACCTTAACATTACTTGCAGGACGCTCTAACCAACTGACCTAATCGGCCAGTTGACTGATAGTTTCTTACAACGGTAAACAAGAAGAGTAAACTGTAGAACGCGTTATACATAACGCATTGCAGTTGTTCAAAAAAACAATATAAATGCGAATTCCAGGATAATTGCTAATCTAAAGTGACTAATATTTCAACAATATAACAATTTAAGGTTATGAAATAAACGTACGAAAATCGTCACGTGATAAAACAATCAAAGATCACAGTTTTCTACGCGACCTAAGCAAGCGTATATTTCTATTTTTTACGCGAAATAAATAAAGACAAAAAAAGAGTCAATTAATACAGAAGTGAGTGGGCCGTATAACATAATAATATATTGTGTAGTTTTTTTTTTAAAGTAATGATAGGCCCATTAATTTCAATGTTTATACCGGATGTTTTTACATTGACAGGCACACTGTATAGTTACCGGTAGGTTAATTTACATAGCGGATGTTGAATATCAACCATTGAATTTATCGACCGAAAATTTCGAAGGTGAAAAAATAATTAAAATTACTGTCAAATTGTTCACTCTTATTATCACTGTGAAAATTAGATAAGATAGATACAAATATATGTTTTATTGTCTTATTTCATATAAAAGCTTTGTACAAAACTTAAAAAATAATGGTTTTTAATAGCGTACCCGGTAACAATCACTACAGCCAGCTGTTATTTTTTATTTTTGTGTGAATGCAGAAAAATAGTTTGACTATTTTGTTTTTTC
The DNA here is from genome assembly GCA_963575645.1 of Xanthostigma xanthostigma. NCBI lineage: Eukaryota > Metazoa > Arthropoda > Insecta > Raphidioptera > Raphidiidae > Xanthostigma > Xanthostigma xanthostigma. Next base: position 59,663,845 of record OY754464.1, on the reverse strand, counting down.
CAGAAAAAAATTGGCAAGGCCGTGAAAATTAAATTCTAATAATAATTCGTCTAGCGTTCGTTTCTCGACATTGAGAATTTATAAACACTGGATAACTCAGGTCAATAACGTTTCCCGACATAGTCACAATAGACGCCGCTCGTGTTCTTGTATCATAACCACCTTCCCGAAAAAATATTATATTAAATTGGATCAGTAGTTTATCAGATTAGATGACCTAACATAGATACAGTAAAGTGATACATGAGACAATTTATTGTTCTTGATTCTGAAATGGAAAGCAGGTATTTATAGGAGCTACGTGCACAACATATATATCTCCGGGGTAATGATATTATAACCGTTAAAACTTGATGGCACTCGTTTCAACATAATGCCACTACTCGTGAGTAATAAACGCCATTACAGAGGAGTTATGGAAACGTCACATAAACGACGGTAATGCTATGTACACGCTCGGCTATCTTCAATTAAGGGTAAGTTCGGTTTTGCGCTTTGGTTAATCCGAGCGCAGAATAGAGCGATATTTCAGAGGGTATAAAGCAATGTTAAATGAATGTAAATTCGAACGGATTAGTGCACGCGAATTCGAACCGAACTTAGTTTCGCGAGTGGAGCTTTGAGAGTCCTTTGAATGACTGCCTTTTTGTACGGACAGATTGTATATACAGTGTGCACATAATATATCATGAGCGTATAATGTACACACACCATACGTGGTCAACACGTTGTGTTGTTGAAGGACAACAACCTAACAATTAGAAATAAAAGTAGTTTATCGCTACAACTACCGGGGTCATACGACACCAGATCTAACCACGAGGCTCGACTTGTTGCAAAGTTCCGTCAGCTCGTTTTATTAAGATATTTATGCGAATCAATTATTAATTATCTTTCATAATTAGTTGAAATTCATTTCAGAGTAATATTAACGACGCAAATACGCCTACTCGATAAATCAATTAGAAGCAATAAATGTTATTATTTAATTGAAAAAGTAGCAGGTTTGCTGGATTATTCGTTTGAAAAGTGAATGGAAGAAAATCTAACAACTCATTACATGAATGTGCGAGGTAAAAAGTAATAGATTTGGCTTATTCGGTTCGGACGAAATGTTGACTGGAAGAGGTTAGTTCGTTAGTTTCATGAAGGAAGTATTGAGTTTAAGTTGTTTATTTGGAGAAATATTGAAATGGAAGATAATGCAAATGTGAATCTGATAACTCAAGGCTTGAAGAATTGATGTAATTTCAAAATAAAAAGTCACAAATTTTGGTTGTTCGATTCGGATCAAATGCTGAATAGAAGAGAATTATTAGTTCATAGATTGGAATTTCAATGACGGAAGTATTGGATTTCAGTTGTTCCTTTGGGGAAATATTGAATGGAAGAAAATCTAATCGTGAATCTGACAATTCATGACTTGAAGAACTAATGAATGTATCCTAATAAAAAAAAAGAGATTTGGGTTGTCCGGTTCAAACGAAATATAGAATGAAAAAATTAATCTCCATAGATATTTCAATAAACGAAGTTTTGGGTTGTTTGTTTAAGAAAAATTTTTGCAAGGACGAAAATCCAGAATTTAGCAAAACTATTGAGGTTAAAACTAGAAATTCTGATGAGGCTTTAATACTTTAAGATTCGAAATTCAAACTCTTTAGTTCTTTGATAGTAAGGTTTGTGAATTTACTGCTTTTAATAGAGTTTACTTCAAAGGACCCCGCACGGAACATATGGGAATTGGCCCTCGGTTAAAATCTTCCATACTCGGGGATATTATCCAAAAATCGACGCTGATCAAAAGTCTCCATGGGCACGAAGTCCGTAAATGCGATCCCGGGGAGTTACTTTTATTGCAATCAAAATAGGGAAACATACTTACCTGTTATAATGTCATAATATGTATCTTTGTGCTAATGACTTCGAGTCGAAGCACCTTTTTTTTTCTCTTTGTTTATAATAAAAAAAAAAAATAGGGAAAATGAGCAAATGCACCCGTCTCCTTGTGATATTCTATTATAGACATATCTACATCACATAGATATATCATATACATATACAGATTGCAATAAAAGTAACTCCTCGGGATCGCATTTCCGGACTTCGTGCCCATGGAGACTTTTGATCAGCGTCGATTTTTGGATAATATCCCCGAGTATGGAAGATTTTAACCGAGGGCCAATTCCCATATGTTCCGTCCGGGGTCCTTTGTTAAACACGACGCACAACTCCAACCCTGCCGAAATGTAACTTAGAACAAAAATTGTAAATTTTAATTTCAGATGAGGTTGAAAAAATACTTTACAATGAAATAAAACTCCGGGTCGCAGTGCCAAACCCTGCCGACAATATAGTGTATTTGCTTTTATAGGCACTGTGGCTCTATTATATGAACTTAACTTTTTTTTTGGGCAAAGTAAAAAAAATTACCCCTTAATGCACCCCTTAAAACAACAATTTTTTACTTATTTCAATACTAGATATCAATTCAACATCTGTACCAAATTATAGACACTCTTTAGTATGTAAATCCATATCAGAAACTTGTGTTTTCATAAAATTTGTAAGTCCGGTCCTGTCGGGCCGATTTTATTAAAATTTTATCAGCACATTTAAATAATTACTAAAGGGTTAAATTTCAAATTTGAAACGATTCCGATAATTCTTTCGGTATTTTTGGGCCCGAAAACTTTTTTCAACCCCTAAATACCACCCTTAACATGGCCCGGTTGGGCCCATTTTAAATAGGCTTCGTGCGGTGATGGATTTCAATATGTGGTCCAAATTTCGTTAAAATCAATTAACTCCTTCGAAAGTTATAGCCCGCACACATATATATATAAATATATATATATATATATATATATATATATATATATATAAATATATATAAATATATATATATATATATACATATATATATAAACATTTCCAAAAATGGTGGCAAACTTCTTAGAAACTTATGAAACGTCGAGAAATTTTGGTCCGACCCCTAGGTCCCGCCATCCGACCGACGCCAATAGTGTAAGTGCCTTATGGCAAATACACTAATAAGTAGACGTCATGTTCATAAAAAAATATTGATGGCTAACATTTTAATACCACATTTAAGAATGTAAATTTAAAAAAAATAGTAGCAGAACTTAAGAAGCAACAAAAATAAAAATGCTTATACCATCTGTATCGAAACAATCTGTTATATTTCGCAAGCATAAAATCAACTGAAAAAAACATGCATAAATTTAAAACTGCATACAAAAGTATCAAATTTCCTTTGGCTGGCAACTGCATTTGACAACATGTGTATAAATCGATTTTAAAATACATTAAATATTTTCCAAACAAATTAATACAGCTTTAATATTAACTAAGTCGGTTACTTTATGTTCGAAACTTTGTAGACAGAATGATCACAAATATTAATCTCTGTTTTCCATTACTTAACTTTTTCCCTGACCTCTCGCTCTCATATAGTAAAAACTTGCACTGAATTCATTGGACGTCTCGAAAAGTGTTTTGAAATCTCGAGAATTATTCTGAAATTTCCTGTATACACTATTTTCACGAAAAATTTTCTTCTTGAGAAAAGTTACATAAACAAATATATTGAAAAAATCGAAATTTACGCAAGTGAAGTAGTAAAGAAAACTGTTGAAAATGTGTACGACCGTGTCAATTTTGAGGTTTTCAGAGGAGCTGAATCAACATTTTTGTGGGGAAATATCGGAATAATCGACGTTTACGCCATTGAATGCGCTGGCAAAAACGAAAAATTGACTTAAAAACGTAATAAGAAAAACATAGTATCTGACGGTACGCATATAAAATATCGGTATTATTTTGCTGAATAAAATCACAATCTTATGTTTTTAGTATATATAATCTAAAAATAGTAGGCATGCAAGTCGATACAAGAGTAGAGCTTTGCTGGTCTTAAAAGCTTTAGCCTTGGCAATGTAGAATCAAGAGGGTGCCTCTTGTCACAGCGAGATATTGGAGAACGCATTTCAAGTGGTCCCGATAAAACAGAACATACTTACATTCAACAAATCGCTACGCACTGGTTTTATATATCATATAGGCTGTCCACTATAGTATATCATGCTTATGAGCTCGGCTGTTGAGCATCCATAATTTACAATCTAATTTGTAAAGTTCTTTTTTACGTGTTTAGAATTTCCGTGGTTTATGTGAAAAGTGCCTCAGAAAGTAACTAGATATTATGATAGCTAAATCAAGTACGGAACTCGGTGACAAGCGGAGTTAACTTTTTTCGAACCATTTGGTCTTTGGAAATTACAGTCATGTTATCAGACCATAAATAATTCTAGTGAAAATTAAATATAATCAAAAAACGCCAAAATATCTTTATTCAACTCAAGCGCGTTATTCATGTTTTATCATGCCTAAAAACCGAACCCTAAATAGCCATTTACCGACTGGTGACAATTACTTGTCATAACTCAATGAAGATTCCTACTAGCTCGGCCATTGTGGACTAATGAAAATAAACGTAACTATTTTCTGAGTCGTAACGAAATAGTAGGTAACAACAACTCCCTGTTGTTACCCATTGAGACTAAAATTGAGAGGCCGAATGTTTTCGACATGGAGTTTATTCATAACCGGCTAACCTCAAACCAAAACATTGAATCGTGCTGTTTGGTGCTGTTAGTATTGACAGTTTTTTTTATAAAGAAATAAATAGATATTTACAACATTTCATTATAATTAAAACATATATAACGCGCAATTGTTGAATAAAATTATGGGCGCAACTTGTAGGCTAAGTCATGACCTGTCAGCGCGATGAATGACTTAGACTACTAGTTACGCCAATAACTATTTCTTGACGCAAGCCCCGCTATTACCATTAGGAAATGATTAAAACTTTGCTTCTGATGATGCTATAAGATGTGTTAGTGTTTTGTGGTTTGTTTGTAAGGTCACTGTTCACCAGCTGCTCAATATTCACCCGCATAGTTCTATATTACGGGCATTTGAATGCATGTGTAAAAACAGTTCCGGAAATCTCTAAATTCTATGATAAATCCGCCATACTCAATCTTTAATGGTAATTCTTTCAAAATAAACTAGAAGGAGGTATATTTATATATTTTTTTATCTAAATAAATTATTTAAAAACAGGAAACAATGACAACAATAAAACAGTTTTTTTGCGATCTGCAGTTTTAAACTTTCCGAGAGCATTTTTTACATTCTGAGTGAAGAGTTAAAATTATTCAATGTCTTCCATTCCTCTTCAAAGGAAGCTTGATGGATATCCTTTAGTGTCCAGCCTGTACAAACACAGTTCTTGTCAGGACTAATGCGTTCCTTTTTTTTCGTGTCATGCGCGGCATGGTTCTATTTGATACATAAAATAGGTACCTATATTTAAGTGCAGTAATGTTTACTGGGAATATATGGGTCAAGTATGTTGTGCTTACGACTGCGTTTGGGCTCTATTTTAACTATACGTCAACATGTGCTTTATCATCTGGAGACAAATGAATTCAATTTTACACACCTCCAAGGCATAAATCAGTAGCCTTTACTGGCGGCTTCACTCGCCTTATATCGGTTTTGACAAGACGACACGGATAAAACGTACCGTATATTTTCGGATTGGGTAAAAGATAAGCATTGGAAACCGCAGAATGCAAAAATAATGTTCGTTCCTAAAAATTAGTCGATCCCAGAGGTTATGTTAATATGTTTTCTAATGTTGTTTGGCACGCAACGTTTTAAAAGCGAGGGGCTTACTGTATCCGCATTTAATTCGAGTGCCCCACGCTGTTCTACCCGTTCGACCGGATGGGGCGTATTAGGATGCCAGCGTTTCATTTAACCGTTCGGGTAGTTTGTCAAGAAAAACTATCGAATAGTTTTTTATTTATTTTTAAAGGAGTTTTTACGTTTTTAGCGTAAGTGGTTTCAAAGACACGATTATACCATTCTGAGAGTATTAGACCACCATGAAGAGGAATTGGTTCCACGAATTATAGATGCGAATATCAAAAATTCGTGGAACACGCATCTTTTCGAACATTCCTGTCAAAGCGGTTATGGATAAATCACAAAAACATTCATCTTTCGACTTTCAACCCCTAATTCAAATTTTTACGGATAATTTCATTTGTTTAGTGGATTAAAACATAGCCTGACAACTACATAATTCATTTTTGCATTAAATACATAGATATGCTATTTTTGTCCGTACGAAAATCATTGCGTTAAAATTCGTTAACCTCAAGACATGGAGGGTCTGATGTCTATACTATTAGTGAATCAAAAGACCAGAACGGGTATGAGCTAATTTGTAATTTTTACTGGTGGAATAATACTGATTACGTAATGAAAATTAACGTGAAATATTAATTGGAAATTAAAAAAAATACATTTCCTTTCGTTAATCCACTAACCTTAAATAGATGATTAATATAATCGCTTTGACAAACAAGCAACTGTCCAGGGTCAAAATTAATTATGATATAAGACCAGTTTTGAAATGTATAATTATGGGTTCATGGTTTAATGTATATTTACTGAATCGTATCTGCTGGTATTATTGCATTTGTTTCCAAAACTAAATGATAAATTACATATTACCCGGCTTGTGTTTCACACCAAATATCATCTAAATTCAACCTTGAACGATCAACTCAACAAAATGCCATACATTAAATATACGTATTATGTATTATTATGTTAAAAAGTTTAAACAAATAAAAAAAAATTGTAAATTAAATACATATTAAACCGTATTATAGATTCCTATCTTACAATTTAATTTAGGTTTAAACACCGTATCTAAGGATCAACAATTATATCAGCTTTACCTACCTTTGCAATATAGGTACTGATGGAAACTCCAAAAAAATTTACATTTAAATTTTTACAAGATTTTTTATTTGTTAGTTAGGGTCAAATCTTGTATCCAATTTTGACTTACTTCATGCATATTCGATTGACTGCATAGATAGTTTCGATGACAATACAATGAGTTTGTTTTCCAAGCAGTCAACAAAACGGTAACGAAACCGTCACCCACATGCGCAGTAGTTAAAACGAAACTGTTGTATTGGTTTTGGAACACGTGTTAGCTATCTGCGCATGACGGTGACGGTTTCGAAACCGTTTGCTGGCTGCTTGGAACGAACCTATTACCGTGTCTCCGATCTCATGACTGTGTCAAGAGAAAAACCTCTCGATATTGAACAGCAGGAAAAAGATAATTATAATTGTTCCCTTCGTTTTGAAATCACCTTACCTCCCTTCAAAGCAATTAGAAGTTTGCGCAAATAAACCAGCTCGACTATAATCAAGCCGCTCTAAGATTTGGTTTCGGGGAAACGTTCAACGATATTCATACGGTTCTTTATAACTTTGCCCACTTACAAACTGGCGTTCCAAAATCGGTGACTAGAACTACTCTTTGCCGGATGGCGTTTATACAGTTCGGTGGGAAAGCTTTGCCCACTTACAAACTTGTGTTCCAGACTGATTACTAGAATCGCTGTTTGTCGGACGACATTCATACATTTCGACCGGAACTGTACAACTTTGCCCACTTATACAAACCGGTGTTCCACATCACTGACTGGCATTACTATTTGCCTAGAAAAATAATTGTGCGACTTGTAATATGACGGGAAAATTAAAGTGGGTCCATTTTTTTATTTTTGTTATTTGCAAAGTGTACCTACAGGGGGCTCCAGAGTGGTGAATTAGTCAAATGGTCAGCGCTCGCGTGTACATTGTGTAAAATGGAGACGGATAACGAAACTTCACTTCTGCTCACGACATAATCCAATTAGTCGACGTTTCAACCCGTTGAACTGTCATTTGGATAATTAAAACCGGCCTTTAATGTCACATGCGTGCATTGAGTTCTCAATTTATGGAGGCTACATGCAAACATTACTGCTGTTATTATATTATACAGATAGAGGTACACAGTTCGTTAGCTATACCGATGTACAATACAGAACTTGTATGGCACTAGTTTTAACCCGCGGCGTCACTCGATAGGGCACACACAAATTATCTCAGTTATCGATAATGCTGTGCATTAGACCAATCAAATTCTTTTCGGTCAATTGACGGGTGAAATATTCGCCGAAAGAAAAAAGTCTCTTAAGAATTTTATTGTATTTTTAAAGTCCATCATCAAGAGTACAAACATACTGTACTCTTGCTGATGGACTGAATGTCCGAAATTATCGATGAGAAGAGAAAATATTTAGTAGAATTTTCACGTGTTTTTTGTTTTTATTATTTGTTATTAATTATTATGTTCTACCAAGTGCCGAGTGAAAAATCAGTGCAAATGATATATATAAACAAAAAAATGTTGTTCAGCTGATGCTAATGACCTTAGTTGTCGAACGTTTATAATTTACAATATCTACAGTAAAATTGTCTATACCTATATAAAAAAAATAAGTTTTGTGTATATTACAATACTAACGCACTATACCTATTCTTTTTAAATGCCTATGAAGGAATCAGCTGATAACTATTCTGTAATCTTAATTACTTTTTAGCTATTTTTATAAAAACTTTTATGACAGTCTATGATAAGAATGTGTCAACGACTTCTAATTTCGACCACAACAATTATGACCATGTAATTGCGTCAAAAATAAAAAAACAAAAATGCTGCTACACTACAAGATGTCTCAAAAACTAAATACCTAAATTATAATTGAACGTCACTGTATACAGTCGGACTCAGGACTCATGTATTTTCAACGCCATCTATTTTCAACTGATTTTATATAGGTACACGTATTTTCAAGTGTTCGTACCTACTGCTCAGTCAATGGAAAAAATACGCTTGATATCAAATTAATAAAGGTTTTTTCTGCCATGAAGTGAGGATTTAAAAATACATGAGTCGATTAGTCCCGACATGTTGGAAAAAACGTGAGGTCACTGCACTTTGAGGTTGGAAGTCACATGTCAGAGGCTGCTTGGAGTTCTGACAAGTGATTGTCAAAATTCGTCCGGGCGCTCAATACTATCTTTGAAAAAGATTTTTTTTGGCTTTTAATGGCGCTACATGAAAATTCGGTACGGCGTTTCAAAGGCCGTAATATTTTCTACGTTTTATGCCGTCTTCACTTTTTCTATGGTACTAATATTTTCTAGTATTGCAAAAGAAAGTTGAAACAAAAAAGTATTTTCGCATTTTTCTCGTACTAATGGGGAACATGTACGAGATAATAGTTTATTCTTGCAAGGAAAGGCAAAACTGCAAATTGCTGTAGTGAATGTTTATAGCAAAGCACTGCGAAATGCTAGTACAAATAGACTAACAGGCAAAAAATCTAAAGACGCATTCTTTCTAAGCCTTTAGGGTTCAGAGAAGCCAATATGGTATACCTACAAAATATGTACCTGAAAACCATGAATAAGAACGTTTGACGATTGTATTTTCGTTAAGAAATATTTCAATTCAATTTATTAATATTTGAAAGTCATACTTAATTTAGAAAAATATAGTTTAAAAAAACTAAAAAACACGCTTTATATCGAACTAAAAAGTAAAAAATATTTTTTTTAAAATAAGCTTAAAAAGCGTGGGGCGCTTTGTTCCACATTTTCGTACATCGAGCGCCCAACGCTTTTTAAGCTTATTTAAAAAAAATTATTTTTTACTTTTTAGTTCGATATAAAGCGTGTTTTTTAGTTTTTTTAAACTATATTTTATTTTTCACTTTTTAGTTTGAGGATCTATAAAAGAATTTATTAATCCTGGGGGTCCTAATAAGGATAATGGGAAACTGTTATCAAATTATTGCATTGTCATCGGTCCTTGATACGTATGCAAAGTTTCAAATTAATCAGACTTCGGGAAATTGGTGAAAATTATGCTCAAAGATTCCGTTACATACATAGTTAGTTACAACCCAAGCTAATATAAAGCGTTTAAAAAATAAATACGATGAAGAAATCATGACAAATGCATTAATACACGCTCAAAAAAACAATCACCTACAATCATTTTTTATGATTACAAAACAGTACAATAAACCTGTGGTTCCTAGTCTTTTCTGCTCGCGATCCCAATGAGACTCTTCAGAGTGGAAACGTGCATGCGTAACGTAATTTGAAGATATCAAGATTTCAAGACAAATCTGACTTATGCCAATATATCGATGCCAACTGCCATATTTTGGGCAAAATAATATAGTGAAATACGTCAAACATCGATCGTTGTATAAGTATTTTCAAGTAATTGATTTTTTTTATTTCCGAAAATATTCTGCATTGACAGAAGCTATCCAAAATTCCTGGCGATCCGCGACACGGATGTTGAGAACCAATCGAATAAATTCATATAATAAAGCAAAATGTCTAAATTAATTTATATCTCATTAATGCCAATCATTTTAAACTATAGTGTTTTTTACAAATATTCCATTAAACACGATCATAATAGTTTCATATATTATTATAATGATGAAATATAGACTCATGGAAAAGGTCAAGTTCATTATCTGTTTGAAAAATAACTACAGTCAATACATAGAAAACGTATCACGTATACCTGTTGAGTCCGCACAGAGCAACAAGCTCGGGCGTCCATGTTGGATTGGGGCCATCACACACGCGATATTTCACTCGTTTAAAACAGTCGCATTCGAAAAATTTTAGATATTCGTTTCGTGATAAAGATATAATTATATATATAAAACTAACTTTTGGTTTGGCAGTGAAACAATCAAAAGCAACACTTTTTTCATACATTATTTTACCATATCTCAACTTAAAGCTTAGTCAGCGTATACAACAATTTACCACAGGGTGAAAAAATAATGTCCGGAAAAAAGACATATTGAAATTGTATAAAGAAAATTGATTAGTTTACCTCCAAGTTCAATGCTTCGTAAGGAAATCGAAATATGGTGGCAGGCAGTGGCGTAACTATACCACCTGAAGCCCGTGGCAAATTCATCGGATGGGGCCCTTCCTTATAATGTAAAAAAGCTTCACGTTGTAGCTTCATCTTTATAATTAATGTCTAAATAGTTTTTCAGGGTATCAAAAAATTATTGCCAAGTTAAGCTGTGCGTGCATGGGTATATTCAAAAGAAAAAATAGAACCAATATTATTTACTCATCGGTAATTATATGAATACATGAATAAACACCATACAATGGCCAGTAGGTGTGTTATGTGTAGGTACCTATTGTTACCAAAATACAAATTATGTATTACCTTACAATATACAGTTGTTGCTACAGCGCTCTACGACAGCTGCGAAACAAAAAATATGTAGGTACACTGCACAGTCTACAATCTGTATGCGACGTGCTTGTTGGTGGTCGAAACCACATCCTGCTTTTAAAAACAGCTGATGCACCGAACGATTATCTACAATTATTATGAATCACCAACACTGACAATATTTAATTTATTACAGACTGTTGCTGAATTTTTCCAAATTAAATACGACATTATAGCCGTTCGAAATATTTTATTTTTAACTAGCTGCTCCCCGCGGCTCCGCACACGATTGTGATGAAACACGGTAGCGACAAAAGTAGCGAAACTTTCGGTTATATATATTTATATTATATATAGAGGAACAAATGAAAAATTCCTAAGCAAACAAAAAAGTATGATCTAACTCCTAGAAAGCATTTTTTTTAAAGCGAGCGTTGAGACACAACCATCCGCAATAGCCCGCACGACAGGCAGTCTTTGTGATATTAAGTCGGTGGAAGGGGAAGCGATGAGTGGAAGTTTCGGGTTAAAATCCCGACAGTGACATTGTTGTAAAGTAAATTTTTCCTTATGTAACTGTAACAAAGTGAAATCTAATTATTGACATCAACTTTTATTTTCAATGCGAATGTATTTAGACGAACTACAGTTTTTAATAGCCTAAGTTACTCCTTATAACATTAGCTATCTGCAGTGAAAGTCCCGTCAAAATCGGTCCAGTCGTTTAGGAGATTAGCCGGAACAAACAGACAGACAGACAGACACAGACAAAAACTTTAAAAATTGTTTTTTTTGTTATAAGTACCGAATATACTTTCATATGCATTTAGTAAAATGATTTTGGCATTACAAGCAGACACTTCAATTTTATTTATCTGTATAGATACATGTAAATTTGTAATTTCAAAAAAGAGTCCGCATAACGATTTTTTTGTTTTGAAGTTTTGAAACCTGTCCCCTTCTACTATGCGAACAGAAAGGAACGTGTCGATTGAGTTTCTCCCTCAACGCACTACCCGTCAGCCAATTCCGATCGATTCCCTTGTTAGCAATTCCTCCATTCCTGACGGCGTTGTTTTTGATTTGCTCGTTACGCTGTTAAACGAAATTACCCTCATCGCGACTAAAAAAGTTCTGGTAAGAAATGTTTCTGTAAAAATCGACACTATCTATCCTGACATCTAGCATCCATTGACTGAAGTGGTATGTTTGCAAGTTGTCAACGGTATTTATATCCTACAATCTTAAAGGTCGTCTTTTAGATGTCAACGGTACGATCAGATATGAAAGGTTTCTATTGCGGATAAAAAATAATATCTAAGTCGAGAGATGACGCCTATATTTCAAAATGCAACGAAAATAAAAAAAAAACACTCTATAGCACCTATAACATATGTTTGCATTCGGCGTAAAAACAAATTTACTAATAATATTTTGAAGTTCAATGAACGTCCTCGAAAAGTTTTTAAGTATATAACAATATATGCATAAACACGATGTTCTATATACTTTACATATTTATATACACAATAATACATATGGAGCACATTTGAGTTTGTGTGGGAAAACAGAAAAGCAATCGATACTCCAGTATAATTAGTGTTTGATTGACTGACATCAAACTATTTTTTTTAAATTTTAGTTTAACTAATGGATTTTCTCTAAATCCTAATCGACAAATGAACTAATGAAAATAATGTCAATTTATGATAAATAATCATTAAAAAAAATGTAAATACATCATCTGTTTTAGCTTTAGTATAACCCAATCGTTAGAAGAGCTAGTTGTAACATTCTGCTGGCCAATAATGTAGGTACTCAAAAAGATATGATATATTAATTATGTCTATTCTTGATTTGAATTTGTCAATTCATATTTATAGTTTAAACGAAGTGACAATTTCAATGTCATACTCCAGGCGTCTCATATAAGGTCTTACGAATGCACTCAAACCTTAGATATTTTTTTTGGGGAGCGGATGGCGATTACACAATAAAAATTATATCAAACGTGTGAACCGAGTGGGTCACGTCACCACGTGTTGATTCGATTGAATATGAGAACATTTTAGGGGATTGTCATTTTTGGGCAACTGCTATAGTATAATTCATAGCCCTGACAACCTTACTTTTATATAAAATTTGTTTACTTCAACAGCCATTCGAACAATCGTTTTTACTGATAATAATTTATCTCATTTGAATGTACAACAATAAAAAAAAACAATGCTGCATACAATTGAATTGTGACTTATATAAAGAAAAAAATATACACAAATCCTTACAAAAATGTTAGAAAATACAACCGGTTTTAAAAGTTTTTTTTTTATTTTTTAATTACTAGCCGCGGTAGCTCAAAAAGTACCGATGTGACGGAAAAATTATAAAAGGGCTTTCTGGTCGCATTATTAGACCATTCCACAGCTAGTTTGCGCGAATTTCGGAACACCCGGTATAATTATTAACGATTTTCTTGAAAATATATTTTTATATCAGCCAGGGTTATTTGGGTAGCACCAATTCATATTTATTATTTTTAAATTATGATGAAAATTCAACTGACATTTTTACCAGTTCTCGGACTAGAATCTGGGAGCTGAGGGCTTGTAATAGAGCAATCACGGAATCGCGATATAAACAACGACCTTGCTTCACGCTCGGCTATTCTCAAAATATACGTTTTGTAAATATTTTATTTGAACTTCAACGATAAAATTCAATCGAAAAAAACAATAGTTATCGTAGTAAACCTCAGAAAAATAAATATATTTACATAAAAAAAATTGCGTTGTAAGTTAATCTAATAATATAAGCAGTTATTTAAAAACGCAAAATGCCAACAATTTTAAAACGCACGATTAAAAATTCCATACGCAGTTACAATCTGTGAGTAGAAATCAGGCATTAATTTGCCGAGAACATTTTCAGGAAAAATCCACACACAAGGTCGATAACGTCGTATGAGTTAAAAATATAGTTCCGGCTTGCGTTGTAAAGGCCATAATATGAGTTAAAAATGTAAAAACATACACAGATATACGCATTAAAGGTGCATTTACAACGTAAAACACAGTATTTCTAGTATTCAATTTTTTGAACTACGCAATTAGTAATTACTGTCACAATAAATAGTAAAAAAATATATATAGACCACTAACATATAAAACTTGTAATGAGAGTTCTGTCCGTAATTTCGATTGTTTAAAGTACAAAAAGAAAATAGAATTTTATAAATTAATACTTCTACGATAGTACCCATTCATTATTTTGTTTTTAGCAGAGCTTTTTGGAAATGTCTGAAAACAGGTGTTAAAGAACAGTTTTGAAAACTGGTTAAAATAAGGTCACTTACTGTCAAAACTGACATTACACGCGAGCGAATCTGTGCACAAAAATGACGTTTACGCAAGCACACGCTTAGTAAAATAGTGTCTATTCAAATATTGCGTTACATTAAATAACTTTTCACTGAACGCGATAAATCACCCAATTCTCTAAATATGTGTATATTCGTCACAAGATATTTTGTAAATTAGATCCGACATAAAAATGTAAAATTTGTAACTATCAGGCATTTTTGTAATGCCCTAAATTGAAATTAATGCGTTAATTAAATGTTAATAGTTATTAATTTATAATGTCATGCAAGTTCTATATCAGTTGACCTTGGTTTCTTCATTATTTGTTGTTTAAGTTTAAATATAATTACGTCTAACGCCACCGCAGTTATTGATATAGTACTTACATATACCTAACACTGTTGCTTACAATTTGGAATAAGTAAAATTAAACATTTGGAAATATTAATTTTCTTGTACAAAACGATAAAGAAATAATTTGTTCACAATTTTAGAATGGGTAGAATACCGGATTTACATTTTCACAATAATGAAAAACATTAATTTGTAATAGCCATGATTTTGATGTTTGTCTAAACAAGGATTTGGCACCTCAAAATATTATTTCGTGAATAAATTTCCCGTCAATTTCACGTGTAAACCCAAAAAAATGTGGGGTGCAAAAAACATCTCCATAGATTTAGTAATCTTGGTTCGAATGTGTCGATTTTACTTTGAAAAAACGGCTAGGTATGAAATTTAAAAATGTAAGCATGGAATTAAACGTATTTTACAATTCTAAACTAAGTATTTCTTAACCGTTTTGTACTAAAATACACAGGAGTCAATATTTTCAAATGTTAAACTGCATGCAAATTTCCAACAAGTTTCATGCTGTATGTATAATAAGCGCTCTACAATTTTAAACGCACCTTTACGAAATACAAACTTGCGGTAATTTCATTTGATTGCACAATTATAGAAAATAAGCATACTGCACGTATAGTTAAAAAAATATAAGAGAACGTGACTGTACGTAGAAAAACCACAAAAAAATATTAAACAAATGTTAATGTTTCAAATAGTACAGTTGTTAAATTGTTACCTAATTGAAATCAAACCGAAATATGTTATTTCAAATATGTCTACATACTTATTCGGAAAAGATAATTGCAAATTATCAAAATTTATATTAGGTACGTTCATAAATATAAGTCTCATCGAGGAACAAAATAAGAATTCACGGAAAATTTATCTCCTTACGTTTCATACATCAAACTTTGATATGCAAATCTAATTAACGTAAATCTGTGACGTTTAGACGCTTACAGATAAAATAGTTTCCGATAAAAAAATAATTAGGTGTTTGTGTGGGATTTACTTCTGCAAAAAAAATAAAAATGTACTGATTCCACTGATTTTGTTTTAAGGCTTCAGAGTTTAAATGGATATGCATAATTACATATTTAAATTAAATCAAAATTATGAGTCCATTTCTTTCGTTGTATAAGAAGTGAGTATCGGTTCTTGTGGAAAACCAACCATGGTTCAACTAATGTTAACCTTATAACGTTTTTTCGTTTAAAATCTTGAGAGTTTTGACTTACAGAAGTCATGTACCGTTTTTCATACCGATTTATTAATACATTTTCGACAACACGAACATACTAAAAATTCTATAAATGAACGTTCAAAAGTTATCGTGTTTGCTTGCATAGCTGGTAAACATTTAATATGTTTGTTCTTTAGATATTTTTTTAGAATAAAGTTTGTAGACGTTGCTTTAGTTGTTGCACCTACATTGTGTTGTGTTTGTGTATGTATGTGTGTAAGCGAAGCAAAGCCCCGCAAGCAGCAGGCCTTGAAAGCGACCAAGAACCTCTCGACGTTCTACACTCTACAATACTATTCACGACGGACTAACAAACCGAGATCAAAATTATAAAACAAACAATTTATAAAAAAAAATTATTAAATTATCCTAATTTGCATGAAGTTCAGACATTTATATTTGCATGTAATATTTGTTATGTTGTAATTGATTTGGTTTTTAACCAATTTATAAATTATGCAGCCGTTTTGTTTACACTAAAATTTTTGCAATACTTGTTATTTTACCAATACTTGATAAATATTATGCTGCATTTTCAGACTGGTATAATTTATAATATTTAAATAGTAAAAATTCGTAAAATACCTAATTTCTTACGTTGTAAGCCTTTTACGTTATAAAATGTCACAACTTTTATAGTAGGTACTGACAGGATTATTTGAATTTTTATAAATCACAACGTTTCGCTTATATTGTAAGCATCTCGCGTTATAATTAAAATGTCGTATTTTGTAAATTTATAATAATGAAAAGATTATTGTTAGTCGGTTTTTTTTTAATTTTAATGCTTCCCTTGTTTTGTGTCTCATAATATTGTAATAATATTATGTCACAGTCTTTAAAAAGTATCTTATAATGTAAAACAATGTAGGGACTGATAAGAAAAACATTTTAATACAGTTTAATACGAAATTTTTAATGTTGGATACGTCGAAATTTTTAAATATTCGTCAGTAACTTAAATTTGTTCAAATGTAAAAAAATATTTTGATCATAGAAACCAGCTGTTGTGCCTGTGTACTCTAAAACTTGTGAAGTATTTCCTATAAGAATGATTAATGAAAAATCCCGACTATTTTATAAAGTGAAAAAAATAGCTAAAACAAGATAATTTAATTAATGACAGGTAAATACACCACTTTAAATATAAAACGTTTATTAAAGATACGCAAAATACAACAAATCAGAAAAAGCCAGCAATGTGCATTTAATATGTCAAATACCTGTTGACTCATTTTACAATTTCTAAGCAATAATACGAATGTTACAGAGTATAATTTCCAATAATCACTGCGTGAAATGTATTTTTGCACAACCTCCTATAAAATGGCTGTTTTACTTGCACGCATACAGCCATGTAAAGTGACCCATTACACCACTAGTGCTGTAAAATAAAACAAAACTGGTCCTATACCAATTCCATAGTAAATCACTGTTTGTCTGTCAGTTGTGTTTTTATAACTCAGTATTAGACGTAACGTTTATTCAAAACTGAACTGTCAAAATTATGAAAATTAAGTGAAAAGCAGCTTTTTATAGAAGGTTCGTACAAAAAATGTCATTATCCCGTACGTATTGATATTACGACTCGTGTGACTTTTGACTCATTTTAAACACAATTTCACGTTTCGCCGTACGAAACTAGGGATAAAATATACAATTCTTAAATCACTGTCATTAAAAAAATATATACTTTTTAATTTGATACAATATTATATATACCAGTTTTCCAGCCCGGATTGTGGTTTGCAATGAAATAATCAAAAGCAACTAACTAATATAATATTTTCACTTGACTAACTAGTTTAACCAGCGTATAATAGCAGTTCAGTTCGAAGATCAAGTGCGAGATTCCAAACTTGATTTACATTTTCAGTCACTGTCTTAACGCATTTCAAGCTGAAAGAAGTAGGCTTTTAACGTAAAAGAATTTTTCAAATCTGGTCAGTAGTTCCTGAACAAACAAGCAAACTTGTCCTCGTTAATCGTTCTAATATAAGTATAGATTTGTATTATCTACTTTAGTATAAAAATTAAATACGAATAGAGTGCGGCAACTACAAAATGATTTTAAAGAAAATGTTTTAAAACTTGTTTTTTACAAACAAAAATCAAATATAATATTGCGGGTACTAATTGAAAAATAATCTAAAAAAATTCCAGCCAATTGGGCGACGGGACCATTCCAACTTCAAAAATGTTGACATTTGATTATAATAAAGAAAATAAAAGTTCTGATATCGCGTGAGGTGACGCGGGTAATGGCTAGTATCCAATATGATATTTGCTATTCGTTGCCATGGTTACCTACATAATTATGTTCCACGTCATGTAAAAACTAATCAAAGCATGCCGAACTAGTTTATTTCTGACAGATCCATAAAACAAAAGAGTGGCTGATTTTTTTTTTATTTTCAAAATATTTCCGAAACTATAAAGTTTAGAAAAAAAAATTTAACGAAACTTTCTTGAAAAAATAAATAGAATAATAAGCCATTATGAAAAGTATATACTATTATTATATAAAAAAAAACACAGTTTTAGCATATATCTTATCTGCTCATACGCCGATGTCCCCAAAAACAATAGGGCTCTTCATATTTGCATACCGAAGATCCTTCCAAAATTTGGTTTCAATCCGCTTATTCGTTTGACCTGTATCGTGTTCACAGACTAACAGACGCACAGAGTTTTCTCAAAAATATGTTTTTTGGATTCGGGGGACCTCGAAACGGAAAGATATTGTAAAATTTTTGAAAAGTGATTTTTGATCTAAACTAGTACCATTCCCCACTTGTGGGTGGGAATGGTAAAAGACTCTGTGAAAAGTTATTTTTCTGAAATTTGAGTACTTACGCGTGCATTTAATTCTAAATTAAAAATTAATTTTAAAACTTTTTTTATCGTTTTATTCTGAAACTTTTTTAATCACGTAAATGTTGAAACGCTTGCTATGATAAAATAGTAATTAATAGCTGACTCAACTTTTATCGTTTATCCAGCCACAATATTTTATTAACAAATGTCACTTTTTTCTTGTTTCAGCAAAAATTCAAGGCTTGTCAGTTATAAGTAATTCCGAGTAACAATTTACTAAGAATATAATTTTCTTGTCTTAAAACCTTCAACCGTTTTGTTCTTTAAATTCCAATTTCTAAAAGGCAAATACAGAAATCGAAACTCAAAGGACAAACAAACAAATTTGAGTTAACGCAGTAAAAATACGTTACAATACAATGAATTAAAATATCGAGATACATGCTAAAAATTCGACTCAATAATTCGAATAAATTCATCTGTAAATAAGTAGAGGTTATCTGAACGGATGCAGTACGTGAATTAAACTGCATAATTGTCAATATTTTAATGACACATTATAACAAAAAAATAACAATTTCATAATCGCAATAATTGTAAAAAATTGTGACGTCAAGAAATTCATCACAGATATCAATTTTTAATTAGATTAGAAGTACTAATTTAACTTCAATAACAATTATGGTCATGAACTTTTAACAACAATAGCTAATTACGATGATTATAAACGTATTTTTTATCATTTATGATTTTGCAAAAAATTACCTACTGCGTTTTATAGAAATAAGGAAAATTATTTTTGTGCTGTTATGTTTGTTTTATTAGAATAAAATAATGAAGTATTTTTCTTTACTTTCTTCGTTTATTTACAAACATTACGCAGTAACTTGGCTTACGGAATTTACAAGCTGTGCCAAGCTATCGACCCGATTATGTTTGTATTTTGTTGTGGTAAACACACATTGATTTATTTCATGTAAATGCCACTTTTCTTTTTAAAAATATTTTGATTTCTTTTTCAATACTTTCAAAACAAATACATAAGTATTTATCAAAAGAAATAATTACGTTTTTTTAGTGAAATACTTTTGATCAGCAAATTTTATAAAAATCAAAAAAATCGCGGAAGTGACACGAAATCTAAGAACTTGCGTCTAGGATCTACCTACGGGGAAAGTCAGTGACAGTATTTTCAAAATTGTTGCATCAAATTCGTTACGAATTTTTTTATTGTGAAAATAATTTTAAGTCTAAGGATCTAATAATTCTGATTAATTCTATAAAAGAACCGTTTCTAATTATTTCCCGAAAATAAAAAAATACACAAAAATTCAAAATATAGGTACTTAACGGTCAGTGACTGTACGAATTCTTTCCAAACGTTTTATCGTAAAATTATTTTCAATAATTCCATATTATAAAAATTTCTAATTATTAAAAAATTACTTTCTGATCATTGCACGAAAACCGAAAAAGCCAAACTATTCTGTAAACCTACCTGAGTGGCATCAGAATATGGGGTAGATGAATTTTTATCAACTAATTGTGATCCAAACATTGGCACTCCAGATGATGTTGGACTATCTGAACGTCCAGAATCTAAATTCTGTTGAGGTACCATTTTTATGGCCACTTTAATCACTTCACTCGCGGTAAATTTTCGCACTTTATTTTTTTTAAACAAAGTCACTGAAAATCTAGGAAAAACTATATTTCAGTCTATCCTTGATTTAATAAAATTCAATCAACTTTGCTTGATACAAAATCAGTGTGAAACTAACATCTCTCTCTCATAGCACTTGTCAACACCAACTATACTGTCGATGTACTGACCAAAACGTGCCTATGTTTTGGTTATTCTATCTCCAGCTCAGCTGTTCACCCCCTCCTCAACCTATAGTCCAATCGTATAACGATCTGTTAACACGCATGCGCCAAAACACAATCTGACAGGATCGACAAAGTAAATACGCAAGTTACAACTTGTTAATAAATATGATATTTATAAATAGTGAATATTTTACATAATTTTTTGTGTCCAATTAAGTCACTTTTTCGACAACATAAAAACAATCAGTTTATAAGCAGTTCAACGTACACAGTTGTTATCTTTTTAATAATTTGAAAAAAAGAAATATAGCGCTGTAAAATTGTTCGAGTAAATTTTTTTATAAATTGATTATTACGATCAATATTTTACACTTTCATACTAGCACTACATCAGCTCTGTACAAACAGTTCGTACCAACTGGTTGTCGCAACTGAAGTAGACTTCACTTTGACAGCCGTACAAAAACACTAAGCTCATAGCTCGCGACTCGATCTCCCCACCAAGCTATTTTAGTTGCGATTGTACAGCCGTAGGTGGCAGCATAGGCTGGCTGTTTATATACATGCAGTACAAATGTGTAAAGATATAGAGGCATTGCAGTAATTTTATCGCTGTAAGTATATCTATTAATTATCTATGCAAGCATTTGTAAGCAGCATCATATAGGTTTACGCAAATATTGATTTAATCAATTCCCGCTAATTATTTTTAGTGCCCATAACTGAGTTATTAACATAATGGTGAGGACACTTGATTAATATTCGAAGGGTGTAGTTTTCGAATCCCGGTTGAGGCAGATGTGACTAAAACTTTTTCTATCTCTTGTCGCAGAAACGGTAATTTCTGTACCCAGAGGCGTAACTCTTTTGTAAATTGAAAGTTAATTAAAGCTCATCAACAAGAAGATAGAACGTTGTTCCCCTTATGCTTTAAACAAATGTACCTAGGACAAAAGAATATAATATTTAAAAACGCTTAAATTAAAACGAAACTGATTTAGCTGAATTTGAAGTTAACAAATATATTTGGCCACGGGACCTCTTGAAACCGACGATCCTTGTAACTTTGCAGTTACGTCCTAGATTTTGCCGGTCATATTGTTGAGGAATTAATTCCGTGATTTCCTTCAATAATTACAGGTAAATATTGAGATAGTTCTTTATGCACCTGTCAATCCTAGCTTAGAGTAATTTGTGAATATAAGCAATGAATGCTAGATGTATATCGTCGGCATGATCGGCAGAATTTGTTGTACTTATTTTTTTTTAGCGAGGGGGAAATTATTTTACGAAGACTGCTCCCCCTCTATCTCCCCGTAGATATCGTCAGCCCGGAATCTTGTCTATGTAATCTATATTTTTTTTAACTAACACTTTGACACGGTAGGGTAAAATCGATTCCTAAGATTGAAAGTCTAACGAACCTGTCGCAATGTACGTATACCATACACTATAATCACACATGTTAGAATATTAAGCTAAGGTGGCGGCAAGGTAAAACAGTTGCCTCTCAACCTAAAAGTTATGGGTTCGATCCCAGCTTTCGGTGTCATTATTATTATTTTTTCACAATTCTTATGTCAGTTTAACTTCTGTAGTGTAAAATACAGTTGCCTTTTTTTTATTTAGTCATTGTTACCTTTGTTTAAACGCGAAGTATCCTCCATGCCTTTCCGCAGAAATAGGCCACTGAAAAAGACGTAAGTAAGCGGTGGGCGTTGTGTCTGACTCGATATTGAAAAACATAAATATTTTCTATGGACGCGCAGATAACAACTCCCTCAGAGATATTCCCTGGTAAAATGATATCAAGTAAATCATCTTTATAGGTCTATTGTTACAATCTAAACATCATTTCAAATGAAAATAGCCTTGTTTGTTCATTGTTTACTGACCAAACAATATTATCAGCGATTCTCAAATTTTATTTCTTACCTACAGGTTTTGTCATGTAGCTGCGCTCGCGTGAACAACGTTTTGCCCGAAGATTTCACTCGTCGGTTTTGAATGGAAATTAGTTAATTATGTAATAATAATTAAAATATTTTGAAGTGACTGTTCATTACCTAATGTGTACGAAATTCAAGTACCACAAATGACGTGAGGCAAATGTGGCGATTTTTCAAACACCCCCTCCCCCGTGAGATTTTACTCAACGACCCCCCCCCCCCGTCATCTCACGTGAGATTTTTCAACTTGCACATTTTTAATCTATCTTTACTAATATATAAAGCTGAAGAGTTTGTTCGTTTGTTTGTTTGTTTGAACGCGCTAATCTCAGAAACTACTGGTTCAAATTGAAAATGTTTTGGAACGGAACATAAATGAAAAATGTGTCTCAAAATTAGTCCGTCAGACAAATATTATAAGGTGAAATGCCTTAACTAAATACTGCAATATTAGCGTTCAAAAGTACAAGCCCGGATAGCTCAGTCGGTAGAGTGTAAGATTCTTAATGCCAGGGTCTAGGGTTCAAGCCCCACATCGACGAATATATTTTTATTTTTTATTTTATTTTCTACATTGCTTTCTTCTAAGGTTTTCATTTCAATTTTTTAAAATTTTATTACGACTAATTAAAATTAGATAAATCTAATTAATAGCTCATTTGAAAACTGTTACAACTATAATATAGGCACCTATATATAAAAATAATTTTATTCAACACGCGTGAGTAATATGTAATTTCGGGGCCCTGCTAAACGTGGGAGAAATAATATATTACTTCACTATAGTGTAATAATGAATTTTCTGGCGTGGGAGAAATAATGTATTACTTCACTAGTGTAATAATGAATTTTCTGGACCAATAGAAACTCAGTAGCAAGCCCAAGCGCTAAATAATGAAAAAAACTGCAAGTAGCTTCTGGACCAATAGGAACGTGGTAGGCGGTATTGTATACTTATATGAAAACAGCATCGCAATTCAGCGAAATCATGGCAATCTTGTGTATACACTGACGGTGGTACGTCAATCAATGAAGTGATTTATTATTTTTCCCTCTTTTATCAGGGCCCCGATTACATATTACTCCTGCTAGTTGAATAAAGTATTATGTGCGACTATTGATCGAAGGAGAATATTCCACTCGCGTGCGTTTTACCGCACTCGCTGCGCTCGTGCGGCAAATTTCACGCTCATGGAATCTTCTCCTTCTCTCACTAGTCGCACAATATACTATTCCTACAGTATTTTCAATTAAATAGTTATTATATTAAAAGAAATTTATTACTTAAAAAAAGTATAAATACTGCTTTTTAACGACAAAAACTTTTGAACGGTAACGCCGATCATTATGAAGTTTGGACACAACATTCATCTCGGTAAACTAAGATGAATGTGCGTACTCATGTCCCTTCCTTCCCCATTCGTTCGTTTGCACCCGGGTGAAACCGGGCGGGACCGCTAGTGTAAATATAAATCTGTGCTTGGTTGCGTTCGATTTATTTAAAAAAACGTAATTTGCAAACTTCTTTTTAATTTATTAAGGCTAGTATTTTAATAACTTCTTTAAAGAACGTATTCTATAGAATCATAGAAACATATTATTAACCGCGATAAATATTATTGCATATGATTAGCCATACTTTAGAGGAGAAACATTTTTTAGTTATTTTAACCCAGTTTGCTCGCAATTTTACACTGTTTCTTGCGGGAAATAAAATTACGTGATATTTGCCGAGACCCCCCTTTCCCTCACGTGAGATTGGGTGAGGTTCGGCGTGACCTCCTTCCCCCCCCCCCTTAACGCCACACGTAATTTGTACGTCTATCTGATAATTTTGTCACCTTTACATACCTATCTCTTTATTGTGTCATTTGTCAAGATATTCAATAAACATTATACAAAGGTAAAGATTTTGTTGCTACAATATTATTATATTTCAGCAGTTTTGGATGATGAGTAATTAGTAATAATTATCATTCGGAAAGTGAATAACATAAATTTATGATTCATTTCCGGAAAGGTACAGAACACCTGACGATTATATGGATGTCCTCGTTTTAGATATAAAACAAAAGATGATAAGATCTATGTTAATTGACAAAGTAATTTTTTTAATGATAATTTTTGATAATAATTGTTTTTTATCTGGGACACTTAAAGACAGTGGCGGATCAATAATTGGAAAGCTCCAAAAATCAGCCTAATTTTCAACTCTGCGTTTTTTTTTTTTGATAAATATAATATTGACTTATTGTTATATGGCAATATTATAATGCTCATATAGTAGGTATTACGTAAACTTTATTTACATTGAACTGACCGCGAATGTTGTTAACTTTGCGGTCCTTATAAACCTTATTTATTGTAGATATAAAGTTAATTAGTCATTCTAGATAATAAAATCTAAAAAATAAATGATTAATGTTCAATTACAAATTTCCTTTTACATGATTAGAACGTCGATTTGTCAACACAGGATTGTTTTTTAAAAAAAAACGAGCTCTTAACGGAAACTGACTGAGAAGTATCTAGTATCATGAAAACAAGTTGTTTTGTTTTCAGAAGGTTAGGTATTACGTGTATTAATTTCTATACTAGATTTAGTACAGGTAATAGAGTCGTTATTTTCGTCCACATTGCACTATCCTACAACTTTTTCTCGTTTTCTTAAATAGGTTCAGTATCACGTATTGACCCTAAATGCACAAAATCCTTACAAATTAGGCGGGCGGAAGTGCCGCCATTTTGACAAAAACCGTTTCAGCCCATATCTCCGTAACCGTGCACTTGAGGCCAAAAAAGGTAATAACCTTTATTGTATAGATAAATAAATTTACTATCTTTTTTATTCAATAATTTTTTTGTATCACTTACCGTCTACGACTTATTTGACTATTACGATTTGTTTATTGACTTTTGGACCCATATCTCTTCCAATAATTGTTTAAACAATAAAATGCTAATGACAAGTTTTAAATCTACAATTTTTCTACAGCTTTTATTTCAAACTTTTTTTTCTAAAATTAATATTTTTGAAGTTATAACGCGCTAATGTCAAAAATCCTGTGCCTAGGCGGTCATATGCACCGATAGAACATTAACAAATGGTTCATATGTTCGAAAAAAAATGTCTGAAAATCAATATTTTCACTATTTTTTAATTAATTATATTGATTTTTGTCTTATAAAACGTTTTTGTCTTACATGAAAAAAGATGGAAGAAGTACAAAAACGTTTTAGAAGACAAAAATCAATATAATTAATAAAAAAATAATGAAAATATTGATTTTCAGACATTTTTTTTCGAACATATGAACCATTTGTAAAGTAAAACAAAAGTAATGCAAATTCAACAGTTATATCTCTGTCCGTTTCCCATTTAAATCCATATGAGCAACAGAGACGCAAAAAAGGCTTGTGAACAATACACATTTCCAATATGGTCGAGTTGTCACTAAATATAAATACAGTCGAACCTGCGTGAGCAAGAGTTCAAGGGACCGCTTATGGAGGTTTTTCACTAACCCGAGTTTCGAACTTATAGAGGTACAGGCGTGGCCTTTCTCACTTATAGAGGTCTATAGAAACTATACAAAACAATGTTAGCTAGTTAAGCTATTTATGACTCATTCTTAAATTTTGTGGAACTATTAATACGTTCGACTATCGCTTATAGAGGTACAGGCAAGTAGTAGTCTCAGTTATAGAGGTACATGAGTGAAAAACATCTTTCTCTTATAGAGATTTCTGTATCTCACTTATATCGGTTTTAGAGCGTTACAAAGACGGTACCTGGAAATTACTCTCACTTAGAGTGTTTTCTAGCTTACCCAGTTCGAACTCTATAGTATAGAGTTCGAACTGGGCGATTGTCCTGCTTGCCACCCCCTAAAGCCACCACTGTATAGAGTCTATACAGTGGTGGCTTTAGGGGGTGGCAAGCAGGACAATCGCCCAGGGCTTCGCTCTTGCAAGGGCCTCTCACAACAACCCAGATAGAAAAAGTTGATACTTAAAACTTGATTTTATCTATTAGCTATAGCATTAAAATTAATTTAGTTAATTCATAATAAAGTAATAAAAATATTAATAAGTGCATAAATAATATTTTTCATTTATATTTATTCAATATCAGATTTGTACAAAAAGTAAGATTAAGGATATCAAAAGTAACTTATTTTTCAGTGAAAAGGACAAGGGCCTCGCAAAAATCTGTCGGTCGGGGCCTCGCGATGTCTAAGGTATTCGCTGAATATATACTTACTATGAGGTGAAAATTAGCTTTTTTATAGGAGGTCCGCGCAAAAAATGTAGTACGTGTCTTGTTTGTAAAGATACGATATTATCATTCGATTAACTTGTTAACACTCGCTAAATCACGCTCGTGATAATACCGTCATTTCCAAACGAGATACATAAATTAAAGTATACTTATGTTTAATGTTCTACAGTAAAAATATTAGTAAAAAATTTTATAAAGATAGGTAAGGTTTTATTGAAAAATATCTACTATTCACGATTTAATAATTATGAACCTAAATTATTCATTTTTAGTGTTCTATGCAAAACGAAATACATAAAATCACTTCGGTTATTTTATATTTGGAAAATTTTGATTTTGGCACATAGATAGTGTGTGGCGAGTTGATGACCCAATCACAGACGTAAAGTATGAAAAATTGAATTTTGATTCTGGAGCTTAATTTTAGGGGGTGAAATGAGAAACGAAAAAAAATCTTTTTTCAAGGGTAGCGTGTAGAATGTCAAACTTTCTCAATTTTACATGTATTAAAAAGAAAAAAATAATTTTAAGTAATTTTCATCAATACCGGCTCCGTTACACCGGATACTACCGTCTGTAACATCTTACATAAATTTTTCGCGGTATATTAAATGAAAATTGCGACTAAAACTTTCATGTTCAAAATTTGATTAAAAATTCCAGTGACTAGGAAGTAAAAAGCTAAATTATTATCATCTTAATTTTGTCGGTTCATATTGTGTTCATTAAAAAAACTATTAAAAAAACACTGGATACGGTTTAGATAGAATATATTATCGTTTAATATGTGTTCCACATTCGGATAAGTGTTTAAAATGCTCAGTCATTTTCTTATTTAACGTGTTACACGCACGACAATTGTATTATTTAAAAAAAGTCTTACTATAATAAAATACACATTCAATAAAAACCGACCCAGGTGTCTGATTACACGTGACTCAGTGCTGGTCATAGTCTGAGTACAGCGGAACACTGTCCTCTTGTGGATAAAAAGGTTTGTGCACGTTGAAGCCTCAAATCAATCATTTATTTTTTATGTGAAACATCTAGTGGCGTGTCTTGGCAGTTAAACCATCACCGCTTTCGACTTCCTTGTGTGTGTGCGCGCGCGTATACTGTACATATTGCTTCACTGTGTGAGCTGTATACTGCCTGTGCATTTTTATATCCGACTATATATACTTGACACGTTCGCTGCTTGCATACACGCTTTTGTATTTAATTGTAATATGACAGAGCTAAATTTAGTTACAGAGTGAAATTTAGTTACTATAGAATTTCGCTTAAATGTATGTTTTACATTGCCAGGCGTCCCACTACGACTTTTTTTAAAGACCACCAACAGCTAGAGTTATTTGGGTCTATAGTATCAATCCATATTTTCAATTTATTACAGTACATATTGGGAAAATACAAAAAAATATGTACGGGCAATAACTTTCGAAAGAGTCAATTGATTTTGACGAAATTTGGTCCTCAAGTTTGAATCCATCGCCGCACAAAAAATGTTTAAAATGGGCACAATTGGACTATTCTAAGAATTGTTTTTAGGGGTTAAAAAGTTTTTGGGCCCAAAAATACCGAAAAATAACAGAATTGTTTCAAAATTTTAACCCATTAGTAAAAATTTCAATGCAATGTTAAAATATTTATAATATGAGCCCGACAAGCCGGGATTTACAAATTTTTTGACAAAACTAGTTTGCAGATACGGATTTACTTACTGAAGAGTGTATTTAATTTGGTGCAGATGTTAAATTGGCAATTATATTGGAATTAAGAAAAGCAAAATATTTCAAGGATTGTATTAAGGAATTAAATTTTTTATTTTGTCTATATACAAATTTAAGTTAATAATAAAGTCACAATACCTGTAAATAAATTGAAAATCTAATTTATACTTAACAGTTCTTTGTGGAAATTCTTATAGAAACGTTCACCAGGTTAGGAGATGGACCTGTGAACATGATTATGGAATCTGATTTCAGGTAAAACAAAACATGGAAAGAAAATGATCGTGGATCCTGTCCAAGGTTTGCATAATTAGACTCAGCAGGCCGACACTCTGGGTTTTCACCGGTCACGCTTCTCTGGAAAAACGCATACACGTGATGGGCATACATCAGGAATCAGCACTGTGTAGACTTTGCGAAATGGAGGATGAAACGACCACCCATAATAACAAGAGGCTCTAGCCCACAGGAGGACAACAAGCTTTGGTTACATAGATGAGAACGGGATCATTTCCTATAGGATAATTTAGTGGTCAACTTTCTGGAGCTCATAAGAAGATCTAGACTATTTGTTGATTTGCTTTCCAGTGAAAAGGGGAAACAAAAAATCCTTATTGGATGTTGTGCACCTTTTGGATCTATGTAGGACCACCCTTATATCTAAATAATCTTTGATACCTATGTAGTTTTACTCATCACTGCCTCAACGTGCAACGACCCAACATGCATCATGAAGTGATTCATTCAATATAATATACTGTCTAATAAAAGACTAGAGTTGCTACGGATATACATAGATGAAAAGTAGGTAATCCATTTTGAATATAAAATATTATTACCCATTTCATAAATCATAATATGACGGATCACCTTTTCAGTTTTAATTAAGTTGATTCATAATTCAAATTAAAAAAAAAACTGTCAATTTATAATTTCTACTTTTGTGCAAATATAAATGACAGAAAAAATTGTCTATTTTCTTTTCTTATATCCAAAATAATTACTTCATTTCACGGATTGATATTTTAAGTCAAAGTTGAAAATGCCTAAATGCAAAAATGTAAAGTATTTCTTTTTGGATTATAAGACGCACTTTTTTACATAGATAAATGAACAAGTTTATATTAATTTTAATACGTGATAGCCCAAACTGGAGCTTCTTAAGAACTCTAAGAAAGTTATACAAAAATCGTCAATAATTAAAATATAATAATCACTTGCGAAGTCAAAGAAGTCCGACTTGAGTATGAAACGTTGGCTGAATAAATAAAATAACTGAGTCATTTACAATATACGAAATTAATAGTTTATCGGGAAACAACTCTGCAAACCGGGATAATGAAAGTATATCAGGAATGTTTGTATTTAGGTCAACTGCAATTTAATGATTTTAAATATTAAAGTTTGCGTTTAAACCGTCAATGTCACTTGGTGAGTAGAATCCTTTTGTTTCATCGGCATCGCTAAACGTTTTTCTGACATTAGAGTCTGTGAATCGTAGATTTATATAGATATGAGGCTATAAATCGACAGAACCGTTTTTTGTAAACATCTAGCGCGGCGTTTTGATGGCCGTCAAAGGAAATATGTAACCAATTCACTATCTGCCGGTCGGATGGCTGCTCCAAGAGTAAGACTGCAAAGATATATACAAACGTCGTCGGCTTCCTCATTTAAAAACAAACAACCCTAACTATAAACCTACCGAATGTCCTAAAACACGATGAACCAAATAAATCGGTCGTACACAACTCAGACTAACCAGATTCAACAGAGTAATACTGTGACCCTGTGAAACGAACACACTGGAGAGTGTCTTCCCGCACACCTACACTCAACCCCTTTCTGCAGAGGAACATTCTCAAATGTGTTCGCTTCGCAGAGTAGGTAGTAATCGTTTAATAGAGATAATTATACAGGTACTCCTCGACTTACGAACGCTCCGGACTTACGAACAGTCGAATCAGTGGATGCATTGACTTGCTACTCGCTGATCCAGACTGAAAAGAGGAAAATCAAGTTCAACTCTCAATAACTCAATATTTTCAAAGAACGATCCTAGAGGAATGATCAAGGCAAAACAAATGGCCCTTTTCATGGCCAAAAAATGTCAAAAATGGCACAGTAACATTTTTCTATATCGGCCCTTTTCAGGGCCAACAAAAATATACGACGAAGCAACAAAACTGTTCTACATCGGCTCTTTTCAGGGCCAACAAAAATCTATAAGGAAACAACAAAAATATCCATATATGTATTAACTATACATCCTAATTTCTATATATGATCCGACTTACGAACGAGTCCCAGGAACGCAAGGTGTTCGTAAGTCGAGGAGTACTTGTATAATTTTTCTATAATTTCAATTTGTTTTCTATTCAGAGTGCCAACTTGCTTACTACTCAAGGACATGGAATGGAAACTGACCCGTATAGGAAAGTGTCAGTTCTGTACTATCTATACTAATATATAAAGCTGAAGATTTTGTTTGTTTGTTTGAACGCGCTAATCTCAGGAACTACTGGTTCAAATTGAAAAAAAAATTTTTTTGTTGGATAGCCCATTTATCGAGGAAGGCTAGAGGCTATATAATATTACGCTACGACCATTAAGAGCGGAGCTTTAATGAAAAATGTTGCAAAATGTATCTCAAAAATAAGCTTCTATTCATGTGAAATGCATTAACTAGATATACTCATATTAGCGGTGTGAGAACACAACCTCAGGTGGATCAATCGGTAGAGCATGCGACTGTCAACATCAGAGTCGTGGGTTGAGCCCCACGTTGGGCGACTTTATTTTTATTTTTTTTTTATACATTGACACCTCGAAAATGGTCGACATATTCGCGGTGTCAGACATTTTAAATGACTCATATTATTTGTCAGAGAACATTATTTTAGCGTTTTGGTTGAAGTTTCTAAGCTATCCAATTAAAAAAACAAATATTATCTCTAAATTTTTACATGTCGTCAAAACGACGTCTTTCGGAAAGTTTAGAGGGAAAACGCTCCAAAATCAAGAAAAGTCATAGAGGAAATAGGTGTCAGACTAGGCCTAATGAAGCCATATACAAAGTTTGGGGAGAGTATGTATCAATAAAATTTTTGCCGACGGGCACTCTGACTAATACTTCAGGTTTTTACTATAGATACGTTTCAAAATCTAGCTAAAAAACTTAATGAAATTGGATACCCTTCGAGTAAAAGCCTGAAGAGATAAAATTAAGTTTATTTCAGAATTTATGTTCCATATATTGATTCTTGGTACCGTTTCAGATTTTATATTTTTAGTGACCAAAGTGGCAAAAACATATTCTCATTTTTATTGGGTTTGTTTCAATTTATCAAGTATCCCCCTTTTAAGTGCATCTTCTTCATAGTGTTTACTATTAATTAATTTATTTATATCTTATTATGTTTTGGTTTTGGAATTCACGTCTTCTGATTATTTTAGAGTACCATTTACACGTAAACAAACCGTTTTCATTATCGTTATTGCCGCTTTAATTATTTTCAGTATGTATATCTACTAGGTACAGCTGGAACGTGTATATTTATTGTAGCATGTTTGACATTAGCTAATGAAGCCTATTTACACAGAAACGTTTTTGATATCAAAATGTTTAAAAATTTTATGTTGGAGTTGTTTCTCTGAGAGAACATAATACTAATACATAATGTTGTAAGATTAAAGGATGAATCCTGGTGGCATAGGATCGATGAACTAAGCAAATACTGAAGGTTTATTTATTGCATTTTATTGTCTGAGTATAATTTTAAACAATTTACATTAGACACATTTATACAATTTTTAGTAAAAATCAGTCGTTTTTTTTCCTCAAGAAAAATAGTAATTTTAATACCCGTGGAAGACATTTTTTATTTTAATTTATTTTATACATAACAACAATACTGAGAAAACAGACAGCATTGATTCTCCGAAGATGGCATAAAGTTTGCCGAAACGTTAGACAATAAAATTTAAATGCAATAAATAAACCTTAAGTATTTGCTTAGTTCATCGATCCTATGCCACCAGGATTCATCCTTTAAACTTGCAACATTTAAACAGGATCATCATCAATCTAAATTATTATTAGAGATGTTTTTCACTAATACATAATGTTATTCTTAATTGTCTTGTGTTATGTTCTTCTTGAGAAACAAATCCAATATCAAATTTTTGATCATTTTCATTTCTTTAATGACTAGCGTTTCAGCACTTTGTGTTTTCTTCGGGATCAGTACTGTAGAAGGCAGTAGCTAAATTGAATTTTTAGCAAATAACTTTTCTCTGTCCAAATTCTGTAACACCTGTTAAACTCTGGCAAAAAAATGCAGTATTACATTCACAGTTTACCTGCCATTGCCCACGAATTACAGCTCCCTGTGATAATGAGACTACCCCAAAAATTTTATCCAGATACGTAAAAGCAAAAAAAATCCGGCCGACACATGTAATTCATTATCCCCCCCTCCCTATTTTCAAAATCAGTACAGCTAAGACTTGTCAAATATAGATACGCTTTTCTATGATAACAAATTTGGCAAAAAATCGACGGAAAATAACATTCATTCAATTGTCCTATTTCTGATATAGACCCTTCTTATGGCTTTAAATCTATATTTAAAAGTAGCACTTGTTTTTATCTCAAGATTAAAAAAAAAACGGTCAAGCGTGAGTCGGACTCGCATACGAAGGGTTCCGTACACTATACTTTTGTAAAAGAAATAAGAGAGGCGCTATAACAATATGTAACCAGTGGGAGTATGCAAGTAGTTCGAGAATTTCAAGGCGTGAAATTTTACATAATTCACCCCGGCGTTTTTATATTATACCTAAACACTTTTTTAACAAAAATTTCTTGTAGAATAAAATAATATAAAGTTTTGATAAATATACCATTATATCAAATAACAACGTTATGGAAAATAACTCTGTTGCGCATGCGCCGATTTCCCAAAAAAAAAAAAGTACAAAACTTTAGAATAATAAACCATTATGAAAAATACACCATTATTATATAAAAACAATGTTATAGCATATATCTCTTCTGCGCATGCGCCGCCTTTCTCCCTAAAACTTTTTACAAAACTTTCTTTTAAAATAGAATAATAAACCATTATGACATATATACTATTATTATATAAAACAACGTCATTGCATATATTTCTTTTGCGCATGCGCCAATTTTTCCCAAAAAAATTTACAAAACTTTTGTAAACATAGATAGAATAATAAACCGTTATGAAAAGTATACCGTTATTATATAAAAAACAGCCTTATAGTATATATTTCTTCTACGCATGCGTCGATTTTTTTCAAAAATTTATTTTACAAAACTCCTGTAAAACAAAATAATAAGCCGTTATGAAAAGTATACTATTAACTTATAAAAACAACATTATAATATATATTTCTTTTGCGCTTGCGCCGACGTCTCTCAAAAACAATAGGCCTCTTCATATTTGCATATTAAACATCCTCCCAAAATTTGGTTTTATTCCGCTCATCCATGGTGTTGGAATGGTAAAAAATGTCAAAAATGACGTTTGCATCTGTCAAAGCAATATGTTCTAATAATTAATCAATTAGTTATTCAAATCGTTAACTCAGAAGGCTTTGCATTTCACAAAATACTAATGTCAAAAGACTGACTAATATTTGAAATGACATTCGTTTTTGAACAAATGCAATCTTTTTTTTAAGACAAAACATACGCAATATTTAAATTCCCATAGTACACTATGCAACAAACGAAGACAGACGATCTCCGTGTATGCTATGGATTAGACAAAATTGAATTTATACATTATATTTCTATATAAAGCTGTACAAAAAAAGTGTTTCGACGAATTCTGTTATACAAAATCTATATAAAATTTTCTCCTCTTTCGTTTAAGACAGGTCTCGAAACGATCTGATTTAAATTGAGCGAATTATAAGCAAAAAACTTAGTTTGCTCCTCTTTAGGGAGTTTTGGGGGGTTTTTAATTATTTGTTGATCTAGCGGCAATAGAAATACACACTCTGTGAAAATTTCAACTCTCTACCTATTACGGTTCTTGAGATACAGCCCGCTGACAGACAGACAGACAGACAGACGGACAGCGGAGGCTTAGTAATAGGGTTCCGTTTAAGCACCCTCCGGGTACGGAACCCTAAAAATGACATTCTTTCTAGATTTAAAGCTGAAGGTCGTATCAGAAACTTAGTATTAATCATTTTATTCCATGATATCTAATTGATTGAAAAATGAAAGGGAACCCTAAATTGCACTCTAAAAGGTATAGTAATCGATATTAGTCAATAAGAAAATATTAATTTTATTAATTCTATATCCATTTGTAGAATGGAAATATAATTTCTCCGCACGCAGGAAATTTCAGATCAAGTTGAAGAGACGAGAGAATACCGGAAACAGGTATACAAGTTGGGGAAGCCACACATCGGTTTTGGTTGCCCATATAAATAATCCTTGTCTGTGCCAGTTGCTCTCAAACATTATCTTGCTGCACCTCCTTAGCCATGCCAGATTTTTATTGTACCTCCTTGAGAAAAAATATCCTACGGTGTCTCGACACTTTAGTATGACGCCAAATATCGGAAATGTGTAGCGACAGGACCTCGCACAAACCTTACGGGATGTGGTTCTCGGTTAAATTGATCGAAAATGGTTTTATTTTATAGTTTAAAGGTCACTAAGAAAAGTGTTCATAGGTGTATTAAGCCTAAAAAGCAATAGATTTTTACCTACAGATATGTTTAGCGAGACTTTAGATATAGGGATATCCATTGAATTCACAAACATGTTCCATGTTCAACTGTTGTGCTTTTTTAGAAATAGAAAAATATTAGGTAATGTTGGAAGGTGTCACCCTGTATAAAATAATATTGTCATATTCGGATTCAGCGCACTCGAAAACATATTTCTATAACTTAAGATTTTTTAAGATTGTGTATTCAATGGAATATTATCTAAAATTTCGCTTAACATATCTGTACCTAAAAATATATTGATTTGTAGGCTATGCGCCCATGGACAGTTTTTCTTAGTGACCTTTAAACTATAAAATAAAACCATTTTCGATCGATATAACCGAGAACCAAATCCCATAAGGTTTGTTTTGTTTCGTAATAAGATATTAAATTAACTATTATCGTTGAGAGTGTCGCAGATCATACTATGACCGCAGTTATCGAGCGTCTATAATTTACAATCTCGAACTATACATCTCTAGATGTAGAATTATGTATTTCTGACCAACTAGAATAACTGTTTGTTGAACTGTATTTACCCACAAAATTGCATTCTAGATCCTAGAATGCATCGATTGTGTAACTGCAGTTTATCGGGAGACTTTTATAGGGTTTGAGTTTCACCTGTTTAACTTACCTAGTCAGAAAATACGTGTTAATTGCAAATAACTTTTTACGTGAAAACGTCTATTCGCTCGTTGTCGAACTTTTTTACATTACAAAATACCGTCAGATTTGAATCGTTAATAACTACGAGCCTAAATAATGCATCAACGACGGTTTATCCCATAACGGGTAAAGCATGCCTGTACGAGTTCGTCGCGCACAATTTATTTTGTCTGTGACGTCATTGCACGAGTGTAGGCGCGTGCGCCTAATAGTCACGAATTAGCTTTGTATACGTTGTTAAAATAATGTAGCGTGGAAACGCGTTTAGCTGTTGATTCGGATGACGTTGTAAAGATGAAGAATAGTCGCCGGAATGTAAGTGAATAAATAATTAAACATATCGTCTTATATGATTCGTAAATATGTTCGGAATTATAAAAAACACATATCAGTGGAAAGTTCGTATCGACAGGAATGCACCAAACCTAAAGAGTCCAGTACCGATCGAAACCGAGAGATAGACCAGGCCCCTCTTTTCACTGGGCATTCTGGGCACGTTCCCAGGGCCCCGTAATCGATATGGGCACCCCAGTTCCTGCTTACGGAAAAACATATTTATTTCGATAAAATCAAACGATAATGACTGACTACAATAAATTCCTACTTGCTTTTGCTTATTAACTTATGAATGCGCGAAGCTACTCTATTTCCAATTTCAGCCTGCTTAGGTAATTTTAAATATATAAAATAAAAATACAATTTAAGTACAATGCTTCAAGAGAGATTAACCAGTTTGTCGCTGATGTCCATAGAATGTGATATGCTCAAAAACATAGATTTTGAAGAAGTGATTAATGATTTTGCCCATCTCAAATCTAGAAGGGTACCTCTTCAACCATTTGTGGATTATATTATATTATCTATTAATTTAATGTGACTGTAAAGAAATAAAAATAAATCTAGAACCTTGCTTATATACTTTCTTTGTCTATTCTAACAAAATAGTGCTCTGTCAAGGTCATAGGAGCCCCATTATCTTAATGTGCCCAGGGCCTCCAATAGGTTAAAGACGGTTCTGAGATGGACGCTGCCGTAACTCTCGGAAGTTTGTGAGTAGATTAATCAGTTCGTCCGGCAACTAGTAAATGAAATACATAATGGGTTAAAATCAGTGAGAAATAAAATGAAAGGTGCAGTTACGGTCAGCGCCTTAAATTTTTCGTGAAAACGTCTGAACTACTATTTTCTGTATCGTCTGCCCATGATCCTTTTGAGTTTTTTAGTTCTCTTTTCGACAACGGGAACGGAAAGTTCAACCGTCACTGGTATATATACGCAATTTGTTTAATCGCCACTACTGCGCTGGTCGAGTAGCCACTTGTTTGAAGCCGTGTGTTTGACCGACATTATTAAATCTTCCCTCTTTCTTGTCCTTCATGTGAAGAAGGGATATCCATCTCTTTTTAGAACATGAGGGATGAAGTGGGTGCAACGTGCATATTTGTTTTTTTACCACAGTCATAGTCATTCGACTACCAGATGTAAAACTTACCGTTGTCCTAAGTTTAATTGTTTATATCTGAGGTTTCGTTCGCGTCAACTTCGCTTGTTATTCTAGATTCGCTTGCGTTTAACGTAGCTTTCGCTCGTATTAATCTAATGTGTAGAAAACTAAAGCCAAAATGGCCGATACTGTAAATACTTTTTTATTTCGAAGTTAGTACGGTTGTGATTAGTTGAGTTGAATATATTTATTTGATTGTAGCAGCCAAATTATTAAAAGGAGAAAATTGAAAGGATTACAAGAAATTAGTTCAATTTGATTTGTAAATCGCTTTGTAAAAATTAATAATTATAAAAATGACAATCTGTAATAAAATACAAAATACATATTTTTATTAGCTGTAGCTCTGTTCCAACAGAACTGCCACAGTTGCAGTGTTGCAAAATTGATACAGTTTCGTTTTAGCTACTACGCATGACTGTGACGGTTCTGTTACCGTTCGCAGATAGGTTGGGACAGAGCTATTAACGTTGAAAGCTATATAATTTTTCGCATTTTCTCTTTTTAAAATTTTGATTACTATAATCCAAAACATATTCAACAGTCTCTAGCTGGTCGTCCATGGACGATGCATCGACTATATTTTATAGAAATATTGTTCTGATTAAACTTGGATAGTTCCGGACATGTACAGCTCCGGGAATCATGTCTTCTGTCGGAGACGTTTCCTATATTTTTTTAGAGTGCATGTTAATAACATCATACTTCACCAAATAGTACCTAGTATGATTTCATAACGGATCTGTCGCCATTCGTCAATGGTACAGTATATTTTCGATCACGAATGAGAGTACATATGCACTATATCGGGTGTCTGACATATTGAGGTAGGCTCGACGTTTTACACTACGAAGCATGCTCCTGTCCATTAAGAGTTAAGACTTAGAGTCGGTTCACAATGTGCAGACGTTCATATCACTTCTTTTCTTCAAAGATCGCAAAGATATACCAGTGAAACAGTTCAATAAAAAAAACGTTCCATATCCGTTCTGTCTTTGGAAGTGTTTTGCGCAAGTCTAGAATGCAAATGTTATTAAATGCTCATATCGAATTCAGTTGGGGAATAACATATTTTAGAATCTTACAAGTAATTTATATCATACCTCCCATATAATACGTCTGGTGTCAAATTATCACCATACTTCCTTTCTCACGTTGCTCTTCTCCTCAGTATTAGGCACTTAATTTATTAAATAATCGCTAGTTTTCGAAGAAATTGATTGTTGATTCAAATCTTACGAAAGGTCAATAATTTTGTTCTAAATTAGCAACACTTCATGACTGGACTATATTTTTACATGACACGTTAATTGGATTAGGTTTTACATGATGAAGGAAGGTTTGGTTGAAGGTCAAGAAATATGCTTTACCAATGTTATGCTAGTGGTCAACGTTTTAAAAAAAATACTTTCATCTTCAAGGCTTCAAGTTGGTCAAATTGAGGCCCTGAACATTCAAATATTTTTTTCGAAACGTTGGCCACTAGCATAACTTTGACAAAGCTTATTTCTTGATTCTCAACCAACCCTTCCTTTATCGTGACATTCTATTGGATCAACACTACTATATATACTGAAGACATTAGGTCTTACAGTTTGTCTTTGAGTGATTTAGTTGTTATAAATATATGATTTATACATATCAGTATTATACTTCAAATATTTTTATGTAAATTCTGACATTAAAAGTGAACATAATTGTAAATTGTAATCAATAAGTAAACAAAACGGAAAGTAGATCCGAGGAGGCTGGTTGGCAGCAAGTCACCGCGCGGTGATGTGTTATGACGTAGCTATTGTTTATCAACTCCCCAGGAGAACATATGTGAAGTATTGCGTCAGAGAGAGAGAGAGCTGGGGAGGTTCTGCGTCAACAGCTGTTGGTTTTAGTTCAGTTAACTTCTCGTCTCAAAACTCGCTCGACTGCTTAACTTACGGATACATTGGATGCAGGTCGCAGGGCTTGAAAACAGTCGAGTTTTAAAGCGTTTCAACGTCTCCTCTATTACAAGCCCCCATTTTCTAGGTTTTAATCCGAGAACTTGTATTTTAACTTTTGTTTAAAATAATAAATTGAAAATATGAATTTGTACCCGACTATAATGACACTAGCTGTTGATTTTCTTAAAAATATACAGTCGATGCCTATTCCTCTCCGTCTAGATTTTAGAATCCATCGAACGAGATCGGTCTGCAATCCGCGTACACTCATATATCATTTTATTCCTTCAACAGAATGGTTTCAGTGAAATAATCGAGCGAGATAGTTCCTCCGGCATGTTTCGCGTTAACAAAATAATGATCCGTATTCATTCCATCTTTGGAACTATAGATAAGTATAGTATATTACACCACAAGGGCCGAAAGTTTGATAATCTTGCACTGCGCGCAGTCGTAAGCACGCTTATTAAACACATTAATTAATTATTAATTACATAAAAACGCAGATAAATTACAAGCAAGAAGCTTTGAGGTTATATACGTAAAAACACGAATGACAGCTGTTCTCGACTATTAGCTAAAATGTAATAGGGTTGCTATGGAAACGACATCTAAGCAACAGCTGATTGGTTGTTTTTGATTTACTACCGCCCGAACGTACGAACTTCCCGCATTGGTGCGTGTAATCACACCAAGGAGTCAATGTCAGACTTTCTGCCTTACAGTTGATGCCGAAAGTGTGCACTTTCGGCACCAATTGTAAGGCAGAAAGTCTAGCATTTTTCGACTCAGGCGTCATGGCACGTAGCGCAAATATCACACTTTCGGCCCTTGTGGTGTATTATACTATCCTTATTCAAATCATTAAGAACGATGAGTTTTGATATTCTTAAATTTGGCTGTTTTTTTCAATCAAACACTTCAACTATTGGAAGTTTGATTTTAAGTTTTTACTATTTTGTCTGCGTTATCAGTGTTACGCTATCGATACTGGAATTTTCAACATCTCTAAGCCCTAGTGACTTGGCTCCAGACTTTATATCAGACCCTGATCACCATGCTGTCTAGTCTACAGACTCCACAGTGAACTAATTACGACATAATTTATTAATTATTAAACTGTCCAGCAATTGAATTAATAATAACCGAATGACAAATGACAATAAGTTTTAATATGCCTCAAATAAGAAGTGTAGTTTTTTAGTCAATGAAAAAATATGTTTTCACTTCCCAGTCAACTGTGTAACAATACAATTTATTTGACAATTTTCTAATTTACATGATCATCAAATAAAAAGATTAAATACTTAAATTGATTATCGTCTGTGACACAATATCTGTTATGCTGTCGATACTGGAACTTTCAACATCTCTAAGCTCTAATAACTTGGCTCCAGACTTCATATCAGACTATGTAGCAATAAAATTATTTATTTGACAATTTTCTTATTAACATGGGCGTCAAATAAAAATTAAAAATACTTACATTGGTTATTGTCTATAACATAATTATAGTTTGTTAAAACTAAAAAAATTGTATTTAGGCGACGAGGACTTCGTTCATCATTCGCTCTAGTTTTTATCGTATGTTGTACGTCTTTTTATATGCGCAGCATTATATTTTGGCGATAAATCTAAAAAACGGTCGAAAATATGATTTTTCCTGTGATCTTGATCTGCTTTTTTGTAAACCTGATTTTTTTAAACTTTATTTTAGACCTTATATTTTCGGAGATATAATTTATTTTTCGGTTATGTGTGTTCACAATCTAAAGTCATTGTCAAGATTTTCTGACAGTGCCTTTGACAACCCAGCATTACTATTAGTCAGAGTGCCTGTCGGCAAAAATTTTATTGATACATACTCTCCCCAAACTTTGTATATGGCATCTTTCGGAAAATGCAGAGGAAAAACGCCCTAAAATCAAGAAAAGTCATAGAGGAAATAA
Source organism: Xanthostigma xanthostigma (assembly GCA_963575645.1). Classification (NCBI taxonomy): domain Eukaryota; kingdom Metazoa; phylum Arthropoda; class Insecta; order Raphidioptera; family Raphidiidae; genus Xanthostigma; species Xanthostigma xanthostigma. The sequence continues at coordinate 59,622,218 of OY754464.1, read as the reverse complement.
GTGTCAGACTAGGACTAATGAAGCCATATACAAAGTTTGGACCGTTTGGGGAGAGTATGTATCAATAAAATTTTTGCCGACGGGCACTCTGACTATATACCTACTGCAAATTGTCATTAACATCTTTTTACCCAATGGAAACTTGTTTTGCATCTTTTCTATTTTTCCATATATCAGGTTTTTTGTTTTTATAATAAATATTTTTAGTTTATTTTTTAAATGTGCTTTTATTCATATATATGTTACCGGCCAAACCTGATTTCAGGACAAACTAATTTGGCCTAGGCCAAACTAGTTCTACAAACCAGTTTGGCCTAGGCCAAACTAGTTTGTCCTAGTATGAATAGTAGGCCAAACTAGTTTGTCCTGAAATCGGGTTTGTCCGGTAACATATATATATTTTTGGAACCATTTCATCAAGCCATTTCATTTGACACCACCACAAACGATTTAGCTGATTTCTGAAATATAATAGGGCTGGGTTATTTCATTTACAAGCGCAATGGATTGTCTCAACCCTGATTAATATGGTGTTAGTTCTTATCCTAGCAGTCAGAACTTTTCATATACTTATATTTATTGCATTTAGCTCTAGATTCTGGAATATCGCATTCATACTTATATGTAAGCGATAAAATGTAAACAATAGCCATGTCCCATACCCTTTAGGAAATACATTGTAAACATAATATCTATAGTACATATTATTTATATACAGGTGGTTTCTGAATACTTATTCGAGAATAAAAACGAAATGGAAAAAAAGTCATATTTTATGTGATTACGATCGAATTAAAGTAACACCGGCCAGAATAAGATAAAAAAGCTTCGAAAAAGTCATCCCTGACTGAAGTAAAAATACAGTAGGTACCTACTTTAATCAATGACTGCAAGATGCTAGGGATAATTTAACGTTTTTTATCCAAGTGTGTAGGCTTTCACGGCCGGTGTTGATCCAACTCTTCTTGGTTTCCGGGCTTGTATGCCGTGATGCATTGGTATTTCTACCTGACGTTTCGTCAACAACTGTGGTAGACATTATCAATTGAAAAATCTGCAATAGCCGAGCATACGTTGACTCTAGACAACCATAAGATACTTTTTGAAGAAACCAAAGTTATAGACAGAACATCGAGTTACTACCCGCGCATATACAGATTTGTTGTTTCCGTTGTTCATCCGTCTCCAATATACACACACGGGTTTCCTTTACCTTTATCCTCCTTGCGTCGGAACTTGGTAACGTGGATGTTGTCTACCTATAGCCTCTTTTACCTATGGTATAAACAACGCTCTCATTGATCGCTTGTCTATTTTCTAAGTCCTGTTGATAGACAATAGTTATAACTGCAAAATTTATCTATTAACTAGCCTTACCCGCACATAATTGAGATGAAACGGCAGCAACAATAATAGTTCCTACACTTTGATATTTTTTCCAGAAGCTCTTTGTGAATTTTGAATTCCTCCCCTATTTTACCCTCTTGAAGGATGATTTAGCAAAAACTCTGAAACACTTCTTATCAATTAATTTTCATATCCCTGACTTGAGAAATTGGTTCCCCATACAAACTTTCATCTCCTATTTCACCCCACTCATGCTATTTTTTTAGAGAAAATGTAGCCTATATGTCCTTCCTCAGGTTGCAGTGTATCTCCTCGAAATAACCGACTCACAAACAGAGTTATTTTCGCATTTGTAATATTAGTAAGGATACTTTTTTGACAGATCCATTTCTGAATCATCCTGTACAAACATATAATGCATACATGTCTATAATCCTGAGTTATGCAACTTTTGCAATAAAGTATACTATTTTACGACTAACGGTTCCTGTTCAACGTCCACATTTTAACCATTGATTACATTTCATCAAAAGATTCCTACCGAATTATTGTGTGCCGTAATAGAATAGTTACATTATTTACATGGTATACACACGACCGTTAGTAATAAACATTACGTAACATCAAAAAGTATGACTTATAAAAAAAAAAGCTGTAAAAATTATATTTACAATAACCGTCGTCATTACTGTCAAATGTCACAAATTGGGTGTCATCTACACAAAATAAATTTATTATGATAAATGTGGAAAAATAATTCGTAAAATTCTTCTTTTTGGTATTTTTCAATATTTGAGCCGCAGCCGCGCGAGTGTATCTAAATTTAATGAAACTATTGAATTGGTCGTTAATACCCTTATTTGCCGAGCGATTATAATCTATAGTTACATTTTTCTTAATACATTTTGAACAGAATATTTTGCATAAACAAATTTTTTTTGCAATTTTAAATTTAAAATTTTTTATTATGCTAGTTTTCTCTAATATCGACAAATAAGCAAAAGTCAGGTCCGGCACAATAAAATTTTGAAAAATTGTTACTGTCACCTGAACATTGTAAAGGCACTACTAAGCGGTTAGTCGCGAATAAACCTATATAATTCGGTCGACGACTGTATGAACACCATAATTCGGCAAACAGTGATAATATCTTATTTACAATACACATTCTAGAAGCGAAACTTACGTTTAAACCCACATGAATGTTCTAAATGGATATTTACGGAATATTCTTCATCTTTATACACTTGTATATACAAAAATCTCGTGTTACGATGTTTGTCCGCGTTAATCTCCGAAGCCACCGTACCCATTTTAATGAAATTTTGTAAATGTGTCTTGCTTGGTCCAACTTACGCTATAGGATAGTTTTTATTAAATATTTTGTACAAAATTACGTGTTTTCTAAAAAAACTGTTTTTGTAACATGTAGCGACATCTGATAGAATTGGCTTAAAGCAATTAGTTCAGAAGCAAACAAAAAATAACTGTTTTAGTATCAAGTAGCGACGTCTGATAGAAGCAAATCTGGTATAGAATTTGCTTAAAACTATTAGTTCAGACGCCGGGCCACAAACGAAATACATTTTGCAGAATTATATCTATCGCACCCGGGTGAGCGTAAAGATATAGTAGCTATGCGGAAATCATATACAGAAAATCGTTTGATAGGGAACAATTTTCTTTAATGCATTAATGAGTTCCATAGCTACCATATCAACAAAATTATATTCACTGTAATAGTAACTACTTATAATGTCTGTAAGTGCGAAATTTACACTGAAAAGTGTAGGTTAGGTTTATAATAGTGTCAAAAGTGTCAACGTTTTTGACGTGATAACGTCTTATAAATTGTTGAAACACCGGCTGCATGCACGAAAAAGTGTAACGTTCCGAAAAGTGTCACGTTCCGCCTGAGCGTGCACTTGCAATTTTTTATCAATGTTTCTTTATGACGTTATCACGTTAAACTATCGTCCGTAAACCGACTTTACAGACAAGCATTTTTTTTTACACTAGAGCACGATACCACATATATCTAATGTAAACTTTAAAATGTTCCGAACTCGTATAAGAAGTTACACTTCAAAAAATTCAGTGTAATTAAAAAAAAATAAGTTTTCGAGTCCACCTCTGGCAAAGTGCCATAATCCGTAACGGAGTTTACAACTAAGGGAGTCAAGGTTATTACCTACCTTGCAACAACTACGGGATTTAATTTTAAAAAAGGTGCACACATCGTGTACCTGGTTTCATTATTCACGGCTTTAAAATACGTAAAAATATACGGGACTTAATATGTATTATGTACCTATGGATATATACTACATGCGGTTGTATAGTTTTTGACTGTGGACAAGCTGACTACTGCAATGGAACCCAATCCTGAAAAATTAAAATTTACACAGTAGTAGGTATATGTATCAAGACTGTAGTGTAATTATTTTATGTAGGTACGAGCAAGTCATAAAAGGCTTAGAATCGAAATACATACCTACTACATTTTTGCATGTGCCTTCTATAAAATAGCTGATTTTCACATAATACTGTTATATTTTTGACATTTCAGTTTGACCATAGCCTGTTATGCTGCCCCTTTTGTTCATACGGATTTAAATGACAACTGACAGAGATATTACTATTGTATTGGTAAAATCGAATTATAATCGAGGTCAGGAGTCGGAATGTTTTGGGATTTTTGCCATTTTTTTGCCAGAGCGACAATCTAGAGACCCGACTCCCCCGTTTTTGAGGTCGGCAACCCCTTCAAGTTGACGCCTCTTATTTCCACCTCTTGGAAAAAAATATAATTTTTTTCCAAGGGGTGGAAATCAGAACAGTCTAGAAAATAACTATTATTATTATATTATGATAGAGTATTTGGAAAGAATTCCGTGGCATAAGGATCGAAAATGAAGCAAAACTGAAATTTTTTTAAACTTGTATTTAATACTAACGTTTCGATACGTTTTGTAACATCTTCAGAGTATCGAAACGTTAGTATTAAATGCAAGTTTAAAAAAATTTTAGTATTGCTTCATTTTCGATCCTTATGCCACGGAATTCTTTCCAAATACTCTATCATTAACTTCAATGGATCACAGTTACTCTATTTATTGAATAGAGTCAAATTATTATATTATAATAATTTTTCTTTCGTTTCAATCACCTTTCTTACCAACGCGCTACGTTCAATTATAAGTTGAAGAAGAATTGTAGATTGTAGAAACTAAACAGCTGAGGCTAATAAATAGAAAATGTTCAGAGCAGTCTTAATTTGGGGATTATATAAAAAGAAGGCTGAAAACTATCGAAAACTTCAAACCAAAATGATTTATTATTACTGTACTTTTTTGATTTTTGGGATTTAAGTAAGTAAATAATAACAGTCTGCTTATCCAAAGTGAACATAGGTACAAGGGAGATTCAGAAAAGAACATGAGTATAAAGTACTACAAAGTTAGGCATTTGTAACGCTCAATTGACGCCGTATAAAGTAGGTCACGTGAGGTCATTTCGGGTTCATAAAGAATTCAAATAGACACTTCAAAATATAATAATTCTCACCCTTGGTATTTATATATACAATACTTATAAATATGTGTTTTACTTACAGTAGAAAGCATACGGGTTTAAGACAAAATACTGACGCTATATTCAAGGGTTGATTTATGTACGAAATACTGAATTAAAGCTGCATTAATTTTAAACTAGAAGCTAATCGATTAATCAATAATACTGACATTCCATAAGAAACTGTAATGATAATTTCGCGACATTTCATTATCGCATCAGTCGTTTTTCCACCAATTAATTGAAGTTACAGAATGCATTTTTTACAACTTCAAAAAAGAAGAGGTTATCCAATTCGTCATGTATAAGTATATAACTTTTCGAAGGGCTGAAAAATTTCGAGATCATTTTGTTCAGAATGTCTACAAATTGGTCTCATATAATTTTTTCAAAAATCGGTACAGTCGTTTTTATCCGATTTCAAAAAAAAAGGATTAATTTTATTTATGTTCCATTTGTGAACTAATTTTGATTATACAAATCTTTGATTAACGTCTGAATAGAACACTTCAAATAAATAAAATTGTCGACCAATTTTTTCTCAGACCAATATATTGACAAAAAATAAAAAAATCAACAAATCAATATAACACAAGACAAAATTATTAAAAAGGGAAAGGATAAACTAAACAAATTACAAAAACATAATGTTGTTTACAAAATTAGTTGTGAAGATTGTGATATGAATTATATTGGGCAAACAAAAAGAGCGCTTAAAACACGAATTAGAGAACACCGTAGCAATCAAAAATTAATCCCTGAAAAGCATAATGTCGTTACTAAGCATAAAATTGAATACGACCATAACATTAATAATTTAATTGGAATGATGTTAAAATTTTAGATAATGAAAGTAATTGTTTTAAAATATTATTTCGGAAATGTTATATATAAAATCTAATAAAAACTCTCTTAATGCTCAATTAGATATGAAAAAATTAAGAAATATTTATGATATTATTTTGAAATAATTTTTTGTTTTTTCAAATAATTTTTCTTTTTGGGTACTTTGATATCCATGACTACGTATTATAAAATTTGTTTGTTATTAATTTTTCATTATTTTTTGAATCATCAAACTTCCAATCTTGCGTACAATTTATTAGATAATAAATAGCTTAATACTAATTAAGTTTTATATTTTTTAGATATTTCTGAAGAAGATCCAAATCCGGATCGAAACGTCATCTTGTGTTATATTGATTTGTTAATTTTTTTTATTTTTTGTCAATATATAACTCTGAAAAAAAATTGGTCGACAATTTTATTTATTTAATTTTGATTATCTTTTTTTATGTGATGAGGCATACCTTCAGAGTGGTCTTATATAAATTTAACTTAAATCGGTTCAGAATTTTTTTTTCTAGTTTAGTAATAAAATATTAATAAAGAAAGCGATTAATAATGTACGAACTACGTATTACACAGAAAAGTAAAAAATTAAAAATCTTCAAAAATGAGAATATAATATGCTTGACTCTGTAGAGCACAACAGTAAACTTTTCATAACGAGTATTAGTCATGTGTTGTGATATTACAGGGGCACTGATAACCCCATTATCAGAGATGGTGTTAAGTTTCCAACTTATCTGTGTTATTCTCCAAACAAAAGGTCATCGTACAGGTGTGGGAAAGACTCACAATTACAATTTGATGTAATAAACAGATAATACGAGTTCATTTAGTAAATAGCCAGAGGTCGCAATCGATTTCATTAATCTAATCTGACTGTTCAAATTAATGTTTCTTAATATCTAACATTCAATTATAAAATAATAACGTTACATTATTTTGATACCATTTTGATACTTTGAAAATTTACAGTATAGATAATAATAATCGTTCGTATTTATATCATATATACGGGAAGTAAAAAAGTTGTGGTGCCAATTTGAGTGTGCTAATTCGTACACATCGTGATGAAACATGCTTCATTCTTTTCGTTTTAATGAGGGGAAGTGCACAATGTTCATCACGATGTGTACAAATTAACACAGGTACGTTCAACCGAAGTCAGCAAGTCGAACTAAATCATTGTCGATCCGATTAGAAGCCTGTATGCTGTGGAGTTCCTCAGGGAAATATTCTAGGCTCTCTTATTTTCTACTTTACATAAATGATTAAATTTTTTTATAAATAAACTGAACAGCTCTTCCGAGTTCCGAATTTGAGTGTAAAAGTTTGACAGGCCATTGACTTGTATAAAGATAGTTATCTGACTATATTGTGGAAAGCCGCGAAACATCCCAACAAGGTAACCGATTCAGGAATTACCGTTTCTCGGCAAGTAGGAAAACAACTGTCTCCGCTGCGATATGAACGCGAGCCTAGTTATGTCACCATTTCAAGCTAATCATTCTGTTTTAAACGCAAATCAATCCGGGCGTAGCCGAGCCGGAAAACTATAGTTGATAAATTACAGGTCCTGTCCACTCTACTTGAAGCATTCTGTATGCAATCTATCAGGTGAGAAGATACGCGATGTTAGGCACATAATATATCAAACGGAAACGGATGCGGTCAACAGAGCCAAGTACCTCCGTCGCCATCATGTTTAACAGGTGTTATTTGTTTAACAAGTGTTGACGCTAGAAGGCCAGGTACCACTTCTCTTGTTGATCAACGTTGATAGTAAAACAGATTGATATCAAACAGATACTTCAACTCAATAGCATTTTTACATTATTGCTGGAACAAAAAAAAATACAAAACAGTATGACTAGAATGTCAATATCGATTATAAAAATGGTGAGTAGCCTAATGGTGTGAACCATAGACAAATATCTCTGGTGTGAATGTTGGACTCACATTTGGAATGTTAAAGTGGGTTCGAATCCCGGTGGGGGCAGATGTGGTTAAGACTTTTTCCCCACCGCTTCCCACCGAGAAACGGAATTTCTGTATCGGTGACGGTTTCTCTAAATAATTCCTGTTAAATATCGTGACAGACAAAGTCATTGCCGATTGTCTGTAGTACTGACAAAGTTGCCTTATTGTAAGTTCCTTATATGTTTTTTTTTTTTTTTTTATTTAGAGAAAAAAAAAAGAAATGCGCTTCGACTACTCAGGTCATTAGCACATAATATTTTAAAAATAGGTTACAAAATATGTTATGGTATACAAAATATTATAAGATATTTAGGTAAGTATAAACTTACGATACTAGAGGGTAAGTATAGACATTAATAAATAGTAGATAATAGAATAGAATAGAATAGATATTTATTTTTAGTGACCAATAATGGTATAAAAAACGTCATTACAAAGTATTTGCACATTAATGATTAAAGTACAATCAGTATAAGATTTAAAATTAATTTTAAAATTACATATTAAAAATTACAGCCATACAAACACTTTTCAATTAAATATATAGTAGTAAAGGGTAAGTACAGTAGTTGCTTCACTCGCGCATTAGGAAAAGGAAATTTTCTTATCTTAATTTACCGAGTGGTGTAGCGTGAAAGCACTAGACTCGCATTCGGGAGGTATCGGGTTCGAATCCCGGGGATGGCAGATGTGGCTGGGACTTTTTCGTGCTGCCTCTCATCCAGAAATGGTAATTTCTGCATCGGCCATAGAGTTGAGGTTTTCCATGGTTTCCCTCAATAATCCCAGATAAATATAGCAATGATTTCTTATTCGAGGCTATGGCCCGTTACCTGTTAAACTCCTTTACTCAAAATTTGCCTACCTTATCCTAATGTCCTAAAATTCATTCATTATATTAGCCCATTGCTATTAATTAAGTGGAAGTTTAAAAATGTAGAAAATAACGGGGAAGTGTGATAGATGGAAAATAGTAATGGTGCGAATGGCAGCTTTTATGACATAAAGTCTAAAAACTTATGTTAAACGTATTATTATTATTATTATCATTATCTTAATTTTCGGTAATTCTACTTATTCCCGAATTATATAATATATAATTATGCTACAAGACAAAAAAAGGATGAGAAGTAAGCAAAAATGTCAGGAATAATTTACGTGAATTCTAAACTTAACTGATGTACGCTGGGATAAAACTATCAGATATAGTTACATCAAATTCACAGATATATATATGTATTGTGAGAAATCTGTTGCTGTTGATTATTTCGTTTGCCAAATCAAAATCTACCTGGACAAAGCCGAACCGGGAAGCTAGTTTGTAAATAATAGTAATTCAAACTATACGATCGATAGTGGAAAAATATTTGGTATTCGGTCAAAAATTAAAAGCGAGAGATCAGTGCCGTCACTATACTATCTGAGGCCCGTGGTATATTCATCGGCTGAGGCCCTCCCTTAATATAAAAAAGCTTCACGTTGTAGTTTCATCTTTATAAATCACAAAGTAAAGTAGATATTTGTATAATTTGTGTATATTCTTGAGTGGATACCTAACATAAATTGATTAAATGCAAAATAAATATTTTTTACCAAATGTTGCAATAAATGTAAGGTTCCGCCTGTCCTAACGGCTTCTTGGGCCCGGAGCCCCCTCAGGCCAGAGGCCCGTGACATTTTGCCCATTCTGTCACTCTATTGTTACGCCACTGCGAGAGATTGCAGATTACAGACACTCGACAACTGAGGTCATTAGTATTCGAATAGTAAAAGCTTTGCCGAATAGGCAGAGTACCGAATAGCAATAGTTTATAAATAATTCTAGTCGAATATTTAATTAAAATAGTACATTTGTTAGATGCATCATATTATTGTTTTTTTCGGTTTTTTTTTTTAATTTAACTAGAAACTATTTTAAATTAGTTCTCTATGAATAAGCGTACTAATTTGCTTCCAGTGAGTTTTGGTATGCATTTTAATTCATGTCTTAATTTACGATCAGCGTTCATGAAGACACACATATAGTGAATACTGAATAGGGTGGAGCTTTTGCTTGTTTATCCATAAGAAAACGTTAACTAAGCATTTCGTTCGTGATGCGGAAAATAATGGACTTCCTGTGTTACATAATAATGCAACAGAACCCGGCTAGTTTTATAACCAATTTTCGAAATTTATGTTTCAAGGTAATTTAAATGTCTGGAGCCATGGTCATCGCTTAACATTTTTATCTTTAAGTTACGCTTGGAGTTCAAATTATGAAAAAAACTAGCTTTTACCCACGACTTCGTCCGCGTGGAATCAGTATGTACAATTGATATAATTGATTAAAAAATTCATAAATTCAAGCAACCATCTTTTGCAAAAACATAAAGATTTTGTGGATTCGATACACGTGAGCAAGCCACATACAGCTGGTCGTGCGAAAAACATGGTTTTTCTAAATGAATGCCAGCTACCTCGAGTGTTTGCCCCTGGGCTTTGTTTATAGTTATTCCGAAAGCTGTTTTTAATGGAAATTATAATCTTTAAAATTGAAAAGGCATATCCGTTGCTATAATTGGTGAATTCGTGGTATTAAAACACTGTCTCCTTTAAATTTGCCAGTAATTTAATAGCCCTAATAATATTTCGACCCAGATGCGAAAGTTGTGAACGTGTACCATAAGACAATTTGGGCGCATCAAGATTTAGCATTAAAATTACCAGAACACCCACATTAAATTTCATCACAATCGACCCAGCGGTTTGGCCGTGAAAGTGTAATAGACATACCTTCGCGCTTATATAATATTAGTATGGTTACAAGGTAAGGTTTTTGAAGTAAAACTTCTTTTGGTAAGACTTTTTCAAATAAATAAAATTGTCGACCAATTTTTTTCAGACTATACTTATATTGACAAAAATAAAATTATATATCAATATTACAAGAAATGACGTTTCGATCTGGGTTTAGATCTTCTTCAGAAATATCTAAAAATATAAAAAACTAATTAGTAAAATCTATTTATTTTATAATAGAATGCAGAAGTTAATTATCGAAAATGACGAAAAAAACAATCAATCTATTATTAATATTGGTTGTTATTAATTTTTCATAATTTTTGATAATTAAATGCTGCATTCTATTATAAAATAAGTAGATTTTAATTTTTTATATTTTTAGATATTTCTGAAGAAGATCTCAACCCAGATCGAAACGTCATTTTTTTAATATTGATTTATAATTTTATTTTTGTCAATATACCTATAGTCTGAAAAAAATTGGTCGACAATTTTATTTATTTGAAGAGTTCTATTCAGACGTTAATCAAAGATTTTTCTTTTGGTGTTTGACATGTATCTAAATATGAAAAGTCCTATTATTTTTGAAAAAAAATCTCTCTCTTTCTCGTATTTAACCAGTTTAGCTTCTGTAGTGTGTAGTCCAAACACATAGTTTCTTTTTGGTGTTGGTTCGGATACAATGTTTTAAAATTTAAACTGTCGGAACGGAAAGGTTTTTGGTTGTAGGATGGTTTGTTTTAAGCTATATGAACAGTTTGAATGAGACTGTTAAAGTACTTTAAATGGAACGACCTGTATACGATCTTAAGTGTAATTTCACAATAATCAGTAATCTGCGGGAGTATTCAGATGTATGAATAACCACAGCGCCCTTGGATGTCATCTTAAGAGCCTTAATGAAATACGATACTTTTATAAGACTTGAAACTTGTCTGTCAAACGTTTTGTACGAACATCTACGGGTATACTTCGCTCCGACTGCCTTTTATACACCACAATAAAGTGAAATATAAGAAAACAACTGAGTGACAAGAAAAACTGAAGGGTTTGAGATTTTTAAATGCATATTATTACTAGCTTTGGCTCGAGAGAGCGAGACTTTTTAGATGAAAATAAGAATATATTTGATCTTTAAATATCCAAATTTGGCATAATAGCGTAAAAATAAATACATTTTTAAAAGTAGAAAGTACACTTTAAAATTATAAATAATGATTTGCTAAAATAATAACAATGTAAAATAATATTAGAAAAATTTATTTTCATGAGTCACAGAATATGAAAACTCATTCCGCTGCGATAGTGAAACGACTCAATTTTGAGTTCCAACGGTGTTTGAAAACAAAATTTTCTGACAGGTATAGAATTGCAACAATGTATTGGTGTTTTTAACAGTTGTAGCAAATTTTAGCCATCCTACTGTTATTAATTTTATTCTTACGAACTATATACTGTATACCGTAGTGAACAACTAATAATGGAATTATCTATTATTAAAAAATCAAAGTTTGAATTTAAAACCAGCCTTGAATAGATTCCCAAGCATTATCAAACAAATTGGATAATAAATATGTTGATTGTTTGATCTTGGACTATCATTAGGTGCTACGTATGCATGTTTTGTGTATCAATAATTGTTTAACGGGAGTGTATCAACTATAAAATAAATAGATAAATGTAGATTTTGATTTGTAAAGAGATGCATGCAGTTTCATTTATACATTTTGTCAGTTCTCTGGAATTTTATGAAAGAACGATTTTGTTATATTATTATTTACTACAGCTGATAGTTTTATTCATCGGTAGTTTTGTTTGTATTCCAAAACTAGCATACTGCGCTTAGGAATGTAAATGTAAAGCGCGTTTCACATTTTCGTTAAGTTTAACGCAACGAGAGAGCATGTAGAAAGTAGAAACAGCATGGAAAGAGATTAAGTGACGATATAATTATATATTTCTATATTTCTTTTGCCGAGTTATGAAAAAAATGACGAGTGTAGTTTTACGATGCGCGCGCAGACTGTAACATAAAAATAAACATGAAGAAAGCTGTCAACTGTAACATCAGAATTAACAGGATGAAGTTGCTCGCTAACGCATACGCTTTGGATAAACATTTCGATTTTAACCACCAAAAATTTGACTGATGGCGCAGCGATCGAAAATGTAAAATAGTAAATATGTGATGTTTTGTTTCAATACGATTAAAACTTTTATATACTTGCTTATAAATTATGTAATGTAGCGATTGATAGTAGGTTTGTTCCAAGCAGCCAGAGAACGGTAACAGAACCATCACAGTCTTGCTACTACGCAAGACGGTGTCGGTAACGGTTCTGTTATCGTTCGATGTCTGCTTGGAATAAACCTAGTGAGTATTGGTGAATATTTTTAACAAAGTATGTTGGTTGTTAAAATTTGTGACATAATATCTCACTCCAGTCTTTTTACCACGTTTATATTAACTTGCTTTTCGTGTATCTCGGGCGGAACTTTGTAATTGGTTTTAAACTGGCTTCTTGATGAGATAGAGACTTGAAATATTCAACATACCTCAGAATTATATTACAATATGAGAAAATACTAAAATAAAGAAGAAAATAATAGAAGAAATAAGGAAATTTTAATAAATACATTAATTCATTCTTACTTGTTTACCGTTGTAAGGCACGTAGCACACAGTGGCGCTATGGCTCAGTTGGTTAGAGCGCCGTGCAAATAACGCGAAGGTCGCGGGTTCGATCCCCCATGTGACATGCAATATTTTTACTGTTTTACGGGGCATTTTTGTTTTTACTAAAAAGTATAAAAATACTAATAGAAGTTAAAAAAAAATAGTATACCACGTTTTTAAAGTGAACTAAAAAGTATATAATAATTTTGACTGGCGTACTGATTAGACGTGTTTTTGGCACGCTCTGTTAAAGTTAAAGTTTTTATCTTTTATCATAATTACTTTCTTTTTAAATAAATAAAAAGTGACAATCGGGCACTATTAAATAGCAAATATGCCTGAAACTCGGTTAGCATCACGCGACAACGAAAATATGAGGGCTTTACTCAGTGAATTAGTGCAAAACAGTGAGTTCAAAAATGAAATAAGGAAAGTTATAGAGGATCAAATGAAAATAGTGTTGGATACACAAGTATCTAAGCTAAATAATGAAATTGGTGATCTTAAAAAACAGAACTTAAATATAATACAAAAATTAGATGAAACTCTGCATTCTCTATCTAAACTAAGTGAAATGTTCTTAAAGAATAAGGACAATAGTAATGGGATTAATGAGGATGTGAAAGCGGAAAAAAAGTTAAAAGGTACAAAAATGAATGAAACTAATAAGAAACCTAATTTAGATTCTGCAAAAATAACAATACCTTTAAACGATGACAAAACGTGACGTTAAGAAAAATCAAGTTTCAAATAGCACTATTTTAGATGATAATATTAATAATACAATCGATATAGCTGATCCTAAAGTTATTAGAGACAATCCAGCTTTAGAAAAAAAGGATGAATACATGAAATTAAGCAATAATGAAACTGACACAGATGAATCAGAATCAGACTTTACAGAAGTAGTAAATCGACGCAGAAGAAATAGAAAACGAGGGACTGTAGGATCAGCAAAAAGTAACGAACTTCAAGGAGGAAACAGAATGATGTGGCTTCATATCAGTAGAGTGAAGCAAGGAACAAGTGAAGAGGAGGTTAAGTCCTTTCTACTAAATAAGTTTCCAAATGAAACATTCATTTGTGAAAAACTCCCAGTTCGAGGTATAAATTGTTCTTTTAAAGTTGGAGCAAGTTTTCATTTATATGAAAAAATAAATAACCCTGATTTCTGGCCCGAAAATATTGTTTTCAAACGCTTTCAGTTTTTTCGAGCACAATTTTCGGGTCACAAATCAGCAAATTTTAACCAAGGAAAATAAAAATTTAAATGTAGAAATATTGTGCCACTTAAATATTAGAAGTGTAATTTCTAAAATAGATGAAATAGAAGTATTCATAAATCTAGAAAAAATTGATATATTGTGTTTATCAGAACATTGGGTTCAAAATGGGTTACTGTCCCACATATGTATTTCGGGCTTTAAACTAGTCACTCACTTCTCTAGACAACACTACCTCCATGGAGGTGTGGCAATTTTTATTAAAGATAGTCTATCTAGCACTGAAATCAAAAATATTAATAATATCTCAGTTGAAAGGATCGCTGAATTAAGCGCTATTCGTTACAAAAATGTCATTATAATTACAATTTATCGACCGCCTAATGATAATTATAAACAATTCTTTGATATAATTACTCAAGCAATAGACATTGCCTTAAGTAAAGCTGAATATTTGATACTTTGTGGAGATATAAATATAAACTGGGAAAATGGTGATATAAATTGTAAATCACTGAAAGATATCTTTGAGTCTTTCAATTTAACTGTTACCACAAATGAGCCCACGCATTTTTATGGTCTGAATGGTTCAAGCATAATAGACTATGTTGTGACTAATTTGCCCAAAGAGAAATACATATGTAAGGTGACAAACCCAGGTCTTTCAGATCACGCTGCTCACTTGATGAGCTTGAGAGACATTCTATATGATAAAGCAGAACATACTGTGAATAAAACAAATCAAAATTGTAAAAACCAAAAAATACAAAAACGAACTTGTAATGAATTGAATTATAATTATATGTCATATTGGTTGAAAAAAGTGGATTGGCAAGAATTTTATCAAACTAACCAGGTAAATAAAATGTATGAAATATTTTGGGAGAATTTTAAATATTGTTTTAATCTTTGCTTTCCGAAAGAGGAAACGAAAATAAGGCAAAAACAAAACAAATGGATAAATAACGAAATCATTGAACGCAGTTATAAAATAAAGGAATTATGGGAACTCAAAAAAACATTAAAGGACATAGGGCTAGAGAATTATCATAAAGAATTAAAAAGAATACAAAAGTTAGAAATTAAGAAAGCTAAATGTAATTATATTAAAAACAAAATTGATCATTCAAAAAATAAAAATAGGGAAACTTGGAAAATAATAAATGAACTAGGAAACAGAAAACAGTTTTCAGAAAAAAATAACGATATCATACTAAAAAAGGGGGATGATGAAAAAATTTACTCAGATTTAGAAATAGCTAACTATTTTAATAATCACTTTTCACAAACAGCTGGTAAAAAATTGCATACAGCCTATGATAACATATTGGCCACTGAGTGTACTCTAGGTACGAAAAACGATAACTGTGTTTTCCTGTATCCAACTAACAGGGATGAATTGATTTTAGCAATTAAGAAGTTGCCAAACAAGAAATCCTACGGGTTTGATGAAATATCGAATTATTTAATAAAAATATTAGGTGATGAAATTAGCGACAAACTGGTTAAAATGATCAACTTAATGCTAGAAAAAACAGTTTTTCCGGAACAGTTAAAATTAGCAATAATTAAACCTTTGCATAAAAAGGGTGATTGTTCGAGAGTAGAAAATTATAGACCGGTGTCTTTGTTATCAAATTTCTCAAAACTACACGAAAAAATAATTTATAATAGACTAGAATCTTTCTTAACCCGGCGTCATGGGGGTTGGGTCTGTGAGACCCGTCACATTTTATTTCGCTTCTAGTTCGGTTACTATGCGTGCGACGTTGCCGTTCTTCTCAATAGCTGGAGCTGTTGAGTTGTTCTATGGTTCGCAGGTAACACGTCAGTCGTGCAACAGCCGCAGTGAGAGTTATTCGTGCTCAAAATTGAAAAAAGGTATGTGAGACCCATCCCCGCAGTTAGTGTAACAATTTCGCGCCATTTTGTATAGATACTATTTTAATTATTATCCGTGTATTTATCCTTTTCTATTTGCTTTTTTGTTGTTGTTTACAATTTAAGTTGCTGATATGTAGTTCAATGTATTTTATTTGTTTTTTGTAGGTAATTAGTAAAAAAAATGGATCGAGAAGAGGCAGAACGACAGCGTATTCTTTCAATTTTACTAGAGTCTAGTAGTAACCCTAGTATGCCTCATTGAATATAGCTGCCATTAATGGCCTAATAATAAACAAAATTAATAATAATTAATTGTTCAAAAACAAGGCGATTTATAAAAAAATCTTAGGCCTCGGTCTTGTCATGGAACACCTAAAACTTCGCAAAAATGTATCAGTGATTCCACGTGAGTTGCGACAAAAAATTGGAAAATTTGTTGGTGAATCTTCAAGGGAACCTCCGGCAAACAGGCTAATGTTCGCAAAAGGTGCCAAGTGTGCCCAGCCAAGAAAGACCGTAAACCAAATTACACCTGTGAGAGTTGCAACAAATATAAATATTTGTTTAGAACATATTGTACCTTTCTGTGCTGACTACCAAAGATAATGATTCGGAGTGATTAATTGTTTTTTTTCTTCTAAAGATAATATAGTTTCCTACAAAAAAGTGCCATTAAAACATTAAAACTGATTGTTAATTAATAATAGAATTACATTTAAGTTGAAGAGAAAGATTTTGTTGATATTTGTCGTTCTTTTTAAAAAAGTTTTCCAAGACTTTATAAAGTGGTGCGAAAAAAATCATTTGGTGATCAATATTGATAAGACAGCCATCCTACGCTTTAGATTGAAAAGGGATAGCTCATTAAGTGATGCGTATTTTACTGTGAATAATGCAGCAATAAAGGAACAAAACAAAACAAAAATATTAGGTTTGCTTATAGATAATACCTTAAAATGGGATGAACATGTAGATACTGTATGCAAGAAACTAAATTCTCTACATTTCCAAATCAGAAATCTTAAACGAAATTTAGATCAACAAACTCTATTGAGTGTTTATTATTCTTTAGTATTATCCACGGTAAAATACGGCATTATTTTTTGGGCAAACAGCACAAACAGTGCTAGAGTCTTTATAGCCCAGAAAAGAATAATAAGGCTAATTTTCAACTTAAAGCCTAGAGAAAGCTGTAAAGCAATTTTTAAAAATAAAAATATCTTAACTTTCTGGGGAGTTTACATCTATGAGCTTATAACGTTTCTTTACGATTCGAATTTATTGCTAACCAACAAAAATGAAGTTAAAAACTATAGTACAAGACACAATAATTTGTCTATAAAACATAGAACATCCTTTTACGAAAAATGTCCAATATATAAAGGCAATAAACTATATGAAAAACTTCCTCAAAATTTGAGGAAATGTACAAATATAAATTCTCTAAAAAACGGCCTAAAAAAATTCCTGCTCGGAACTGCACCATACAAAAATGATTTGTAAACCAATCGATTGTATTTGACGTTTGTAACCGATTTTAATTATTGGATCAGCAATAAATTATTATCTATCTATCTATCTATCTATAAAATAGTTTCTTTCCAAACAGATTTTTAACTTGTAGGATTTGAAACGAAAAGAGTGTAAGAGTAACTTTCAATGAAAAAATCTATTTATGAGATAAAATGAATAATGCGCCCAACTTTTTTGTTTCAAGTCCTACAAGTTAAAACTCTGTCTAAAGAAATTATATAAAACTTTTTAGTTCGCTTTAAAAACGTGGTATATTAAAAAAAAAATATATCTATTATTTTATTACTCTATTTTAATGCCCTCACTTTTTTGTCTCTATTTTCTGTTACAAAACGTTTTCGTATTCGCCTTAACAAAATTTTTTGTCTTCTAACAGTGAAAGAAAGTTGTAAACCGCTTCAGTAATTTCTGAAAATACTTGCGACAAACTTACAAACTGGATTGAATTAATTAGGGGTGGTCCTAGAACAGCTCAACGATCCTATAAGGATTTTTGCACTCTTTCCTTTGCTGGATTTAGTCCTCCATAGTTATACGGGTTTTCTTGACATACACACGTTTTTAACATTGTCTTTAAAGAACGGAAACGTACGTGTTGCGTGCTTAATTTTGAAGTGACCTTTAGACATTTGTGCAAAGTTAATATTTTATAATGATACCTGCCGAAGTATTGACAACCAAACAGCTGTTTGCTATTTCTTTGGGCGCAGACTCTACCTACGCTGTGACTGACGATCAGTCTCAAAAGCACTGTTAAAATGATGAGGAAACAGCTGTTGGTTGATTCGGCACTACCTACTATACCTACCAAAGGCCTTAAACACAGTAAAAAACTAAACCACATGTTATGGCATAATATTTATTATTACGTAGGGAACAAATTTAAGTTTTTGTCTGAATCATTTTTTATGCTCTGGAATGTTTATCCAGACCTGGCTTAATAATATCTTAATGTATGTATGTAACCGAAATACCACTGACTGACTGCCTGACTCACTCGCGCATTCATCACGAAATCTCAGGAACTATTGAAATCGAGACAGTGGGTTTCTTGTGACATAAGCGTCCATTAAGAAGGGATTTTTTGAAATTCAACCCCCAAGAAGGTCAACAGGACAGCGTGCGTAATGCTATCTCACTTAGTTTTAACATACCCAGATATTTTCTATATTTTTTATCTAAAGTTTTTGAACAGGATCGATTAAAAATTCTTCAATACATTTCTTATAAAAAAATTCCAGACAATTGGGCGACGGGACCATTCCAACTTCAAAATGTTGACATTTGATATAGTATAATAAAGAAAATAACATTTCTGATATCGCGTGAGGTGAGGCGGGTAATGGCTAGTATTCAATATTATATTATTTGTTATTCGTTGCCATGGTTATATCTAAATAATATGTTCCACGTCATGTAAAAATTAATCAAAGCATGCCTAACAAGTTTATTTTTGACAGATCTACAAAACAAAAGAACAGCTGTTTTTTATATTTTCAAAATTTTTCCGGAACTATAAAGTTAAAAAAAAAATTTACGAAGCTTTCTTGAAAAAATAAATAGAATAATAAGTCGTTATGAAAAGTAGACCATTATTATATAAAAAACACTGTTATAGCTTACATCTCTTCTGCGCATTCGCCGATTTTCCCCAAAAACAATAGGGCTCTTCATATTTGCATACCAAACATCCCCCCAAAATTTGGTTTCAATCCGCTCATCCGTTTGATCTGTATCGTGTTCACAGACTAACAGACGCACAGAGTTTTTTCAAAAATATGTTTTTTGGATTCGGGGTACCTCAAATGTAACATTTTTGAAAAGTAATTTTTGACCTAAACTAGTACCATTCCCCTTGTGGGTTGGAATGGTAAAATAATCCAGATAATTGAACGACAGGACCATTTCAACTTCAAAATAGAAAAATATTACAATAAATAACATATAACTTCTGTCAAGGCTTCCGTGACGCGAGTAACGATTAGTAATAATTAAGGTAATTATACACTTTCACGGTCACCTGGCTCTAGAAAATCGAAAAATAGATGGATTTCAATGATCTCGGTCTTAAAAAGTTCCATTTTACGGCGGATTTATGAAAAAAATTAGTTCACCCCGGAATTACAATTCGCATACCCGTTTATCGTTCACCCCGGAATTGTTTTTTTAAAAACTCCACATTTGCCCCTTCCCGTTTCACTGCGAGACAATTCGCATACCCCTTTATCGTTCACCCCGGAATTACAATTCGCATACCCCTTTATCGTTCACCCCGAAATTACAATTCACATACCCGTTTATCGTTCACCCCGGAATTGTTTTTTTAAAAACTCCACATTTGCCCCTTCCCGTTTCACTGCGAGACAATTCGCATACCCCTTTATCGTTCACTCCGGAATTACAATTCGCATACCCGTTTATCGTTCACCCCGGAATTACAATTTGCATACCCGTTTATCGTTCACCCCGGAATTGATTTTTTTTTATTTCAATTATTACCGAAACCATGGAACTTTTATAAAACCTGCTTGTAAAAATAAACAGAATAATAACCATGCCATGATAACATAAAAAACCGCGTTATAGACCATATCTCGTCTGCAAAAGCGCCGATCTATCCTAAAAACCATAGGGCTCTTCATATAATTGCGTATCAAACATCCTTCCAAAATTTGGTTTAAATCCGCTCATCCGTTTGACCTGTATCATGTTCACAGACAAACAGACGAACCGACCTTTTCCAAAAATATGTTTTTTGGATTCGGGCAACTAAAAATGAAAATATATTGCAAAATTTTGAAAAGTGGACTTATGGAGTTGGAATAATAAGATTTTTATTATGAAAGTTTTAATCGCGTACGGCACGGAACGTATAATAAACCAAATGAAAAAGCAAAAACACATGAAATTGTGGTTTTAAAACCGCAACGATACGTAATCTAGATAATTATTTAAATGAGGTAATTAAATCATAAAAATTGTTTCATCATGCAATCAATGGTTTTTACACAATTTTAAATTATATTCTGCTACTTTAATATAAACAAAACAATAACAATGTTTGGTCGCGCGCATTATAAAATTTAAATAAATCATTTAAGTAATTTTATGGGTAAGAAAAAGATTCGATACGATAACGGATAGCATGTTGCTTTCTGTTATACGTGTTTGTTTCCTCAGAGAGCGACAGATAGATTGTAGATTATAAACGCTCGAAAACAGCTGAGGACTTCTATGTCTGCATATTGCGAAATATAAAATAAAATCGATTTGTTATATAATGGGGTAAAAGCACCAATTCTCGATCAATTTTAGATGAAAAGTAGTCAGCAGAAAAAATTCCCTTGGAGTTCAACTGAAAGTCAGTTTTTTTTTCTCATCTTCGGCCGAAGATATTGTATAATCCTAAAAAAGTGAGGGAATAGTAGATTGTATACTATCTAGTGTAGTAATAGGTACTATTCCGACAAGATGTTTAAAATAAGCGATGAGGTATATATGACATTTTTTGAACGTATCCCCTATAAAATATGTAGCTGCTTATTTCACTCCTTTGGGTCCAGTACGATACCTCGGTGTGCCCAAATTTTGACTTTTTTGTTAAGTCATAGAAAACGTTAAATTTTTATGTTAAAAAAAACTTTGCGGATTGTTAACAAATTTCTTTAAAAATACGTTAAAAATATTGAATTACTTTTCGTCGTTTACTGTCATTTTTAATCTAACCAATCCGAAATGACATACTACGTCGTAGCAGCAGCTGTAGAATTACCGTATTACTATCTCACTTTGTATACACTATACACGACCCCGTAATTGTTTTTTAAAGAGCTCCCCCCAAACGCCTTCTTCTTTTCACTGCGCAAAAAAACGCCATCGCATCGACACGACCCCGTAATCGTTTTTTAAAGAACTCCTCCCAAACCCCTTTCCCTTTTCACTTATTAAAATCAATTTTCCGCACTTATGTTATATAAAATAATAATAATATTGTGTAAGTATTTCCAGTGGATATTTTACACATCGAGTTATCGTACTCTAACCTACTCCTTTTTCAAAATTTTTGACAATTTATTTGAGAGTAAACTTCACTTCTAATAGTAATTATCAGGTTATTAAAAAAAAATTGACAGAATTGGTATAACGCGACCATTTTTGTGTTTCTCTATTGCTCTAGTGCGTAATGAGGCAGTAATGCAAAAAATATTTATTATTGTAAGCTGAGAAGTATTTTTCCATAACTCGTGTTTTTAAAATATTCTTTACCGACTTGTGTGTGTAATTTAATGATAAAATAATACCACTTGATTATTCAATAAATTAAACATTCGTCTTCCGCGAAACCTTCGGCTTAATATTGATCGACGCCGAATGTTTTGCCGAAGGTTCAATTATTACACGAATGTGGCAGAACTATGGTCGGGTTCTGTACTCCATTCTTGGAACCGATATAGCAATAAAACTGCGTGATCTGCATCGATTGGTCGCTTGGAACTCAACACATCTGAACAATCAATCAAATGCTTTGTGAAATCAAACTAATCACGTGATCACTATATCTATAACCAGCCATTACCCGCGGCTTCGCACGCGATTAAGACAATACATTTGGCATAGTTACTCCTTTCTCGACGTACACCCCCTTAATAAATTTCAAAATTGATGACGTTCACGTGATCAACGTCAAGACAAACCTTGAAAATGACACCCATGTTGATTTTTAGGTTATTTGCCTCTTTTCATCCTCTGAAGGGGTTGCTTTTTAAAAAACATGAAACACGTGTTTATTTATTTGTCGATAGGAGTAATCCTGCGCATTTTCGAATTGATACATCTTATATCATTTTTCAATGCAATTTTTGAACCCCCGTTACACCCTTGTAGGGGTTGAATTTTCAAAAATCTGTTCTTAGCGGATGTCTACGTCATAATAACTATCTGTGTGCCAAATTTCAGCCTAAGTCCGTCCAGTGGTGTGAGCTGTGCGTTGATAAATCAGTCAGTCATGACTGGTCCTTTACTCTACATGCAATTTTATAGAAAAAAAGAAACGGCAATACTTGCAAATATCACTCAAGACATAGGTGAAAAGGAAAATAATGTGATTTAATTACGCTAGAACAGATGGTAGCTGCTGAAATTTATTAAATCAATAAAAAAACATCAAATCCTTTCAGTGTTCCATGTTTTTTTTTTTAGATTAGAATAATACATTTATATAAATTGCTGTATAGATTGATAGACAAAATAATAAACGAGGTAGGTATGTATGTACCCTCGGTTTCGCTTCACGTGCAGTTTAACTATTTCCTCTTTAATAGTATATTACTTCCGTCACGGTTTTTCGTGTCGGTAGGAATCACTCCTACCTACCGAGCCTATCGAAGTTTCACTTCAAAGGGTTGAAAATCCCCGTGAATTAAATGAAATGTAAAACTAACATCAAAACATTCCTCACTTTACGCTCTCCAACAACTATTATTGTATGTCAACTACACACTTCTAGCCTATATAAAATGCTTGTAGAACTGTTGGATTTTCAAATTCTCTAATTTTAAAATATACATATAGGGCATTTTTTAACATTTCATACATTAGTAATATATTTTGTGCTATCGGAAAATTCTGCAAAAATTTCAATATCAAATTTTCAACATCAAACGACCAAACTTTTCATCCATTCCGTCCGGCATTATGAATGACATGGGCATTGCAGTATTGCTCTTTAAAATGTCGCTGTTTTCTATGGCAAGTTTTGGAAAGACTGCGTTGTCAGCCAAAAAAGAGCTTGCATACTTCAAGATCTCGGCATTCCAAACAAGTCATGATGTGATTTTAGATGTCTTTTGACGCTTCTTTGCTATCCTATAGAATTCCATTATTCGGTTTCTTACACCAGAGTTGTTGTCAAAACACTGCAGCGATTGGATACAATTTTCGATTTCCTTTTTTTTATTAAATATTTTGTGCATATAAACATATGTTTGTAATTAAAACATCTTTTTTGCTCCTCGCAGCTCTACATCATTTTTTAATTTTCTTATATCTGCAAAATCCCATGGCTCGGAGAAAATTGCGTTTGACCGGAGACCGCGGACGAGGCCTGGAGAGGTGGAAATCCGAAAAATAATGGAAATAACTCATATTTTATGTTGTTATCGTTTCTCTTATGTAATTTTGATAATATAATAATGGGAAAATTGGAACCTTGACCTGTACAATATCTTTATTTTTATTGCCAATTTACACGTTCTTCATTTTTACATTTTGAGCTCTGAAGTCTTAAATTTTGAACGAAAAGATTGCAATAAAAGAAAGATATTGCACAAGCTAAGGTTCCATTTTTTCCTGTTATTAGATATATTATCAAAATGGAAATAACAAGGTCAAGTTTTTTGTATAATAAACAATTTTGCAAAATTTCATTAATACTTTTTTGGACTATTATATTATGTCTAGTATAAGAAAATAAGTTCACTGGATTTTAAATAAAATGCAAAACAAGCAGATTTTGTAATTTTTTGAGTGCTTAATAACTACGGGCTGTAAAACAAAAAAAAATAATTATATATTCATAAAATAATAGGTCCATGCATATTATTGACTTTACCGTTACGCTTCTGTGTTTTTTTATTACCGTGCAAAGTTAATTGCGTAGAAAAAATAAAATGACACGTCAGAAAAAAAGTGATAAATTATATCATTCACTAGATAAATGCACGCTCGTCGTAATATACCTTTATGTTTTAGATATACAAAAGTGGACAAAATTAAATTGTTTCTGTGCTATGCATGTAGAATCTTACTAGTGATGCAACGAATACTACTTTAACGAATACGAATATCAAACCTGCTATATTCGGCGAATACGAATACTAATACGAATAAGGCCTCTTGTTAATGACAACGGATAACGGGCCGATTTTTATGACGGGCGACGGGCCGACGTGCAGTGTTCAATAGGTTAGTGTGGGTGTTTATTAACGCGATGGGCATGTGACCGTTGCAACAAAACTCAACGGATACACGCTCGTTGCCCCTCGGCGCGACGGCGGTCGGTCCGATGCAGTGGACCAAGTAATTTTATAGAAGTCTGTTGACGACAACAGATGTGCGCGCACGTTTTTACCTATACCAACCTACCTACCTTGAGCTGCTCATTATGAATATGGAGTTGAAAATTGATATTGATTTATTAATTACCCTTGTTCATAATAGCCCAGTGTTGGGACAAGACTTTAGAAAATTACAAAAATAAACAAGCAAGACATAATATACTTGCACTTCTTCGCCCTTCAAGTATAGAACTAATAATATTAGCGAATCGTGTACAAAGGTAACCTTTTCGCGTCGGTCCGTTACCCGTTGACTAAAACGGTCGTCATCAGGAGCCCTAATTCAACAAGGTAATAAATAATAAATATACACCACTGTCCTCTTTTTAATAAGAGATTTAATAATTAAAATTTACCGCTGACAAATTTTTGTTCAAGAAGAGCAACACTTGTAAAGTCGTAGGCGTTAGGCGATTTCTTTTTTCTGTTTGTACATTGTAGACGGTTTAATTGAAAAATACTTCTGGGCCCGTCTTTTCAGCGTGGGGAAGTATATATTTTCAGAAAGCCAATGGACCAGCAGTAGGTAAGAGATTGAGTTGTTTTATTAATGTATCAACTTCATTCTTATTTATTTTATTTATTTATTCTTTATTTATTTTGAATTTCCTGTAAAAAAATTGTTAAAAATCTTAGTAGTGTTGTTTAGATAGAACAGTTAGAACTTATAAATGTTAGAACAGTAAAACTTATTTATAATAAATGTAGAGAAACGAACCGGAAAATATTGATTCATTGAAATTAATTCTTCCATTTCCGCCTCTTCAATTATTTGTTGGCATGCTTGCCAAATTCCTTTACTCGTCGATGGTCCAGGTTTTTCTATCTGTCTTGTTGGTCTTTCATCAACTTCTTCGGCTTCATCAAGAGCAGCACAAAGAAACGAACGAGCCGTTTCAGCTACCACGGTGTACTGAAAATTCTTATTTTAATATTTAATATTTTAATATGAAATTCGGTAAATGTCTAGTATTCGGCGAATACGAATATTTATATTCGTATTCGTTGTATCACTAGATCTTACATATTACTTTAAAACACAAGCTGCTTTCTTTCGATAATTCGTCAGCGGATTTATGTGCGAGTTCGGGCTAATTGACGATAATGATTTACGCGGATGACCTCAAATGTCCAGCGTCTATAATCTAGAATCTTTCAATAACGCTTTAATTATGACAACAATAAACAAATCATATTATATTATTGTTCTGGAAATCTATAATATAATATAAATACGGGAAGAAAAAGGAAAGTGTGGTGCCGATTTGAGTGTGTTAATTCACACACATTGTGAGGAAACATACATCGTTCTCTTCGTTTCAATAAGGGGAAGTGCACAATATATGTCTCATAACAATGTGTACAAATTAACACAGATAAAATCGACTCAGGAGAAATTCTTATAATGACAAAAGAACATCAATAACTTTCAAACTTAAAAATTTAATGAATTACGCTCGAATTTCGACCACTTGGCGACCACTATAGTACCAATTATTACATTACAGATGTAGATTTATATATTTCATTTCACTTCTATAGCATAAAGTTTAAACATAGCACTGTTTGCCGGACGTCGTTCATACAGTCGCCAATCGAACTGTGTAACTTTGTTTATTTACAAAGTTGCGTTCAAAATCACTAACAAGAATAATTGCATAGCGACCGGTTTTATACAGTTCGGCCGTCGTCATTTAATTAATATAATAATAATTAATTGTAATTCACACCAAATAATATCAAAGACTGTGAAGCTAATTGAGATAGTTTGTGTAATTTAATACAGGAATATTCTATAGCCGAATATCACGGGTGAAAATTCACTCAAAACACTTGAAATAAAACGTGTTTGGGCCTAGTTCTGTGCGAATTTTCTCCCTTGATCTCCGGCTGTAGAGTCTTGCAAAGGTCCGACTGCGGTAACTGCACTTGGCCAGTACACGGCCTGATCTGATGGCCTGATGAGATCAGTCGTTGAAACACGACCTCTGATCTTCTGATAGCTGGACTGCTTCTGCCCAGGTCCATAGGTTTTAGTACGGATTTAGACGATCTAGCTACCTTTATTAGCAACGGAACAAACAGTTGCTATTGCCCTATAAGCACTATCTGCTAACAAAACATTACCAAAAAAGAAAAGGAAGATGTGCACTAAAATGGCTTTTTAAAAGAAATAATGTCATTATTTCTTTTCATATAAAAGTAAGCATTTGATCAAAATGATTCTAGATCCTATTTAAGAATAAATTCTCAGAGTTTCAACGATGACTAAATTACTAAATTTTTAATGAATTCAGAGTTACTAAGCACTTAACAAATAAATCAGGTCAAAACTCTCTCCGTAGCATAATTTAGACAGGCACTACACAGTTCGGTTACTTATTGGCCTTGAACAAAAATTTATCGGATGATAATCATCCAGACGACCTGATTTAACGCCTGATCTGATCAAATCAGCAATCAGAGTAGGCCGTGTGAGTTTAATAGCGACGCTGCAACTCTATACACTTGTGAAGTTGAAACGAAAAAAAGTTAGCCACGAGTGTACAGTGAAGGCAGAAAGAAGGTGTACTCTACTATACACCTTTGGCGATTGACACGATACCCACAGCTGTCCAGTGATAATTAACAGGTGCAGTTTAATGTACAGAAGTTGTAATTAGGTAAACTCACGTATAGTACTTTACCTACGTCTCTAGTTATCTGTCTCCCTGTTACTTCCACTCAACTAACTTATGGGGCTATCAGTGTTTCTTGGGTTAAAACAGCACGTACTAAAGTTGATAACGCATTCAACTGTCCACCGATGACGATTGTTGCAGTGGCCAGTTGACGTATCCTACAATGATATGATTTGAGATTGAAGATGCACACGTGACTAGTACTTTGTTCAAGGTCACTCACGTTCGCAAAAATCCAATATTCAACTCACGCCCGTTCACGTAGGGTTGTCAACTTGGGGGTTTTCCCCCTAAATTTGAGGGTATAAAATGTTGAATGTAATTTTTTTAGAGCCCTAATATTTTTAGTGGTATTTTTAGGGACACAAAAAAAACTTAAGTTTTTTCTATCAGACATTAGGTGAATTACAACACCGACTCATTGTTAAATATCTGTTTACTAAGTAGTAACCTAAGACCTAAGTCCTAATAATAGTAATATGTGGCGTTCGGTCTCCTTGAATAGCCAGAATACCGCCGTCAAAGAGGCAAACTTTGTTGAAGATGAGTTAACAATGAATTCCGATTATTGTAACTGTAGAACAATCATTTTTTATTGTTAACTTATCTTCAACAGCCGGGTTGACGACGGTATTCACTATTCTGCTATATAAGGAGAGTGGAGACCGAGTGCGGTTTATCGTAATACGACAGATACGTCACAATACAAATTAATTAATTAAGTAATAATTTAATAAATAAATATAATAATTTGTAAAATTATAATAGTACTAGTGTGACCTGTGCGAATTATTCGCACTAAATAAAAATAATAATTATCACTTTACAAAATTATTAGTGTATTTGCCATAAGGCACTTACACTATTGGCGTCGGTCGGATGGCGGGACCTAGGGGTCGGACCAAAATTTCTCGACGTTTCATAACTTTCTAAGAAGTTTGGCACCATTTTTGGAAATGTTTATATATGTATATAATATATATATATATTTATATATATTGTCACGTGGTGCCATAGCACCGCGACATTTTTTTAATATTAGCATAAAAATTATTATAATAAAATAAATAAATAAGGAAATCTTAAATCACTAAATTCGCGGGTATTTGCATGCGCGGTACGATTTGGATCGCGTGGCTTGGACTTATAAACATAAGTGTGTCTATCGTGTGATCCAGTCGTCTGACTCTAAATACGCGGTATCTGTGATTTTCAAAAGTGAAAAAGTGACAAACAATAGTTGTTAGGTTTGAAATAATTAAAATCAATATTTATTAGTTACGGAAAAATAAACAAACATTAAGTTGTTTTCCGCGATTCGGTGTGGTCGCATGAAAAGGACGCTCATGGAATAAACCACAGAATCATCTTCAAGCTTCTTCTCCAAACCGAATTTAGACTTCATGGTACTACCATGAAGCGCCTAAATACCCGTAGTCACTCACGAATTATGTAAAGTATTCCTAGAATAAGTATTGTTCAAGTGTAAGTAAGTACTCTTCAGAAAAAGGTATGACGCTCACGCCTAGTTTTCTTTTCCTCTTTCACGTTTTATTATTTTTTTTTTAATTTAAGCAACCTTATTAAATGTACTTCCCTAGATAATTAAGTGATCACCTCGTCAGGGTTCTACCCCCAGTTTCTAATTGTCAATCATGATCAAATGATATTGTTAATATTAAGAATGTACTTGTAAATCAGATTTCTTTGTACCTTGTCACCGACACGTTTTTTGAAGTGATTATGAAATATAATTGTTATCGACCCACTGCATATTCTTTTCTTTGTTACATTTCTGCACAAGTTTCTCAGAACAGTAGAAGAAGTGGAGCTGTACCCTCTCTGATCACTATGGGCCCAAACTAACACCGGTACAGCCCAAACAATCCACCGTTTTGAGAAATCTGTCCGTCTTTTTCTTTTATTTATTCACAGGTGGGAATGGACCTACGTTACCAGAAATCCTTCCACTGCCGTGCTATAATTGGTAGCAAGGAGCGTAGTTAATTCCTGAGTCCTGTTCCTGTCCGATTCCACGTCTTCCAGTCGACCATGCCGCGCCATAAGTCCTGCCGCAGCCCAAAGTCTCCGCCGACACCCGGCCAAAGCAAATCTCCAGGTCCGCCTCCGACCACCGCTGAACTTCCAGACTCTCCGCCGGCGATGGACGATCCTCCAGTGCACTCACCGAGTAAGTCCGAGCCAATTCTTATTTCCGTTCCAAATCATACCGCTTCGCATGCAAATATGGGCGATATCCGGGACTTGTTGCGTAACGTACCTACCGCTACAGGTACAGATCTTGACATTTTGATACAATTCCTGTTAGAAATCGAGAACGTGAGTCAATTCGCCTTAGTTCCATTTCATATTTTGTTAAAGAGTTTAGGCACTAAGACTGACGGACCCCTCCGACAGTGGTGGAGACTTAATGTCTATTCTGAACTCGAATGGACACAGCTCAAAAATCTTATTCTAAACCATTTCACCACTTCTATAGATCGGGCTATGCTAATAGAACGCTATATCAGTAGGCGTCAGAACCTCTCTGAGAATTTTCCCGAATATGCTGAAGACGTCTTGAAATACGTCGAATTATTGGGTCCTAGCCTGTCTGAATCGGAGATAATTGCGCGCATTTGGCTTAACCAAAACGAATCCACATTTAATTATCTACAATTCAGAGATACCCCAACTTGTTTAGCTGAGCTTCACCAGCTTATAAAACATTTGAGAGTAGTTGAACGTCAACGTAAAACGTACACTCACCCCAGTTCGACCGGACTTGTCGCTCCTAATTTTTCCCCTTGTTGCCGATATTGTAAACAACCAGGTCACTTTATAGCCCAGTGTCCGGTTCGTCCCCCACGTCCTTCTCCTTCTGAACATAAGGCTATCCTGCCCTCTCAAGGGTGAGATAGCGTTGTCAAAATTTTTAGTAAACCGAAAGATGTAGAACAAATTAATGTCTTTCCCCGGTTAACCACATTAGTTAATAAGTCACCCCTTTCAAACCACCCCCCTCCAGCTAACTTGTCCTCTCCTGTAAATACGTCTATTCGATTGACTTCTCCCGTCCCGAATTATTCCTATAATTCCCCAAGTCAATCAAGTAGCTCTACGATCCCTCTAGTTTATCTCTACTTTCAACATATTCGAGCTTCGGCACTGCTTGATACCGGTTCTACCAAGAACTACATCAATTCCGAACTTGCTAATTATTTGTCATCGTTAAAAATAGGTACGATCACAAATTCGATTTCTTATGCCCAAGTAGCCAACAGATCTATCGCGAGATCTAATTTCACGTTAACAGTAGTCATTACTATTAGTAAATTTACCTGGAAGATTGATTTCCTAGTTCTCGACGCTCTGTCGTATCCCGTCATAATAGGTTATGATTCTTTATGCAAAATGGGTGCGAACGTTAATTGTACCGAGAATAATCTTTCTTTCAAATTCGATTCCTCTCACGTCATTCCCTTTGTACCGTTACCCGCTTCGTCCAAAACCTTCTCCCTGGATCACGTTACCAGTATAGATTCAAATGCGGCCAACTTTAGTAGTTTGCTTGCAGAATTTCCAGAAGTTCTTACCGAAGAACTAGGTCAAGCAACGGTCTTTCCATGGATCCCGACAAAGTAGAAGCGATAAAGAATTTGCCAATTCCGAAGAATTTGAAACAGCTTCAAACATTTATTGGAATGGTTGGTTATTACGCTAAGTTTATCCCCGAATACGCTCAGATAATGTCGCCACTCAATGATCTACGGAAGAAAAATGTCAAATATAATTTAACGGAAACGCATATTCAGTCTTTTCGCAAACTTCGTGAAGCTCTGTCAAGTTCACCAGTTCTACGTTTTCCCGATTTTCAACGCGAATTCATTCTGCAAACCGACGCCAGTCAAAATCATGTTGGTTGTGTTCTTTTACAATCCTTTGAAGATGGTCTACACCCGATCCAGTACGCAAGCCGACGTTTGACATCCGCCGAGAAGAAATACAGTACGTACGAACAAGAAGCTTTAGCATGTATTTGGGCTATGGAAAAAATGAAATCTTACCTCTCGCATCAAACTTTTATTCTTCAGACAGATAGTTCCTGTCTCAAATGGTTAATTCAGCACCCCCGCAACTTAGGTCGTGTAGGTAGGTGGTTACTTCGCATCAGTCGTTTCAGTTTCAAAGTCGAACATATTCGCGGTAAAGTAAATTGTACTGCCGATTGTTTATCCCGTTTGGTAGCTGAATCCGAAACTTCTGAGAAAAATGCAATACAATCAAATTTTCTCAATCCCATTACGGAAATTAAAAATCCGTTTACCGAACTTAATATCCTGCAAGATCAAGATCCTGAGTTAAACCGCCTTAAAAGTCAAATTAATCAAGGTTTACCTCAGAAAAATTTCGCTATTCACAAGAATTTCCTGGTTCGACTCGTAGGCCGCAACCGTCGTCGACGTATTGTTGTTCCGTCCGCCTCCAAGAAAGAAATATTGGAACAGTTTCATAATTCACAAATCGCCAGTCATCCCGGAGTCACGAAGACGTATCGTTCAATATCACGAAGATTTTGGTGGCCGCGCATGTTTGTTGAGGTTCGTCAATTTATTAAAGATTGTATGCTCTGTGCAACGCATAAATCAGATCAACATCCTGATAAAGTAGTTATGTCGTCTAATCCTCCACAATCTGTGTGGGATAAAATTTACATTGATCTCATGGGACCGCTTGTCAAATCACATTCCGGGAATAAATATGTTCTTCTAATTCTGGATAGTTACAGCAAGTGGTTAATAACTTACGCGATTCCTGATTCCAGTTCCACGTCGATAATAAAATGTCTACATCAAGTCTTTACCACGTACGGTCTACCAACTAAAATAGTTTCCGATAACGCGACTTCGTTTACGTCAAACAAGTTTAATGAATTCTGTACTTCCTGGGGTTCACGTGTCATTCACAGTTCGCCTTATCATCCTTCGTCCAATGCTGTAGAAAGAGTAATACGAAACGTTAGAGCTGCTCTGTCAATTTTACTTCAACAAAAGTTTGACGATCATCTCAGTTGGGACTTGTTATTAAATCACATAACCTTCGCCAATAATTCTTCATATCATGAAAGTATTAAAAATTTACCTTGTAAGATATTTTTGTCAAGAGAAATCAAATTTCCACTCGATTTACAATGGAATTTGTCATCTGTGTGGGAACAAGACGCTTTGCCTTCCGAAAATCAAGTTCGCCTAGCTCTGTCAAAATCACATGATCTACAAGCGAAATATTACAATAAAAACCGTTCGTTGCAGTCGAAGTTTCAAGTCGGCGATTTTGTTGTACAAAGGTTACATTATAACAAAATGAAACCGAATTTTCACCTCAAACTTTGTCCTCGTTACAGTAATCCCCGTGTAATTTTAGAATTTACGAGTCCTGTTAGCTGCATCCTTCAAGATCCATCCTCCAAAAAGATGTTTAAATCTCATATTGAACATCTGAAGAAAATTCCGTCTGTTAACAATTGAAAAATTCACCCGAGGTCATTGCCCTCTAGTTTAATTTCAAGTTCAATGTCAGACAGCTGACATCTGTCAAACGTCAAGTGTTGTTAGGTTAGGATATTACTAACAATAAAGTTTAAGTTATTTTTCGTACCTGAGTTATGCTTTATTTTCCTAAATAAAGAATTCTCCCTGTGTTATTTCGTTATTCTCGTCCTTTGTTTTAGATTATAAGCTTGTCCTTGTTTACATTCCGGCGCTTTCCTAAGGCCCAATTTCGTCTAACGTCTACGCTGTCTCCTTCAGCCAGTCAGGTTACGACCCCATAATTTCCGTATTATCGGTGGTTGTTTCATCTCGTTAGATCAATTTAGATTAGTTAAATTTAATTAGAGCTTATTTATGAAGAGCACACTTCAACTGCCATAGTATGGGATATGGTAGATTGTCAAGTGATTGTTGACTTAGTTACAACAAAGATAAATTCATTGTTGTGAATTTCTTGTTGTATGTACAGTTAGTAGTATAGTGGAGTACCTCCTAATCACTAAAGAGGGGGAGCCTGTCACGTGGTGCCATAGCACCGCGACATTTTTTTAATATTAGCATAAAAATTATTATAATAAAATAAATAAATAAGGAAATCTTAAATCACTAAATTCGCGGGTATTTGCATGCGCGGTACGATTTGGATCGCGTGGCTTGGACTTATAAACATAAGTGTGTCTATCGTGTGATCCAGTCGTCTGACTCTAAATACGCGGTATCTGTGATTTTCAAAAGTGAAAAAGTGACAAACAATAGTTGTTAGGTTTGAAATAATTAAAATCAATATTTATTAGTTACGGAAAAATAAACAAACATTAAGTTGTTTTCCGCGATTCGGTGTGGTCGCATGAAAAGGACGCTCATGGAATAAACCACAGAATCATCTTCAAGCTTCTTCTCCAAACCGAATTTAGACTTCATGGTACTACCATGAAGCGCCTAAATACCCGTAGTCACTCACGAATTATGTAAAGTATTCCTAGAATAAGTATTGTTCAAGTGTAAGTAAGTACTCTTCAGAAAAAGGTATGACGCTCACGCCTAGTTTTCTTTTCCTCTTTCACGTTTTATTATTTTTTTTTTAATTTAAGCAACCTTATTAAATGTACTTCCCTAGATAATTAAGTGATCACCTCGTCAGGGTTCTACCCCCAGTTTCTAATTGTCAATCATGATCAAATGATATTGTTAATATTAAGAATGTACTTGTAAATCAGATTTCTTTGTACCTTGTCACCGACACGTTTTTTGAAGTGATTATGAAATATAATTGTTATCGACCCACTGCATATTCTTTTCTTTGTTACATTTCTGCACAAGTTTCTCAGAACAGTAGAAGAAGTGGAGCTGTACCCTCTCTGATCACTATGGGCCCAAAATAACACCGGTACAGCCCAAACAATCCACCGTTTTGAGAAATCTGTCCGTCTTTTTCTTTTATTTATTCACAGGTGGGAATGGACCTACGTTACCAGAAATCCTTCCACTGCCGTGCTATAATTGGTAGCAAGGAGCGTAGTTAATTCCTGAGTCCTGTTCCTGTCCGATTCCACGTCTTCCAGTCGACCATGCCGCGCCATAAGTCCTGCCGCAGCCCAAAGTCTCCGCCGACACCCGGCCAAAGCAAATCTCCAGGTCCGCCTCCGACCACCGCTGAACTTCCAGACTCTCCGCCGGCGATGGACGATCCTCCAGTGCACTCACCGAGTAAGTCCGAGCCAATTCTTATTTCCGTTCCAAATCATACCGCTTCGCATGCAAATATGGGCGATATCCGGGACTTGTTGCGTAACGTACCTACCGCTACAGGTACAGATCTTGACATTTTGATACAATTCCTGTTAGAAATCGAGAACGTGAGTCAATTCGCCTTAGTTCCATTTCATATTTTGTTAAAGAGTTTAGGCACTAAGACTGACGGACCCCTCCGACAGTGGTGGAGACTTAATGTCTATTCTGAACTCGAATGGACACAGCTCAAAAATCTTATTCTAAACCATTTCACCACTTCTATAGATCGGGCTATGCTAATAGAACGCTATATCAGTAGGCGTCAGAACCTCTCTGAGAATTTTCCCGAATATGCTGAAGACGTCTTGAAATACGTCGAATTATTGGGTCCTAGCCTGTCTGAATCGGAGATAATTGCGCGCATTTGGCTTAACCAAAACGAATCCACATTTAATTATCTACAATTCAGAGATACCCCAACTTGTTTAGCTGAGCTTCACCAGCTTATAAAACATTTGAGAGTAGTTGAACGTCAACGTAAAACGTACACTCACCCCAGTTCGACCGGACTTGTCGCTCCTAATTTTTCCCCTTGTTGCCGATATTGTAAACAACCAGGTCACTTTATAGCCCAGTGTCCGGTTCGTCCCCCACGTCCTTCTCCTTCTGAACATAAGGCTATCCTGCCCTCTCAAGGGTGAGATAGCGTTGTCAAAATTTTTAGTAAACCGAAAGATGTAGAACAAATTAATGTCTTTCCCCGGTTAACCACATTAGTTAATAAGTCACCCCTTTCAAACCACCCCCCTCCAGCTAACTTGTCCTCTCCTGTAAATACGTCTATTCGATTGACTTCTCCCGTCCCGAATTATTCCTATAATTCCCCAAGTCAATCAAGTAGCTCTACGATCCCTCTAGTTTATCTCTACTTTCAACATATTCGAGCTTCGGCACTGCTTGATACCGGTTCTACCAAGAACTACATCAATTCCGAACTTGCTAATTATTTGTCATCGTTAAAAATAGGTACGATCACAAATTCGATTTCTTATGCCCAAGTAGCCAACAGATCTATCGCGAGATCTAATTTCACGTTAACAGTAGTCATTACTATTAGTAAATTTACCTGGAAGATTGATTTCCTAGTTCTCGACGCTCTGTCGTATCCCGTCATAATAGGTTATGATTCTTTATGCAAAATGGGTGCGAACGTTAATTGTACCGAGAATAATCTTTCTTTCAAATTCGATTCCTCTCACGTCATTCCCTTTGTACCGTTACCCGCTTCGTCCAAAACCTTCTCCCTGGATCACGTTACCAGTATAGATTCAAATGCGGCCAACTTTAGTAGTTTGCTTGCAGAATTTCCAGAAGTTCTTACCGAAGAACTAGGTCAAGCAACGGTCTTTCCATGGATCCCGACAAAGTAGAAGCGATAAAGAATTTGCCAATTCCGAAGAATTTGAAACAGCTTCAAACATTTATTGGAATGGTTGGTTATTACGCTAAGTTTATCCCCGAATACGCTCAGATAATGTCGCCACTCAATGATCTACGGAAGAAAAATGTCAAATATAATTTAACGGAAACGCATATTCAGTCTTTTCGCAAACTTCGTGAAGCTCTGTCAAGTTCACCAGTTCTACGTTTTCCCGATTTTCAACGCGAATTCATTCTGCAAACCGACGCCAGTCAAAATCATGTTGGTTGTGTTCTTTTACAATCCTTTGAAGATGGTCTACACCCGATCCAGTACGCAAGCCGACGTTTGACATCCGCCGAGAAGAAATACAGTACGTACGAACAAGAAGCTTTAGCATGTATTTGGGCTATGGAAAAAATGAAATCTTACCTCTCGCATCAAACTTTTATTCTTCAGACAGATAGTTCCTGTCTCAAATGGTTAATTCAGCACCCCCGCAACTTAGGTCGTGTAGGTAGGTGGTTACTTCGCATCAGTCGTTTCAGTTTCAAAGTCGAACATATTCGCGGTAAAGTAAATTGTACTGCCGATTGTTTATCCCGTTTGGTAGCTGAATCCGAAACTTCTGAGAAAAATGCAATACAATCAAATTTTCTCAATCCCATTACGGAAATTAAAAATCCGTTTACCGAACTTAATATCCTGCAAGATCAAGATCCTGAGTTAAACCGCCTTAAAAGTCAAATTAATCAAGGTTTACCTCAGAAAAATTTCGCTATTCACAAGAATTTCCTGGTTCGACTCGTAGGCCGCAACCGTCGTCGACGTATTGTTGTTCCGTCCGCCTCCAAGAAAGAAATATTGGAACAGTTTCATAATTCACAAATCGCCAGTCATCCCGGAGTCACGAAGACGTATCGTTCAATATCACGAAGATTTTGGTGGCCGCGCATGTTTGTTGAGGTTCGTCAATTTATTAAAGATTGTATGCTCTGTGCAACGCATAAATCAGATCAACATCCTGATAAAGTAGTTATGTCGTCTAATCCTCCACAATCTGTGTGGGATAAAATTTACATTGATCTCATGGGACCGCTTGTCAAATCACATTCCGGGAATAAATATGTTCTTCTAATTCTGGATAGTTACAGCAAGTGGTTAATAACTTACGCGATTCCTGATTCCAGTTCCACGTCGATAATAAAATGTCTACATCAAGTCTTTACCACGTACGGTCTACCAACTAAAATAGTTTCCGATAACGCGACTTCGTTTACGTCAAACAAGTTTAATGAATTCTGTACTTCCTGGGGTTCACGTGTCATTCACAGTTCGCCTTATCATCCTTCGTCCAATGCTGTAGAAAGAGTAATACGAAACGTTAGAGCTGCTCTGTCAATTTTACTTCAACAAAAGTTTGACGATCATCTCAGTTGGGACTTGTTATTAAATCACATAACCTTCGCCAATAATTCTTCATATCATGAAAGTATTAAAAATTTACCTTGTAAGATATTTTTGTCAAGAGAAATCAAATTTCCACTCGATTTACAATGGAATTTGTCATCTGTGTGGGAACAAGACGCTTTGCCTTCCGAAAATCAAGTTCGCCTAGCTCTGTCAAAATCACATGATCTACAAGCGAAATATTACAATAAAAACCGTTCGTTGCAGTCGAAGTTTCAAGTCGGCGATTTTGTTGTACAAAGGTTACATTATAACAAAATGAAACCGAATTTTCACCTCAAACTTTGTCCTCGTTACAGTAATCCCCGTGTAATTTTAGAATTTACGAGTCCTGTTAGCTGCATCCTTCAAGATCCATCCTCCAAAAAGATGTTTAAATCTCATATTGAACATCTGAAGAAAATTCCGTCTGTTAACAATTGAAAAATTCACCCGAGGTCATTGCCCTCTAGTTTAATTTCAAGTTCAATGTCAGACAGCTGACATCTGTCAAACGTCAAGTGTTGTTAGGTTAGGATATTACTAACAATAAAGTTTAAGTTATTTTTCGTACCTGAGTTATGCTTTATTTTCCTAAATAAAGAATTCTCCCTGTGTTATTTCGTTATTCTCGTCCTTTGTTTTAGATTATAAGCTTGTCCTTGTTTACATTCCGGCGCTTTCCTAAGGCCCAATTTCGTCTAACGTCTACGCTGTCTCCTTCAGCCAGTCAGGTTACGACCCCATAATTTCCGTATTATCGGTGGTTGTTTCATCTCGTTAGATCAATTTAGATTAGTTAAATTTAATTAGAGCTTATTTATGAAGAGCACACTTCAACTGCCATAGTATGGGATATGGTAGATTGTCAAGTGATTGTTGACTTAGTTACAACAAAGATAAATTCATTGTTGTGAATTTCTTGTTGTATGTACAGTTAGTAGTATAGTGGAGTACCTCCTAATCACTAAAGAGGGGGAGCCTGTCACGTGGTGCCATAGCACCGCGACATTTTTTTAATATTAGCATAAAAATTATTATAATAAAATAAATAAATAAGGAAATCTTAAATCACTAAATTCGCGGGTATTTGCATGCGCGGTACGATTTGGATCGCGTGGCTTGGACTTATAAACATAAGTGTGTCTATCGTGTGATCCAGTCGTCTGACTCTAAATACGCGGTATCTGTGATTTTCAAAAGTGAAAAAGTGACAAACAATAGTTGTTAGGTTTGAAATAATTAAAATCAATATTTATTAGTTACGGAAAAATAAACAAACATTAAGTTGTTTTCCGCGATTCGGTGTGGTCGCATGAAAAGGACGCTCATGGAATAAACCACAGAATCATCTTCAAGCTTCTTCTCCAAACCGAATTTAGACTTCATGGTACTACCATGAAGCGCCTAAATACCCGTAGTCACTCACGAATTATGTAAAGTATTCCTAGAATAAGTATTGTTCAAGTGTAAGTAAGTACTCTTCAGAAAAAGGTATGACGCTCACGCCTAGTTTTCTTTTCCTCTTTCACGTTTTATTATTTTTTTTTTAATTTAAGCAACCTTATTAAATGTACTTCCCTAGATAATTAAGTGATCACCTCGTCAGGGTTCTACCCCCAGTTTCTAATTGTCAATCATGATCAAATGATATTGTTAATATTAAGAATGTACTTGTAAATCAGATTTCTTTGTACCTTGTCACCGACACGTTTTTTGAAGTGATTATGAAATATAATTGTTATCGACCCACTGCATATTCTTTTCTTTGTTACATTTCTGCACAAGTTTCTCAGAACAGTAGAAGAAGTGGAGCTGTACCCTCTCTGATCACTATGGGCCCAAAATAACACCGGTACAGCCCAAACAATCCACCGTTTTGAGAAATCTGTCCGTCTTTTTCTTTTATTTATTCACAGGTGGGAATGGACCTACGTTACCAGAAATCCTTCCACTGCCGTGCTATAATATATATATATATATATGTTTTTGTATCAAGTGGAGATCCGACTAAATTATAGACAACCCGAGGTCCACCACAAAAAAAAGGTTTTCTGGAGTATATTTTTCACAAAAAGCTTCCTTTTATTGTCCTTAATCTATAACCCCGCAGAGGGGAAACAATTTCTGCGTTTAAATTTTTCGTGACAAAATTTGAACAAAACGACATCTGTTATGAAATGTATACAAGTGGAGATCCGGAAATGTATATCACGATGTATGTAGCATAAAATGAGATCCTGCAGCATTGCCAAATTCTTGTGACGTTGCTACGCAGTACGCGTGCACTTTTAGTAGTTAATAAGTGTTCAAATTGTGATAGTGACGAAAAATAATTTGCTCCAAAATGTTATCACGTGGGAAAAAGTTAGTAAATCTGGCTATAAATAAAAAATACACGACAACTGCTAGTATACAAGACAAAGGTAAGTTAAATTAACTTTTTAATTTTTAAGCTACATTCAAGCAAAACTCTATTTTGTGAATGCAAAAACCATTTTATAGTACAGCAAAATATTTTGCTGTTATTAAAAGCATTTTGTAATAAAATTTGAAAGACTATAAAACTGTTATTTTTAATATTTCATCATTGATAAATTAAAATTGTAATACATAAATTGCCTTTTGTTTCGTTAAAACGAAAAAAATCGGGGTACTTTAACATCTTCCCGTCTCAGAAAACAAATTGCAACTGTTTTACAAATTTTAAACCTTAATGATAATGAAATGGAACAATTGGCTACTTTTATGGGTCATACGAAAAGACGCACGAACAAAACTGTTCGTGCGTCTTCTTATGTATATTTTATAAATAAACTATAAAAATTGTAGGAAGAAAATTATTTTTCTTTCGCTTTATTTCGGGTAAAAACTTCTTATATAATTAAATAATACCTAAATACATATTTTAGGATTTTTTTTAAACATAGCTTATATAGGTAATAAATAATAATTAATTATTATGTGTACCAACTAAAACAAATTATTTTTCAATACAGGCTGCTTCGTAATTGACTGTCAATTTTAAAGGGGGTTTATTTATAAATTAGTGAGCATACTTATTGACACCACCAAACTTTGGGAAAAAATTGCCATCCGATCCTGATGGGCAGTTTCGGAGAAACAACCCCTCAATGTCGCCGAAAAACCCTTTTTTTTCGATTTTTTTTAACAATAAGTAAAAAAAACACACTAAAAATTGTTCAAATCAGATGGCATTTGAAATTTATATTGTCCTAAGTACAAATAATAGTGTGTATCAATGCCATCCGATTTCGATTAAATTTACCCCTATTTAGCCACCCCCCAAAACTCAATAACAATAACAATATTGCCATACGCTTTTCTGGTCGATCATTTTCTGGTCGTTCCCTTTTCTGGTCGATCATTTTCTGGTCGTTTCCTTTTCTGGTCGATCATTTTCTGGTCGTTCCCTTTTCTGTTCGATCATTTTCTGGTCGTTCCCTTTTCTGGTCGATCATTTTCTGGTCGTTCCCTTTTCTGGTCGATCATTTTCTGGTCGTTCCCTTTTCTGGTCGATCATTTTCCGGTCGTTCCCTTTTCTGGTCGATCATTTTCTGGTCGTTCCCTTTTCTGGTCGATCATTTTCTGGTCGTTCCCTTTTCTGGTCGATCATTTTCTGGTCGTTCCCTTTTCTGGTCGATCATTTTCTGGTCGTTCCCTTTTCTGGTCGATCATTTTCTGGTCGTTCCCTTTTCTGGTCGATCATTTTCTGGTCGTTCCCTTTTCTGGTCGATCATTTTGTGGTCGTTCCCTTTTCTGGTCGATCATTTTCTGGTCGTTCCCTTTTCTGGTCGATCATTTTCTGGTCGTTCCCTTTTCTGGTCGATCATTTTCTGGTCGTTCCCTTTTCTGGTCGATCATTTTCTGGTCGTTCCCTTTTCTGGTCGATCATTTTTTCTGGTCGTTCCCTTTTCTGGTCGATCATTTTTTCTGGTCGTTCCCTTTTCTGGTCGTTCCCTTTTCTGGTCGTTCCCTTTTCTGGTCGTTCCCTATTCTGGTCGATCATTTTCTGGTCGTTCCCTTTTCTGGTCGATCATTTTCAGGTCGTTCCTTTTTCTGGTCGATCATTTTCTGGTCGTTCCCTTTTCTGGGTGATCATTTTCTGGTCGTTCCCTTTTCTGGTCGATCATTTTCTGGTCGTTCCCTTTTCTGGTCGATCATTTTCTGGTCGATCATTTTCTGGTCGTTCCCTTTTCTGGTCGATCATTTTCTGGTCGTTCCCTTTTCTGGTCGATCATTTTCTGGTCGTTCCCTTTTCTGGTCGATCATTTTCTGGTCGTTCCCTTTTCTGGTCGATCATTTTCTGGTCGTTCCCTTTTCTGGTCGATCATTTTCTGGTCGTTCCATTTTCTGGTCGATCATTTTCTGGTCGTTCCCTTTTCTGGTCGATCATTTTCTGGTCGATCATTTTCTGGTCGTTCCCTTTTCTGGTCGATCATTTTCTGGTCGTTCCCTTTTCTGGTCGATCATTTTCTGGTCGTTCCCTTTTCTGGTCGATCATTTTCTGGTCGTTCCTTTTTCTGGTCGATCATTTTCTGGTCGTTCCCTTTTCTGGGTGATCATTTTCTGGTCGTTCCCTTTTCTGGTCGATCATTTTCTGGTCGTTCCCTTTTCTGGTCGATCATTTTCTGGTCGATCATTTTCTGGTCGTTCCCTTTTCTAGTCGATCATTTTCTGGTC
Source organism: Xanthostigma xanthostigma (assembly GCA_963575645.1). Taxonomy (NCBI): domain Eukaryota; kingdom Metazoa; phylum Arthropoda; class Insecta; order Raphidioptera; family Raphidiidae; genus Xanthostigma; species Xanthostigma xanthostigma. The sequence goes on along the minus strand of OY754464.1, from coordinate 59,579,716 downwards.
GTTCCCTTTTCTGGTCGATCATTTTCTGGTCGTTCCCTTTTCTGGTCGATCATTTTCTGGTCGTTCCCTTTTCTGGTCGATCATTTTCTGGTCGTTCCCTTTTCTGGTCGATCATTTTCTGGTCGTTCCCTTTTCTGGTCGATCATTTTCTGGTCGTTCCCTTTTCTGGTCGATCATTTTCTGGTCGTTCCCTTTTCTGGTCGATCATTTTCTGGTCGTTCCCTTTTCTGGTCGATCATTTTCTGGTCGTTCCCTTTTCTGGTCGATCATTTTCTGGTCGTTCACTTTTCTGGTCGATCATTTTCTGGTCGTTCACTTTTCTGGTCGATCATTTTCTGGTCGTTCCCTTTTCTGTTCGATCATTTTCTGGTCGTTCCCTTTTCTGGTCGATCATTTTCTGGTCGTTCCCTTTTCTGGTCGATCATTTCCTGGTCGTTCCCTTTTCTGGTCGATCATTTTCTGGTCGTTCCCTTTTCTGGTCGATCATTTTCTGGTCGTTCCCTTTTCTGGTCGATAATTTTCTGGTCGTTCCTTTTTCTGGTCGATCATTTTCTGGTCGTTCCCTTTTCTGGTCGATCATTTTCTGGTCGTTCCCTTTTCTGGTCGATCATTTTCTGGTCGTTCCCTTTTCTGGTCGATCATTTTCTGGTCGTTCCCTTTTCTGGACGAACATTTTCTGGTCGTTCCCTTTTCTGGTCGATCATTTTCTGGTCGTTCCCTTTTCTGGACGAACATTTTCTGGTCGTTCACTTTTCTGGTCGATCATTTTCTGGTCGTTCACTTTTCTGGTCAATCATTTTCTGGTCGTTCACTTTTCTGGTCGATCATTTTCTGGTCGTTCCCTTTTCTGGTCGATCATTTTCTGGTCGTTCCCTTTTCTGGTCGTTCCCTTTTCTGGTCGATCATTTTCTGGTCGTTCCCTTTTCTGGTCGACCATTTTCTGGTCGTTCACTTTTCTGGTCGATCATTTTCTGGTCGTTCCCTTTTCTGGTCGATCATTTTCAGGTCGTTCCCTTTTCTGGTCGATCATTTTCTGGTCGTTCCCTTTTCTGGTCGATCATTTTCTGGTCGTTCCCTTTTCTGGTCGATCATTTTCTGGTCGTTCCCTTTTCTGGTCGATCATTTTCTGGTCGTTCCCTTTTCTGGTCGATCATTTTCTGGTCGTTCCCTTTTCTGGTCGATTATTTTCTGGTCGTTCCCTTTTCTGGACGAACATTTTCTGGTCGTTCACTTTTCTGGTCGATCATTTTCTGGTCGTTCACTTTTCTGGTCAATCATTTTCTGGTCGTTCACTTTTCTGGTCGATCATTTTCTGGTCGATCATTTTCTGGTCGTTCCCTTTTCTGGTCGATCATTTTCTGGTCGTTCCCTTTTCTGGTCGATTATTTTCTGCTCGTTCCCTTTTCTGGTCGATCATTTTCTGGTCGTTCCCTTTTCTGGTCGATCATTTTCTGGTCGTTCCCTTTTCTGGTCGATCATTTTCTGGTCGTTCCCTTTTCTGGTCGATCATTTTCTGGTCGTTCCCTTTTTTGGTCGATCATTTTCTGGTCGTTCCCTTTTCTGGTCGATCATTTTCTGGTCGTTCCCTTTTCTGTTCGATCATTTTCTGGTCGTTCCCTTTTCTGGTCGATCATTTTCTGGTCGTTCCCTTTTCTGGTCGATCATTTCCTGGTCGTTCCCTTTTCTGGTCGATCATTTTCTGGTCGTTCCTTTTTCTGGTCGAACATTTTCTGGTCGTTCCCTTTTCTGGTCGAACATTTTCTGGTCGTTCACTTTTCTGGTCGATCATTTTCTGGTCGATCATTTTCTGGTCGTTCCCTTTTCTGGTCGATCATTTTCTGGTCGTTCCCTTTTCTGGTCCATCATTTTCTGGTCGTTCCCTTTTCTGGTCGATCATTTTCTGGTCGTTCCCTTTTCTGTTCGATAATTTTCTGGTCGTTCCCTTTTCTGGTCAATCATTTTCTGGTCGTTCCCTTTTCTGGTCGATCATTTTCTGGTCGTTTCCTTTTCTGGTCGATCATTTTCTGGTCGTTCCCTTTTCTGGTCGATAATTTTCTGGTCGTTCCCTTTTCTGGTCGAACATTTTCTGGTCGTTCACTTTTCTGGTCGATCATTTTCTGGTCGTTCACTTTTCTGGTCGATCATTTTCTGGTCGTTCCCTTTTCTGGTCGATCATTTTCTGGTCGTTCACTTTTCTGGTCGATCATTTTCTGGTCGTTCCCTTTTCTGGTCGATCATTTTCTGGTCGTTCCCTTTTCTGGTCGTTCCCTTTTCTGGTCGATCATTTTTTGGTCGTTCCCTTTTCTGGTCGACCATTTTCTGGTCGTTCACTTTTCTGGTCGATCATTTTCTGGTCGATCATTTTCTGGTCGATCATTTTCTGGTCGTTCGCTTTTCTGGTCGATCATTTTCTGGTCGTTCCCTTTTCTGGTCGATCATTTTCTGGTCGTTTCCTTTTCTGGTCGATCATTTTCTGGTCGTTCACTTTTCTGGTCGATCATTTTCTGGTCGTTCCCTTTTCTGGTCGATCGTTTTCTGGTCGTTCCCTTTTCTGGTCGATCATTTTCTGGTCGTTCCCTTTTCTGGTCGATCATTTTCTGGTCGTTCCCTTTTCTGGTCGATCATTTTCTGGTCGTTCTCTTTTCTGGTCGATCATTTTCTGGTCGTTCCCTTTTCTGGTCGATCATTTTCTGGCCGTTCCCTTTTCTGGTCGATCATTTTCTGGTCGTTCCCTTTTCTTGTCGACCATTTTCTGGTCGTTCACTTTTCTGGTCGATCATTTTCTGGTCGTTCCCTTTTCTGGTCGATCATTTTCTGGTCGTTCCCTTTTCTGGTCGATAATTTTCTGGTCGTTCCTTTTTCTGGTCGATCATTTTCTGGTCGTTCCCTTTTCTGGTCGATCATTTTCTGGTCGTTCCCTTTTCTGGTCGATCATTTTCTGGTCGTTCCCTTTTCTGGTCGATCATTTTCTGGTCGTTCCCTTTTCTGGACGAACATTTTCTGGTCGTTCACTTTTCTGGTCGATCATTTTCTGGTCGTTCACTTTTCTGGTCAATCATTTTCTGGTCGTTCACTTTTCTGGTCGATCATTTTCTGGTCGTTCCCTTTTCTGGTCGATCATTTTCTGGTCGTTCCCTTTTCTGTTCGATCATTTTCTGGTCGTTCCCTTTTCTGGTCGATCATTTTCTGGTCGTTCCCTTTTCTGGTCGATCATTTTCTGGTCGTTCCCTTTTCTGGTCGATCATTTTCTGGTCGTTCCCTTTTCTGGTCGATCATTTTCTGGTCGTTCCCTTTTCTGGTCGAACATTTTCTGGTCGTTCTCTTTTCTGGTCGAACATTTTCTGGTCGTTCACTTTTCTGGTCGATCATTTTCTGGTCGATCATTTTCTGGTCGTTCCCTTTTCTGGTCGATCATTTTCTGGTCGTTCCCTTTTCTGGTCGATCATTTTCTGGTCGTTCCCTTTTCTGGTCGATCATTTTCTGGTCGTTCCTTTTTCTGGTCGATCAATTTCTGGTCGTTCCCTTTTCTGGGTGATCATTTTCTGGTCGTTCCCTTTTCTGGTCGATCATTTTCTGGTCGTTCCCTTTTCTGGTCGATCATTTTCTGGTCGATCATTTTCTGGTCGTTCCCTTTTCTGGTCGATCATTTTCTGTTCGTTCCCTTTTCTGGTCGATCATTTTCTGGTCGTTCCCTTTTCTGGTCGATCATTTTCTGGTCGTTCCCTTTTCTGGTCGATCATTTTCTGGTCGTTCCCTTTTCTGGTCGATCATTTTCTGGTCGTTCCCTTTTCTGGTCGATCATTTTCTGGTCGTTCCCTTTTCTGGTCGTTCCCTTTTCTGGTCGTTCCCTTTTCTGGTCGATCATTTTCTGGTCGTTCCCTTTTCTGGGTGATCATTTTCTGGTCGTTCCCTTTTCTGGTCGATCATTTTCTGGTCGTTCCCTTTTCTGGTCGATCATTTTCTGGTCGTTCCCTTTTCTGGTCGATCATTTTCTGGTCGTTCCCTTTTCTGGTCGATCATTTTCTGGTCGTTCCCTTTTCTGGTCGATCATTTTCTGGTCGTTCCCTTTTCTGGTCGATCATTTGCTGGTCGTTCCCTTTTCTGGTCGATCATTTTCTGGTCGTTCCCTTTTCTGGTCGATCATTTTCTGGTCGTTCACTTTTCTGGTCGATCATTTTCTGGTCGTTCACTTTTCTGGTCGATCATTTTCTGGTCGTTCCCTTTTCTGGTCGATCATTTTCTGGTCGTTCCCTTTTCTGGTCGATCATTTTCTGGTCGTTCCCTTTTCTGGTCGATCATTTTCTGGTCGTTCCCTTTTCTGGTCGATCATTTTCTGGTCGTTCCCTTTTCTGGTCGATCATTTTCTGGTCGTTCCCTTTTCTGGTCGATCATTTTCTAGTCGTTCCCTTTTCTGGTCGATAATTTTCTGGTCGTTCCCTTTTCTGGTCGACCATTTTCTGGTCGTTCACTTTTCTGGTCGATCATTTTCTGGTCGTTCCCTTTTTTGGTCGATCATTTTCAGGTCGTTCCCTTTTCTGGTCGATCATTTTCTGGTCGTTCCCTTTTCTGGTCGATCATTTTCTGGTCGTTCCCTTTTCTGGTCGATCATTTTTTGGTCGTTCCCTTTTCTGGTCGATCATTTTCTGGTCGTTCCCTTTTCTGGTCGATCATTTTCTGGTCGTTCCCTTTTCTGGACGAACATTTTCTGGTCGTTCACTTTTCTGGTCGATCATTTTCTGGTCGTTCACTTTTCTGGTCATTCATTTTCTGGTCGTTCACTTTTCTGGTCGATCATTTTCTGGTCGATCATTTTCTGGTCGTTCCCTTTTCTGGTCGATCATTTTCTGGTCGTTCCCTTTTCTGGTCGATCATTTTCTGGTCGTTCCCTTTTCTGGTCGATCATTTTCTGGTCGTTCACTTTTCTGGTCGATCATTTTCTGGTCGTTCCCTTTTCTGGTCGATCATTTTCTGGTCGTTCCCTTTTCTGTTCGATCATTTTCTGGTCGTTCCCTTTTCTGGTCGATCATTTTCTGGTCGTTCCCTTTTCTGGTCGATCATTTTCTGGTCGTTCCCTTTTCTGGTCGATCATTTTCTGGTCGTTCCCTTTTCTGGTCGATCATTTTCTGGTCGTTCCCTTTTCTGGTCGAACATTTTCTGGTCGTTCCCTTTTCTGGTCGAACATTTTCTGGTCGTTCACTTTTCTGGTCGATCATTTTCTGGTCGATCCTTTTCTGGTCGTTCCCTTTTCTGGTCGATCATTTTCTGGTCGTTCTCTTTTCTGGTCGATCATTTTCTGGTCGTTCCCTTTTCTGGTCGATCATTTTCTGGTCGTTCCCTTTTCTGTTCGATCATTTTCTGGTCGTTCCCTTTTCTGGTCGATCATTTTCTGGTCGTTCCCTTTTCTGGTCGATCATTTTCTGGTCGTTCCCTTTTCTGGTCGATCATTTTCTGGTCGTTCCCTTTTCTGGTCGATAATTTTCTGGTCGTTCCCTTTTCTGGTCGAACATTTTCTTGTCGTTCACTTTTCTGGTCGATCATTTTCTGGTCGTTCACTTTTCTGGTCGATCATTTTCTGGTCGATCATTTTCTGGTCGTTCCCTTTTCTGGTCGATCATTTTCTGGTCGTTCCCTTTTCCGGTCGATCATTTTCTGGTCGTTCCCTTTTCTGGTCGATCATTTTCTGGTCGTTCCCTTTTCTGGTCGATCATTTTCTGGTCGTTCCCTTTTCTGGTCGATCATTTTCTGGTCGTTCCCTTTTCTGGTCGATCATTTTCTGGTCGTTCCCTTTTCTGGTCGATCATTTTCTGGTCGTTCCCTTTTCTGGTCGATCATTTTCTGGTCGTTCCCTTTTCTGGTCGATCATTTTCTGGTCGTTCCCTTTTCTGGTCGATCATTTTCTGGTCGTTCCCTTTTCTGGTCGATCATTTTCTGGTCGTTCCCTTTTCTGGTCGATCATTTTCTGGTCGTTCCCTTTTCTGGTCGATCATTTTCTGGTCGTTCCCTTTTCTGGACGAACATTTTCTGGTCGTTCACTTTTCTGGTCGATCATTTTCTGGTCGTTCACTTTTCTGGTCAATCATTTTCTGGTCGTTCACTTTTCTGGTCGATCATTTTCTGGTCGATCATTTTCTGGTCGTTCCCTTTTCTGGTCGATCATTTTCTGGTCGTTCCCTTTTCTGGTCGATCATTTTCTGGTCGTTCCCTTTTCTGGTCGATCATTTTCTGGTCGTTCCCTTTTCTGGTCGATCATTTTCTGGTCGTTCCCTTTTCTGTTCGATCATTTTCTGGTCGTTCCCTTTTCTGGTCGATCATTTTCTGGTCGTTCCCTTTTCTGGTCGATCATTTTCTGGTCGTTCCCTTTTCTGGTCGATCATTTTCTGGTCGTTCCCTTTTCTGGTCGAACATTTTCTGGTCGTTCCCTTTTCTGGTCGTTCCCTTTTCTGGTCGAACATTTTCTGGTCGTTCCCTTTTCTGGTCGATCATTTTCTGGTCGTTCCCTTTTCTGGTCGATCATTTTCTGGTCGTTCCCTTTTCTGGTCGATCATTTTCTGGTCGTTCCTTTTTCTGGTCGATCATTTTCTGGTCGTTCCCTTTTCTGGGTGATCATTTTCTGGTCGTTCCCTTTTCTGGTCGATCATTTTCTGGTCGTTCCCTTTTCTGGTCGATCATTTTCTGGTCGATCATTTTCTGGTCGTTCCCTTTTCTGGTCGATCATTTTCTGGTCGTTCCCTTTTCTGGTCGATCATTTTCTGGTCGTTCCTTTTTCTGGTCGATCATTTTCTGGTCGTTCCCTTTTCTGGTCGATCATTTTCTGGTCGTTCCCTTTTCTGGTCGTTCCCTTTTCTGGTCGATCATTTTCTGGTCGTTTCCTTTTCTGGTCGATCATTTTCTGGTCGTTCCCTTTTCTGCTCGTTCCCTTTTCTAATCGATCATTTTCTGGTCGTTCCCTTTTCTGGTCGATCATTTTCTGGTCGATCATTTTCTGGTCGTTCCCTTTTCTGGTCGATCATTTTCTGGTCGTTCCCTTTTCTGGTCGATCATTTTCTGGTCGTTCCCTTTTCTGGTCGATCATTTTCTGGTCGTTCCCTTTTCTGGCCGATCATTTTCTGGTCGATCATTTTCTGGTCGTTCCCTTTTCTGGTCGATCATTTTCTGGTCGTTCCTTTTTCTGGTCGATCATTTTCTGGTCGTTCCCTTTTCTGGTCGATCATTTTCTGGTCGTTCACTTTTCTGGTCGATCATTTTCTGGTCGTTCACTTTTCTGGTCGATCATTTTCTGGTCGTTCCCTTTTCTGGTCGATCATTTTCTGGTCGTTCCCTTTTCTGGTCGATCATTTTCTGGTCGTTCCCTTTTCTGGTCGATCATTTTCTGGTCGTTCCCTTTTCTGTTCGATCATTTTCTGGTCGTTCCCTTTTCTGGTCGATCATTTTCTGGTCGTTCCCTTTTCTGGTCGATCATTTTCTGGTCGTTCCCTTTTCTGGTCGATCATTTTCCGGTCGTTCCCTTTTCTGGTCGATCATTTTCTGGTCGATCATTTTCTGGTCGTTCCCTATTCTGGTCGATCATTTTCTGGTCGTTCCCTTTTCTGGTCGATCATTTTCTGGTCTTTCCCTTTTCTGTTCGATCATTTTCTGGTCGTTCCCTTTTCTGGTCGATCATTTTCTGGTCGTTCCCTTTTCTGGTGGATCATTTTCTGGTCGTTCCCTTTTCTGGTCGATCATTTTCTGGTCGTTCCCTTTTCTGGTCGATCATTTTCTGGTCGTTCCCTTTTCTGGTCGATCATTTTCTGGTCGTTCCCTTTTCTGGTCGATCATTTTCTGGTCGTTCCCTTTTCTGGTCGATCATTTTCTGGTCGTTCCCTTTTCTGGACGAACATTTTCTGGTCGTTCACTTTTCTGGTCGATCATTTTCTGGTCGTTCACTTTTCTGGTCGATCATTTTCTGGTCGTTCACTTTTCTGGTCGATCATTTTCTGGTCGATCACGTATTATTATTAAAACTATTTTTCAAACATTAAAATATTAAAAATCACATACGTAACACTTTTTCTCATTTTTGACTGTCTGTTATCAGATGCCCCAAGTCAACGAGGTACACTAGATGATTCAAATACTGTTGTAGTCCCCGAGTATGAAACCCAGAACGATATTAATTCTGAATCAGAGGAAGGTTGCGTATGAATGATCACCGAAAGTGCATGAACCACATAAATCTCTGTTGAAATTTAGAATTTTGAAAAATAATTATTGCTTACAGGTACATAAAGTTTATTCTGATATAGGTACAGAGTGTCACAGACATGACTTATTTTTGAAGATAATCCCATTAAAATCTATATACCCTGTAATATCCCGAATTACGCTACTCCAAATTGCGCGAACTCGAAGTTATGCGATTTCTGTAGACTTGCAAACTTGAGAGAACAGCTTAAATCACGTTAAAATAAAATTAATAATCTTTGTATTATTAATACGAAAATTCGAATTCTTCTTACGCTTATTTTTTACAGAAACACCACGCAAAAAGGAGAAGAGTAAAGTAAACACAGACAAAAAAAATTGCCTTGGATCATGGAATAAACAGCAAAAATCTAAAATGTTACAATTTTTCAAAACTCATATAAAAAAAACTCTCCCAAAAAAGCAGAATGTCTAAAATTACGGGAAAAATATCCAGATTTATTTAAGGACAAGAACTGGGTATAAATAAAAGTATTAAATTAAAAAATATGTAATAAGTATAAATCTTTGATTAATGTCTGATTAGAATTCTTCAATAAATAAAACTATCGACTAATTTTTCAGACAAATATATTAACAAAAAATTTCAATTAATACCGAAACGTCAATGTATTAATTATTATTTTTTGTTAATATATTTGTCTGAAAAATTGGTCGATAATTTTATTTATTGTAATAAGTACAGTTTCAGTTTAATAAAAACTTATGATAATATTTTTTTTATTTTTTTTTTCTGGAAATATCTACACTGTTTGCTTCCTGCCTCAAGCCATTACTCCTTTATTATAAATAAACGAACAACTAAAAGAAATTATTGTAGAAATATTGATTATCTATTTTTTTTTACTTCAATTTGAATATCATAGCATGCTCAACTTTTTTTTCAAATACTCATATAATATGTAGATAAATCAATTATATTTAACCGCTCGCCTTTAATCTTACGCTTACCTATTCCGACGGTTTTACTCATTAACATGATCATTATAAAATGCAATGTTACAAAATTCCAAAGTTATGAATTTTATTCACTCGGTTTGAGGCTTGAGCTCCGAAACAAACTTAGATGATATAACATAAAATAAATAAAGGCGTCTGTGTGTATGAAAATATGCGACGCAGTGTTGCCGATTATACAGGATCTCAGGTTGTGCACGAAATGTTATATACAAGTTTGGCACAGCAGTGACCTCACTAGTGCGTTTGGTTGAACTACTCGTGTATAAAAATTGATAAAAATGGGAAAATGGAGATCCGGACTAAAATTTAACTGCGCATTCCCCACACCCATATTAACCGAAAAAAATTGATATACACATAGAAACACAACGAGATCCGATTCGGATCTCGGCTTGTCAAAACGGATCTCCATTTGTATAGCATTTATCACCAAATGATCTCACCTTGTATAGAAAACATATCTATATATATATATATATATATATATATATATATATATATATATATATATATATGTGGTTTATGGTTATTGGTGGCGCGTAGAATGACGCATCCATCACAAGTCGGACAATTTGTTGACTATGGCCACCGGCATCGGATACCAATTCTCTGAAGTATGAATTTTGACGACTACGCGTGGAGTCACGCATTGTTAAAAGTTGCAACTAAGCAGATCATTATTTGTATAGGAGATGGCACGCGCAAGCAATATTTTAGAGAATTTTATGACCTATATATATATTATTATTGGCATTTAGCCGATAAAGATAGATATACCTAGATAGAGATAAAATATAATTAGTTTTTTATTTATTATACAAATGAAAACAATGTTGACTGTGCTTTGAGAACTTCACTGAAGTTTTTCCTTAGAAAACAAAATCATTTTTATTTATCATTTTAATACTTACTAAGATAATTAATACATGTTTTATATTTTCTTGGTTAAATTAAAGTTAATAAGTAATTATTTATCATTTTAATACTTACTAAGATAATTAATACATGTTTTATATTTTATAGGTAAAATTAAAGTTAATAAGTAAAATTATCCACCAATTTTTCATACATATTAACAAATTATTTAATTATAATTCAATTGACGTTTCGATTATTATATGTCGCAGTGATATTGTCAAACCTGTGTCTTCAGAACGCATTAACAAATGTTTACTTTAAGTATTTGGCATTTAAAACTGTTTCCCGCAATTCCTACAGAATAAAGGCCTTTTTCCTACCTTTACCCAAGCATGTTAAAATAATTTCATATACTGTATGGTTTTTTAAAAACCGAACACCTGATTTATTCCCTTAGGTTGCATTCAAAGGAATTTTACCCCCCGTAATAATCTCCATAGTTTCAGGGGGGAAATCGATTGCCTATTTTTTTATGACCTAGGTCCCAGTGCATTCCGGTGCAGTGCAATGCACTTGCGCACTCATTTTTTTTAACGGGGTCCCCATTTAAGAGTATTCGTCCCTGCAAATACCCCCTGCACCCAACATATCAAATCTTTTACCCTCGCCTAAAAACGGTTTGCGCTCTCCCGACGCTATTTTTAAAGCTAGAGGGTTCTGGTAAACGCCAAATGAAAGACAAAGAATCAGACTACAGATCCTTCAGGCGAATTTTTTGAAAAAAAATTCTTGAAAAAACTTACAACCTTTTGAAAAAAATAATAAGTTACGTAATATTTCACACGTAGGCGAAACTGTTTTTCAAATGATTCGCCTGAAGGATCTGTAGTCTGATTCTTTTTCTTTCATTTGGCGTTTACCAGAACCCTCTAGCTTTAAAAATAGCGTCGGGAGAGCGCGAACCGTTTATAGGCGAGGGGAAAAGATTTGAGATGAAGGGTGCGGGGGGTATTTGCAGGGACGAATCCTCTTTAAAAAAATGAGTGCGCAAGTGCATTGCACTGCATCGGAATGCACTAGGTCATAAAAAAATCCGGCAATCGATTTCCCCCCTGAAACTATGAAGATTATTACGGGGGGTAAAATTCCTTTGAATGCAACCTAAGGGAATATAAATCAGGTGTTCGGTTTTTAAAAAACCATAAAGTATATTTAATTTAAAAAATTTCAGAATCGTTTCTTCGAAAAATCCCTAGGAGACAGAAGGCAGATTCAAAGACATGTATATTGAAAGTTTCAAATTAATAAATACGCATTTATATATTTTTTATTTTCTTGTAAATAGAAATTTTCACAAAGTATGAATTATTAGCCAAACACATAGTATTTGTAAAAATATATTTTAAATATAGTATTTTTAATATAAAATAAATTTCTTATTTCTATGAAGGTCTAAGATGCAAATTACCGCATTTTGTTATATCTCAAAAAAACATGTATTCGTTAAGCTGTGTCCTGAGTCAGACCACCCGTAGCGGTCGTTTTTTTCGAAAACGGTTAGCCGTAGAGAGTTGTGTATTCGATTCTTTATTAGGGCTTTTATAATGCAGATTTTTGACACAACTCTCTACGACTAACCGATTTCGAAAAAATACGAGCGGTACTGGTGGTCTGACTCACCCTGTATAGTTACAAAAAAGCTATTTTCAATTAACAAACTAGCATTTAACTTACAAGCAATAAATTAACATAAAAAGTAAATACAACTAGCTTCACAAGCGAATTTCAACAAGGGGCGTTATTATTTAATTTCTGTCGTTTGCATTCGGCTTGGACCCACGACTTTATATGAGCGACGGACCTTTTCTTTAACACATTATATTCAGAAACTGTTCGTAAGCATTTCTGCGATGTCGGAATTTTCCCTGCAGCTATCTCGTATGCAAATAATTGACGTGCTACTTTTTTCTCCGGAGTTGACCAACTTCTACGACTCCGGGAATCTGTAAAAAAACAAAAATATTATGAACATGTGACTTAAAAGTTCTAATTCAGTTCAGTTCAGTTCAGAGGAGAGAGGTGAAAATTTTGTGTTGATGTTTTTAACTAAAATTATTATACAGGGTGTTCACGCGAGGAACAAAGGCAAGTTTATTTCAGAAATGAAGACGCTTACATAAACATGTTTCAGACAAAAGTTGTTAGGTTCGATCTGCTCTACAACTGGAAAATATTTTCAGCTATACAAGTTGTCCTATTTAAGCGGCACAGACCAAAGTTATGTTTTCTTTAATGCAGCACCCTGTTTTTATTTGATTTTTAATTCTGCACCTAATTGTAAATAGAAACTGTAAGGAAAACGTTGCTCGAAAAATTAGCAGTTTTTGAGTTATTCAAGTTTTTTTGAAATTTTTGACATATGCAGGCCTTTACCAAAAATTCGAGATAGCCCAAACGAAAAACTTTATCAAACTGATATTTTGGAGATCAATAGGTAATGAAAGAGCAAATTAATTTTTGTATTCAAAAAAATAATTTACTATACAGGGTTCAAAATATTGTACTACTTTTATCTAACTTAAATCGCGTATAACTTGTGAAAGTTAAATATCACGGGGTGGTTTTTATGCCCGAATTGCTTTCTTTAGGATATTTACTAATTATTTACTGATATGAGTTTTAAAATGACTATTTTCAACTGTTAAGGTAAAAATACTTCACAGCACACTGCGACAGTACTTTTAAAAGGTGAAATTTCGCAATATCGCATTCAAGTCGCAATAAACACGAAAATACCAGATTTAGGTCTAGGGAACCCTTTATAAAAGTGTTAGTAAATATCCTAAAGAAAGCAATTCGGGCATAAAAACCACCCCGTGGTATTTAACTTTCACAAGTTATACGCGATTTAAGTTAGATAAAAGAAGTACGATATTTTGAACACCCTGTATAGTAAATTATTTTTTTGAATACAAAAATTAATTTGCTCTTTCATTACCTATTGATCTGCAAAATATCAGTTTGATAAAGTTTTTCGTTTGGGCTAACTCGAATTTTAGGTAAAGATCTGCATATTATGTCAAAAATTTCAAAAAAACTTGAATAACTCAAAAACTGCTAATTTTTCGAGCAACGTTTCCCTTACAGTTTCTATTAACAATTAGGTGCAGAATTCAAAAATCAAACAAAAACAGGATGCTGCATTAAAGAAAACATAACTTTGGTCTGCCCCGCTTAAATAGGACAACCTGTATAGCTGAAAATATTTTCCAGCTGTAGAGCAGATCGAACCTAACAACTTTTGTCTGAAACATGTTTCTGTAAGCGTCTTCATTTCTGCAATAAACTTGTCTTTGTTCCTCGCGTGAACACCCTGTATTAACCAAACATTCAATTAACTCACAGAGATCCCATATTTTAAGTAAAGGTTTCCGATAGAAAATTAGCACACGATTAACCTTTGAAGTCCGCGAAGAAGTGTTTACAAATAAAAAAAAACATATTGTACCTTTCGACTTCTGTCTGTTGATTTAGTTATGAGCCGATAGTCGAAGCTGCATTCCTGTTCGTTTTTGAAAATCTTTAACCGATTTTACAATCCTTTCGCAATCATTTATGGGGGGGATCTTCTCATCTGGAATAAATGTAGACAAATGCCTTTTCGCAGCATACCTTTCCGGAGTGGTCCATGTTCGCCTGATAATATTAGGTTTGAGATCGAGCTCTATATCTAAAAACAATATCAAAACGTGGGATATCGAATAGACATACAAGAATATTAAAACGGTTTGTCTTCTGTCATGTTAATTTAGAAAACGTTTAAAAATAATATAATATTTTACCCAAACCGGTTTCACATGTAGTGTTTTTATCTTCCTCTGTATCGATATCGGTGTCACTCTGTTCCGACACGCCATGACGCAAATTTTCGATAAAAATGCCTTCTTCGCTGCATTTCGAAACAAGTATCGGATTTGAACCAGAAGCAAATAATTGCGAAGTGACACCCCGGGGACATATTATATTTACTTCGCTTCTTGACAAATTTTGGATCTGAAAACAATAAAACTTCATTTTGATACATTTATTTAATATAATAATTTTGAGAATTTGTGTGAATGTTCATTTATGCGTTTTATTTAATTAAGTAAAGTATAATTCTTTAAGGCGTAAGGGAACGCCATACTTTCAAAAAACGCGAGTTAAAAATTGTAGGTATACTTTTAAAAATGGCCATCTCGTCGAGTTGTAACAGAACTTACAAAAAATATATACATTTTCGCCAATTCTAAAAACCATTAGGCTTATTTCAACCTCATAATGTTTACCGATAATTATTGTTAAAAAGTACTTACTTTTTTCATTAGCTGGGAAATAGTGCATTTTACTTCAATGACAATGTAACCTTGAAAATGAAATTTTGTTGGCGGTGTGTTAAATCCAAACACTACAACAAACAAATGTAGATAATAGCACGAACAACACAATAAACTTGTCTCTGACAAATATAAAATATCGTAGAAAAATGTCAGGCACAAAATATAAATCAAAAAACAGCATGGCTTAACAAGCATTGCGTCATTTTAATAAGCAGTGGCCAACTATAGTCTATACCTCCATGGCAGCGAAGTCTCTGGTAATATGTAAAGGAAAAAGATAGAAATATCTGCGAACTCATTTCTCTATATGCCTGCAGTACAGTTTTACCAAAAAATTAAAGAACACTGATCAAAGGAAAATATTTACCTATTTCAGAGTTTAGAATATTTCTGGTCAAATTAAGGTGCGTTCACACCAGAAACTAATATTATCGAATTGATTTTTTCCAAAGATGATTTGTTTTAAATCAGTTCTTGGTTAACATACAAATACTTACTTGAAATTAACAATTTTTGTTTATTTTTATACATAACTAGCGGCCGGCTTGGCCTGAATTTGTAGATTGCCATCGTTTTTTTCGTCGACTGCGTTGCAAACTTGGTCTCCATAAAAAGCGATTTTACTTTCGCGCGATAATATGTAGCCTATGTTCATCCTGAAGATCCATTCTAAATATTGATGAAATAAAAATTGAAATTGGATGAGCAGTTCCGGAGACTACGCACCGCAGTTAATTATCAATCTGAAAACTTTTTAGCTTATATCTCGAAAACGTTGCGTCGTTGGGCAAATTTGTTTGATACTAAATGAAAGCTCATAAAATCTTCTAAAACTTTCGTTCGTTTATTACAAGAAATTAATTGTATTTCGATCAGTGCCGTTCGGAACGTATTACATAATAACGATTATCATAGTAGATCTGCGCGAAATATTGGGTAAATGATATACATTAATATTCTAAAAGAGAAACTTCTGTCCAGTGCAGCAGCATTAGGTTTTAATAATGGTTGGATATTTTTACAAGATAACGATCCAAAACATAAAGCATGGAATACTCAATCGTCGATCCTATTTACCACCCCAAAATAAATTCGAAAACAATCAATTTCTAGTAAAGAAACACCTCGCGAAGCATAGACACTGATACCCTATTCTTATACTTTTTATATAAAAAAAAAACCAAAGAAAGTCTATCAAATATGTGTTGTTGTTTTTTTTTATGCAAAGTTAGGTGTACGAATACTTGTTACACTCCACTGTACCTTCTGTAGAATACAATTTTCCAATATCCATTTTTACAGTGTAAACACACCTTTACTATTTGTTATTTTTGTTATCGCTATTTTAAGCAAAGTGTTAATTATTTCCACAAAATAATATTATATACAGATTATATTCGATTGATTTTAACTCAGTTGAATACTGAAATTTTGAAAAAAGCATTTTTTTACGTACACGACGACTATTCACATTCTGAGCAAAACTCCGTATTGATTAACACGTTTGTCATACATTAGACTGAACGCAACACAACTATTTATAAATTTTGTTATCGCTATTTTAAGAAAAGTGTTAATTATTTCCACAAAATAATATTATATACAGATTATATTTGATTTATTTTAACTCAGTTGAATACTGAAATTTTGAAAAAAGCACTTTTTACGTACAAGACTATTCACATTCTGAGCAAAACTTCGTATTGATTAACACGTTTGTCATACATTAGACTGAACGCAACACAACTATTTATAAATTTTGTTATCGCTATTTTAAGAAAAGTGTTAATTATTTCCACAAAATAATATTATATACAGATTACATTTGATTTATTTTAACTCAGTTGAATACTGAAATTTTGAAAAAAACACTTTTTACGTACAAGACTATTCACATTCTGAGCAAAACTCCGTATTGAAACACACGTTATATACCATTAGAATGCACGGACGAATACTGTAAAGAAATTGAAAATTCTACTATTTAATGTTGAAGCAGTTGTAGTCGTTTTAATGCATTGAGTTTTCAAGAGCCGTATTAAGTATTATTTTTAAAAATTTTTAACAGATTCATCTGTGCTAATTGAACCAGTATACTTTTAAACTTGTCCAAATAATTACTAAATGTTTTGCACAAAAATTATCTCACAAAATTTTATCATAGTTTGAAAATCGGTGTATAATTTTGCGACACTTTGAGCTTAGTAATATAATTTAATTTGAGAAAAAAAGAAGTAAAAAACATTCAACGAACCAAGATTTAATCTGTCAGCCGTGAAGAAATTCTATTTTTATGTGAAGTGGATTTAATGCACTGACGTTTTCCCAGAGCCGTATTAAGCTATAAATCTATCTTCTATCTATATATACAAGAGTTCCGCGACTGACTGATCTATATATACAAGAGTTCCGCGACTGACTGACAGACAACGCACCGGCCAAACCACTGAACGGATTGGGCTGAAATTTGGCACACATATAGTTATTACGACGTAGGCATCCGCTAAGAACAGATTTTTGAAAATTCAGCCACTTAAAGGGTGTAACAGAAATCATATTATACATGCGTTAATTCGAAAATGCGCAGGATTGCTCCTGTCAACAAATAAATCAACGCGTCTTTCATGCTGTATCAGAAGCGAGGTAAATAGTCTAAAAATCAACATGGGTGTCATTTTCAAGGTTTGTCAGAACATTGATCACGTGAACGTCATTAATTTTAAAATTTATTAGGGGAGTCTGCGTCGAGAAGGAAATAATGGGAATGCATCCGTGTTTCGTCTCCATCGTGTGCGAAGCCACGGGTAACGGCTAGTATGAAATATGACATTTGATATAGTATCATAAAGAAACGAAAATTTCTGATATCGCGTGAGGTGACGCGGGTAATGGCTAGTATTTAATATGATATTTGCGTAATATGTTCCACGTTATGCAAAACTGACAGATCCAGTCAAAACAAAAGAACAGCTGATTTTTTTTATTTTCAAAATACAGTAGAGTTTTACTAATCCGGCACTATTTAAGTCCATATTTCAAAAATCGTTAAAATGAGAGACACATGATTTTTGTCCGTGCAAATTTGAATCCCTGTTAAATCCTTTTAGGGGTTGGATTGTAAGTGAAAATTTAAAGTAAAAATATCATTTTTTTTACAGTCTTCTCAATATCATACAAGAATACTCACGAAGGAAGGTGTCAAGTAAAATATTAATTTCCAAACCATTTTTAAAAAAATTTTTTCAAGAAGTATTTCTAAATTTTATTTTTAGTCAGGTGTTCGAACTATTAA
Organism: Xanthostigma xanthostigma; assembly: GCA_963575645.1. Classification (NCBI taxonomy): domain Eukaryota; kingdom Metazoa; phylum Arthropoda; class Insecta; order Raphidioptera; family Raphidiidae; genus Xanthostigma; species Xanthostigma xanthostigma. The sequence goes on along the minus strand of OY754464.1, from coordinate 59,561,986 downwards.
CAGTTTTATTTTTTTATTATTATAATTCTGGGGGGTAATTACCCCCTATCTACGCCTTTGAGGTCATCATCCGTTTGATTTATTTTTTCATAAACAGACTAACAGACTTTTTCCAAAAAACATGTTTTTCAGAGTCAAAAAGCCTCAAAACGGAAAGTTATTGTAAAATTTTGAAAAATTTTGACGAACTCAAAAAAATACGCAGCCCTTAAAATCCGTCATCCTAGGTGAAGAAAAAATTATTTTAAAAATTTAAAATCAAAATTTCGATTAAATTTGAAAGAAAAATAATGAAATTTGTATATTACATACAAATCGTTAGTCCAACCCTATAAAATTCACGTTTAACATCAAAAATATTTTTAGTTTTCTAATATTCACAATATAATGCACGAATATCTGTAGAAAGTTTACTGCGTATTTTTAACATTTTCATAAATTTTATATTGGTTTAAGATTAACTTTTTCAATTATATAAATGGTCAAAATCTTTATTTATGACAAAAAAACGGGTTTATTGGTCAAAAATTATGTAATTACATATAAATAACTTCGAAATCGGACTAAAAATGAGTAAATTATAAGCAAAGATATTGCCTAGATTTCAGTTTCAAATTGGCGCTTAAAAACGCCTACGATATATATAATACAACAGTTTGTCCTGACTGACTGATTCATAAATGTACAGGTCAAACCGCTTGAGATATAAACTTGAAATTTGGACAGAAGGTTCTTTTAATGACGTAAGCACCCGTTAAGAAGGGATTTTTTAAAATTCGCATCCTAAGGGGGTGGAAAGGGTGTGTAAAGGTCTCTGATAAAATGGCCATATTTAAAAAATCGTTAAAATCCAGGGGGACATCTACGATTTTTGTCAGTGCAAATTTGAACCTACGTTAAACCCTTTTATGGGTTGAATTTTCAAAAGTCTGCTTTTAGCGGATGCTTACGTTATAATATCATGTGTGCCAAATTTCAGCCCAATCCGTACAATGGTTTGTGCTGTATGTTGATTCTCCATTCATATTTTAAACCCCCGTTACACCCTTTTAGGGGTTGAATTTTCAAAAATCCGTTCTTAGTGGGTGCCTACGTCATAATAACTATCTATGTGCCAAATATCAACCCAATCAGTTCAGCGGTTTGAGCTGTGCGTTGATAGACCAGTCAGTCAGTCAATCAGTCAATCAGTAACGGTTTCCTTTTATATATACAGAAAGATTTAAAGAAATTCTATTTAATGCCGAAGTGGATGTAATGCGGTGGTTTTTCCAGAGGCGTATTAAGTATTAATTTTGAAAATTTTCAACAGTGGATTATTTATCTGATCTTCAAAAATATTGACATTTGATATAGTATAAGAAAGAAAAGAAAGTTTTTTTTTCTCTTTAAAACAAAAAAAAAAAAGAATTTTTTTTACCCTTTTTTAAATATCACACAAGAATACTCACGAAAAAATGTGTCAAGCAAAATATTAATGCCCAAACCAATTTTTTTTTAATCAAGATTTTCTAAATTTTATTTTTAGTCAGGTATTCGTTTTTTTTCAGTTTTATTGTTTTATTATTATGATCCTGAGGGATAATTACCCCCTCAACCTTCCCCTTATCTATGCCCTTGAGTACATCATCCGTTTAATTTATTTTTTCACAAACAGAGTAACAGATTTTTTTCCCAAAAACATGTTTTTCAGAGTTATGTAAATTTTTGACGAAATCAGAAAAATACACAATCCTTAAAATTCGCCACTATTAGCAAACAAAGCATTATTGTAAAGTTTTGAAATATATAGAAAAAAACAAATAGTTATTCCAGCTCTGTAAAAACCACGTTAACATTAAAAATATGTTCAGTTTTCTATCTTCATAATATAATGGTCGCATATTATTAGCAAGTTGACTGCATATTTTTCTACAATTTGATGTATTTCGTTTTAATGTGAGATTATTTTGTTCAATTATAAAAATTCACAAAATCTTCAGTTACAATAAAATGACGTATTTATTTATCAAAAATTATGTAATTGCATATAAATAATTTCAAAATCAGTCTAAAAATGAGTTAATTATAAGCAAAAATAATGCCTAACTTTCATTTTCAAATTAGCGCTAGAAAAATCCGCAGTCGGTAAAACAGGGTTCAAATCGATTCAGTTATTGTTAGCGTACAATATATTGAATGTTTTAACCTCCATAGTCTATGGTTTTGATTAAGATTCGGAGCTGTCAATTCATAAATGTAAGGTTAAACTCTTGAATTTTTACATATAGTATACTTTATGCGGTTTCAGTATTTAAATTCGACGTTTTAAACAAACAGATCTACAATATTATGTGAATTTAGCTATATTTCGTTTTTTAACGATACAGGTAAAATGCATATATTTTCTAGTTATTACTATGTATTATGAAAAAAAAAGAATTTCGACGTTATGTTTTATACACTTTTAGGTAAAAAAAAAAAATAAATCTGCGGTTTAGAGCTATCGTTACAGACCATTTTCAAATCGGATATTCAGGAAATAGCCACGATCGAAAGCTATACGACAGTTTAGTCGACTCGAAGCAACTTGTAATTCGTGGATCGAAGGTTCATTCGGAGACCACTGTTGTCAGCACATTTCCAAATCAATCTTATGGTAATTTTTTCTATCTAATCGTAATGTTATGTGGTTATGTGGTATGTGTCTCGGTTTAATTTCGTTATTTGAATAATAATTTCATATATTTTGCTTACTATATGTGAAGAAAAAGATTTTCGAAGTTAATTTTTATATACTTTTAGGTAAAAAAAATATAAATCAACGGTTCAGAGCTATCGTTACTACCCAGATTATTGTGAAATCAGATTTTCTCGAAATGGTCACCTTCGACAACACAACGTATGATGATTCGAAGCAACTGGAATCCGTCTTTCGTTGGTTCGTTCGAAGACCAGTTGTCAACACAATATTTGAAAATCAATCTATTATGGTAATCTTTTTCTATCTAATCTTAATGTTAAGTAATTTTTGTATATCGGTTTAATTGTAGGAAACGATTAGTATGTCTCAAAAATTAGTGCAAATGTTACGCTCAAAGACCGATAACGCTCATTGAGCTACAAAACAGCTCCCAAAGCGTTGTGGTAACTGTAAAACATCCACATCGCGAAATTCGTGTTACTTCAATGAGCCTTTTTGGTCTTTGAGTTTAAAGGCCACTGCACACGTGGCTAGAAAAGCTGTTAGATTCCTTGCTAGATTTGCCTACTAGTTTTCTAGCGCTGGTTTTCTTGATTGCTTTTAAGCATACGGGACTATTTTTCAAGCGTGTTTTGTGGATAGATCTGGTGCGCGCGCAGTGACAGTTCGAATATAAACATTAAACGCAGAGCAAAAAGCCGGGTACTCATTAGCGAGCCGTAACCGTAACCGTTGCATGTACTGTTACCAAAAACATAGTGTGTACGTGGTCCGTAAACCTGCTGCGATCGGTACGCGTGCCGCTTGCAGCGAGCCGACGATTGTCGGTTTTTGCCGCGAATCAAAAAGCGCTCGCAGTGCGCTTGTGGACGTCAAGAGGAGAGGTTGTAACTTGTTTGTTGTATCAACAATAGAATATTCGAGTTTATAGTCATAAGTGAATGGTCAGAGGAAACTGCGGATAAATCCGGCTTGTCAGGCCACTGGCCTTCTCGTACACACTAGAACTTCGTTTCTGATCTGTTTGGTTACAGTTACAGCTCGCAAAATGAGTACGCTCGGTGAAAGCGTTCCGGTGACGTCGTGAGCCTAAACTGTAACACGCGTACACACTAGAACCTCGTTACTGTCACACATGTTACAGTTACGGCTCTCTAATGAATACCCGGCTAAACGTGTCTGTTGTCTGGCAGAATGACGCCATGTGGGCGTTTGTCAAGTGCCCACGTGAAGATACCGCTTCCTGATTGGTTCTTGCTCATACCTAGCAACAAATCTAGCAGGGAAAATAGCCCCTGTTCTAATTTTAAAACCTATCTTCTGAGCTAGCCAGCAGTGACGTCATTTCCAGCTTCGTACCCATCCTACCGAATAGCAGAACTCCTAGTAGCGTTTCTAGCCTCGTGTGCAGCGGCCTTAACACATACAGAAAATGTCAGCGTTTTACGTTAGGTACATTTTTTAAATTTTGTATGTGTATAGGGCCACCACAGCTAAACCTTTTAAATATTTTTGTTGTTTTTTTTAGAGAAGAACAACGTATTGCTATATTTTCCAAAATTCGGGAACAAGCATCAAAAAACAAGTATTTATTTCTGCGGTTGAAGTTAATAACAGGAGACGCCACGCCGAAAACCTGGAAAATGCTCATCTAAGCCGGGCTGAGGGTCCTTCCACAATCTACATATACGATATTTCAAGTCATTTATAAAGATATACTGTTGATAATGTTAGTTAGCGTACAATGTGATACCAACAATGTGTAGAATCTTTTTAAATAAACACGTTTTGTTTAAAATTTTTCGTTTTATTGTCTAAATATATTAAACGGTAACTTTGAAATCCGTATATTTGAGAAATAGCATAAGTCAGTATTTTTAAAGAAAATAAAAATACACTTGAAATATTTATACTTAAAATTTATTCAAAAATTTAGTTAATCTATTTCTTGTGCCAAAATCATACGAAATATTATTATTATGAACATTTTAAAGGTCAAAAATGTAAAATATGTCGTTTAGAAAATTTGTTTATAGAGAAAATAGGAAATATTCAATAAATTACAGACCTAATGACCTATAAATTTTAAAATTATGCTTTTAAGAGTTACTTTCGCATTCTTCAAATGTTAAATTAAAGATTGATAAAATCATAATCACAAATGTTAATAATTATTACGTCGCTATAAAATTTAGACCTAAAATATATGTAACTTTTGTTGACATAATATAAACACTTGTGGTAGAATCATTTTTTGTAGAAAAATTATAAATTTAAAACAATTAATGAATATATTTTGACATATTTCATAAATATTGCTTCCATAGGAAACAAATTATCCCGTCTTAATGTTATTTTTGGATAACAACACAAGATTGTGTTTAAAAAAGCTAATTAACAATTGCAACCGGATACCTAATATTGTCATTCTGTTTGAACAGTCACTTTTTTTTTTTCGTGAAAACAGTTATATTTCGGCGGTTATTCAACTTTTATTATGAATTATAATCCCTATAAAATGTGTAGGTCTTGATAGTATAAGCAATTGCCCCATATAATTAATGATTATTAATGTTTTTAACAAAACAGTTATATTTCAATTATGACCACTGAAGTATTATGCCATTTGGTGGCTCTCTTGTCGGCATTACAGATACCTGCATTCAAACATATATTCGCCGCCAAAAAGACTAATAAGAAATTCAAGCTAATTATCTCTGTTAATTATGAAAAGAAAAAAAATTCGTCTTAAACCAATGCTAATTAAGTAAGTCTTAATTAAACAAAGCTATTTAAAAAATTGGCCATCATTAACCCTAAACCATATACATATATATATATATATATATATATATATATATATATATATATATATATATATATATATATATGTGGTTTATGGTTATTGGTGGCGCGTAGAATGACGCATCCATCACAAGTCGGACAATTTGTTGACTATGGCCACCGGCATCGGATACCAATTCTCTGAAGTATGAATTTTGACGACTACGCGTGGAGTCACGCATTGTTAAAAGTTGCAACTAAGCAGATCATTATTTGTATAGGAGATGGCACGCGCAAGCAATATTTTAGAGAATTTTATGACCTATATATATATTATTATTGGCATTTAGCCGATAAAGATAGATATACCTAGATAGAGATAAAATATAATTAGTTTTTTATTTATTATACAAATGAAAACAATGTTGACTGTGCTTTGAGAACTTCACTGAAGTTTTTCCTTAGAAAACAAAATCATTTTTATTTATCATTTTAATACTTACTAAGATAATTAATACATGTTTTATATTTTCTTGGTTAAATTAAAGTTAATAAGTAATTATTTATCATTTTAATACTTACTAAGATAATTAATACATGTTTTATATTTTATAGGTAAAATTAAAGTTAATAAGTAAAATTATCCACCAATTTTTCATACATATTAACAAATTATTTAATTATAATTCAATTGACGTTTCGATTATTATATGTCGCAGTGATATTGTCAAACCTGTGTCTTCAGAACGCATTAACAAATGTTTACTTTAAGTATTTGGCATTTAAAACTGTTTCCCGCAATTCCTACAGAATAAAGGCCTTTTTCCTACCTTTACCCAAGCATGTTAAAATAATTTCATATACTGTATGGTTTTTTAAAAACCGAACACCTGATTTATTCCCTTAGGTTGCATTCAAAGGAATTTTACCCCCCGTAATAATCTCCATAGTTTCAGGGGGGAAATCGATTGCCTATTTTTTTATGACCTAGGTCCCAGTGCATTCCGGTGCAGTGCAATGCACTTGCGCACTCATTTTTTTTAACGGGGTCCCCATTTAAGAGTATTCGTCCCTGCAAATACCCCCTGCACCCAACATATCAAATCTTTTACCCTCGCCTAAAAACGGTTTGCGCTCTCCCGACGCTATTTTTAAAGCTAGAGGGTTCTGGTAAACGCCAAATGAAAGACAAAGAATCAGACTACAGATCCTTCAGGCGAATTTTTTGAAAAAAAATTCTTGAAAAAACTTACAACCTTTTGAAAAAAATAATAAGTTACGTAATATTTCACACGTAGGCGAAACTGTTTTTCAAATGATTCGCCTGAAGGATCTGTAGTCTGATTCTTTTTCTTTCATTTGGCGTTTACCAGAACCCTCTAGCTTTAAAAATAGCGTCGGGAGAGCGCGAACCGTTTATAGGCGAGGGGAAAAGATTTGAGATGAAGGGTGCGGGGGGTATTTGCAGGGACGAATCCTCTTTAAAAAAATGAGTGCGCAAGTGCATTGCACTGCATCGGAATGCACTAGGTCATAAAAAAATCCGGCAATCGATTTCCCCCCTGAAACTATGAAGATTATTACGGGGGGTAAAATTCCTTTGAATGCAACCTAAGGGAATATAAATCAGGTGTTCGGTTTTTAAAAAACCATAAAGTATATTTAATTTAAAAAATTTCAGAATCGTTTCTTCGAAAAATCCCTAGGAGACAGAAGGCAGATTCAAAGACATGTATATTGAAAGTTTCAAATTAATAAATACGCATTTATATATTTTTTATTTTCTTGTAAATAGAAATTTTCACAAAGTATGAATTATTAGCCAAACACATAGTATTTGTAAAAATATATTTTAAATATAGTATTTTTAATATAAAATAAATTTCTTATTTCTATGAAGGTCTAAGATGCAAATTACCGCATTTTGTTATATCTCAAAAAAACATGTATTCGTTAAGCTGTGTCCTGAGTCAGACCACCCGTAGCGGTCGTTTTTTTCGAAAACGGTTAGCCGTAGAGAGTTGTGTATTCGATTCTTTATTAGGGCTTTTATAATGCAGATTTTTGACACAACTCTCTACGACTAACCGATTTCGAAAAAATACGAGCGGTACTGGTGGTCTGACTCACCCTGTATAGTTACAAAAAAGCTATTTTCAATTAACAAACTAGCATTTAACTTACAAGCAATAAATTAACATAAAAAGTAAATACAACTAGCTTCACAAGCGAATTTCAACAAGGGGCGTTATTATTTAATTTCTGTCGTTTGCATTCGGCTTGGACCCACGACTTTATATGAGCGACGGACCTTTTCTTTAACACATTATATTCAGAAACTGTTCGTAAGCATTTCTGCGATGTCGGAATTTTCCCTGCAGCTATCTCGTATGCAAATAATTGACGTGCTACTTTTTTCTCCGGAGTTGACCAACTTCTACGACTCCGGGAATCTGTAAAAAAACAAAAATATTATGAACATGTGACTTAAAAGTTCTAATTCAGTTCAGTTCAGTTCAGAGGAGAGAGGTGAAAATTTTGTGTTGATGTTTTTAACTAAAATTATTATACAGGGTGTTCACGCGAGGAACAAAGGCAAGTTTATTTCAGAAATGAAGACGCTTACATAAACATGTTTCAGACAAAAGTTGTTAGGTTCGATCTGCTCTACAACTGGAAAATATTTTCAGCTATACAAGTTGTCCTATTTAAGCGGCACAGACCAAAGTTATGTTTTCTTTAATGCAGCACCCTGTTTTTATTTGATTTTTAATTCTGCACCTAATTGTAAATAGAAACTGTAAGGAAAACGTTGCTCGAAAAATTAGCAGTTTTTGAGTTATTCAAGTTTTTTTGAAATTTTTGACATATGCAGGCCTTTACCAAAAATTCGAGATAGCCCAAACGAAAAACTTTATCAAACTGATATTTTGGAGATCAATAGGTAATGAAAGAGCAAATTAATTTTTGTATTCAAAAAAATAATTTACTATACAGGGTTCAAAATATTGTACTACTTTTATCTAACTTAAATCGCGTATAACTTGTGAAAGTTAAATATCACGGGGTGGTTTTTATGCCCGAATTGCTTTCTTTAGGATATTTACTAATTATTTACTGATATGAGTTTTAAAATGACTATTTTCAACTGTTAAGGTAAAAATACTTCACAGCACACTGCGACAGTACTTTTAAAAGGTGAAATTTCGCAATATCGCATTCAAGTCGCAATAAACACGAAAATACCAGATTTAGGTCTAGGGAACCCTTTATAAAAGTGTTAGTAAATATCCTAAAGAAAGCAATTCGGGCATAAAAACCACCCCGTGGTATTTAACTTTCACAAGTTATACGCGATTTAAGTTAGATAAAAGAAGTACGATATTTTGAACACCCTGTATAGTAAATTATTTTTTTGAATACAAAAATTAATTTGCTCTTTCATTACCTATTGATCTGCAAAATATCAGTTTGATAAAGTTTTTCGTTTGGGCTAACTCGAATTTTAGGTAAAGATCTGCATATTATGTCAAAAATTTCAAAAAAACTTGAATAACTCAAAAACTGCTAATTTTTCGAGCAACGTTTCCCTTACAGTTTCTATTAACAATTAGGTGCAGAATTCAAAAATCAAACAAAAACAGGATGCTGCATTAAAGAAAACATAACTTTGGTCTGCCCCGCTTAAATAGGACAACCTGTATAGCTGAAAATATTTTCCAGCTGTAGAGCAGATCGAACCTAACAACTTTTGTCTGAAACATGTTTCTGTAAGCGTCTTCATTTCTGCAATAAACTTGTCTTTGTTCCTCGCGTGAACACCCTGTATTAACCAAACATTCAATTAACTCACAGAGATCCCATATTTTAAGTAAAGGTTTCCGATAGAAAATTAGCACACGATTAACCTTTGAAGTCCGCGAAGAAGTGTTTACAAATAAAAAAAAACATATTGTACCTTTCGACTTCTGTCTGTTGATTTAGTTATGAGCCGATAGTCGAAGCTGCATTCCTGTTCGTTTTTGAAAATCTTTAACCGATTTTACAATCCTTTCGCAATCATTTATGGGGGGGATCTTCTCATCTGGAATAAATGTAGACAAATGCCTTTTCGCAGCATACCTTTCCGGAGTGGTCCATGTTCGCCTGATAATATTAGGTTTGAGATCGAGCTCTATATCTAAAAACAATATCAAAACGTGGGATATCGAATAGACATACAAGAATATTAAAACGGTTTGTCTTCTGTCATGTTAATTTAGAAAACGTTTAAAAATAATATAATATTTTACCCAAACCGGTTTCACATGTAGTGTTTTTATCTTCCTCTGTATCGATATCGGTGTCACTCTGTTCCGACACGCCATGACGCAAATTTTCGATAAAAATGCCTTCTTCGCTGCATTTCGAAACAAGTATCGGATTTGAACCAGAAGCAAATAATTGCGAAGTGACACCCCGGGGACATATTATATTTACTTCGCTTCTTGACAAATTTTGGATCTGAAAACAATAAAACTTCATTTTGATACATTTATTTAATATAATAATTTTGAGAATTTGTGTGAATGTTCATTTATGCGTTTTATTTAATTAAGTAAAGTATAATTCTTTAAGGCGTAAGGGAACGCCATACTTTCAAAAAACGCGAGTTAAAAATTGTAGGTATACTTTTAAAAATGGCCATCTCGTCGAGTTGTAACAGAACTTACAAAAAATATATACATTTTCGCCAATTCTAAAAACCATTAGGCTTATTTCAACCTCATAATGTTTACCGATAATTATTGTTAAAAAGTACTTACTTTTTTCATTAGCTGGGAAATAGTGCATTTTACTTCAATGACAATGTAACCTTGAAAATGAAATTTTGTTGGCGGTGTGTTAAATCCAAACACTACAACAAACAAATGTAGATAATAGCACGAACAACACAATAAACTTGTCTCTGACAAATATAAAATATCGTAGAAAAATGTCAGGCACAAAATATAAATCAAAAAACAGCATGGCTTAACAAGCATTGCGTCATTTTAATAAGCAGTGGCCAACTATAGTCTATACCTCCATGGCAGCGAAGTCTCTGGTAATATGTAAAGGAAAAAGATAGAAATATCTGCGAACTCATTTCTCTATATGCCTGCAGTACAGTTTTACCAAAAAATTAAAGAACACTGATCAAAGGAAAATATTTACCTATTTCAGAGTTTAGAATATTTCTGGTCAAATTAAGGTGCGTTCACACCAGAAACTAATATTATCGAATTGATTTTTTCCAAAGATGATTTGTTTTAAATCAGTTCTTGGTTAACATACAAATACTTACTTGAAATTAACAATTTTTGTTTATTTTTATACATAACTAGCGGCCGGCTTGGCCTGAATTTGTAGATTGCCATCGTTTTTTTCGTCGACTGCGTTGCAAACTTGGTCTCCATAAAAAGCGATTTTACTTTCGCGCGATAATATGTAGCCTATGTTCATCCTGAAGATCCATTCTAAATATTGATGAAATAAAAATTGAAATTGGATGAGCAGTTCCGGAGACTACGCACCGCAGTTAATTATCAATCTGAAAACTTTTTAGCTTATATCTCGAAAACGTTGCGTCGTTGGGCAAATTTGTTTGATACTAAATGAAAGCTCATAAAATCTTCTAAAACTTTCGTTCGTTTATTACAAGAAATTAATTGTATTTCGATCAGTGCCGTTCGGAACGTATTACATAATAACGATTATCATAGTAGATCTGCGCGAAATATTGGGTAAATGATATACATTAATATTCTAAAAGAGAAACTTCTGTCCAGTGCAGCAGCATTAGGTTTTAATAATGGTTGGATATTTTTACAAGATAACGATCCAAAACATAAAGCATGGAATACTCAATCGTCGATCCTATTTACCACCCCAAAATAAATTCGAAAACAATCAATTTCTAGTAAAGAAACACCTCGCGAAGCATAGACACTGATACCCTATTCTTATACTTTTTATATAAAAAAAAAACCAAAGAAAGTCTATCAAATATGTGTTGTTGTTTTTTTTTATGCAAAGTTAGGTGTACGAATACTTGTTACACTCCACTGTACCTTCTGTAGAATACAATTTTCCAATATCCATTTTTACAGTGTAAACACACCTTTACTATTTGTTATTTTTGTTATCGCTATTTTAAGCAAAGTGTTAATTATTTCCACAAAATAATATTATATACAGATTATATTCGATTGATTTTAACTCAGTTGAATACTGAAATTTTGAAAAAAGCATTTTTTTACGTACACGACGACTATTCACATTCTGAGCAAAACTCCGTATTGATTAACACGTTTGTCATACATTAGACTGAACGCAACACAACTATTTATAAATTTTGTTATCGCTATTTTAAGAAAAGTGTTAATTATTTCCACAAAATAATATTATATACAGATTATATTTGATTTATTTTAACTCAGTTGAATACTGAAATTTTGAAAAAAGCACTTTTTACGTACAAGACTATTCACATTCTGAGCAAAACTTCGTATTGATTAACACGTTTGTCATACATTAGACTGAACGCAACACAACTATTTATAAATTTTGTTATCGCTATTTTAAGAAAAGTGTTAATTATTTCCACAAAATAATATTATATACAGATTACATTTGATTTATTTTAACTCAGTTGAATACTGAAATTTTGAAAAAAACACTTTTTACGTACAAGACTATTCACATTCTGAGCAAAACTCCGTATTGAAACACACGTTATATACCATTAGAATGCACGGACGAATACTGTAAAGAAATTGAAAATTCTACTATTTAATGTTGAAGCAGTTGTAGTCGTTTTAATGCATTGAGTTTTCAAGAGCCGTATTAAGTATTATTTTTAAAAATTTTTAACAGATTCATCTGTGCTAATTGAACCAGTATACTTTTAAACTTGTCCAAATAATTACTAAATGTTTTGCACAAAAATTATCTCACAAAATTTTATCATAGTTTGAAAATCGGTGTATAATTTTGCGACACTTTGAGCTTAGTAATATAATTTAATTTGAGAAAAAAAGAAGTAAAAAACATTCAACGAACCAAGATTTAATCTGTCAGCCGTGAAGAAATTCTATTTTTATGTGAAGTGGATTTAATGCACTGACGTTTTCCCAGAGCCGTATTAAGCTATAAATCTATCTTCTATCTATATATACAAGAGTTCCGCGACTGACTGATCTATATATACAAGAGTTCCGCGACTGACTGACAGACAACGCACCGGCCAAACCACTGAACGGATTGGGCTGAAATTTGGCACACATATAGTTATTACGACGTAGGCATCCGCTAAGAACAGATTTTTGAAAATTCAGCCACTTAAAGGGTGTAACAGAAATCATATTATACATGCGTTAATTCGAAAATGCGCAGGATTGCTCCTGTCAACAAATAAATCAACGCGTCTTTCATGCTGTATCAGAAGCGAGGTAAATAGTCTAAAAATCAACATGGGTGTCATTTTCAAGGTTTGTCAGAACATTGATCACGTGAACGTCATTAATTTTAAAATTTATTAGGGGAGTCTGCGTCGAGAAGGAAATAATGGGAATGCATCCGTGTTTCGTCTCCATCGTGTGCGAAGCCACGGGTAACGGCTAGTATGAAATATGACATTTGATATAGTATCATAAAGAAACGAAAATTTCTGATATCGCGTGAGGTGACGCGGGTAATGGCTAGTATTTAATATGATATTTGCGTAATATGTTCCACGTTATGCAAAACTGACAGATCCAGTCAAAACAAAAGAACAGCTGATTTTTTTTATTTTCAAAATACAGTAGAGTTTTACTAATCCGGCACTATTTAAGTCCATATTTCAAAAATCGTTAAAATGAGAGACACATGATTTTTGTCCGTGCAAATTTGAATCCCTGTTAAATCCTTTTAGGGGTTGGATTGTAAGTGAAAATTTAAAGTAAAAATATCATTTTTTTTACAGTCTTCTCAATATCATACAAGAATACTCACGAAGGAAGGTGTCAAGTAAAATATTAATTTCCAAACCATTTTTAAAAAAATTTTTTCAAGAAGTATTTCTAAATTTTATTTTTAGTCAGGTGTTCGAACTATTAACAGTTTTATTTTTTTATTATTATAATTCTGGGGGGTAATTACCCCCTATCTACGCCTTTGAGGTCATCATCCGTTTGATTTATTTTTTCATAAACAGACTAACAGACTTTTTCCAAAAAACATGTTTTTCAGAGTCAAAAAGCCTCAAAACGGAAAGTTATTGTAAAATTTTGAAAAATTTTGACGAACTCAAAAAAATACGCAGCCCTTAAAATCCGTCATCCTAGGTGAAGAAAAAATTATTTTAAAAATTTAAAATCAAAATTTCGATTAAATTTGAAAGAAAAATAATGAAATTTGTATATTACATACAAATCGTTAGTCCAACCCTATAAAATTCACGTTTAACATCAAAAATATTTTTAGTTTTCTAATATTCACAATATAATGCACGAATATCTGTAGAAAGTTTACTGCGTATTTTTAACATTTTCATAAATTTTATATTGGTTTAAGATTAACTTTTTCAATTATATAAATGGTCAAAATCTTTATTTATGACAAAAAAACGGGTTTATTGGTCAAAAATTATGTAATTACATATAAATAACTTCGAAATCGGACTAAAAATGAGTAAATTATAAGCAAAGATATTGCCTAGATTTCAGTTTCAAATTGGCGCTTAAAAACGCCTACGATATATATAATACAACAGTTTGTCCTGACTGACTGATTCATAAATGTACAGGTCAAACCGCTTGAGATATAAACTTGAAATTTGGACAGAAGGTTCTTTTAATGACGTAAGCACCCGTTAAGAAGGGATTTTTTAAAATTCGCATCCTAAGGGGGTGGAAAGGGTGTGTAAAGGTCTCTGATAAAATGGCCATATTTAAAAAATCGTTAAAATCCAGGGGGACATCTACGATTTTTGTCAGTGCAAATTTGAACCTACGTTAAACCCTTTTATGGGTTGAATTTTCAAAAGTCTGCTTTTAGCGGATGCTTACGTTATAATATCATGTGTGCCAAATTTCAGCCCAATCCGTACAATGGTTTGTGCTGTATGTTGATTCTCCATTCATATTTTAAACCCCCGTTACACCCTTTTAGGGGTTGAATTTTCAAAAATCCGTTCTTAGTGGGTGCCTACGTCATAATAACTATCTATGTGCCAAATATCAACCCAATCAGTTCAGCGGTTTGAGCTGTGCGTTGATAGACCAGTCAGTCAGTCAATCAGTCAATCAGTAACGGTTTCCTTTTATATATACAGAAAGATTTAAAGAAATTCTATTTAATGCCGAAGTGGATGTAATGCGGTGGTTTTTCCAGAGGCGTATTAAGTATTAATTTTGAAAATTTTCAACAGTGGATTATTTATCTGATCTTCAAAAATATTGACATTTGATATAGTATAAGAAAGAAAAGAAAGTTTTTTTTTCTCTTTAAAACAAAAAAAAAAAAGAATTTTTTTTACCCTTTTTTAAATATCACACAAGAATACTCACGAAAAAATGTGTCAAGCAAAATATTAATGCCCAAACCAATTTTTTTTTAATCAAGATTTTCTAAATTTTATTTTTAGTCAGGTATTCGTTTTTTTTCAGTTTTATTGTTTTATTATTATGATCCTGAGGGATAATTACCCCCTCAACCTTCCCCTTATCTATGCCCTTGAGTACATCATCCGTTTAATTTATTTTTTCACAAACAGAGTAACAGATTTTTTTCCCAAAAACATGTTTTTCAGAGTTATGTAAATTTTTGACGAAATCAGAAAAATACACAATCCTTAAAATTCGCCACTATTAGCAAACAAAGCATTATTGTAAAGTTTTGAAATATATAGAAAAAAACAAATAGTTATTCCAGCTCTGTAAAAACCACGTTAACATTAAAAATATGTTCAGTTTTCTATCTTCATAATATAATGGTCGCATATTATTAGCAAGTTGACTGCATATTTTTCTACAATTTGATGTATTTCGTTTTAATGTGAGATTATTTTGTTCAATTATAAAAATTCACAAAATCTTCAGTTACAATAAAATGACGTATTTATTTATCAAAAATTATGTAATTGCATATAAATAATTTCAAAATCAGTCTAAAAATGAGTTAATTATAAGCAAAAATAATGCCTAACTTTCATTTTCAAATTAGCGCTAGAAAAATCCGCAGTCGGTAAAACAGGGTTCAAATCGATTCAGTTATTGTTAGCGTACAATATATTGAATGTTTTAACCTCCATAGTCTATGGTTTTGATTAAGATTCGGAGCTGTCAATTCATAAATGTAAGGTTAAACTCTTGAATTTTTACATATAGTATACTTTATGCGGTTTCAGTATTTAAATTCGACGTTTTAAACAAACAGATCTACAATATTATGTGAATTTAGCTATATTTCGTTTTTTAACGATACAGGTAAAATGCATATATTTTCTAGTTATTACTATGTATTATGAAAAAAAAAGAATTTCGACGTTATGTTTTATACACTTTTAGGTAAAAAAAAAAAATAAATCTGCGGTTTAGAGCTATCGTTACAGACCATTTTCAAATCGGATATTCAGGAAATAGCCACGATCGAAAGCTATACGACAGTTTAGTCGACTCGAAGCAACTTGTAATTCGTGGATCGAAGGTTCATTCGGAGACCACTGTTGTCAGCACATTTCCAAATCAATCTTATGGTAATTTTTTCTATCTAATCGTAATGTTATGTGGTTATGTGGTATGTGTCTCGGTTTAATTTCGTTATTTGAATAATAATTTCATATATTTTGCTTACTATATGTGAAGAAAAAGATTTTCGAAGTTAATTTTTATATACTTTTAGGTAAAAAAAATATAAATCAACGGTTCAGAGCTATCGTTACTACCCAGATTATTGTGAAATCAGATTTTCTCGAAATGGTCACCTTCGACAACACAACGTATGATGATTCGAAGCAACTGGAATCCGTCTTTCGTTGGTTCGTTCGAAGACCAGTTGTCAACACAATATTTGAAAATCAATCTATTATGGTAATCTTTTTCTATCTAATCTTAATGTTAAGTAATTTTTGTATATCGGTTTAATTGTAGGAAACGATTAGTATGTCTCAAAAATTAGTGCAAATGTTACGCTCAAAGACCGATAACGCTCATTGAGCTACAAAACAGCTCCCAAAGCGTTGTGGTAACTGTAAAACATCCACATCGCGAAATTCGTGTTACTTCAATGAGCCTTTTTGGTCTTTGAGTTTAAAGGCCACTGCACACGTGGCTAGAAAAGCTGTTAGATTCCTTGCTAGATTTGCCTACTAGTTTTCTAGCGCTGGTTTTCTTGATTGCTTTTAAGCATACGGGACTATTTTTCAAGCGTGTTTTGTGGATAGATCTGGTGCGCGCGCAGTGACAGTTCGAATATAAACATTAAACGCAGAGCAAAAAGCCGGGTACTCATTAGCGAGCCGTAACCGTAACCGTTGCATGTACTGTTACCAAAAACATAGTGTGTACGTGGTCCGTAAACCTGCTGCGATCGGTACGCGTGCCGCTTGCAGCGAGCCGACGATTGTCGGTTTTTGCCGCGAATCAAAAAGCGCTCGCAGTGCGCTTGTGGACGTCAAGAGGAGAGGTTGTAACTTGTTTGTTGTATCAACAATAGAATATTCGAGTTTATAGTCATAAGTGAATGGTCAGAGGAAACTGCGGATAAATCCGGCTTGTCAGGCCACTGGCCTTCTCGTACACACTAGAACTTCGTTTCTGATCTGTTTGGTTACAGTTACAGCTCGCAAAATGAGTACGCTCGGTGAAAGCGTTCCGGTGACGTCGTGAGCCTAAACTGTAACACGCGTACACACTAGAACCTCGTTACTGTCACACATGTTACAGTTACGGCTCTCTAATGAATACCCGGCTAAACGTGTCTGTTGTCTGGCAGAATGACGCCATGTGGGCGTTTGTCAAGTGCCCACGTGAAGATACCGCTTCCTGATTGGTTCTTGCTCATACCTAGCAACAAATCTAGCAGGGAAAATAGCCCCTGTTCTAATTTTAAAACCTATCTTCTGAGCTAGCCAGCAGTGACGTCATTTCCAGCTTCGTACCCATCCTACCGAATAGCAGAACTCCTAGTAGCGTTTCTAGCCTCGTGTGCAGCGGCCTTAACACATACAGAAAATGTCAGCGTTTTACGTTAGGTACATTTTTTAAATTTTGTATGTGTATAGGGCCACCACAGCTAAACCTTTTAAATATTTTTGTTGTTTTTTTTAGAGAAGAACAACGTATTGCTATATTTTCCAAAATTCGGGAACAAGCATCAAAAAACAAGTATTTATTTCTGCGGTTGAAGTTAATAACAGGAGACGCCACGCCGAAAACCTGGAAAATGCTCATCTAAGCCGGGCTGAGGGTCCTTCCACAATCTACATATACGATATTTCAAGTCATTTATAAAGATATACTGTTGATAATGTTAGTTAGCGTACAATGTGATACCAACAATGTGTAGAATCTTTTTAAATAAACACGTTTTGTTTAAAATTTTTCGTTTTATTGTCTAAATATATTAAACGGTAACTTTGAAATCCGTATATTTGAGAAATAGCATAAGTCAGTATTTTTAAAGAAAATAAAAATACACTTGAAATATTTATACTTAAAATTTATTCAAAAATTTAGTTAATCTATTTCTTGTGCCAAAATCATACGAAATATTATTATTATGAACATTTTAAAGGTCAAAAATGTAAAATATGTCGTTTAGAAAATTTGTTTATAGAGAAAATAGGAAATATTCAATAAATTACAGACCTAATGACCTATAAATTTTAAAATTATGCTTTTAAGAGTTACTTTCGCATTCTTCAAATGTTAAATTAAAGATTGATAAAATCATAATCACAAATGTTAATAATTATTACGTCGCTATAAAATTTAGACCTAAAATATATGTAACTTTTGTTGACATAATATAAACACTTGTGGTAGAATCATTTTTTGTAGAAAAATTATAAATTTAAAACAATTAATGAATATATTTTGACATATTTCATAAATATTGCTTCCATAGGAAACAAATTATCCCGTCTTAATGTTATTTTTGGATAACAACACAAGATTGTGTTTAAAAAAGCTAATTAACAATTGCAACCGGATACCTAATATTGTCATTCTGTTTGAACAGTCACTTTTTTTTTTTCGTGAAAACAGTTATATTTCGGCGGTTATTCAACTTTTATTATGAATTATAATCCCTATAAAATGTGTAGGTCTTGATAGTATAAGCAATTGCCCCATATAATTAATGATTATTAATGTTTTTAACAAAACAGTTATATTTCAATTATGACCACTGAAGTATTATGCCATTTGGTGGCTCTCTTGTCGGCATTACAGATACCTGCATTCAAACATATATTCGCCGCCAAAAAGACTAATAAGAAATTCAAGCTAATTATCTCTGTTAATTATGAAAAGAAAAAAAATTCGTCTTAAACCAATGCTAATTAAGTAAGTCTTAATTAAACAAAGCTATTTAAAAAATTGGCCATCATTAACCCTAAACCATATACATATATATATATATATATATATATATATATATATATATATATATTGTAACGGGTTAGCTTTAGTCGTAAGAAAGAGGTCAGGACGACCCCTGAGCTTAGCGACCACTCCCGTGAACCTACAACGTCAAATGGCGGTAAAAAGTTCACAACAAAATTTTGAGTGTGTGTGGACCCCTTTACCCGATTGATTCTGGCGAATAGTTATAAAACGTGTTGTGTCCGGTTAGGTACAATGTCGACTGGTAAAGATTTTTTGAATAGCGAGATACAGAGATTCGGTTGCCGGCAAGCGTTGTGAGAGTATCGTATTGTATTGCCGTTGTGTTTTTTTGAGTTTTGATCGTTGGTTTCGAAATTATTGAGTACGGTGGCTATGAAATTGAAGCCATCCTGTTATTTTTCTGTTGGGAAAAGCTTTTAGTGAATTGCGTATTGTTATCGTGTTTGGAGTTGTACCTGATTAGCACGTGGCGTCCGTTCAGCATAAAAAACGCTGTGATTCTACTACCATTGACAAGAACCACTGTAACGAGGCTTGGAGCGTTGCTGGGTCGATCACTTCAGCTAACTGAATCCAGTCCAGTTGTCTTGGAAAAGGGCTACGAGTCCTGGAAAGCCTTCATTGCATCCTACAGGTAGTGTGATAACGTTTTGTGCTATATTACGTAACTGTTCAATTTAAAATCATAATTTGCGTTTGACTTTTAAAATTCTTTATCAAACGTACGTCGCATCTTAAATTCAACTTTAAATAAAATGCACGTTTTTGATTGACGTACGTCGTAACTGTGAAATAAGTTTGCGCGCGCTAGCACCCGTCACTACGTTGCCTTCATGCTGCCATGCCGCCTTATGCGAACATTTCATCAATAAATTCTCACGGTCTGAAATAATTATTTTGTTATTTTGTTTCGTGAACCTGTGCTTAGACTGCGTTGGATCATAGTTTCCATCATAAAGAAATTGCATTTGTTGATAAAGCCTAATATTGTGTTAGGTCAATTCGCCAGTGGCGTGCTAAACTTAAATGAATTTCATACTTGCAGTGTTTTGACGGCCATTCAGGCTAAATTAAAGCTTAACATTGTGTATGTCAATTTGTCAGTGGCGTGCTGAACTTAACTGAATTTTAGATTACAGTGTTTGATGGCCCTTCCGGCAGAACTATTTTTGACAGTTGTGATATTGTGAACGGATAGCGCTGTTCCAAAGAAAAGTTCATTTCACACTGCGCTTGTCGGTTTGTTAACATTTGGTTAAATAAAGTTAGCAACGTTTAATTAAAATATTTCGACATTGTATTTGTAACTATTTTAACGTGTTGTAATTTGTATTTTGAGTTGTTGAGATAAGTTTTTAGCTTACGAATGAGGTTTGTCTTATCGTCGCTGTTAGAGTCGCGTTACGTTTGTGTTGCCGTTTTGGTTGTAGTTTTGACGGATCGATTGTTGGACTTTGAACCTCATCCGTAGGCGATCTGAATGATAGATTTTTTTTGTAGATAAATTGTTACCATTATTACGTTTATTGTGTATCACTTTGTATTTTACGTGGAAACTAATGATCACCGCTTCACGGTACTGAAGTAAAAATTTATATCGTCGCTAATTGAATCAGTAGCGTACTGATCTGGGCATTTTGCCAAAAGTTTATATGCTAATCACTCTTGTTAATATTATTAATTATTTTATTAAATTTTTGATCATTACGTTCGAGTTGTTATTTTTTGCTGGCAGGACCCTTAAGATTTATTTGCAGGAGTGATCGATCCTGCAGTGACTCAAGCTAAGGTCAATATAGATCTGGCGCCCATTCTGAACATCTTTCCCTTTACCTACAGCTTAGTAGTTGGGTGACCTTGGCTTCGCTAACATCTCTCAAGGTAAGTGCCCTGTCACGTCAGTTCCGACCCACGCCCAGCGCCGCTGAATATAGCTAGCCATTATAATATATATATATATATATATATATATATATATATATATATATATATATATATATATATATATATATATATATATATATATATATATATGTGTTAGCACGATAACTCTCGACAGACTTAATCGATTTAAACGAAATTTGGTCCACACGTTGGAATCTATCACCGCAAGAAGCCTATTTAAAATGGGTTCGATCGGGCTATTTTAAGGGGGGTATTTAGGGGTTTAAAAATGTTTTTGGGCCCAAAAATACGGAAAAAATTCTCAGAATCGTTTTAAATTTGAAATTTAACCCTTTAGTAATTATTGAAATGTGCTGCTAAAATTTTAATAAAATCGGCCTGGCAGGACCGGACTTACAAATTTTATGAAAACCCAAGTTTACTGATATGGATTTACATACTGAAGGGTGTATATAATTTGGTACAGATGTTCAATTGGTGTTTAGCATTGAAATTAAGTAAAAAAATGTTGTTCTAAGGGGTGTATTAAGGTGTAATTTTTTTTATTTTGTCCAAAAACAAAGTTAAGTTCATACAATAGAGCCACACTGCTTATAAAAGCAAATACACTATATTGTCGGCAGGGTTTCGCACTGCGACCCGAGTTTTTTTTTAAATATGATTGCAGGTATTCAATTCGTTTCTAATTTTGCACACTGCTTATAACGTTCTTCTTTTTGTTGTATTACAATATGAAGCTCAGATGACAGATCGAAGAAATAATTTACTAAAATTGTCATATAGAGGCGCAAGTAGCAAAAGAGTTGAGCTAAGCCGTCAGATGGCATCATGCAGCATTGCTGTGAAGTGTGACGTTGTTCAGCGTTGCTCGCTGTTTCAAAATTACAGCCGTCAGATGGTAGTATGCAGTATTGTGTCTGTTGTATTACAATATGAAGGTCAGATGACAGATCGAAGTGTTGACGTTTCAAAATTAAAGCCGTTAGATGGCAGACGTTCAGCGTTGCTGTATTTTAATTAATTTACAAAAACAAAAGCAATAATAAATTTTTTGGTTGTCGATGTCAGTAGAGCAAGCAATTATCTGTAAAATGATATATAATTTATGTGGAGAAATTGTGAGGTTTTTTCTAAAAAGGGAGGCAAACATCTTTAACCTTAGCGTATTAATATATATAGAAATTAATGGAAATATAATTTTTTTCAAAGTAAAACATTTATTTTTTTAGAACATTTTTTGGGTTATTTCAACTTGTGATTGGGGGGAGTTGACAACCCCGGTTCAAGAGTTTTTTTTTAAGTGAAACTTCTTAATACGCGGAAAGACGCTGACGACCTTGTCGAGCGTCTATAATCTGTAATGTAATCTTAAGATGCGGTAAGTACCAGCGATTTCGGTCGGAAATGAAGAACCATTTCCTCTGTTCCAATAAACTCATGGTAAAAGTTTTTTTTTTCTTGAACTTTGAAAGTGGTAAGATATTGTGCGTATATATTGAAATATAATTACGTATTTAATTTTAATGCGCCACAATGCCAAACCAACGAGGGTAATGATTTTTGATATATTTTATATAATATTATGTGACCCAATAATCATTTATAATAATTAAATGTTTAATATACAGATGTTTCAGTTGTACATAATATGAAGTACCTACCGTTAAAAACTACGCAATATACCGGGTAAAACAGAAAACTATAGTTTAAAATATAGGCTTTTAAATCGAGAAAATTATGCGTCGAACGGTAAAATCGTTTGGTAGGAGGAGGAATGATTCCAAATCCGAACGGTTGAACAGGGGAGGGAGAAGGAGAATAGATACAGTCGCAGTAATAATGCAGAAGCATTTGTTAACTTGCTGACAGATGGCAGTACATAAACATAAATGAAAAGGCGTTTTCTCTGTTTCGATAAATTGTCTTTGATGGTTATTTAAATTTTTTAAGTGTAGATATGTGAATGAGAGAAGATACGAAAGTATAGTTAGATCTAGATTTATCTATCACATTAAAGGACAGTTTGTACATGTGACGTCAAAACATATAAAAAAATATAAACATTCCAAGTAGATTATAAAATCTTTTTTTTAAATTTTCCATTTTTAAAATTTTGAAAACGTAACACGTTCTACTTGCACGGTGTTACTCCCAACCAAACGCACCATTAGATGTTTCCCTTCAACGGTCTTGCTGCAGTTTGAATTTTGCTCGCTTTTTCAATTCAATTTCTTTAAAATTCCTAGAAATTTGCCTGTAACTCTCTGTGAGTCCCTGTATGCGGTCACAAATAATAAGCGTATGTACTCGTGTATGTAAAAAAAATATAATATCTTATCGCAATGACCAGGTTCACCCATATGCAAGCAGCTGGTGTGGACAGATGATTTCTTTCACATATTTAAACTTATTATAAATACGCAGCATTTCGTAACAGAGTAGTATAAGTTTTGAAAATACTATTCAATTAAAGAATAACTAAACAAAGCACAGACCCCTGAAAATGGAGACATCAGGGGCAAGTGGCAACCAACCAAAGAACGTTTGAAGGGAATGTTAATGAGAATTTGGGAAATCATAGTCTATTCACATTTTTTCGACGGAAATACGTTCTTCGGTCACAGTTATACATCATTTTGTTGAAAAAGTGTTGATTTTTATTTTACGTAAACTTTTGCCTACGTACAGGCGATTAAATAAATAATTACAGTAGAAAAATATAAAATTTTATTATTGGTGTATAATACCAACTATGCTGCCCGGTGTTGCTCGGGAACGATATCCTGTTGCAGTATGAGGCTAATTACAAATATTTTCTCCACCGTTTCTTGGAAGTCGGCTGAACAGTTTGCGTCAGCCTATCGCGTCCAGTCGAACAAACATATCGAGCATTTTTGAGCACAACGAACAGTGAATGTGAATAACGATATCTGCTGCATTTAGCGGAACTACCACTACATTTCATATATTATAAATCAATCAATACTATTGTGTTGACAAAAAACGGCTAAGTGCAAGCTATACTTGCACAATTAGTGCTCCCTGCCATTAGCCCTACTTGTGTGTTCTATAGTCAAATGTTGGTTGTGCGGTTATCAAGAATAATTTTCGATCAATCTACACAAAATTCTCAATGCTTTTTTGAGATTTTTTTGAGCCAAGATTTTGGTGATAAGGGTTAGGGGTAACAATTTTAAAGCGTTTTTCACGAAAAATGTTTAAAAAACAAAATAATATACATTATATATTATACTATATAGGGTTGTCAGATGTGTTGGGGAAAAAACCGGTCAACGTTAATAACCCAATAACCGTGCACGAAATCTGTGATTCCTATTCCATATTATAGTAGCAAACTTCCTACTTTATTAACTGGAGTGGTTTGATGTTTTTGTATTTGTATAGAATTTTGCTTTCAAATAATTAATTAATTATTTATTTAACTGCTTAAATTAAGCGGTCGGGCGGCATTGTCATTAAAACCAGTTTATCGAGATCTTTTTGACCGGACAGACGTAAAGAAAACCGGACTGTCCGGTCAGAAAAAAATTGTTTTTATTTTTAACCGGAACCAAGTCAGGATCTGATGGTGGAATCCGGAGAAATCGAGGGAAACTCTCAAATTTCAAAGAAACGCATAATGTTTTTTATGTATGTTCACCGATTTTTAGTGTTAAATAATATTATTAATAATAAAATAAAATATTTTTAACAAAAAAATTGAACCGACTTCACACTAAAAAGTAAAAAATAATTGCGTATTGAAATGTTTTGGAGTCGGTGTAGTTCTCGGAATAGATTTCATTTTGGCTGACACCGACTCCAAAACATTTCAATACGCAATTATTTTTTACTTTTTAGTGTGAAGTCGGTTCAATTTTTTTGTTAAAAATATTTTATTATCTTTAAAATTCGACTTTTTTATACTTCACGACTGTAATTGGACCACCACACTATCTCTGTGCCAAATTTCAAATGTTTACGTCAAATACGGTCAAATAGTTTCCGAGAAAATATCTTGTAACAGACGGACGGATGAACATCGAAGTGATTCCACAATTAGTGTTTTGCATTTTACCTGCACGGAACACCAAAAATTGGTTTACAGTAGACAGCGCCGGCCCTAGTCCCTGATCAAGGTAGAGCGAGATTGTCGTTCGGCGCCTTTTGAGTTTTGGTCGATGCTTTCACATCACATAAACTGTATTTCAGTTTATGTTAAAGAAATAGGATAACCAATTTTTATTCCAAAAATCAACACTTATTGAATTTAAATTAAATTAAGTAGCTCTATTACATTCCTGCTTCTTTAACATAAAGCAAAGTTCCTACCGCTATATAATAAAGTTAGTGTATTTTGGTATTAATTTCAATCAGTCACTAAACAATAAATTACCCATTTGGCATTTTGGCGCCCCTTGCCACGTGGCGACTAGAGCGGCCGCACCTCTCGCTCTACCCCAGGGCCGGGACTGACAATAGATAATATGTGTACAATATTAGCCGTGATTCAAAACTTTGATTAACGTCTGATTAGAACTGTTCAATAAATAAAATTATCGACCAATTTTATTTATTGATTAGCCGTGATTACCCGGCGTTGACCGAGAATGGCAGCCTTCTTTTATGATTTTTCAGTCGATACAAAATATGCGCGTCTAGCCGTAGACTCATGGGACTTCGTGAATTGTATTTTCCAACTAATTTAAATATCCTTTTCATACAGTGTAGGGAAAAACCGCCTGATTATGTATAAATATTGTATTTGTGTATTACGTATGCACGTGCGAGCATTTAACAAAACCAACCAAATTTGACATTTGACTGACATTAACGATAATCATTTCAGCCTACTGAATTGTTAAAATATTCTTAGAAAAACTAACAGTGTGTTAAAATGTCAGCGAACCCATTTGAATAGATAAATAACAATCACTATAAAATTCAAGTCTTCTGCGTAATTCAGAACAGTAATCGAATTTCCATTATTTAAATAATTATTACGAGTAACTGTTATTTTGTACATGAAAATTGGTGGTATTGTGTTTATATCAGTATGTATAATAAAGTCAGATGGCTCGACTCACTCATATATCTGTAGGTATTATATAAAATTTTTTAATCAACGATTCTGATCACACGCGCATTTTTTTTAGAAATTTTGAACCAAAAATCTCTTTACAGTTATCTTATACAGGTGATTTATTAGCTCATTGACAAACTTAAAACGAGTCCGCCCCAGAGATAGTTTTTCGCCCAAAAAGGGATGTTATGACAAAAATATAGGTGAGTACTTTTTAGTACATTATTCTCAAGACTCTTGAGAATTCAGAGTCAAAAAAATCTACCGTGCTTTAATTGTGTCTTCTGTTTGGCTATTTTACAAGCTTTTATTTAGTTTCACCTGTCCGGTGTCTGTCTGTATTTCTGTAATCTAATGATATCAAATCCTTCAAGTCAAAGACCCACTCCCCGGTTTCGAATTGAGCTAAAATTTTGCTTTCTTATGTAGTTCTGATTACAATACAAAATTATAATAACTAACTGACCGGTCCGACTTTCGCCTGGATGCAAATCGTACTTTTAATATAGCACGCTAAAAACTTAAAAATAAACTTTAAATTAAATCAATCCCAACCGTTCATTACATTATACAATTTATATGATATAAAAGCTTGTCGCGAGATTTTCCTGTGTAAATAAACAAAAGTACAATATGTACCTACCTAACTTGATCTTGACACACGTAATTCTAACAAAAAAATTATGTTTTCATAAAATTTTACATAGAAAAATCTTGCGACAAGCTTTTATATCATATATATTGTATAATGTAATGAATAGTTGGTATTAACATAATTTAAAGTTTATTTTCTTCTTTTTAGAGCATTTAAATAAAAGCTTGTTTTTAAAAACGTTTTTACTATTAATTTTATTTCACATAAAATGCATATACATAGGTATATAGTACGCTATATGGAAAAAAATTTGTATAACTTTATTTGGGCCAAGGTCTTATATATTTTATGTGAATTTTATATCGATATTTCATTTCAAAATGAAGTGTCTGACAGACGAACGGACAACGTTCATACGCGTAGCGACGATTTTATCCTGGGGGGGGGGGGGGCAAATTTTCAACTCTACCTACCATTTCCAGCTGCCACTTACACATATTTTGAAAACTGTTCATAGAAGCGAAATCGATCAACACGACTATCTGGGAAAATTTCGCGTCAAAGAAAATATGTAGATTATTGTAGATTTATCTTGTTATTTGTACGTGAACAATTAATATTCTAGGGTAGGTCAGGCCCACCTGGCCCCACCCCCCTCTTGCTACGCCAATGACAAATTTTCCACAACTACGGAACCCTAAAAAGACAGGTATATTTTATTAGCAAATCCAAAATTAAATTTTTCAATATGCGGAATGACGGCACTCAAAATACAGTATTCAGAACATTTTTGTGCACCATTTCTAAAATTAACTTTTACACTTCATGCAAATTTTAGGTTATAATTCATTATACGTCATTAACGCCGAATCCGTAAAATCACTGAACCAGAACGTTTTCTGTACGTTCCGGGTTTTCTATACAGAACGATAAAATATTTACAGCTATCATTAACTACGAAATAATAATAATAATAAATAAATGGAATATCGCTGACGCCTGGGCTACAGGAAAAGTGGTAATCACAGCCGCAAATCATCTGACGGAATTCCTATAAACGCACACGTTTCCGTTCCCAGTAAATATACATACATGAACGCACCGGAAGATGAATATTGCTTTCTACTGTTGGCCAGAAATGGGCCAAGTTTCTTATTTCAATAGCGTATGGTGTTTGCGTTGCTCATGTCCGCCCAGCAAGGGCTCCGCACCACCCCCTTTGCATCGCTACAACCAGCCCATATTATATATTTTATAGCAGTGGCTTCCAAACTTATTATGCCCGCGTACTCCTTCTCATTACAAAAACCTGGCCAAGGAGCCTCATGTGAACACTCGATACAACTTCACTGTATTAAAATTACAAGCACTTTGATTTCTTGAATGGTGACGTAAAAATAAAATATAAAGGAAACATTTCGATATTTAAAGTAGTATTTATTCAAATTATGAATTTTACTAGCCGTTACTCGCGGTTTCGCACGCGATTGAGACAAAAATTGATGGCATTCAAGTGATCAACGTCCTGACAAACCTTAAAAATGACACCCATGTTGATTTTTAGACTATTTACCTCTTTTCACCTCCAGAAGGGGTTGTTTTTGAAAAAGCATGAAAAACATGTTTATTTGTTGACAGGAGTAATCCTGTGCCTTTTCGAATTGATACATATCTTATATGATTTATCTATGCAAATTTTGAATCCCCGTTACATCTTTTAGGGGTTGAATTTTCAAAAATCCGTTCTTAGCAAAAGCCTTCGTCATAATAACTATATGTATGCCAAATTTCAGCCCAAACCGTCCAGTGGTTTGACCTGTGCGTTGATAGATCACTCAGTCAGTCAATCAGTCACGGTTTCCTTTTATATATTTAGATTTTAAAATACAAAATCACGTTATATTTCAATGAGATGGTTGATTCTGATGGAATGATATAAGATTATCTGCTCGATGTTTGTGAGAGACAATTCGTAAGTTTCCAATAGCCTAAAACTCAGTCGGTTTCCTTCTTTCGTGATCAGATTTCATAATTGCATCAAATCCACGTTCTACTAAATAGGAAAGCAGCTTATGTGGCCCATAATGCAGCCTGCAGGTAACCAGAGTTTGTAGTTCAAACATTGGTTTCAGCTCCTTATTTGTGAATGATTCAATTAGTCCATCCTACATTATTATGGGTTATAGCGATGTAACGAATATTTGCTTCCGCGAATATACACATATTTTTTGACTTTCAAATTCAAAAAATTCATGCAAATATTTTGCGAATTTGGATATCAGAAAAAAATCATTTTATTTCCGATGTAGAAATAATATAATTTCCTAACATTATTATTAGAAAAGTTTTTTCTTATTCTTTAAAAAAAAACTTAAATTTTTGCTAAGGTAACCTTGTAATTATATCTTTTGTCAGCCGTGACTTTAACATTAGGTAATGAAGCTTTAAAAATACTCAACCTAGTACCCAGACCCACTACAAATGTACGACTTGCGCGTCAATCAGCTGGCAAATTTTAGCCTTAGACAAGTGACGCCAGATTTCAAAAAATTGATTGCTCGCATTCGTGAATGTCTAAAAATTTACATTCATTCACAGGGCCTGATTTACCCATAGGCTAATTAGGTTTCTCTTTGCATGCACCACTTATTTACAGAATAAAATTTAGCAAAACTACGGGGCGGAAAATAATTAATTGTTCACTAGTATGAATTAATCTGAATTTGTGGGTCTATTTCCAATCGGGGATGCTCAAGTGAAAAATGTCTTCGAATCTTTGGCTGAGGTCAGAATGAAGAGCCGTTAAGTGTTGACAATACGCAAGCAAATCTTCATCTCGTTTTTACAATTTTACACAGGACATAAAAATGGCTGTCTATTTACATGTTGTTATCTATTTTTATTAATTATTATAACAATGAAAATGGGTCACAATTTTTTTTTTATATTAAGCTTTTCGCGAGCTCCGTGACGTTGTCCATTCGCTCCTAAAATAATTTTAATTTTCCACAGACCCTAAAAGTGATTGCATAGACCCATGGCGCTCCGAAGGAACCACTTTGGGAACCACTGTTTTATACGGACCTAGAACTACGTGTATATTATATAGTTTGTCCTTTTCTACCACAGCTGACGTTTTTGCAAGGCCTGTCATACCGACTATATGACGTCATGAACCCTCAATCACAGTATAAAGATCAGTAGAATCAGTACCGGCACTTTGATGTTTGTTGACGAATTCCTGTGACCTTGGATTACGCTATAGGCAGTAGGCACACCTTAGTTTTGCGGGTTTGTGTGTAGGTACTACAGGGCAATGTAAGTCAGCTGTACTTGCTAAGAACATGGCAGTCGGTTACGTATGTATGTGTGAATTGGATTTTATGCTTCGAGTGATTCAGTGCCTTAAGAACAGAATTAAGTATGATCATAACCTCCAAATCTATCATTTTTGACTGAGAGAGATGCCACTTTTTAATCACTATAACATAACTTTTTGTTTGTATCGTTGCGTTGTTCCATGACTACGCATATGGATGCGTGAACAGATTTTGACGAAATTTGACTTGGACATGAGCCAAAGTCAGAAGACATATTATATGATAAATAAATGGTTTTGCGATAAAAATATCCACGATCTAAGCTGTCGAGCGTCTACAATAATAAGCACTTTCTTCGTAAGACCTACAATCTTTCTAAAAGTAAGTACGTGATTTAAATGTGGTTCAAAGTTTCATAAATACAAAAAATGTCGAGGAAAGTAAATAACATACCAACCATAAGCAATTTATTTTGTCTCATCAAATTTTAAGTGAGATATATTGTTCACTTATATATATTTTTTTCAAATATAATGTATCTATGAACCTTTCTCTCTTTATCCCTCTTTTAAATTTATAGGTATTTCTTTCTCTTTTTGAAATTTATATATGCATATTTAAGTGTTTCGGTCACTGATCTCTAATTAATGGATTGTAGATAAGCGCAGGGCCGCTCAGAGGATTCCTGAGCAGATGTTAATTATGATAATAATCGGCACTAATATAATATATAAAAACTTGGGTCGCAGCGTTATATCCTGCCAGCAATCTCTTAAAATATTTTTTTAATAATTATTATCAATCTATAACATCTGCACCAAATTCAAATCACTCTTCAGAACATTTACTATTTGCAATCTAGTGTTTTCATAAAATTTGTAAATCCGATTTTATTAAAATTGTAACGGCGCCTTGTAATCATTATATGTACTATAAAGGGTTAAATTTCAATTTTGAAATAATAATGAAAATTTTTCGTTATTTTTAGACCCGAAAACGTTTTTTAACCTTTAAAATAAACAGGCTGAGCTCACTTTAAATGGGCTTCATTCGGTGATGGATTTTAACATGCGGACCCGCCATCCAACCGACGCGATATGGTAAATATACAAAAAAATTAACCGAGTGAATTGCTTGGCTTAAGCACTAAAGACTAAACTCACATTCGGTATGTAGGTACTGGTTCGAATCCCGGTGGGGCAGATGCGAATTGAACTTTTTCCTACTGCCTCTCGCCAAGAAACAATGGTTCCTGTGCCGGCCATCTTGTTGATGTTTTCCTCAATAATTTCCGATGAATATAGAAATGATTCTTTAAAAGGACTGATTAGGTACCTGTCAAGTACTAGTTCGAAACCCGGAGGGGCAGATGCGGCTAGAACTTTTTTCTACTGCCTCTCGCCAAGAAACAATGGTTCTTGTACCGGCCATCTTGTTGATGTTTTCCTCAATAATTTCCGATAGATATCGAAATAATACCTCAAAAAAGGACTGATTAGGTACCTGTCAAACTCATATGCTCTTAAATTTGATTATCTTATCCGAATCATTTACTCGTACTTAATTCTGGAGCAGACGGGGCCACAACTGTTTTCTACTGCCTCTCGTCACTCGTCACTCGTCTACTCTACTTGAAATGTAACCCCAGCTTTACATACATAAAAAAATTGTTTGTTTTCGAATAACGTGCATATTTTACAATCGTCATCTAAGCAATATTTTTTTGGCAGGGCATTCTTCGCGATAGTTCACGCTATTTTATGGTTACGTCGCTGTGTGTTTTATTAAAAAAAACTTATAACTTTCTTTTCAGTTCGTAAAATCTTTAGAGTTTCAAAATATGTGTCCCAGTAAACTAGGATCCGTTCACAGTATTATTTTTATATCATCTTTTTATGTGCGTTCCGCAAACTTCATATATTATTATACATTACTTTCTTTTTATTCTTTTCTTGTCTCTTATTACAGAATTCCTACAGTTTTTCGTGTTTTCAGGCTGTAAAATAACTGAATGAAAACATTCCAATGCTTCATTTAAAATTTAAATCATTCACAAATATAATAAAAAAAGAGGTAGGTACCGTCGGTGCATGGACACACGACGGAAGTTATGCTCCTTACGCATTTTATATTAATGTTTAAGATTTACGTATACCTACACAAAAAAAAAACATTAAATTACATTTTTTTTATTTCTTTACAAGTGATATAAAAATCAAAATAATTAAATTTAATGTATAAAAATGTCTAGTAAAAAAAAGAAAAAAACGAACAATTTTTGTGAATAATAATAACATAACATATTTCAATAGTGACATAACATACGAACAGGACCGACCTCAAAAAAGATAAAATATAATAAAACTTTGAAAGCCCGTTTCTCTCTTATTTTTGAGTTTTGATAGAAAAGTTACTTGAAATATTTGTTCGTCTATTTGATTTCTACACGCTGTAAAAAAAAGAATCAACTTAAAAATCACTCTGTATATGCGTATATATTTATATGTTGGTAAGTAATCAGTACTTATTTGAAAACTAACGGTTCCGCCCGGTTTCACCCGGGTGCAAAAGAACGAATGGGGGACGGACATGAGTACGCACGTTAATCTTCGTTTGCCGAGATGAATGTTGTGTACAAATTTCATGATGATCGGAGTTACCGTTCAAAAGTTTTTGTCGGACGGACATATTTTGAGTTATATTTTGCAACTTTTTTCATTGATGCTCCGCTCCTATTGGTCGTAGCCTGATATTATATAACTTATAGCCTCGATAAATGGGGTATCCAACAAAAAAAATATTCAATTCCAACCAGCATTTCCTGAGATTAGCGCGTTCAACCAAACAAACAAACAAACTTTTTGGCTTTATATATTAGTATAGATTAAATACCATATTATTTTATGAACTCTCAAATTTCACACAAGTTTTTTTATATATGTAACCTGGCCATTCTTACTTTGCTAGGATAAAATTTAATTCTCATCGGTTCATGGGACAGCGTATAGTTGAATTTTGTTTCGAAAATCAATATTGTTAATGTGCAAATAGAGGTGTTCTTTAATTGAATAAAGAGCTAAAAATATAAGTATAGGAATTTCGGCAGCCCCAAAACTTATACAATTAGCGATGCAAATTGCATTGGAGTCGAGTTTTGAGACCGTCTAATCTTACATGAAACCTTAAACGTACCGAGGCGAGGAATGAATACATTGCAGTTTTTAAATAATCAGTGGCATATTTTAATCTCATAAGTTAAATGCTCAATGCACTGTCCCCTGTAGCAGGCATGGCAAATTACCAGACTTGGGTAGTTTCAGACTAGAGATGTCGACAAAGTAACGATACGATACGAAACTACTCGTTACTCTAGAATACCCGAAGTAACGATTACCGATTTGAAAAGTAAATCGTTACTTTTACTTGAATGATTACTATTAGCCCAAGAGCTGATGACACGATTTTGGGTACGTGTTTTAGGCAGGTTAAAATAATGAAAAAACAGTAATTTATCAATGGCTGAATCTGGATTGGCGAGTCTGCCTGAGCGTTTGCGGTTATTTCGCGCCTGCGCAGCATATGACATCTGCAAAAAAATATCCCCAAAAAACATGTTTTAGGCAACTTGAAATTTTTATAATCTTTGAGTTCAGCATTTATATAATCCAGAAATGAAAATGCCAGAACATTTTGTCGGTTATAAAGTAGGGGCAGAACACCCCGAAGATATTTTATTAATATACGCAATGAGCACGATACAGGTCAAACGGATGAACGGATTGAAACCAAATTTTGGGAGGATGTTTGCTATGCAGATATGAAAAGCTCTATTGTTTTTGGGGAAAATCGGCGCATGCGCAAAAGAGATATATGCTATAACGTTGTTTTTTATATAATAATGATATACTTTTCATAACAGTTTATTATTCTATTTATTTTTTCAAGAAAGTTTTGTGAACTATTTTTTTTCTGGTAGATTTTCAAAACAAAACAGCAGTTGGTTCTTGTCTTATTTTCAAAATATTTCCGAAATTATTAAGTTTAGAATTTTTTTTTCACAAAACTTTCTTGAAAAAATAAATAGAATAATAAACTGTTATGAAAAGTATATCATTATTATATAAAAAACAACGTTATAGCATATATCTCTTTTGCGCATGCGCCGATTTTCCCCAAAAACAATAGAGCTTTTCATATCTGCATAGCAAACATCCTCCCAAAATTTGGTTTCAATCCGTTCATCCGTTTGACCTGTATCGTGCTCATTGCGTATATTAATAAAATATCTTCGGGGTGTTCTGCCCCTACTTTATAACCGACAAAATGTTCTGGCATTTTCATTTCTGGATTATATAAATGCTGAACTCAAAGATTATAAAAATTTCAAGTTGCCTAAAACATGTTTTTTGGGGATATTTTTTTGCAGATGTCATATGCTGCGCAGGCGCGAAATAACCGCAAACGCTCAGGCAGACTCACCATTCCAGATTCAGCCATTGATAAATTACTGTTTTTTCATTATTTCAACCTGCCTAAAATACGTACCCAAAATTGTGTCATCAGCTCTCCGGCTATATTGATTATTGACTACTATTGATTATTGATTACTATTGATTATATTGATTACTATTGATTATTGATTACTATTGATTACTGATTACTATTGATTATTTTATTATGCGAGTATAAGGATATTCATTGAGTTCCTGCGAACCTTAAGATTTCGGAGCACTACAAAGGAGCCGCTGATAGCTGATACGTATAATATAAATATGCCGCCGATATCAATAGCCCTTAGCAAAATTAATTGTGTATTATT
This sequence comes from Xanthostigma xanthostigma, assembly GCA_963575645.1. Taxonomy (NCBI): domain Eukaryota; kingdom Metazoa; phylum Arthropoda; class Insecta; order Raphidioptera; family Raphidiidae; genus Xanthostigma; species Xanthostigma xanthostigma. Next base: position 59,527,163 of record OY754464.1, on the reverse strand, counting down.
GTATTGTTGATATGTTGATATTTCGCGGTCAGTAATCATCTTGTGTCGATATTTATTTTATTCAGTACTAAGATGAAGGAAGGTTTTGGTTGAGGATCATAAAATAAGCTTTACCAGAGTTTCGCTAGTGGCCAACGTTTCGAAAAATTTATTTAATAAAAAATAAATTTTTCGAAACGTTGGCCACTAGCGAAACACTGGTAAAGCTTATTTTATGATCCTCAACCAAAACCTTCCTTCATCTTAATATTCTATTGGATCAACACTACTTTAACTTTATTCAGTACGTTTTTATACACAATATTATTTGTTGGTTCAGACACTACGTACTACATTTTATGTATGTAACTTAAGTAATCAAAGTAACCAGTAGTTGAAATGATTACTTAATACCCAAGTACCTATAGTAGTAACGCATACATAAAAGTAACGATAATCGACATCACTAGTATGTAACCTAAGTAATCAAAGTAACGAGAAGTTGAAATGATTACTTAATACCAAAGTACTGAATAGTAACGAATACTTAAAAGTAACGATAATCGACATCACTATTTCAGACATGTATAGCATCAGGAACCATGTCCTCTGTCAGAGAATCAGAGATGTTTCCTCACTTGCCTTGTAGAATGCTATAGCATATACTCCGATTTCACACGCGATCTGTTACCATTCGCTAAGTAGATACTACCTACTAATTTGATAAACTATAGTACGTGATTAAATTTGTGGTTGTGTTCAATTTACATGTCAGTTTTAAAATAATGCCAAGGGACGCGACAACCTTCGATATGTTCATATGCTAACTTATAGCAGTGGGCGTTAATTGATCAACGGTTCAACTAGTCGGCGATTCAATTACTTCATCTGTCGGTTACAAAACGCAAAAAACTTCTCGAATCAACAAACGAAACCAATCAACACAAGGATTTATTTACAATCAACAAAATACAAATAACTTTACCATTTTTATTTCTAATCACCTCGCTCCAATCGACTGGCGAGTTTAACATGCCTGCTTTGCAGGTTATTGGCTTTCTTGCAAATTTTTTGTGCTGCAGAAAAGTAGTTTGTTAAATTCTTAGTAATTATAGATAAATATATTATGAAGCACATATATATTATAGTAAAAATATAACTGTAGGTATCTATATATTGAGTTATTTTATAAAGATGTTAATAAATAAAATTATCGACTAATTTTTCAAACAATTATATTAACAAAAATATATAATTATAATTCAATACATTAACAATAAATAAAATTATCGATCAATTTTTCAGATAATTTTTCGGTCCGGATTTGGATCTGCTTCAGAATTGAGCTAAAAAATATAGAAATTAGTTAATAATTAGTTTCTATAAAATTCGATCGAAATATTGAAATTTTTTTTTTAAATATGTTAATGACTTCAGTTGTTGAGCGTCTATAATCTACAATCTATCTTTGATTTATATCGTTGTCCTAGATAATGTTATTCTAATGAAATAATAATATACAGGCCTACATTTTCTTAATTAATTTAATTACCGAATTATCTGAATTGGGTTATTCATTTAAAATTTACAGACACACGAATCAAACAATAACAAATGAAGCAGTGGTAAACAAAACATAAATGATTATTAGTAATTAAAATATTAACCAGTTCAGTTTAGTTGAAAATATTCCGATCGTTTTAATTATAATACTGGGTCCGACACCAACAACATTTATTTTTATATCTTTAGGATAGCTAACCATCCCGGATTCGTCCAGGTAGATTTTGGTTTAAAAATTAAATTATCAAGGGCAACACATTTATGTAATAATAATAATAAAAAACAATAATAATAATAATAATAATAATAATAATAATAATAATTCACCTCAGTGTTCTTGACATTCATCAATCATACCTACTGTAAGAAAGGCGTAGTGCACATACTGTACAGTGTACAGACTTTTTTCAAAAAAATATGTTTTCTAGGTTCAGGTGACCTCAAAACAAAAAAATATTGTAAAATTTTGAAAAGTAAATTTGGACCTAAATTAGTACCCACCATTCCCTACTTATGGTGTTTGAGTGGTAAAAAAAATTCCAGTCAATTGGGCAACGGGACCATTCCAACTTCAAAAATGTTGACATTTGATTAAAATAAAGAAAAGACAATATTATCTTATATCGCGTGAGGTGACGCGGGTAATGGCTAGTATTCAATATGATATTTGCTAATCGTTGCCGTGGTTACCTACATAATATGTTCCACGTCATGTAAATATTAATCAAAACATGCCGAACTTGTTTATTTCTGACAGATCCATAAAACAAAAGAGCGGCTTATTTTTTTTATTTTCAAAATATTTCCGAAACACCGTTATAGCAAATATCTCTTTTGCGCACGCGCAGATTTTCTCCAAAAACCATAGGGCTCTTCATATTTGCATACCAAAAATCCTCCCAAAATTTGGTTTCGATCCGCTCATCCGTTTGACTTGTATCGTGTTCACAAAAATATGTTTTTTGGATTCAGGGGACCTCAAAACGGAAAGTTATTCTAAATTTTTGAAAAGTGATTTTTGACCTAAACTAGTACCATTCCCTACTTGTGGGTTGGAATGGTAAAAATATTAGCTTCCATACAAAGACCTAGGAAGTTGAATCTTTGCATAAATATAGGATTTGGTTTTGGTTTGCGTTACGCTATTGAGCGAAATTACTCTCATCGCGGATAAAGCAATTTGACCTCAAAATATTTTAGAACTCGTAGAGCAAGAAAAATATAATTCAAAATGTTGACGCTGTTTGTGTCAGAGTCTGTATTAAAACATTATCATAAATGCTAAAAAGTAACGGTAAGTATTCATGCACGCTGAACGTGCTGATATTATAAATAAATGCGCCGTCACTGGGTCTGCGATGACACTTTAAGTATAAATTACTTATTCATGATTATCTTCAGTGGCGACTCGCCTTGTTAAAAGAGCACGGGCATTTGCCAATTGTTGCAATCCCGTAAGCAATTCGAGTAACTCCATACAGTAGATTGTAGAACTCATCATCTATTCTCAACTTGGTTGGGCAAATTCCCACTCCTGTATTACAGTATTTTCAACTTCTCCTTCATCCTCACTTCGCGACAGTCATAAACCAATCAGAAAAAAAAACTTTATTCATTTGAGGCTAAACGTTGTCAAATGCATTGCCTAAAGCATCTTTGGTGTTATATCAGCGTGGCCCTGTCTATATGGCCACTAAAATATATAATAAAGTGCCGAATTTCATAAAAAATGCAGCTTCTTTTAAATTAATTAAACTATGTCTTATTAAGTACCTCACTGATAAATGTTATTGTAGTACTCTGGAGTTTTTTAATAAATAAATTTTAAATTTTGTATTTGTATATTGTTATGACTATGTTTCATGCTCAACAGAGCTTTTCTGAAACGAATAAAATTATTATTATTATTCAAATCTTTGATTAACGTCTGATTAGAACTCTTCAATAAATAAAATTATCGACCAATTTTTCAGACAATATATTAACAAAATATAATTAATACAATAACGTTTCGATCCCGATTTGGATCTTCTTCAGATTGGATCTAAAAATATAAAAAACAATTAATACTTATTTAGTTTCTGTTTATTTTTAATGAAATTTGTCAAAGATTTTTTTAATATTATTAAAAAAATCTTTGACAAATTTCATTAAAAATAAACAGAAACTAAATAAGTATTAATTGTTTTTTATATTTTTAGATCCAATCTGAAGAAGATCCAAATCGGGATCGAAACGTTATTGTATTAATTATATTTTGTTAATATATTGTCTGAAAAATTGGTCGATAATTTTATTTATTATTGGGCCCTATTACGGATGTATGTCGCTATTGTTAGCGAGTCACGTGACTCGCTATGCTGGCGATATAGCGATAATTTGTTCAAAACGCGATTACGGAATAAAACTCGCTAATTTTTTTATCTATTCTCGCTATAATTTCTCGCTATATGTGTTATATTTAGCGTTAACTCGAGAGCACCAGTTATTCATATAGCGACGTATAACCTGTTTAATAACCTGTCAAATTTTAAAGTGTTATGGCGTTAGGAGGTTTAGTTGAGATTCTTTTACTAGAAGAAATAATTAATCAAGAAGAATTGTGAGTAGAAATTAAAATAATTCCATAAAAAAGTTAATACATAACAAAATTAATTTTATTATTTTCAGTCATTTATTAAACACAAATTCTGTTGGTTTTCCAATACCGGGATTTAACATTTTATTAATTTGAAAAAATCTACAATATGTTTATACTGCTCATTATTATTTTTCAATCGACAGAGCATCACAGGAGACCTTTTGCGTGAGAAGTAAGAACTAAAATCTTGAAAATATAGTGTAAAATCTATAAAGCGAACCTCTATTTAACGAAAAACTCCTTAGAACGTAGAAATTGCTAAGGTTTGTTTGGTTTATATATTGAAACTAGAATATAGCGTAACAACCACTCTCAATGGTGAAACAATACGTCATTATTTAGATCCCAATAATGGGATGCTTAGTTGTTTGTTGTAAAAAGATACAATCAAAATACTGGCAACGACCAACAAAGTTAACAGATTATAAATTATTTTGTTATGCACATTTTTTTCACTAAATTTAGTCAAAATTACCGTAAAGTTATATTGTTTTCTTTTACTCTCCGTTTAACGAAAACTCTTTATAACGCATTAAACTAACCGGTCCCTTCAATTTCGCTATAATTTTCGGTGAAGGAGAATTGGTATTCATCAAAAAGGGACATGTGCACAGTGCACTCGACTATACTCTATAGTGCACATGTTCCTTTTTGATGAATTCCAATCCTCCTTCACCGAAAATTATGATCATAGTGTCATTCGAGTCGGAATGACATCTAGAAACTTTTTAAAAAAATTGAAGTTGGGGGGGACAAAAAAAATTGCGAAAATTGTAAACATTTTAGTAAAAGAAAAAAGAGGGGTTGTTTTTTTGCGCGTATCTGAAAAACTCTTGCTGATAACTGAAAAAAGATTCTGAAAAAGCATAAAATTCCCATGTTCCCATCTTCCGGAACTCTACCACCAATATTTCTAATTATAATTTTGATGTGAAAATAGGGCTAAAAAGGCCTTTTCTATCTTTTATAGTTATACGACAATTAAGCTAGAAAACACGAAAATATTGAATATTATATAAAAAATAAAAAAAAAACATTTTTAGCCCTATTTTCACCTCTAAATTAAAATTAGACATATTGGTGGTAGAGTTCCGGGAGATGGAACTTCTTGTAGGAGATTTCCTACTCTTTCAGAATCTTTTTTGTTATTTCAGTTATTTGCAATAGTCTTTTCTTTTAGTAAAATGTTTATAATTTTTGTAATTTTTTCGTCCTCCACTTCAATTTTTTCAGAAAGTTTCTAGATGTCATTCCGAATCGAATGGCACCATGATCATAATTTTCGGTGAAGGAGAACTGGAATTCACCAAAAAGGAACATGCGAATAAAATCAGTCGAAAATAAATACTGTGAAAAATAGATGAGTTCGACTGTACAAACAACCTTTTGCAAAAACATATTTTTTACATTCCGGGGGCGTCAAGTAGTGTTGTAATGGTAAATTTTTTTCATATTTTGAACTCGGTAAATTTTATTTGTAACAGTACTGAGCGTTGTGAGCACGCGACAATCAGCTGTATAAAATATAGTAGGCATGTGTTATGAAATTGGCAGGTGTAGGTTGCTTACAACTATGGTACTGGTGCCTGATCTGATAGTCAAGCTGTCCAGCAGCCTCTGGGGCGATTGAGACACGTGCCATCGGTCTACCGCCTGCTTGGATCACTCTGACTCGATTTGGATCTTTTGCCATTTAGACAAAGAGTAGATACTTCTATAAGAGACGACGCTCGAACAACGAAGGTAGCGTTCGACAGAGAAAACTGAAAAGTGAAGATAACTTTCAACACAATTAAGCTTTTGAATGAAATTTTTTTTGTCATAAATGGAAAGATCGTATATAAGTTTTATAACAAAACTATTTTTCTTTTTTTTATTTTCGTTATAATTCAAAAGTTATATCAAATTAAAAATAAATTTTTGTACCCAGTTCCGAGAACGCGCCGACATTTCCCGAACATAATGTGACGTCATAATGTTTTAGTCAATACACATGTAGAAGCCATTGATAGTATACTGCGTATATACATTTTACCATTATGACGTCACAACTGTCAAAAACAATTTTAGTGAGTTTGCAGTCACGTGATTTTTTTTAAATATTTTAGTAATTTTAAATTGCTTATAATTAATTTAAAAAAAGTTTTTTGAAAGTTTTTCGCATCGATTATCAATATTATTTATAATAAAGTTTTAAAATACAATAAAAAAATCGATAATTTTTTTTTTTTCAAAAGCGTAATTCTAATTGTATTTATTTTTTATCCCACCAAAAACATAAATGTGAAAAAAATGAGTCAAGTTCTCGTTTCAACTGTGTTTTTATTTTTAAGAAATAATCGAACTGTAGAAAATATGCCTAGTTTCTTGCCTACACGTTTTAGCAGTGTTTTGATAAGCACAAAAAATATACTCCTCGCAAGGATTTATTAGTCTACTCAATTGTAAAAGTAGGCTTTGTAAAAGAAGTTTTCAGCCCTGCCGCCTGTTTTTTGTTTCTACTATGCTAACTGAAAGGGGCGTGCCGATCGAGTTTCCTTCTCAACGCACTACCCGGCAACAAATTTCGATCGGTTCTCTACCAAAACTTTGTGATAGTTTACTTATGCTCAGTCCAGCTATTTTTTTTCTTGTAAAAAATAGATTTTAAACAAAATCTCGCGAAAACAAATTATATCGACTTCGTTGTGCGTCAATCGAAGAATGTTAACGTCGTTTTGATCCGAAAGAATTTAATCGGGAATCTACAAATCCGGGCGTAATCAAAGCGGTCAGCCTGATTATATCTAAATATATAAAAGTTAATCGCGGTGACTGACTATCAACGCACAGCTCAAACTACTGGACGGATTGGGCTGAAATTTTCTTTGTGACGTAGGTATCCGCTAAGAACGGATTAAATTCAACCCTTAAAAGGGTCTTACGGGGGTTCAAATTTGCATGAAGAAATCATATAAGATATAAATATCAATTCAAAAATGCGCAGGATTCCTCCTCTCAAAAAATAAATAAACACGTGTTTCATGGTTTTTCAAAAACAGCCCCTTCAGAGGGTGAAAAGAGATAAATAGTCTAAAAATCAACGTGGGAGTCATTTTCAATGTTTGTCAGGACGCTGGTCACGTGGACATCATCAACTTCGAAATTTATTAGGGAGGTCTACGTCGAGAAAGAAGTAACTATACCAAATAATGGGAATGCATCCGTGTTTTGTCTCAATCGCGTGTGAAGCCGCGGGAAACGGCTAGGTTATTCACATATAAAAGAAATATCCTTTTATATGTGTAAAACCTCATACGATTGGTCAAAGGAACCGGTCAAAGTGTCACCTCTTATAGAACATCTCTACTTTGATTTAAGTTTGTGTTTATAACTTTACATACAGGAGATTCAAGTGAAATGACAAAAGTAACGGCATATACATAAATGTTCGAGTTTAAGAGCCTTGAGTCGATTAACACTTGAATTTACACTCGAACACTTAATAGTGACTTAATAAGTCGAACATATGTTCTAAAGTGCAATTTGAATAGTGCGTACTTAATTAACACAATTCTTATTCTAACAAAAAATCAATTGAGATACAGTAATTAAAGTATAAATATATTTAGAACAAAAAACTTTGTATTTTTTATTATAATATAGGGGAGAATGTGGAGGAATGAGACATTTTTTAATTTTTTATTGTTATTTTTATTTGCATGCTAATAACTCAAATCTATTTTAGCTAATAACGAAATACAACTATTCTGCATGAGTTATATGTAATCATACTAATTAAATACTTAAAATGGAAAGATATTTTAGTAAAAATAAAAACAAGTGTGCTTACGTTCCGTTCCTCCTGCATGCAGGTGGATTGGAACAGATCGCAGGAAGAATGGGCCACTTTATTTTTTTCAAAAGAAAACTATTTATTTAACTTAAATTTGCATTTTATTATCATAACAAAAAAAATCACAATTCATTTTATAATTAAAAAAATATATTCTCATTTTATCAATTGTAATTAAAGTATAAAGTTAACGTAAACCAGGAAACCGACGCTTTAAGTCTATTTCAAATTTATAAAAAGTACGAACTCTTTCGGTGGCATACTGGTGAATATCTGTAATGCAAGAATTCATAAGAACACATTTTACAAGAAAACATGCAAAACGGAATATGTAGGTGGTATGGAACATGTCCCATACATCCTGCAGCAGTAAGTCCCAAACCTCCTGCATTGCCAACCATTAATAAAAGAGTTTATTCAACACGCGTGAGTAATATGTAATTTCGGGGCCCTGCTAAACGTGGGAGAAATAATATATTACTTCACTATAGTGTAATAATGAATTTTCTGGCGTGGGAGAAATAATGTATTACTTCACTAGTGTAATAATGAATTTTCTGGACCAATAGAAACTCAGTAACAAGCCCAAGCGCTAAATAATGAAAAAAACTGCAAGTAGCTTCTGGACCAATAGGAACGTGGTAGGCGGTATTGTATACTTATATGAAAACAGCATCGCAATTCAGCGAAATCATGGCAATCTTGTGTATACACTGACGGTGGTACGTCAATCAATGAAGTGATTTATTATTTTTCCCTCTTTTATCAGGGCCCCGATTACATATTACTCCTGCTAGTTGAATAAAGTATTATGTGCGACTATTGATCGAAGGAGAATATTCCACTCGCGTGTGTTTTACCGCACTCGCTGCGCTCGTGCGGCAAATTTCACGCTCATGGAATCTTCTCCTTCTCTCACTAGTCGCACAATATACTATTATTGTAATTTCTAAATTAAGAATATAGCATCACATTTATCACGATTCTCTTCTACAATCTTTCATTATTTATTATTTTATCATAGATATTTGCTTAAGTAATAATAGTCTACACAGTACAAAAAAATAGGTTGGCACATATACCTACTTACTTTTTTCCACAAAATCACACTTTTTTTAATAGCTCGAACATACATACTTCAACATGTATTAAAATTTATCATATACTTTTGAGCAGCATATGTCATCTGTTGTGACGAATTGAAACATTTAAACACCCGCCAAATTTAAAAAAACCTTACTGTCCCATTCCTCCTGTGTCCCATTCCTCCACATTCTCCCCTATATATTATTGCCTTGAATATATTCTTCGAATTACATAACAATTCAACGCAGCGGGATGAGTATGGCCTAGCTCACATGAAGAGCGTTCAACGCGCGTTGGCCCAACGCTCGTTTACAATTTCTATACAATTGTATATAACTGTTTATATGATAACGCGCGTTGGTGGCGCGTTGAACGCTCTTCATGTGAGCTAGGCCTAACACGTTTCGGTACCAGTAGAGGTTCTAAAAATATTTTTTTATTTCCAACTTTCTGAGCATTTATCTTCCATCCCTAAAAGTCTGCCGAACTCTTTGGCTTTTACTTGTAAAGACCGCTGACCACGAGGCTGGATTTGCCGCTAGACTCCTTGCTAGATTTGACTACTAGTTTTCTAGCGCTGGTTTTCTTAATTGCTTTTATGTGCTCGCTTCGCACGAGACGTCTTTTCAAGCTTGTTTTGTCGATAGATCTGGTACGCGCGCAGTGACAGTTCAAATATAAGACAGAGCAAAACGTGTCTCTTGTCTGACTCTGAGTAGAATGACGCCATGTTGGTTGTTGGGCGTTTTTTCATGTCGCCCACGTGACAAGATACTGTTTCCTGATTAGTTCTTGCTCAGAACAAGCAGAGGACGTAGCAAGAAAAATAGCTCCTGTTATAATTTTAAAATCTATCTTGTGAGCTAGCAGACGAGCCCGCAGTAACGTAATTTCTAGCTTTGTACCCAGCCAGCCGGCCAGCAGAAGTCCAAGTAGTGTTTCCAGTTTAGTGTGCAGCGACCGCTGAAATAGGAATACCTAGATTTCGTGTTGACGTGAAAACGTCTATTCGCTCGTTGCAGTGACAGCCGCTTGAACTATCTATGTGTGACAAAATCCCATGTACTTTTATTCTATACTGAGCATAGGAATGAAATCGCAATCGAACCATTAGGGTGCAAACATATACCTCTGTCTTTTTTTACGCCGTAAGCACTGGCGTATCCAGGAGGGCAAAACAAGCACGATGGACCTGGCTTAAGAAAGTTCTAATTTGCTTCCTCCTGGGCCAAAACACAAAGTTTTTGAAACAGAGATACTTTATTCAGATTAAATGCAAGTACATTAACTAATCCTATCATCGGAGAAATCAGGGAATTACATCGAAGAAAGAGACGCAGATATATTTTCGATACGCTTTGTTGCCTTCGCTCACGGCACATTCGGTAGATGATTCATATAGTAAATCAGAGGTTCCCAAACATTTTTGTCTCGTAGACCACTTGCCATGTTTTTCGGTTTTGGGTACACCCCCTGCTTATCTGATATTGATTTTTTGCAAATTCATTAATTTCAAATGTATTTTTGACAACCGGTATAGTGCTACTCACTTTGAACGATTTAAATTTATAACGGTAGTGAAATGTAGTGTGAAATGTTTAGTTTTATACATTTATTAATTAGATTCAAATTAAACGATTAAAATTAAAATTTAATTTCTGTTACATAAAACAACTAAGCAAAAAAAAATGCTTTTAGTGTGAGGGATGAACCTGATGCTTTAATAATAAATTTTTAACATTTGTCATCAATTTAGTTAGATTTAATCTTAAATCTCTTCGGTTAACGATGTCCAGTTTGTTTCTTTTTTTGTTTAGAGATTCACTATCGTTGTCCCCATTTTCATTTAATGGACCCCCAATTTTTTTCTCCCTGACATGGACCCCTTGCAAGTTGTCGTCGACCCCTGGGGGTCAATATAGACCACTTTGGGAATCACTGTAGTAAATTATTAAATATATGCAAAATTCGACAGACTGCAGCGTAAACAATAGTTGAGCCCACAACGGGTAGATCGTGTCTGTACGTGTTCGTCACGCAGGATTTGTTTTGCCTGTGACGTCATCACACGAGTGTAGGCGCATGATTATGAAAGTTACGAATTAGCTTTGTGCAAAATTTTAAAGTAATGTAGTGTGGAGACGCATTTAGCAAGGTGTCGTTGTGAAGAACTCACGAAGCACTACTTGAACATAAAGTGAGACAATAAAAACTCGTGCTTGTAACCTTTACGGCGGTTGAAGTAAAACATGTAAACAATACATATATTTTTTTCTTTAAACCAACCAAAAAAATTCTAAAAATCGGTCAGTTGTTCTCAGTGATCCTAGTACCAACAAACAAGCAGATAGACTGCATGATAGACATTCTGGTAATAATTGTTTTTAGTTAGAAAGCGTCACTTCCAGGGCCCGATCTAGAAGGGGGGCAAACCAGGCAATTGTCCGGAGCGGCAAAATTGAGGGTGGCGCGGCGTCGGCGGCGAAAATTTGAAAGATGGATAAACAAAATAAAATTACACCATCTATGGAACAACGCATGGGTAAAAGGCGGCAAATATTATTTTTCCCGGAGCGGCGAAATAGCTGGATCGGGCCCTGGTTACTTCCACGACAGCTATCTGTAACATTTTACCGAGTCATTATAACAGACAAGAGGAGTGTTAAATGACTGCAGTGTTATATAAAAAACGCGGATTTTAATTTGGTAGGACGGCCCCATTCTTCATATTTTAAAAAGCATATTTCCGGAAAAAATGTTAAACTGCAATATGTATTTGTATAATAATGTCAAATAATGCAGTACTTGCATTTACAACTACAGGTTGTTAGCTGGATGAAATATGCATAGCGCCGCTGTGTCGTCCCACGGCTCTCCATCGAGAGTAAACAAATGCACGGCGTCCCACTGGGACACATCAATATGTCGTATAATATTGTGTTGCATGCAATTCAAATATGCACGGCGCGCAACAAGGACTGGGGTGGCGACGCTATTTATAAACGAATTTGTTTTATTGTACAACTAGTCGACCGGCCCGGGTTCGCCCGGCAACATTTTTATTTGGAAGCGAAATGATTAATGGTCATATTCACCCAACGTAAGTAGTTATTTATTCGGTTCGTTTGTTCTTCAGGTAACTAATCCTCCGAATAAATAGCGATAATTCAATTCACTAACCATAATTATGGTTACTGTAGGTATCTATTCTGTCTTACTTCTAGGGTATAAATATTTATTCGCCTGATAAAATAATAGTGGCCGCCACGTATATCATAATACCTAACCTATAAACGGGGAGTATTATATCTACAGTTGCTCTTGTGAATTTATTATTTTATGTGTTGTTTATTAACCTTTTGTGAAGTGTATAGTTATAAAACATTAAAGTTAGCGGAAGTTTTGTGTAAAATTGGATTAGGATAAAACATTATTATATTGTGAAATTTTTTTGACGTTTAAAATAATGCCATCGGTCGGATTTTTGGGTGAACAAATATTCAAAAAAAAGAGCAAGGAGTATAGTGCAGTGTATATTTATTCTATAACTAACTTTTCTATGTCATATTTTGCTTGGTGAATTGAAAGTACATTTATAATTTTGTTCCAAGATTATTAACTTCTATCTTTAATAGTGTTCGGTGAATATGGGCATGAATTTTGTGACGAATGAGTCAAAATTTTTTTTTACAAATTAACGATTCCATCAATAATGTCGTGAGTTTTTCTATAATATCGAAATCGATAAAAACAAATAATCATTAATTCTTTCAGGTGGGCTTTAGCAATTTTGCTGAAACCCCTATATTAGATTGTACATAGTTGTAAATAATTATTATAATAATTATTATTGTAAATAAAGATTTCCTCTTCTTCTTCTACAATATCAAATCTAAAAACGTTATGTGATGTACAATCAGTTTTTGTTTTTGTTTGTAGGTACATTTTATAGTTGCCCAAAGCACTTTTTGTTAGCAAGTTTACTATTCATTGGTTTCAAAGTACGGGAAACAGGGCGTAACACGGCGGACAGAATTTTGAGTAATTCTGGACGGAATTTGTGTGTAGGTATACCTGCGAAAAACGTTACTTTTCTTAGGTATAGTGGACGGAACTCCAGATCAGCTCTTTCTTGAAAGAGACCAATAATTTTAAAATTATGACCATAAAATGTTTCATAAAGTATTATACCTAATGAATGATTAACCGTGTATTTTCAGTTATACAATTAACGATTTCTGTTAAACGCTTCTATAAAAGCGATGTTAAATTGAAGAGAGGCAATTACGTGTAATTTATAACTTTAACAACAAAAAGAAATTCATGTAGTAACTTTTGAAATGATAAAATTACGAACATTTAAGTTGAATACAAGACACATATAATGATAGAAGGATTAACTGGGAGACACGGTGTAGGGGGGCAAGAAGGGAGTGGCATCAAAACATGCTACATTTGCATATCAATCAACATGGCAGCTGAGCGTACATTTACTGAAGTACGTTATGTACATAACAACTGTAACTCAGACACTCTAGAACTATTCTAGGCACCAATTGAACCATGTCAAAATTTAATAATTTTGAATAACTCACATTGCTCCCTCAATCTTAATAGTAGTTTATATATTTAGATTGTAATACATTTTTGAAGTGAAAGTTCCTATTGGCACGTTATGCGATTTTTGGATGGGTAAAATCTTATGAGTTCTCGTAACCGACATGCTAATGCTAACCTATATCTGTAACTATAAGTATGACGTTTTACACTGAGGGGTTACCAGGCCCTAAAATACAAAAGCTGGACTCGACGCTGTATTATAGGCCAGACATTTTGCCCTAAAAGCTTTACATGTTGTAACAAAACTGTTCTAGTCCGTGCTGGAAATTATTTATTTACATTTTACAATAATAAATGTTTAACAAAACAGTTAAATACACAAACGAAAGCGTACTTCTTTAACTTAACAGAAATAATAATGTTAACAGAAATAAAATAGCGACAGTTCTAAATAATAAAATAAAAGACTAAGTAACAGAGAATATAGAGTCACTAAATTATGAACACAAAATATTTACAACACACAAACCCAACAATGTTTATCTAGTACACTTATTCACACTTGTATATTAACTATATTCACACGACTATTTACAAAATTTATGTTAAACCAGATTTATATAATTGCACTCAATGATTTACATACACAAAAGTTTATTTATCTTTACAGTATAACTGAATTATTTATGTCGCAACGCTAGAGCACATCAACAACTCACGAACAACTAACCAACTGGCTGACTAACTGACTTGCCAACCACTCCGCTCGCTTTTTATAGCTTCGTCCCCCGCCTGTCTAATGTTCTAGAAGCATCTCAACCTTTTTTTACATGCATTGCCTTCTCCAGGCAATTCTAAGAAGGTCGGGTTTTACCTGCTTTCCATTGTTTTTGTTGTCGTGGTCTGGAACATTCTATGGAACACATTATCGTCCCAACAGGGGGCACGCAAGAATATATTTTTTAAAAGCCAGACATACCTTTTTAAAGTCGTACATAGGTACGTTTTTAAAGCCGGATATCACATTTATAATAAAAAAAAACTTTTTTTTGTCAATTTGTCATCGAAGGTCTTGAAGCGTGTAAATATAAATTTGTTTGGCTGACCAATTTCGTTGAAATTTATCCCTTAAGATATAAGTAACTAGAGTACGCTAGGTCGTATGCTTGCCATAAGTGAAAGTGTCCTCAGTTGAGAGAGAGAACGTTGCAGAGATTCCAGAAAACCAGATATTTGTTTACTCAAATCAGCATTGTTTTTTATCATTAGTTACCATGGAACTGTTCTTTGTCTGAATTGCAGACACTTTCACGACTCACTCGCGTACTCTAGTCTAATATCTCCATGGTTGTAACAGTAACACGAATCATAAAAGCATTACGTTTCTGAGTGTACCTCATTATATAAAATAGTTGATTTTCACTTCGTAATAATTTTGCTGATAGCTGGTGTCAACACCATGTGCAACAATGTTGGATTTCATTTGAGTTGTTTACGAAAACTATGCCTGCTTTGTGTCGCTTTATTATTTCTGTTCATTTTGTTGAATCAAACGGTAATTGCCAGGCCGATTTTGGAATTTACTGTTGTCATTAAAATCGACTTTCGCTGCATTTGGAATAGTGGGTAATGTAATTTAGTTCCGTCCTGGCATAGTTCTGTATAGTGATGGTGATAAGTACGAGACTCGTGTAGTAACAAATATGTTATTACAAATACACAGACGACAAGATATGATAAATTACATATTAGCTGGGGTACTATATATGTTGTATTTAGAAATAAATTATACTTTGTGCATTAGTGTCCTATAACCAACGCATACACTGTTAAAATACTATTAAAAACTTATCATATTCTGAATAAAAGCGTGCAGATAAAATTGTAATTGAATAAAACCAAACACACTGCACTTTTATAACATTATAAATAATTGTTAATTTCATGTTATTATTTTGTCAGAACTTTTAATCAAAAGTATGTATGCTATTTATATAATATTAAATCAAAGTTAAATTCACTTCCTGTATTGGATTCTGGCATATGGGGAAGGAGTTTGTAACGTAATCAATATGGCAACATGAAAGAAGTGTCGAATCAGCTCTGATGATGGGGTTTTTGCTTATCATAATATATATAAATACAGAAAGGAAAAAGTTGTAGTACCGATTTGGGTGTGTTAATTCGCACATATTGTGATGAAACATACATCATTTTTCTCTTTTTAATGAGAGGAAGTGCACAATGTATGTTTCATCACGATGTGTACGAATATACACAGGTAAAATCGATCCAGGAGAAATCCATATTATGACAACGCTTAAACTTAAAAATCTAAAGATTTACGGTCGAATTTTTTGACCACTTGGCGACCGGTGGTACATTTAAAACGTTTTATGTACATAATTCACTTTTCCAAAAAAAAAAAAATTAAATAAATTGCTGTCTACCTACCATATCTCGAAAAATATGGCTCAGAAAAATCTGAAAAATACACTTCATGTAAGTTCGTCTGGCGCTTGGTCGATTTTTTTTTATTCGTGAGAATTTTTTATCAATCCAACCCAAGTGGGGAATGGTACTAGTTTAGATCGAAAAATCAGTTTTCAAAATTTTAAGATATTTTTCCGTTTTAAGGTCCCCCAAATCCAAAAAAACATATTTTTGGAAAAACTCTGTGCGTCTGATTGTTAGTCTGTGAGAAGGATACAGGCCAAACGGATGAACTGATTGAAACCAAATTTTGGAAAGATGTTTGATACGCAAATGTGAATAGCCCTATTGTTTTTGAAGAAAATCGGCGCATGCGAAGAAGAGATACATGTTGTAACGGTGTTTTTTTATGTAATAACGGTAGGTATACTTTTCATAACGGCTTATTATTCTATATTTATTTTTTCAAGAAAATTTGGTTAACTTTTTTTCTAAACTTTATAGTTTCGGAAATATTTTGAAAATAAAAAAAAATAGCTGTTCTTTTGTTTTGTAGATCTGTCAGAAATAAACTAGTTAAGCATGCTTTGATTAATTTTTACATGACGTGGAAGATATTATGTAGGTAACCATGGCAATGAATATCAAATATCATATTGAATACTAGCCATTACCTACCCGCGTCACCTCACGCAAGATCAGAAATTTTCTTTTTTTCATTATACTATATCAAATGTCTAATATCTTCGAAGTTGAAATGGTCCCGTTGCCCAATTGGCTGGAAATTTTATAAGTCAAGCGACATGCAAAACTCTATGCGGGATGACTTTAATCACAGTTTCCCTTTAATAGATGCAGTCAAGAAACAAAAGAAGTATAGTCGTGACACGTGATTATTCAGTGCTAATTATACGGGTGGTAATTTTGCAATGTCAATGAGTTTATAGAATTGGCATATTAAGTCTTCGCATATGAATCAGCCGTTTTATTGGTTAGGAAAATGACATTGTTTTACCGCTAATCGGCAATCGCTATCTCTTCAACGCGTCTTGTTTATTAATGAAAACTCATAAACGTACAATAAACATGTGGGCGTGTAAATTATTTTGAACATTATATACTTCCTGTTTGTTTAAAATTATTTTGTTAATGTTTATTTTAAATTATAAACAACTAATATTAGTTTAAGCTCCCATGACACAAAAAGTTACCCCAAAGAACACCTCAAAATTATAAAGTGAAAATGGCTGAAAAACATGTCAGAAACATGTTACGCCCGCCAGACAAGTAAAAATTTGTTAATTGTTATTTTTTATGAATTTTTGAATTAAAAAAAAAATCATGATTTTACTTTCCAAAACACCACATTTTTTAATGAAAAAATATGGTATAATCGTTGCTAACTAGAAAAAATTTTTTTTTTTATTCTAAATTAATACGGTAGA
The DNA here is from genome assembly GCA_963575645.1 of Xanthostigma xanthostigma. Classification (NCBI taxonomy): domain Eukaryota; kingdom Metazoa; phylum Arthropoda; class Insecta; order Raphidioptera; family Raphidiidae; genus Xanthostigma; species Xanthostigma xanthostigma. The sequence goes on along the minus strand of OY754464.1, from coordinate 59,509,621 downwards.
TCCCTTTTATATACTTTAATACATTTTTCATCAAAATATTGTTTTTTACCATGCCAGATTCAATTTTTAAGCGCCGTAACAGCGTTTTTTTATAAACAAATTAGCTTTTACAAGGGCCGTGTCAAAACACCATCTTAATTTTTTTCTGAAAGAAGGTTTGACATCTATTTTATGCATAAAAATTGGTCTGTCAGCGAAAAAATGTTTTTTACTATGACAGATTTTATAAACAAAAAATTTTATAACAAATGAAGTCTATTAACAAAAATTGTCAGCCAGACCAGTTTTGTATTCGATAGAAGAGATCTTAAACTTTATTTAAAAAAAAATTCAAGGAGGTGTTATGAAATGTATTTTCATAAAAAAAATAGTTTATAACAAGTGAAGTCTGGCTAATTTATTAACAAAAATTGTCAGCCAGACCACATTTTTCAAAAATGGTACATTATTTACTACAAATTGTATAAATTTCAAGCAGGTGTTTTGGAAAGTAAAATCATGTTTTTTTTTTTAAATTCAAAAATTCATAAAACAATTAAAATTTTTACTTGTCTGGCGGGCGTAACATGTTTCTGACATGTTTTTCAGCCATTTTCACTTTATAATTTTGAGGTGTTCTTTGGGGTAACTTTTTGTGTCATGGGAGCTTAAACTATATGTAAAATACTAGCTTTTCACCATTTCTCAGTATATACTCCCTGAAATTAAAAAATCAAAATTCAACTTTTTATACTTCAGGTCTGTATTTGGGTCTACACACTCTATTTTTGTTCGAAAGGACCCTGGGCAAACCTTATGGAATTTGGCTCTCGGTTAAATTAATTGCAAATGATTTAATTTTATAATTTATAGATCACTAAAAAAACTGTCCACGGGCGCATAGCCTAAAAACCAATAGATTTTCAGCTACAGATCTGTTTAGAGAGGTTTTAGATATAGGGATATCCATTGAATTCTTAATCTTAAAAAATCCTAAGCTCTGTTCAAGTGCTCTGAATTCGAATATGACATTATTATTTTATACAGGTTGACATCTTCCAACATTACCTAGTTTTCGACTATTTTTCTATTTCTAAAAAAAGCACAAAAGTAGAACATGGAACATGTTTGTGAATCCCTATATCTATAAATTCGCAATAAACATAAACATATCTGTAGCTAAAAATCCAGACTTTTAGGCTATGCGCCCATGGACACTTTTACTTTGTGACCTTTAAACTATAAAATAAAACCATTTTCAATCAATTTAACCGAGAACCAAATCCCATAAGATTTGTGAGGGTTTCTTTCAAATTTTTACGTTAAATAATTTCAGAGAAAATCGCCTATAGCCGACGAATAGATGATTCCAGAAGTGGTTCGTTTTGCACGGAACACTAAAATCAAGTTTCGAATGTTCGTTTTGATTGATTGTAAATTATAGACGCTCGGCAACTTAAGCCATAAACGTATGATTGTGTTAGTTCTTAATATAGTTTCAACTACCGATCAAGAATAAAAATCAATTATAATTTGGAGAGCTGGTTTGACATTGTCAGATTAAAATCAGTGCTGGTTGTGATCTACGTCACTGGTCTACGACAGTGCTCAGTATGTATTTTTATCACTTTATCAGTGACACTGTATGTTTTGACTTTGTGATATCTCATCAATTTATTCAGTGACTGATGTTCGAGACACCTGGCTTCTTTGTATGGTTGAGACTTAAACGATATTGACTTCACGCAAAAACAGTCGTTCAAATTCGTGCCAAGTAATTGACAGTATACCTACTTCCGCATATCAGCAATACGTTGAACATTTTTTAGGCTCGATGAATACGATCGTATATATGTAAAATAAAATATTTTTAACAAAAAAATTGAACCGACTTCAAAATATGCACTAAAAAGTAAAAAATAATAATTATTGTTATTTTTAGAGTCGGTGTCACATCGGAATTCGAAAGTAGCAATTTAAATCTTACATGTCCTCTAGATTTCATTTTGGCTGACACCGACTCCAAAAATAACAATAATTATTATTTTTTACTTTTTAGTGCATATTTTGAAGTCGGTTCAATTTTTTTGTTAAAAATATTTTATTTTTCTCTTTTTAGTGTTAGATAAAGTATTGCAATGGGTAGGCCAAGTATGCGTGCCTTTGAAATTTGAGAGTTTCCCTCGATTTCTTCGGATTCCACCATCAGATCCTGACTTGGTTCCGATGGGACCACCTCGGAATTGCACTCTTTCGAATAGAAAACAATTTGAAAATCGGTCCATAATTGACGGAGAAATCGGTGAACATACATAAAAAAAATATATACAGTCGAACATAGAACCTCCTCCTTTTTTGAAATCGGTTAATGAGTTTTGGAAGTGGAGGTGAAAGAGAAATGACATATAATTAACTATATCAAACATTAATTCACTTGAGTGAAGGCAGCAAGGCGTATCGAAAATATATCTGCGTCTCTTTTTTCGAAGTAATTCCCTAATTTCTCCTATGATTAGGATTGGTGATGTACTTGCATTCATCTGAACGAAACGTTGAAATAAAAGATATTTCTATTTCATTCTGATAAAATGTAAACAAAGCTTTTGACAGCTGTTAATGCAATAGACATCTCAACACAGAGCAATCAATAGTATATTTGTTTCAAAAACTTTCTCTCTATCTATAACGTTAGCCAATCAGAGCCAACGAGCTCTTACGACTTAACAAAAAATTGGTTGTCTGTAAAGTCGGTTTACGGACGATAGTCACTGTCGGTAAAAAATAAATGAAGAGAGGTTTTTTCTTTTAAATCTTCTTGGTTTTTGGGCAGACATTATTAAAGGCGGTGTGGCAGCGGGCGAAGTTTCCTTCTTGGCAGCTCACAGGCAAAATGAAATTTTTGAATCACTAAAAATTGAATAACAACATTTATAGTTGTTTTGATTAGAAATGATCTTCTCTATCACCTCGATTTTTTTGAAAATCGAGTTTTGAGACAACCTGTAAATAAATATAAATAATACATAAATAAATATCAAGAGTAATGTGAAATAGTTGTAAAAAATTATTATAGGTATTGACTGGAATTTTAAAAGTTTCATAATAAAATATGTTCTATTAACTGAATGACAGATAAGTTTTTTAACTCTTCTCATGTCAGAGTCCAGTAAGAAACTTGTTGAGCTACCTCAACCGATAATGTTATTTGTGACTCGTTCACCGTAGACCGTGTTATGATTTTATAATTTAACATTAGCCATAGTTGTTACTAGTTTGGGTTAAAGTTTTAACATTAGTTGCATGCAATCAATAACCAATAAACAACACGCACTCTTTGAACCTTTGACGCCACACTTGAACCAGGAGTGGATTTAGGCTTATAGGCCCGGGCTTAAAGCGACAAATTTTTCGGGGACACCTTCAACAGAGAGAGGAAACTGGTAATTAACTTTTAAAGTGAAACTTCTTATGCAGTGATTTGAAGTGTAACTTGCTATAGGTCGTTGAAACGTGAATACGTCACGGAAAGGGATATTTGGAATCCACCTTCTCTTCAAATGGGGTCTGTGTAAGTTAATTTCAAGTTTCATTCGAGTTCTTACTTTGCACGAATCACATCGCTGGGTCTGGGCTATTTTATATTATGGTATAGATTCCTCCTTTTGTCGCGAGGTCTTTTTTAGACAGTAGAACTCATGTATTTTCAACCTGGCGGCACTAATCGACTCATGTATTTTCAACTTCTTCTTCATCCTCGCTTCGTGGCAGTCATAGATCAATCAGATTTTTTTTTTTGGGTTAAACGTCAAAAGTATTTTTCCATTGGATAAGCAGCAGATGACGAGATACTTTGCGTGAGAAGTAGGAACTAGAAAAAACATGAAAATGCGCGAGGAATTTCAGTTGAAAATAGATGGAGTTGAGAATACATGAGTTGAAAATACATGGGTTCGACTGTAATATATATTGTATTATTATTAGTTTCCCTTTGGGCGTGTGTGCCACGACACTTGCCTTTTTTTTTTGAATAAAAAATTGGATATCACATTCAGGTTGATTTTTTGAGTTTTGATTTACAATTTTTTTAAGCACATTAGATGCGTAGTTTTGTATAATATATAAATATTTTTTTAGTATGCAACTGATTACATGTCTTGCGACAGCTTTTTCAACTACTTCCCGTTATCCGATTAAGCTGAAATTTTGCATACGTGTTCTGATGACAATACAATATTATAATACCTAACTGACCGGTCCGGCTTTCGTCCGGATGCAAATCGCACTTTTTATAAACCATACTGAAAACTTAAAAATAAAATAGGTATAAAAGCTTTTTAAGCTAAATGGTTTTATTGTACAATCAGTGATGTATTAAAAACTAGAAAATAATTATGAGTCACCATATAGGGAGCTTTGATTAAACTAAAATAAAATCGTTATTTTTAGGTACATTATGGTCGAAGAATACAGTCGAAAGCTAAATATGATTTTCAAACTCAAACAAATGAAAGTTTTCTACTAAATCAAAGCCCCCTATGGTGACTCAAAACTATTTTCTAGTTTTGAATACTTGTACAATAAAGCTGTTTATCTTAAAAAGTTTTTTTACCTATTTTGTTTGTTACTTTTCATCATTTGTGCTAATAGAAGCATTGTATATTCGGTTTCTACTTTCTGGAACGATTAAACCAACTTTTACCATTCCAGCCCACAAGTGGGGAATGGAACTAGTTTAGGTCAAAAATCACTTTTCAAACATTTTACAATATCTTTTCGTTTTGAGGCTCCCCGAATCCAAAAAACATATTTTTGGAAAAACTTTGTGCGTCTGTTTGTCTGTGAGCACGATACAGATCAAACGGATGAGCGGATTTAAACGAAATTTCGAAGAGCCCTATTGTTTTTGGGGGAAATCGGCGCATGCGCAGAAGAGATATATGCTGTAACTGTGTTTTATTACATAATAATGGTATACTTTTCATAACGGCTTATTGTTCTATTTATTATATCAAGAAAGTTTCGTTACATTTTTGTTTTCTAAACTTTATAGTTCCAGAAATATTTGAAAATAAAAACAAAGCATCTGTTCTTTTCTTTATTGTAGAACTGTCAGAAATAAACTAGTTAATCAAATCTTTGATTAACGTCTGATTAGAACTCTTCAATAAATAAATTATCGACTAATTGGTCGATAATTTTATTTAATAAACTAGTTAAGTATGCTTTGATTAATTTTTACATGACGTGAACATATTATGTAGGTAACCATGGTAACGAATAGCAAATGTCATATTGAATAGTAGCCATTACCCGCGTTACCTTACGCGATATCAGAAATTTTATTTTCTTTATTAGATATAGGTATCTACTATATCAAATGTCAACATTTTGAAGTTGGAATGGTCCCGTCGCCCAATTGGCTGGAATTTTTTGAAGTCCATTTATCTAAAAATTTCCTTTGAAAGTCCTATCAGAAATCGGGTATAAGAGGAGCGCGATAATAGCCGAGGCCTAAGGAATATTATTGGAGTCAAATCCGCTCCTGACTTGAACATCGGACTTACAAGACGCTTGATAGAAACCAGAGACATTTAATATAAGGAGACACAACATCCCATTCATAAAACACGATTTGTTTATAATCATACATAGTTTCACAGTTTTAAATAAGTTGGAAAGAGATGGCTTTAAAAAGGCAACGTTGTAACGGAAGCTTCTTCAGCATTATCTTAACCAGGGGCGTATGGTTTTTTCGGGATTATTAAAAACAAGAATTTTTAACGTAAATTAAAAATATATTTTGTGTTAATGGAATATTCATATAACATTAGAACATACCTAACAATTGTAAAGCCAGGTTTTACAATATTTATTTAATAAAAGGAGCAAAATTTACTTGAATATCAGTTAGAAGTAATTAATACTGGAGAGGTTCTAGACGCAATAGAAACTGATTTTACGTTTTATTAAATAATTTACTCTAGAAGATAAAATTTGGTATGTAATTTGAATCATAAAGATTTTAACGTGATTTGTTTTATCGCATATAATCTGGTGGTCAAAGCATTTTAATTGCCAAACGTCACTGTGTAGTAAAGTGGCATTTTACTAAACGATTTTAAATGCAATAATGTGCCTTTACTAACAAATGAGAATAATAAACTGGCCACGTGCGAGTAGAACTTGCGAGGAGAGGGTATGTACCATTCCGTTTTTTGTGAAAACTTTAATACTTAAGATTTTCGTTTTAGTTTTCCTGTAAACTATAAGAGGGGGCCCTATATTCGCTATTTTTTCCAAATTTTAGACTCAGTAGTTTTGGAGTGAAGGATTTCGGTACATATTAAATATTTATTCTTTCTTTTGTACCTGACCGCTAAGGTAGGGCAATTTCCGTATCTATATATTTTTTAGTTATTTTGAGTAGGTAATAAAAGACAACATCGGATTTTTCTTATATTATTTATTACATATTATCACAAGAAATTTTTAGACAATAATCAGTCTTAAATATAATAATTATTAATGGCATAATTAAAGACTACTGCAAATAAGTTGAGTTTATTTGTTTTACCTGTAAGATAAACGATCAGTAAAAACTGTGGTATTAAATTGGGGATCAGCATCTGGTCTTATTTGCCTTCGTCCAGTTAGTTGAGTAGTCATAATATCGCTCCGATCAAAATAATCTGAACAAATTTGAGCAAACTTTTTGACATGCTGGTTTCGTAAATCCAAAATATCATCCATCTTTGTCTGCGCTCATGATTTACAGGAAAGCTACAACAATATAAATAAACATTAAAGTATACTAAAATGTGCTGTAAAAGGTAAACGAAATGTTTACCTTCGAAAAATCTAGGTTTAGTAAATAAGTCCAACAAAATTATCTATTCAGCTTAAAGATGGGAAATCTAGCTTAGAATTTAACAATCATTTTTTTAATCCTCCATCAAGATCTTTTTTAAAGAAGTGCACATGTAAAATTGTTTTTGCAATAATTTAATAAAAATAATTTTTAACTACGTCTACACCACTGCTTAACTTAAAAAAAACATATCTTACTTACCGCCGAAATATCAATCCGGGATTAGAATAATCCATTTTTTTGCAAACTACGCACTGCCGAACCATTGTAAATTGTCAATACTAATAAAAAAAAATGAAAAATACTTGATTTTCGCAAAATGTCACACAAAGCACATAGCAACACTGCAACTTCCGTAATGACAATAAAAGGAATGCATTGAATGAAAAGTGAATCATGCGTTCATGCAGTGTTGTCACATGTATTTTCCAACAGATGCATTTAATATAAGTTATATACCCTTCGTCTTCAGCTCGCCGAAGTTTGTCAACGTTGAATTCTGATAGAAACGGTGTATGATCAGGTTAAAATGTAAACAGTTGGATCTGCTTATATTAAATATCTCTGATAGAAACACGTGTGTGTTCCGAATACTAATTCCACAAGCGTGACCCTTTTATCGCCGACAATCGTATTTATTGTTTATTATTTCCTTATTTTTACCGTAAACGTGCGAGTAAAACAGCGATGTCATTTTTAATAAACAACAAATGAATAGTTACAGGAGATATTTTTCATAATTAGTGCATATTTAATTTTTATGATTTCGTATCCAAAACAAAACCCTATTGTAATAATTGTTGTGTTCGTCTGTTACGCCTTCTAGTTCTGAAATTAAAATACTGCGAGGACCTGTAGCGACAAAAAAGGTGTTTGTATCCTTAATCCTTAATTTTTCAAATAGGTGCAGTGGTTCCGGAGATTACTCTCCGCATACACACAAAGTCAAAAAATTCGCACTCTCTCTTTTGTACTATAACAAACCGGCACTTTCTAATCTGAGATCTGGTAAAAGCATCAAAAAATTAAAAGAAAGTTGAAAAGGGAACGAAAATAAAATAGGTGAGTATTCGAATTTTTATTTTATAAATCGCGAGTGATTAGTCATGAGGATGAAATTTTAATTATTTCTTCAAAGATTAAACGCATGTCAAGATAAGAATGTGTGTAAAATTAGAGCAAATAATGAACACAAAATAAAAATAGAAACAAGACATCATACTTTGAAAATTGTTCGCGCATACCTTTCGTGGGGATTTTAAAAAATTATCCTTTGTATTAAAACGAATGCATATTATTTATAATACGCTTCTTTGTGTCTTAAAATACGAATTCTTGTGTCAACTTTGAAAATTTTAATTAAATGATGTCATGTTTTAAAATATTTAGTTAAATCGATCAACATGGAATTAGATGATAATAACTTACAAGATTTGAGAAAAGCCCGCTGCGTAGCGATGCCGTTGCTTAAATGAATTTTCCATGGCTCCTTTACTACAGGCCCCCAGTTTGCAGCTTCTACTCTGAGAACTGATAAAAGTATCAATTGATTATTAAAAAAAATCCAGCCAATTGGGCGACGGAACTATTCCAACTTCAAAATGTTGACATTTGGTATAGTTATAATAACGAAAATCAAATTTCTAATATCGCGTGAGGTGACGCGAGTAATGGCTAGTATTCAATATTCGTTGCCATGGGTTACCTACATAATAGGTTCCACGCCATGTTAAAATTAATCAAAGCATGCTTAACTAGTTTATTTCTGACAGATCTACAATACAAAAGAACAGCTGATTTTTTTTTATTTTTAAATTATTCCGAAACTAATTATAAAGTTTAGAATAATTTTTTTAACGAAACTTTCTTAAAAAAATAAATAGAATACTAAGCCGTTATGAAAAGTATACCATTATTATATAAAAAAACGCCGTTATAGCATATATTTCTTCTGCGCATGCGCCGATTTTCCTCAAAAACAATAAGGCTCTTTATATTTGCATACCTACCAAATATCCTTCCAAAACTTGGTTTCAATCCGCTCATCCGTTTGACCTGTATCGTGCTCACAGACTAACAGACGCATAGTTTTTCCATAAATATGTTTCTTGGATTCAGGGGGACCTCAAAAAGAAAAGATATTGTAAAATTATATGTGGCTCGCATAAAAACATCTTTGAGAAATACTAATGTAGACTATAAGAAGAAATCTTCAAATCAAGATGATAGGCTTCTGGTTAAGTCAGTGCTTTCTTCCCCAACAGTTTCGTGGGCAGTGCTATATCTAGGAAACCTAGCGCCTCTGGCTAAAGGAGGACAAAACAACATAACTTTGACGAACGGCTTTAAAACGAAATTAGAATTTTGTCACCCAGCTTCGGATTTTCCTGGCGCGACCTAACCCCGCCAATGCAACCCTTATATATGGCACTGGTCGTATATAGGCGCTGACTTACCGGAAGTCTACTGTAAATACAAGAAGCGTCGGTGTGGAATATAACAGTTATTTATGCACACAAAAGAATTACTTCTGTTCGTAAAAAAATAAATACTGCAGTCGAGACCTTTCGTGATCTGTTATTTACAAATCACCTATCTGTAGAGCTATCTGTCGAGAAGACAAAATAATTACGTTCTACGAATCTAAATGAATTCAATACAAAATGTAATTATTTCCACTAGCTTTGTATTATAAAAGAAAAACTTCAACAACGGGAGCACGCAATTCTTTGTACAGTTGCGTGGAAATAGATCTTAGTCACAAATAGATTTATAATAATAATAATTTATTACTTCCATGACAATACGGTTATTTATAAACAAACAAAATACACATAAATGAAAGTATATAGGTTCCTTCCAAGGAAAACCTGTACTGAAGGAACCATTAAGAAAAACAGAGATGATGTGGACATTTTAATCAAAACTTATGGAATAATGTATTTAGTTAACAGATCTTTTCTGGCGAAGTTTTTAATTTCTATTATTATTTTCTATCTAGACACGCGGGAGCGTGTCAAATCAAGTGCAACCAAGAAAAAACTCCGGGTCGCAGTGCCAAACCTTGCCGAAAATATAGTGCATTTGCTTTTACAAGCAGTGTGGCGCTATTGTATGAAATTAACTTTGTTTTTGGACAAAATAAAAAAAATTATCCCTTAATACACCCCTTAAAACAACATTTTTTACTTAATTTCAATACTAAATATCAATTCAACATCTGTATCAAATTATATACATCCTTCAGTTTGTAAATCTATATCAGTAAACTTGTGTTTTCATAAAATTTGTAAGTCGGATTTTTTAAAATTTTAGCAGCACATTTTAATAATTACTAAAGGGTTAAATTTCACACTTGTACGATTCCGAGAATTTTTTCGGTATTTTTGGGCTCGAAAAATTTTGAGGTGATGGATTCCGAAAATGGTGATCTTAGGAGGCTATGAAACGCCGAGAAATTTTGATCCCGCCATCCCACCGACGCGACGCCAATAGTGTAAGTCCCTTATGTCAAGAACACTAAAAAGGAAGCAGCAGCCGCGTGTTGCTAGAACCATTTGAGGCCACTTTTGACCTCTTAATAACTCAAAATTTATTTATCTAACATAAACATCTGAAATTTGGTTTATTTTTAAAACCCCTTAGATTAATTAGAACTCCAAATTTGATAAATACAGTTCAAACGGTTATTGAGACATTAACGTCTAAAAATCGGTATTTTTATCACTGACTGACATATAGATCAAAAACCTAACCCACTTCCAGATGACCGAGAGAGTTGAAATTTGTCGTCTAGTTAGGTAATTGTGTGTACATAAAGGAAAAAAATCAGAAAATAGTGAATTTTTAACATTTGGAATATTTTCCAAGCAATCGATTTTTATTAATATACCTAGCGCCTTTCGAAAAAAGAAACTATACAGCTTAAACCACAGAACAGTAATTCTTTGGCTTAAACGCTTTCTGACAATATATAAAACATTTATCCACTATTGTATTCTTAATCTGAGGATGATACGCATTGTGATATAGGTAGGTACTTTATATTTTGATACTTACTTGATAATTAATCGATAATAATATATTTTCCACGAAATGCCACTGGAAATTAAAGATTTATTGTTTCGAACTTAAGAAGAAAAGCGCCTTTGTATTAAAAAAAAGTTTGGTGTTCTTTTACTTCCATTTTCCGTAAACAAAGCGGAAATATAGTTCGCCCGGATGAAAATTGAATTGAATTTGCTATAGTGAACAGATTTGAATGTAATTTTTACTACACGATAGTTTATATTTTGGAGAAGCCCAGCTCGAGTGCAAATAGAATTAAATAAAAATTGAAGATCGGATGAGCGAAGCTAATGTGTAACGTAATAATATTATGAATTTGAACGAATGAGCGAAGGTAAGGTATTAACCTGATTGGACGAACGAGTCTTTAGATAACAGAATTTAATCTATACGGCCGAAGCTGAACCGAGTCACTATTCGCTAGTTAAAAATATAAGAAAATACAGCAGGGCACATTTCTATTTAATAAAGTCGTCAATAAAAATCTAAAGATAAAACTGTTTTATACCTAACTGAGGCCCGTCCCTGTTTCACCCGGGTGCAAAACTGTTGTGGAAATATTATATTGACCTTCCCATCTACACAGCAGATTATTTGATGTCTTGTATCTCTAAAGATTTGGCCAACGTTTGCAATGTAACCGTGCGAAAACAGTTTTTTTTCACAAAACGCCGTCATAATTCTGCCATTTTGTACAAAATATTTACAAATTATATATAGAAACCTTCCTCGTTTATCGCTCTGTCTATTAGTGAAAACAGTATGAAAATCCGTTCGGTAGTTTTTTGGTTTATCGCGTTGAGACGAACAGACAGACGTAGCTGAAGGACTTTGTTATATGTATATGTTGCCGGCCAAACCCGATTTCAGAACAAACTAGTTTGGCCTAGGCCAAACTAGTTTGTCCTAGTATGAATAGTAGGCCAAAATAGTTTGTCCTAAATCGGGTTTGGCCGGTAACATATACACGTAGATTTTCAATTTATCAAGAATCTCAAAACGCTACAACTAGGATGCATAGTTTTTATCATATTTAAAGTAGAACGTTTTCCTATATTTTTCTCGAAAAAGTTTCACTCATGAAGTTTGTTACCCGGAAACTTAGCTTCCTATGCTTGCTGTGTGTCGAGACAGACCGTTTTCTGGCGGTTCTTTCTACCTGATTTCGCCATAGTTTAACAAAGTTGTTTAACTTTACAGACACTACACATCTGTAAGCCATGAACAAGTGTGAGTTACCCAGTAGTTGACGCCATATTGGTTCATGCGGCAGATACCGGTTCACCGCTACGCTTGAGCTGGGTCTCCTTGTTACAGACTTCGTGGTTTCACTAAACGAATTTTAATTTCAGTAAACTGCAAATTGATGAAATGTGTATTTTAAATGGCTAAAACAGATAATAAATCATTACAATAAGAAAAAATAGTATGTAACACTAATTACTTCTTGTTAATGAATATAATCTAATAATCTCTGTATTCAAGTTAATAAAATAATTATTACTTAGGGAATTTTTGTCGAATAGACCAAATGTTAATTAAGATATTATTAATAAATGCAATGTGTTGTTACATTATTCAATTGTGTATTTATTATATAATATATGCGAATTATTTTTTAATTGTTCATTATGTAAATTATAACAAATTAACAGTAACGAGTGAAGCATAAAATGCTTCATAATAATTATACAGTGAATTCAATTTATCATTAAACATACTCATAAATACCTATTAGAGTAACCCCGTCGATGTTTGACGGAGTAATGCTCAGTTGCAGCAAGCATTGTCAGAAATTCTGATTTGACAATGACTTTAGATTGTGACCATACATATTTTCCCATATGAAATGCATTGTAGAAAATTAAATCGCTCGAAAAATAACTGACCGAATGAAATGATATTTTTATTAAACTGTTTATAGGTACATGTATTTAGCACCGTTTTTTGTTTAGTGGCGACTTCCAACGCATTTTGAAAAAAAAAAACGATATTTTTCTATATAAATCAATCATTTGTTTTTGTGTAATTAATGTTTCAGATGATAGAGAGTTTCACAACGACGATGTATGATGTATGGAAACTGTATAAATATGTGATCACATCTAAGGTCACTGTCAAATAAAATTTTTTGACAATCCTTTCTGTAACCCAACGTTTGTATATTTCAAAAATTATCTTAGGTCCAGCGCACACATGTGCTTTTTTGCAATTAAGTCGCTTGAAGACCCATCAGTTCTAGTTAACAGCGTAAGTCTAGAGTTTCTCTAGTAAGAGTTAGGACAAAGACACCATATGTTATTTAGTCAAAACAATGGAAGCAGTGAAAATAGACGCGTACTTTTGAAAATTTTTAAATAAGGAACGCAAGTAACAAAATGTGTCACATAACGTGAACAAAAACAAAGCCCAAAAATAAAAAATAAATGAATATGACAACATTTCGAGTAGTTGAGTAATCTCGATGTAATATCCTAAATCGCGTAATAGATGCTGAAGACATTTGCTGTCGAGCGTCTATAATTTACAATCTCTCTCTCCCTCTAAATCACGTGTTTTCGATACAAAAAGTAGCTTTTGTGCGTTGGCTTTTAGAAGGGAAAAGAATAACTATAAATGTTTTCCGTCACACAAAAACTCTTCAACGGTAAGCCTTGGCCTCATGAAATTTGCAGTGTATTATGGTTGGTAAATCCGGATGAATTGAGTATTTTGAACTCGCTACGAACATTTTTTTTCCAATTTATGTTAGAGTAAATTTAACTCTACTCGAGTGAATCCGGACCAGGTAGCTAGTATTATATTATAAGGAGATAATTCCAAACGTTTCTTTTTGAGATGATTGATTGCGTATTTTCAGCTTCTCCGAGCCGTTCCATTGAAACGTAAATAATATACAGGTATGTTGAAAATTAACGCCAGAATTATTTTTTTATAATAATTTTATTAATAATAATAAAAAAATGACACATATGTGAACAAAAAGCTTCATTTAATTTTTAGAGTTCTGTATCTCAAAAGGAAAAAAGGAACCCTTATAGAATCACCTCGTTGTCTGTCTGTCAAGATCCTTTTTTCTAAGGAACGCGTGAATGTATCGAGTTGAAATTAATATTAACTACTCAGGTCTGCAATCCCTTGGAGATGTGAAAAAATCAAACTTCTAAGTCAACGCAATCAAAAGATACTGTTGTTTATGGCGTATATTTTAAAACTCGCAAAGGAGGTTAGTTCCCGTTGACCTTGAATCATGAAATTTGGCAAGAAGTAATGCCTTAGAGCACAAGTAAAGAGACAAATCCAATTATATACTTTATATATATATTATATATACTTATTATATACTTTATTATTATTATATACTTATTATTATTATTATTATTATTATTATGATTATATACTTATTTGCAGCTGGTAAACTAACCGCGACCTATGTCAATGTATGGGGACAACCCAACGGCAAAGTTAAAAATCGAGACCTGAATCCCGTGATGGATACCTATAAGTTTTTACGGAACCCTCGGTGCCCGAGTCCGGCTCGCACTTGAACGGTTTTTTATGCAAATCGGCTGAGTAGAGATCGCTGGCGGGCTGTCGAAAGAAAACATCTTGCATGCTTTTCGTTAAAAACTTATGATTTTTTTTATATGCGTTGATGTATTTATTATTCAGAGAAATATTAAAATAATTTTTTATTATCAAATAAAAAATTGTCGGAGGTCGTATTAAGTTTATTTAACTTTTATGTATAGCTATAAATTTATTATAATTTACAGTCATTTGTTATTAAACGACTGTCAAAATGGCATAAAATGCTGCATTACGATGCAAATGCATTCTCCAAAACCATAACGCATACATATTATATTTGTTTTTTTTCATACACGATGTAAATCTTGTTAATATATTGCCAAAATTCCATTTTGAAATTTTGACGAATTAACACATTTTTGCCTGTACACAAAAAAATGTTTTAAAAAATGTCAGTTTGTTTATCTGTCGTCTGCCTGTCTGTTTATGATTATATCCAGAATCCAAACCAGTGATGGCGAACCTTTTGAGCTCGGTGTGTCAAAATTTTGAAAAATAGAAACATAATTTTCGTGGCGTGTCACACATCACAAAAGTAAAGATAAAAAAAATAGAAATATTTATAATTTTTGTAAGTTAATTATTTGTTTAATGCCATTTGAAATACAAAACCAATGATTTACATTTTGAGGCTTGTTTTTTGGTACCTTCCTAGCCACCAGTGACGCGGGTGTCGCGGGGGAGAACGCACGTGTGCGACACGCCTAAATAGGTAAATTTAACGGCTTGACGTATGTAGTGCTCAAAACCAACGTGCAATAACTGCCGTTAAAAACTATTTAGATGTGAGGTTTAAAAAAAATTGTATTATTGTGCCAATGAAACCGTCTTAATTATATAATAAAACGTACAAAAAAGTTCCTAAGTTTAATAGTTTTTTTTAAGTTGATTTTTGAAAATTCATAGTGTTTATTTCCATACATGTCTTATTGAAAAATAAAAAGTCTACGAACATTAATTGGATAGCTTTTATTTTATTTTTGTAAAATATTTGAATTATGCAAGTACATCCAAAACAAAAAAACATAAATATCATGGAAGATTAATGTCCCAGATCCTCCTAAAGAAATTGACGAATGCCATACGTACGTCAGTGTAAGTGTAACAAAATAACACGTCAGTGGTTAAGGGTTAACATAGAAAATCAAGTAATATACATAACGTAAGTACCTAATAATATTATTATTAATAACCAGCTCTGGCCGTTATGAGAGACAAATATTTGAATTATGAAATTTTTTATCTTTGAAGATGCGTGTCACCGAAAATTTGCTCGCGTGTCATAGGTTCGCCATCACTGATCCATACCATCGACCAAGTTTCCCCAAATTTTGCATTATGATTTACATGCATAAGTCCCCTCGCGTTACGACACTGGGATTCAATTGTTTCATCTCTAATCTTTTAGTTATCCACAAGACTGCTCTCCGAGAATTTTAAGCGGATTCCACTGAACCGATTTAGATACATTTTTTTTTTAATTGATCGTATATCTAATTATTTTTATACCGTCTTTATTTAAATAATTGCCTAAAAGTAAGCAACAGCTTTTCACAATTTTAGTGCCGATAACCTAATAATATTGTTTATGACTTTGTTATGTCACATCTGCCCATCTACAAAACTTATCTGAAATTAAAAACAAATTAGTTTTTAATTGGTTTACACACGAGGTCATCATTCCGGAAATCAATCTTGGATATAATATTTTTTTATTGTATTTTTGGCCATTTGTTAATATTTTAGTGACATTAATTTTATGTTTTAATGCTATAAACACGGGATAATATTAATCTATATATATAAAATTCCCGTGTCACAATTTTGGCCGCGGTAATCTCCGAAACCACTGAACAGATTTTAATAAAATTTTGTAAATGTGTCTTGCTTGGTGCAACTTGGGCTATAGGATAGTTTTTATTATTTTTTTGTACAAAATTACGGTATTTTCTCAAAAAACCTGTTTGTTTGCTTCTGAGCTAATTTACACATGAAACAATAGCGACATCTGTACACCGACACTAAACCTCAATCGTTCTGTCATCTAACAGAAACAAGACAAACTAAAATTTCCATTAGAAATAATCTTCTCTTATCTGATAATGTAAACCACGAAGTCATAATAAGGAGAACCAGCTCGAGCATAACGGCGGACCGATATCTGTCGCATGAAACAATATGGCGTCAGCTACTCGGTAATGCACACAGGTGGAAAGAACCGAAGTTTTCCCAGGTAGTGATAGCAGCGCCATCTCGCGTGCGCCAGAAAACGGTCCATTTCGAAACACAGCAGGCACAGGAAGCTAGGTCTCCTGATTAAAGAGTTCCTGATTTAGTACCAAATAGCGATATCTGTTAGAAATTTGCTCAAAGCTATTAGAGTATTAGTTCAAAAACAAATCGGAAAGCTGCAATTAATTCCACGTCACATGTGTTTCACAGACAAACAATACGACGTAAAAATAACGCATGCGTTTAGTTTTCTGTGTATCATTGTTTTACCGAGTCCGCTATATAATTATTCTATAAAAAAAGTCCGATACCTCATAATAATGTCAATACTTAGGCCTTAGGTAATTCACAAATCTGGGCGACGCCGGACCGGACCGCTAGTATAATATAAAGATAGCCATAGTTTGCTACAATTGTTAAGAAACACTCAATGTTGCATTTTTTTTTAATAATGTCAAGGTCACCATTTCGACGGTGACATTTGAAAACAAAATTTCTTATATAGCATTGCAACAATTGGTGTTTACTGTTTTTTAACAAGCGTAGCAAGCTTTAGCTTATTGTTATTAATTTAGTCTTACAAACTACCTACATTGTAATGAACATTTGATATTTTAAATGCATAATAATATTATCAATGCGAAACTAACTCTGTCTGTGTGTTACCTTTTCATGCCTAAACCGCTGAACAGATTTCGATACAATTTGGCAAGGAGATAGATTACATCCTGAGGAAGGGCATAGGCTACCTTTTCTCTAAAAGAATTACCTGAAGGGGGTGAAATATGGGAGGAAATTTTGTATGGGGAACCCATTTTTTCTCAATTTAGAAATATGAAAATTCGGCTTTTGGTATAACAAATAAACAATCGTCTGTTTCAGCGCTTTTGCAAAATCATCCCTCAAGGGGGTAAAATACGGGATGGTTTCAAAATTCACATGCTATATGTATTATGTATATTGTATAGTATCGTTAATTCGATTACGATGAAATTTTGGTGATTTGTTGTGCGCGCGCTTGCAACGACTTCTGGTAAAAAGTATATAAACATAGTGTTTTAAAGTGATACTGCAGTACGATCGTGCCGAATACTCTATTAGTGTTGTAATGCGGTGGAGTCAAAGGCTCCACTACTATTGTCGCTGCCGTGTTTAATCCCCTGCGGAACCGCGGGTAGCAGACAGTATAATGTAATAATAAATAGCCAGGTACCTACTAAATTGTGCAAAAAATTCGTGACTCTGTGACATCGATTTCTATCATTTTCAAAAGACAATTTTTGTTTTATTGGTAAGTAAAATTTTGGTATTTTTTGAAAATCATGTGAACAAAATTTCACCAGTTTGAAATTACTGGCTAACGATATTTTTTAAAAAGTCAAGAAATTGATAATGACACTACAAGGTGTTCAGTAAAAATTACAGAAAAAATAGGGCGATATCCTTAGCATTTGTTTTCGTAAAAAATGCTACGTGTTACCTACAAATTTAATTTAGTAGTGTTATTATTACCTATATTATTTTTCTATCTAAGATTTAAATTTTTATTAATTTATGAAGTGCATCTTTTCGTTTGTTAGTTATGCGCATGGAACCTTCGGTGCGTAAGTTACACTCGCATATAATATTTTTAGGGTTCCGTACCATAAAATGAAAAAAAAAAACAGAACCCATATAGGATCATTGTCTATCCGTCTGCCTTTTCTTCAGGGGCGATTGGGAGTTTCAAATGGAAATTAATATTAAACTACTAAGCTCTACGACGTCATAATCCTGTAAGCCGCTGGTCTGCAATTTTTACGCCATGCGCTGCGTCCAGCGTTCGCTGACGTAGCGTACAACGTTAGTACGTCACTCGCGACTTAAGTGGTCACTATAAAAAGAGAACGTCATGCGCGGAGATCGCTCGTCGTCAGTAGGTATAGTTCGATCTTTAAACTAGTTTTGTTAAAAAATGGATGCTAAAACAATTTTAACGCTTCTTTTACTCGAGGAAGATGACGATGACCTCCTAAGAATGTCACTGCCCAAAAAGAGACGCAGAAAACACGAATTATTTGTGAGGAGGGATACTGAAGGGTGTTTTAACATGTTGCTGAAACACATAAATAACAATAATATCAAGTTTGTGGAATATCTTCGTTTGTCAAGGGACCAGTTCATGAGCGTGTTGAAACTAGTTAAAAATGACATATCAATAGGTACAACTCGTCCTTGTCTTTATCAAATCTACTCATTGCGCGGCGTATTTCACAGCGTCCGTGACGCTACAATGCTCGAAAATAACTAAAGACGCTGCCTACAACATTTAGGTACGACGGATGGCATTTGGACGCTGCGTTTAACGTGAAAAAGAGACCGTATGTATACATTTCCATAGTAAGCATACAGACGCGGCGTATGGCGTGACGCTGTATGCGACCTACGGCATTTATTGCAGACCAGCGGCTAAAAATGCAAGTTTCTAGCTTAATGCAACAAAAAGATACGGTCTTTCAAAACACATACATTTTGATACTGACATACTCATCAAATCCTCTATGGTAGGTACGTTTCATTGACCTAAAACCTTGAAATTTGACACGAAGAAAGGTTTCAGCACAATGGAAACCATTCATTTCTAATTCCAGGCGCGGTCGCAGCCTGAAATTTTGGAGGGGGTCACTCACTACACTAATAAAAAATAGGTATCTGGAATAAAATAAACATTATTGCACAAGACACAATTTTATTTTATACATTACCTATAAAACAAATGGAAACTATAAAATCGCTGTAAGGGGATAGCTAAAAATTTCTTTTTATTATTTGGCAAATTTTTGAGATTTTTCAATTTGACCTTAGATTTTGGGGGGGTCATGTCCCCTGTGACCCCTCCCCCCTTCGGACCGCACCTGTCTAATTCTATAAGTGGAATTATTCAACTATGCATTTGCTGTTTGCAGTTTTTGCGGTCATTAATTCAAAGGAGAGTAATATGGCTGATGGAACGGAACCTTTGATGTGCGATCCAAAAAATGCACTTAACAGTTGTTTTTTTTTTTTTTTTTTTGTTTTGTAAATACTACAGTTTACTATACAATACTTTTTAAAGGTACTCGTTACTTTTTGGAATCGCATAAAAATGGAGATGCAGTAATAACAATCGTCGCGCCGCGTAAAAAGCAAGTAGGTTATTCATACAACAAATATTTTTTATGTACACAATTTTTAACTTTAATTTACCTGTTTTATTTGACAAAGAGGATTAGTTTCGATATTTACAGAGTTGTATAATTTATTTAAAGAAGATATTTTGCATGATTTTTTCTCGCATTGCAATTAGCAATGTTTCTTTAGTTGGTAAAAATATATCCCCATTTGAACTTCAAGACATTTCTGGTTAAAAACACTATTTTTAAAAACCAGACATGAAGTATTGTATTGTCATCGGAACTACATATGTCTGTATAAAACTTCAAAGCGATATACTATCTGGAAGTTGTCAAAAAGAAAAATTTTAAATTACTTTATCCAAACAGATAGCTATAGTTTGCTATTATATTATGAAATACTCATTATTGACGTTACGATTAAACATTTGAAAAATTAATTATTCAAATAATGCCATTGTCGGGACTCAAACCCGAATCTTTCGCGATGGTGGAAGATCGGGTTTGATTTTTTCTAATATTGCATGTTTCATAATATAATAGGAAACTATAGCTATTTATTTGTTATTTATAACCTTACGTTCTGATTCCGTAATGAAATTGTCTGTTCAATTATTTTATTCTTTTGTATGATTTCATATACCAGAATGAAAAAAACGGAAATTTTATCGAATCACTTTGCTGTCCCTTGAAAAATTTTATCTTTGGAACGGCAAGAGGTACTAGTTGAAATTAAAATCAAATACTGCATACTTAACGTCTACGACCCCATTATTCTATAAAACATATTATCACAATCGTTAAGATATTAGTAAAAAGATATTGCTATTTTAATTGAAGACGGGTTTCATTTTTTGAGTATTCGAGTCTTACTAAATTTTATGGTCGAGGATAACCATTTTTAAAATTTAGGTAAAACAAATTTTACGAAGTACGTGAGATTTTTAGCTGAGGTCATGCTCTGTTATGATCCGATCTATCACCGGTTAAAGTCTGAAGGTTTTATGAACAACTGCAAATATGAATGCCTACAAACAAAAATGTTTATGATCTCTGTTGTCGAGTGTCTATAATTTGAAATATCTATATAATTGCAAACATACACGTCGAATTTATAAACACTTTTTTCAGACTGTTAAAAATCACTAGTCAGGTCCTGACAACGTCAAGTCCAAGGGATAAACATATTTTTCGGTTTATAATAATTTGAAGTAGTCATAAAAATCAAATTTTAAAAAGTGTAAAATAAATCAGCCGAGATATGAAATTTACACATGATTATTTATTACGACTTCAGCTATAAAACTTGTGAATAATATTTCTGAATATGGGTACCAGCGTATTACAATAAAGATGTCATCTTCTTGTTGCAAAAAAAAAGCATCGCCACTGGAATACTAGTCTAAGAGCCCGTGGCCAATAATTGCAAGATGTTTTGTAATAATAATAATAATAATAATAATAATAATAATAATAATAATAATAATAATAATAATAATAATAATAATAATAATAATAATAATAATAATAATAATAATAATAATAATAATAATAATAATAATAATAATAATAATAATAATAATAATAATAATAATAATAATAATAATAATAATAATAATAATAATAATAATAATAATAATAATAATAATAATAATAATAATAATAATAATAATAATAATAATAATAATAATAATAATAATAATAATAATAATAATAATAATAATAATAATAATAATAATAATAATAATAATAATAACTTATTCCCACAAAAAAAATGTCCATATACAATTTAGTTATCTAGTTACATGATGGAATTAACCTATCCAACTTGTCAGAGCCAGTGCCTAGGATGGTTATATTTTGAGTACTTAAACTGTAATATATATTAGTCAGAAAATCACTGATCGGGATATTTGGCATCAGGACGCTT
The DNA here is from genome assembly GCA_963575645.1 of Xanthostigma xanthostigma. Classification (NCBI taxonomy): domain Eukaryota; kingdom Metazoa; phylum Arthropoda; class Insecta; order Raphidioptera; family Raphidiidae; genus Xanthostigma; species Xanthostigma xanthostigma. Next base: position 59,487,801 of record OY754464.1, on the reverse strand, counting down.
TAAAATGTGTAAAAAACTAGTCTTTTGTGAAAGCTGAAATTTAGCATAGAGTTAATTTATAGAACCCACAACAGGACATCATTTTGATAACTAATTACCTGTTGGCAGAAGTTCCAAACTTCCAACGACTGTTGGCTAGATCGGTTTTGTTAAAACGAGGTATGTTTTTTTTTGACGTGATAACGTCTTATAAATTGATGAATCACCAATCTTATAAATTGATAAAACACCGGCTGCATATTCGAAAAAGTGTAACGGTCGTAACGCGTAACGTTCCTAACGTTCCTAACGCGTAACGTTCCGCCTGACCCTGTGCGTGCTTTTTGCTAATTTCTCGCTCAATTTAAATCAGATCGGTTTGAAACCAGTCTTAAACGAAAGAGGAGAAAATTTTACATAGATTTCGTATAACAGAATTTGCCTAAACAGTTTTTTTATACTTTATATAGAACAATAGCTGTATAAATGCAACATGAAAACGGCTGAATTTCTAATGTTTAATTCAATTTTTTGACATTAGTATTTTGTGAAATGCAACGCCTTCTAAGTTAAGTATTGGAATAACTAATTATTATTAGAACATAATACTTTGACAGTTGCAAACGTCACTTTTGACATTTCTTATCATTCCGACACCAAGGATAAGCGGATTGAAACCAAATTTTGGGAGGTTTAGGTTATGTATTACGGAATACGTTATCACGTAAAACTATTGTCCGTAAACCGACTTTACAGACAACCAATTTTTAATAAAATATATTCAACAAATCATATTCTATAAATCAGTAGTTTTTTTATAACTTTTAAAGCGCTCCAACGTCAGATGTCTCGACCGCTGACTTGCTGACTGTAATATATTTAAAATTTTCGAACACGAGCTCTCGGTCTAAATAATGAATGCAAAAAGACATTCCGGTTGATGCCTGAGCAATGCACTACAATACAATGGTACTAAAGAATTTGATAGGGGTACCGTGATAATGAATAATGATGGGCGAAAATTTAATCGTTTATGCTTGCTTGGTCATATAATAATATTATCTATATACACATGTTTCATATTATTTATAATATATGCATAAAATTAAGGGCTGTTTAGTTGTCGTCTTTTCGATTAAATTCTGTCAAGTCCTTTAACTCTAAATATGAGAATGTTAACCCTTTTAAAGGGGATCAGAATCAGTCATTTTTATGCATCAAATTTATATAATCAAACAAGCTTAGAACTATTTTTTAAGCTTTTAGCAATGGTTTATTAATTTTAATAATTCGGAATGTAAGTAAATTGATGTATAATTAATATAATAGTGATATTAAAAAGAGATATAGTAAATCTATACAGGGTGTTCACGCGAGGAACAAAGGCAAGTTTATTTTGGAAATGAAGACGCTTACAGAAACATGCTTCAGAAAAAAGTTGTTAGGTTCGATCTGCTCTACAGCTGGAAAATATTTTCAACTATACAGGTTGTCCTATTTAAGCGGGGCAGACCGAAGTTATGTTTTCTTTAATGCAGCACCCTGTTTTTATTTGATTTTTTAATTCTGCATCTAATTGTAAAAAGGGAAACGTTGCTCGAAAAATTAGCAGTTTTTGAGTTGTTCAAGTTTTTTTAAAATTTTTGCCATATTATGTAGACCTTTACCTAAAATTCGAGATAGCCCAAACAAAAAACTTTATCAAACTGATATTTTGGAGATCAATAGGTAATGAAAGAGCAAATTAATTTTTGTATTCAAAAAAATAATTTACTATACAGGGTGTTCAAAATATTGTACTTCTTTTATCTAACTTAAATCGCGTATAACTTGTGAAAGTTATATACAACGGGGTGGTTTTTATGCCCAAATTTCTTTCTTTAGGATATTTACTAACACTCTTATAAAGGGTTCCCTGGACCTAAAGCTGGTATTGCGAAATTTCACCTTTTAAAAGAACTGTCGCAGTGTGCTGTACCTAAACAGTTGAAAATAGTCATTTTGTTTAATTGTGACAGATTTCGATTTGCAGTAGATACTTATTTAACCTAACAACTTTTGTCTGAAACATGTTTCTGTAAGCGTCTTCATTTCCGTCTTCCGAAATAAACTTGGCTTTGTTCCTTGCGTGAACACTCTGTATATAAATATGGGAAGGAAAAAAGTGTGTGGTACCGATTTAAGTGTATTAATTTGCACATATTGTGATGAAACCATACATCGTTCTTTTCGTTTTAGTGAAGGGAAGTTCACAATATATGTTTCGTCACAATGTATACGATTTAATACAGATAAAATCACCTCAAGAAAAGTCCATATAATGACACCAGAAGAAGATAACGTTCAGACTTAATAATCCAATGAATTACGGTCGAATTTGGACCACTGGGCGACCACTAGTAGTAATAAATATCTAAAAATATCGTTTCAATCCACTCATCCGTTTGACCTAGGGATCGTGTTCACATAAACATACAGACTATCAAACTACGCAGAGACTTTTTTCAAAAATATGTTTTTTTGGGTTGAGGGAACCTCAAAACGAAAAAATATTATAAAATTTAGAAATGTTAATTTTGATCTAAATTGGTACCATTCCACTTGTGGAGTTGGAATGGTAAAATTTGTTGCTCTTGATTACTTCGCTGCCAAACCAAAGTCTACTCGGGTGAATCCAGAACACACTATATTATTTTCGTGTTTATTCAAAATTAATTTGACTCCTGTTTCAAGAACGTTGTGTTAATGAGTACATTTTTTTACCGACTTCAACAAAAAGGAGGAGGTTTTATGTTCGACTATATATATTTTTTTGTTTTTTTTTATGTATGTTCACCGATTTCTCCGTCAATTATGGACCGATTTTCAAAATTTTTTTTTATTCGAATGAGTGCACCTCAGAGGTGGTCCCATCGGAACCAAGTCAGGATCTGATGGTGGAATCCGGAGAAATCGAGGGAAACTCTCAAATTTCAAAGGCACGCATAATGTTTTTTATGTATGTTCACCGATTTTTAGTGTTAGATTAACACTAAAAAGAGAAAAATAAAATATTTTTAACAAAAAAATTGAACCGACTTCACACTAAAAAGTAAAAAATAATTGCGTATTGAAATGTTTTGGAGTCGGTGTAGTTCTCGGAATAGATTTCATTTTGGCTGACACCGACTCCAAAACATATCAATACGCAATTATTTTTTACTTTTTAATGTGAAGTCGGTTCAATTTTTTTGTTAAAAATATTTTATTTTACCGTTAAGAAGTATTTTGTCATCACGCTAATGACTTCAGTTGTCGAGCGCCTATATTCCCCAATCTATCAGTTGTTGAGCGTCTATAATTTGCAGTTTTATCTGACATATTAACTTTAACATGAAAACATTTGACTTAAAAGTGCGTAATACGAAAATTGGCAATTAACATAGTTATTAATTCTTATGTATGTACATTTTAAATTTATGATAGTATAACTGAATACTGTTTACCTTGAAATACACATTTTTTTTATTTCTACGTTAATTTTACATAGCTTGCGTAACGGTGTGAAACATGTGTTTTAATCTGTACAATAATTATTAATTAGCTTAAAAAGTAATAATTTGTGTTATTTGCTGCATCGAAGGATAGAAGTAAACATTATTAACAGATTATAGCTCTATGCACTCGCACATGTGATTTTGAAGGCAATAGATTGTATTGGAATTACATTAAAACTATAATTCCACTGCTATTTTTCACCTTTAAAATCCTTGAAATACATTAGAAAATTTATTTTCATGAAAAAAATTGCAATAAATAGTATATTACACCACAGGGCCCGAAAGTGTGATATCTTGCACTGCGCGTCATGATGCGCGAAGCGAAGCCGAGGGCATCATGGCACGAAGGGCACACTTTCGGCCAGTGTGGTGTATATACTATTTTCTTCACACCTCGGTCATAAGCATGCTTATTAAATACATTAATGAATTAATTACGTACACAGATAAATTCCAAGCAAGAAGCTTTGAGGTTATACGTAAAAACACGAATGACAGCTGTTCGCGACTATTAGCTAAAATATAATAGGGTTGCTATGGAAACGACATCTAAACAACAGTTGATTGGTTGTTTTTGCTTTACTATACCGCATTGGTGCGTGTAATCCCACCAAGGAGTAAATGTTAAGACTAATTAATGCCTTACAATTGATGCCGAAAATATGCACTTTCGATCGAGGTATGAAGATATGTTATTTTTATCAAATTTACTACACACTGTGTTCACGCGAAAACTTTTCATGCATGTATTTTTTTTTGCCTGTCGAGTTAGAAAATGGAAATTTAGGAAGATTGTATAAGTGGCACCCGACGTAGGTGTCCGAATATAAATCGTCGTGCGATATTTGGAGTACCCCGTGAAGTTGTTGGCTAATTTAAAAAAATTGATGCCTGTATTTATGCGTATGCGCGGTCCAAGTTATACTTCTTTGTCTTTTAATTTGCATATAAATAATTTATTGAAATTAAATAGTATAACCTACACGTCTACTATTTCCGAAAAAAAAAACAATATTTCAGCAATAAATTAAATTTTAACGCAAATTATTGCATTTTTAACTTCCTATTTTGAATTGAGAAGTAATTACATGGTCAGCAATTATAAAATTTGGCGAGCCACCCAAAAGCAGCATTTAAATAATTTGGTCAGCATACAAAGATTTTGTTTGCAATAAAAAAAATCAGGCAGCAATTCTTGTTCCGCAACTAATTTTGATAATGGTCAAAAATTAAATCATACATAGGCAGCCAACAATAACATGAGTCTGCATAATAAACATTCAGTCCGCAAAATAACTACTTGAGCGGCAAGATTTCATGATTGAGCGGCAGAAAAACATGTCTATAAGCAGTATATTTGATTGGTATGCATATTTAAAACATGGTGAGCAAAATAACTACTTGGATTGCGTTTTTGTTGAAAAAGCGGCAATGTACGTTAAAAGTGGGCGGAGCAAGAGCAGGCGCGTGACACGAGCAACCAATCGCGTGCGAGTATTGTCATTCGATGATTATGCGGCGATTATTAACAGTCAAATTGCAGTGGTAACAATGTGTTTTAAAGGAGAAGTAAATATTTGGTTAGCAGTTATTAAATTTGACTAGCAACAAAAATCAGCCGTAAAATCATTTGGTCAGCATACAAAGATTTTGTTTGCAATAAATAAAAATCGGGTGGCAATCCATGTTCTGCAAAGAATATTAATAAGGGTCAGTACTTTAATCATAAACGGGCAGTTAGCAATATTATGTATCTGCTTAATAAACAGTTGCGCAGCAAAATGGTTACTTGGTCAGCAAGATTTCAAAATTGATCAGCAGAGAAACATGTTTATCTCATTGGTATGCATATTTAAAATATGGTTAACAATATAAACAATTACGCGGTCGTGTCGATGTGATGGCGTTTTCTTTGCGCAGTAAAAAGGGGAAGGCGATTGGATGGCGTTCTTTAAAAAACAATTATGAGGTCGTGTCGAAGCGATGGCGTTTTTTCTGCACAGTGAAAAGAAGAAGACGTTTCGGGGGAGTTCTTTAAAAAACAATTACGGGGTCGTGCATATAAAGTGAAATAGTAATACAGTAATTCTACACTAGTTTCTATGACGTGTATATTTGATTTTTTCAGATTGGTTAGACAGTGAAAGACGAAAAGTAGTTCCATTTTTTTACGTTTTTTTTTTGGAACGTCAAAATTTAGCGTTTTCTATGACTTAAAAAAAAGTTAAAATTTGGACACTTCTAGTTATCGTACTGGACCCTGCGCATGACAAGTAAAGTACATAGATATTTTTGCTGGACTTTTATTTGCTGTACAAAATTGAATATTTTGCTTACCCTCTGAGTGTTTACCAAAATTTTATTTAACATGGGTCACTCATTGCAGCTTATATATTTAATCAGCTGTACATATATTTTTACAGCTGTCCAGAATGGCATAAATTGCTGATTAGTTTAGAAGTGTTTGCTAACCATGAGTTGCTGACCAATTAGCTATTATGGCTGACCGATTACATTTTCCTGCTCACAAAAACATAAATACTTGGCTAACCCATTAAATAACACCCGTTTTAAAGAGATTTGTGTGGTTTTTGTGATTTTGCGATTGTTTTCCTAGTAAAATGGATAATAATTGTAATGAAGAAGGAATACAACTAGTTCCCGACTACGAATCGGATTCGGAATGCTGCACTGACAGTGAAGAATCGGTGCTGGTGGCTAAGAAGAAACCAAAACTGTCTTTGGACTGGAAGTTAGTTCAAAAGTTTGATAACTTCGAACAAGCCAAAACATTCGTGAAAGCTGAAGGTACTTGGTCCAAAAATTATTGTCATCAAACAGAGGAAGGAAAAAAGACATACTATAGGTGCAATAAATTGCAACGTCGTGGTCCACAGTGCTCTACAAGAATGTATTTGTTATTCGAAAGCACCTCAGATTCAGTGTTAATGTTCAAAACGAATGCTGATCATGACCATGATGAAAAGAAGGAGTTTACCTCGTCGTACGGTTTGAGTGACACCGTGAAGAACGAAATTAATCGATTATTTGATTTAAAAATGAAACCAAAAGCTATAATGGAAAGTCTATTAAAAATGAAAAATATCAAAGTTCCTAAAATGTCTCAGTTAAGAAATTATCTGAGTGATCGTCGTCGTACTATATACGGCCAATCTACCATAAGTTTAGGAGAGCTTGAAGCTTGGATTCATTCACACTCAAGTCTTCCTTTGGATCCGCATGAAGTTTTTGTGCTTTGTTACCGAATTGACGACAGTGATGAACAAAATCCCACTTTTCGGTTTATTATGTCTACTAAATATTTAATTGAAATTTCCAAAGATGCCAGCGTCGTTCATGCAGATGCCACGTACAAGCTCATCTGGCAGGGTTTTCCTGTATTGGTCTGTGGAACCACGGACCAAAACCGCAAATTCCACCCTCTATGTGTAACGGTTTCAAGTAATGAAAAAAAAGAAGATTTCAAATTGATGTTCCAAGGACTTAAGGACAAAATACAAGAAATTTTTGAAAGTTCTTGGAATCCAAAAGTATTGGTTTGTGATGCTGCTAAAAGCATACAAAATGCATTTCTAGAAGTTTTTGGAGAACATGTCGTAGTTCGGATGTGCTGGGCACACGCAAAAAGAAAAATTCAAGAGAGGATAGAAAGGATTAAGAACAAGGTGCTGCGTGATAATATCTTAAATGATGTTGATTCATTGCATTCTATTACAGATGAGAATATATTTGACGCAGCTTCCGAAGCATTTCTGCAAAAATATAAAGATCAGATTGAATTTGTCACGTATTTCAGAGCACAGTGGTTAATACAAAACCGCAATTGGTTCCTGGGAGCGGCTCCCAACTCTCCATCAACCAATAACGCTTTGGAGTCTTTTAACAGAGTAATAAAGGATAGCAATACACTCCGAGAACGCTTCCCTTTGTCCAGGTTTTTGGTGGTTGCAAAAGAAATGGTAAACCAGTGGTCTAATAAATATATTACTAACCCAGAAGACAATTACATTGCCAACGTACCCTCTTTAACTACGAAGCACTGGACTGAAGCTTACCAGTGGGCAAAAAAACCAAAAATGGTGACCCTGCTACGTAAAGACGACAAATACAATTATTACCAAATTCCTGCTGCTCAAGCAACTAATTGTGAAGTTTTCGACGCACAATGGGAAAGTTTTGACGATTTCAAGAAACAAAATTTCAGCAAGTGGCTTGTCACTTTGCCAATTGAAAGAAACGATTGGATAAAAGGGAGATGTGACTGTCCAGCTTTTTTTAATTTATATATATGCAAGCACGTGATTGGTTTGGCGATTCGCTTAAAGTATGTGGTTCCTCCACTTGAAGCTAAAAATATTCCCATAGGGGAAAAAAGAAAACGTGGCCGTCCGTCAAAAGCTAAACGGGCATTGATAATACAATAAAATTATTAAGCTAATAATAATAATACGCTGATTTCAAGAACCTTCCTAATCGTTTGATAACTTTTTGATTTGATCTCATTTATAATTATAAGAATGAAACATTTTGTTTATATTTAATTTTAACACATTGTATAAGAAGTTACAATTATATTTTATAATAATAAAAAAATCTTTTATTAATTTACACTTCTATAAATAATAAATACCCAAAAAAACACATCCACTCAGAGAGTAAATAAATTAAATAATCTTTGTAAGGAATGCGCCCATTTTGCGCATGACAAGTAAAGTATTTTTGCTACTTTTATATGCAGCACAAAATGCATTTTTTTGCTTACACTCTGAGTGCTTACCAAAATTTTATTAAACATGAGCAGCTGATTGCAGCTTATATAATTAATATGCTGTACAAAAATAATTACAGCCATCCAGAATGACATAAATTGCTGATTGATTTTGAAATGTTTGCTGACCATGAGTTGCTGACCAATTAGCTATTTCTGCTCACCGATTATATTTTTCTGCTCACAGAAATAACAATACTATGCTATCCATTTAATTGACACCCTTTTGAATTAAGCGCTAAAACGGTCGTAGGTGTCATGGCGTCCGCTTGTGACGTCAGGCCTAAGTGACAACAGACATTAGATGTTGTATTTATGGGTGTAGAGCTGTGGTGCAGAGGTATTTCGTAGATAGGTATGTAAATTTACTTAATGATATGATTTGTATTAAACATTTTCTTAAAAGTAGCCAGTAGGTGCTTAGTAGTTAAAATAGTATGACTTTCTTAAGCTGCAAGTTAACTAACCTCAAAAATAATCTATGACATAAGTGTTATAAAATATCACAAAACCACGATAAACAACAAATGAACTAATTAAATGGCGCAGAAGTGAATGATTGCAACAAAAATTCAAGCGACTCGGTGATTTTTTACTTCAAGTGTTTATATTCTCTTTGATTTACATAGGCGTGACGTCATTCGGTGTTTCAGTTAAAATGGACGATTGCAGTATTTCATAATTTTAATCTCAATGTGTTTATTAACCCTAAGTCATTTTTTAGGATTCTTTCAAGTTTCAACATATATTTTTTTCTAAAACCTTTTATTTTTTTATTCTTTTATACTGTCGTCATGCCTATTCGACATGACGAAATAAGGGTTCATAATTTCCACAGAACCCCAAAAATTTAAGACTAAATTATTACAATTTTGTTATCGATTGTTCACATATTATGTTTAATAAAATTATAACAAGTGTTTTATTGTAATATTTTTAATTAAATCTGTTATGTTAAGTAATATTGTAAAATGATAATATTATATGTAAAAAATACCTCATGCGATCTAAATATTTATCAAATAATAGTTCTGTATCAACAGTAAACAAATGATATACCTAGTTTGGTTAATTTTGTCTGATTAAAATAAATATTACATCGTTTATGCGTGCATTTTAAAAGCAACAGCTCAATGCCAATAAAATATAAAAAGTGAGTGTTATTTTTTTATGCAAAAAAAACTTTTATTTTTTGTAACGTTATATTATAAATTTCTTTTTTTTTTCAATAATTTTATTATAATTATATAGTGGAAAACTCAGCGAGGTGTGCATTTTTGGTTTTGTCAACTATTCTATTCTAACCTTGGAGACGATTTTTCGATTTGTCACTTCGATTTTTATATTCTTTACGGAACAAGGAAGTGACATACTTAATGACTATAATTCTACTGTATTGTACAATAATGTTCGAACGATTGAACCTTTAGTAACTGACAAAAATGTTGATCATTCAAAACATTGATTAATTATTTAAATCGATCAGAAAACGAATTTTATCAGGGATAACTCATGAGATCTAGCTACATCAATTTCCCTCCTAAAATCTCGTTTTAGTAAATTATAATACTATAGGATTGTTTAATACGTAAATAGGGTCATTTATAAATATTCTACAGATTGAAACTTGGCGTCATACGATCATAAAATTATTTATAACAATTAAACTAGCGAACGTATTTAAATAAATTTAAATAGGGTTCTACTTTGATAGTAAACAAAGGGGAAAATAATAAACCAAGAAGATTCGGCTAAGATTGCGACCTGTACAGTTCGAACGTAAGTACGTACGTATGTAGTTATGTAATATGTACAGACAAACTGACAACTGCTGCTAGCTATTTAGGAGTTATTACAAACTCGAATCAATTTAAAAATTGTTCCATTTTATAGAACAGACTCTTTTCCCTTATTAAAAACACATTTAAAAATTCCATCTTATTTAGGATCTATTGATGTGGCTAATTTGGAATGTCAGTTTATTCAACATTAGCGGCTCGTCCTGGTTTCACCCGGCTGCAAAACTGTTCTGGAAATATTATATTGACCTTCCCATCTACACAGCAGAACTATCAAAATACATTGTTTTGGTGTAGGTATCTCTAAAGATTTGGCCAGAGTTAGCCACGTAATATATGAAAACAGTTTTTTTTTTACAAAACACCGTCATAGTTCAGCCATTTTGTACAAAATATTTATGATATTACATACAGAAACCTTCCTCGTTATAAGCTCTTCTCTTTCTATTAGTGAAAACCGTATGAAAATCCGTTTGGTAGTTTTTGAGTTTGAGGGACTTTGTTTTATCTGTATATATATAAAAATCTCGTGTCATGATGTTCGTCCGCGCTAATCTTCGAAACCACTGAACCGATTTTAATGAAATTCTGTAAATGTGTCTTGCTTGGTCCAACTGACGCTATAGGATAGTTTTTATTAAATATTTTGTACAAAATTACGGTGTTTTCTTAAAAAAACTGTTTTAGTAACATGCAGCGACATCCGATAGAATTTACTGAAACCTATTAGTTCACAGCAAACAAAAAAAAAATCCGTTTTAGACCATGTTAGAATTAGCTCAAAGCTATTAGTTCAGAAGCAAGTCTGGTACAATTTGCTCAAAGCTATTAGTTCAGATGCCGGGCCGCAAACGAAATACATTTTTCAGAATTATATCTATCGCACCCGGGTGAACCGGAACGGACCGCTAGTATACTTTATAAGTATAGCTGTTGATCAGTAGCTGACAGATGTATCAGTCAGTGAGTATGGTCAATTTGATCGAGATGCATTTGTTTTTGTTTTTTTTTTTATTGATGATGTAGGCGTAATAAAGCACGCGTTGGGTTTGTCCTTCACATTTGCATTATTCATAGTTCGCGCTATTGTTATTATCTCTCTCTCTGACGGTACGGTAGTAAGTGAACGTGTTTGTTGTTCCGACTACGTGCTGCTTGCTGTCCATTGCTCATTGCACTGGCCTATTGTAATCTAAATATATAAACGGAAACCGTGACTGACTGATTGACTGGACTGACTGATCTATCAACGCACAGCTCAAACCACTAGAGTCTACATGGATTGGGCTAAAATTTGGCACACAGATAGTTATTATGACGTAGGCATCCGTTTTGTGCTTTTTCAAAAACAACCCCTTCAGAAGGTGAAAAGAGGTAAATAGTCTATATATCAACATGGGTGTCATTTTCAAGGTTTGTCAGGACGTTTATCACGTGAATGTCACCAAAAATTTATTAGGGGGGTCTACGTCGAGGAAGGAGTAACTATGCCAAATAATGGGAATGCATTCGTGTTTCGTCTCAATCGCTAGTAACGGCTAGTAATATTATAAATACCTAGTTTACTCACATCACACAATGGGGCATATGAGTTGAAAAGTTGATTAAAATTGTTTTCAGTCTCTGGCCTTTCCCCTCTTGCGCCTTACTGTTTTTAACAGGCTTATATTAGCTTGATCTGTATGGATGAATGTATGTTTGTTGTATGTAAAGGATTCTTTCAGCATAATTTTCACCAATTTGACGAAGTGTTTTAACTTGAAAATTTGCACACGTGTCAAAGGCCGATTATTACAATTATTTCAAAAATAGAATTTAAATTTAAAAATTTTGAAAAAAATTTAATTTGAAAATTTTTAAAAAATTACTTTTGATGTCGTTTTGAGACTAAAAATTAAGAAAATAAATTATAGTTTAAAAAAACTAAAAAACACGCTTTAATAGCAAACCGAACTAAAAAGTTGAAAACAATGTAACATTAATGCAACATTAATTATTAACAAAATAATTCATTTATAGTAAAAAAGCGTGGGGTGCCAGTTACTATATTTTCATTATAACTCTAATTTTATAATAGCTACTAATGAATTAATTGTAACATTTAATTTCAAGCACCCCACGCTTTTTTACTATAGATAATTGAATTATTTTGTTAATAATTATTGTTTACTTTTTGGTTCGGTTTGCTATTGAAGCTTTAATTCACGCTGTGCTGAGAGAAGTTAGATCTCACAGTATGTTTGGTTTGTGCTAAGAAAAAGGGCTCCTATAATTCAGCGCTTCTAGGGCTTGTTCTCTGGCGCTTTACTGTTTTTAACCGTGATGAGACAAGCTAGAGCTTACAGCGTGTTTTAGTTGGATGAAGAATGTTAAGTCAACGTTATTTTTACAAGTATAATTTGGAGACAAGCTTTGCTTATTGATAAAAAAAAACTTAAATTAATTGTGATAAAATACCTATACCAATGTTTACAAAGTAAATAAAATTAGACTTAAAAAAAACACTCTTTTATAGCAGGGGTGTCAAACTGATTTTTCTAAAACGCCATTTATACGATTTAGGATGTATTAGCGGGCCAGAGTATAAATTAAAAACTTAAAACACATACCTACTAAGTTAAAATCTTTATTTATTTAGTTTGAATCAATTTTCATATAAAGTTGATAAAAAGGGTAAATTATCTTGAACTTGAGGATCCAAACACCGGAGATCTCTTGTTTTTAATAAGCTCATTGATGTTAGGTGTCTAAAATCCTCACTGGACAGATTCTGGTCGCGGGCCCTATTGAGATTGCTTGAGGGCCGGATGCGGCATGCAGGCCGTATCTTTGATACTACTGTTTTATAGCATTGTGGACTAAAAGGTAAAAAATAGTTTTTAAATTATACAGATTTTGTTCAATAGCGATAAAAAGTCCCCCAAAATCGGTATAGAAGGACTTCCTTCATCACTAATGCTAGGTTGCAGAAAACATTATCAGAAAATCTAATTGGACAATGATCTTAGACTTCTCCATAAAAAACAGAATTTTAAATAGATTCTGTTGTAAAATTTACTGATGGATTGCGGTGTTGTATTAAACCGTGCATACCTGCATGTATTTTACATCGCGATCGTTTTTTTAGACAATTTCCACTTGGAAACAATATTTTTCCATAGCCAAATGGCAAAAAACGGAATTCTTATAATTTCGTCATGCCCGTCTGTCCGTCATTTGTGTGTCCGTATGTCACAAATCTTTCTATTGTATCGGAAGAAATTTTAAAGGCAGGTGTCTTATATGAACCGTCATGCATTAGTATATTGAAATAACGAAAAAATAAAATATAGTTTAAAAAAAACTAAAAAACACGCTTTATATCGGACTAAAAAGTAAAAAATAATTGTTTTAAAATAAGCTTAAAAAGCGTTGGGCGCTCGATGTACGAAAATGTGGAACAAAGCGCCCCACGCTTTTTAAGCTTATTTTAAAACAATTATTTTTTACTTTTTAGTCCGATATAAAGCGTGTTTTTTAGTTTTTTTTAAACTATATTTTATTTTTCACTTTTTAGTTTGAGGATCTATAAAAGAATTTATTAATCCTGGGGGTCCTAATAAGGATAATGGGAAACTGTTATCAAATTATTGCATTGTCATCGGTCCTTGATACGTATGCAAAGTTTCAAATTAATCAGACTTCGGGAAATTGGTGAAAATTATGCTCAAAGATTCCGTTACGGACATACATACTTAGTTACAACCCAAACTAATATAAAGCGTATAATAAAAAACTTTCCATACATAGAACTGAGGTATGAAAATTTGTATTTTCGCGCGTCCCATTGCATGTGATATCGTTGGACAAGTCTATAAAATGCAATAAAAGTTCTTAAGTGACTTTTTCTCATGTAAAGATTTTCCGAGATATAAGCTTCTGAAGTCGTTAATAATGTGCCCCCTCCCCCGGGTTACTTTGCTCCCATGTGATTTAAATCAAGAGAGTAGCATTACATAAACAGTTTCAACGAAAATTATTTTGAACAAGATATATCAACAAGTTGTAGGAGCCTCATCTGATCTTTCCTTACAGTATTTTTTATGTGGCCGTCATATTTCTATTATATAGCAGAGACAAGAACCGCTGATATATTAACTTTAAGAACACTGTCAGATGTCACTAGTGTACACGTTAATGACGCATTTTTAGGTTAGGGTATGATATTTGTCAAGCAACGATTGCGACCCATAAAACGTCATATTAACACTATGGAACCCTATCATGTGTGTCCAACACATGCTTGGCCAGTTTTTTTTTTAAACTATTTTTATTAGTCAGTTTTTAAAACTATTTTTATTAGTCAGTTGCTCGTACGATACGATAAAAAACGTTCGTAATGTTAACCTTGACGCCTTGGAGGTGCGCAGCCGGTGCGCACATGAGTATGCGGGCTTGTCGACCTTCGCAGAGATAACGTTAACCAACACTGACAGTGAATTCTGCACATCAGTATTATAATAATATTAATATTATGCACTGTTTTAACACTTCCTCGTATGATAGGTACCTACTTATTAACACTGCTGGACACCGACTGTCAGTTATTATTAGTTAAGCTTTTAAGAACATGATTAAAATACCACATAAAAACTCGCAGTGCAGAACCCTTCCGAGTTCCGACAAAATAGGGTTTTCGCTAATAAACATACATTGTGGCATTTAAATATATTTATCAATCTATCATTCATGAATTCAAATTTATGTTTGGACAAAACAAAACTTTTAACCCCTTCAAACATTTTTAACCTTTTCTTGGTTAGGAACCACGAGATGTATCGGTGTAAGAACGGAGAGGGAAGAACCCGGGACTTCTACTTTCTTTCACTTTCATTATGGATGAACGAACTCTCTATCCACGATAGTATTCTGACTCGTTAATAATGCAGTTTATTAAATAGTTCTTCGATTCATTAAAACATTGCATTATCTGCCATTTTTAATTCTTTCAGTGACGTACCTATTTTATTCTGATTATTATACAGGGTGTTTCAAAAGTCCTAGAACGGCATAATATTTCCTATCGGGTAAGCCGGACTAAAAATGTTAAAATGTTTTTTTTAATAACTTTTTTCTGTCTATTGAATGGTAAAATTAGATTTTGGGCCCGAGGGTCATAAAAGGGTCTTGTGAACTGTGACATTTTAAATGGGAACTATATTTTTTTTATTTTATATTCGGAATCAGTAGAAAATTTTACATACGAATACGCCTTAGTATTTTTTTTAATCCTCGAGTCTTATGTAGAGTCCCTAAGAAAGACTTAAAAATAGGCCCTCTACAATAAATATGTAAATTTGAAATAATTGACTTACTTTTACCTAAAATATTTGTTTAAGGAGAAATTTCACTAATCGACTTGAATAAATCTTAATTTGAATTCGGTTACTTAATATTATCTAAAATACTTTTTTCGGGATGAAATTTTACAAATTTGTACTTCATAGCGCCCTAGGGCCCAATTTAGAACTTTATAAAATTTCATACCGAAAAAATGTATTTAGGATAATATAAGTAACCGAGTTCTAATTAAGATTTATTCAACTCAGGACTCTTTTAGACCTTACGGTTTTTTAGGCCTTAGCGGCCTTACGGTTCAAAATCGAGCTTTAAGCACCTGTATGAAGTTTCGAGATATTAGTGAAATTTTTCTTACAAAGGGCCCGAGGTTAAAAAAATACTAAGACGTATTCGTATGTAAAATTTTCCGCAAATCCGAATGTGAAATAAAAAAGTATGGCCCCCATTTGAAATTTCAAAGTTGAGCCCAAAATCTAATTGTGCTATTCGACTGACAAGAAAAAGTTATTAAAAAAAACATTTTAACATTTTTGGTCCGGCTTACCTGATAAGAAATATTAAGCATTCCGGCACTTTTGAAACATCCGGTATATTTTTATACGCCTTTGGTTGCACGTGCTTACTACTCATTTTCGTCTCGTAATGCTCCGCCTAACTCCAGAGCAGGGATTCAAGGTCAACCTGGAAGGGGTTAAAATTAAAGAGATTTGGGGATAACAATAATTTTAGTTTTTTAATAATAATAAATCACCTCACTTTCATTAGGAATTGGGATTATAATAATCAGTATTTATAAAACTGTAGCGTTATTAAAAACACTAGACCTGGATAGATATGGGATGTAAGTTCCAGAATTTAGATTTATAAAAAAATACAATGTTGTAAATAATTAGGAAACAAGGTTGGACCCATTCTTGCAGTTTTCGGTCAAAACTATATCCAGTCGTAGATGCAATCGAATAGATCAAAAAAAGAAAAGAATAAACGTCTTTTTTATGAAAATACAAAAAAATATATTTGAATAAAAATGACAGAGCAGAACAATTCACAAAGTAGTATTAATAACACAATGCCACAACTTGTCATAAAATAATGCATTATAAACTACATGAACAACTATTTTAGTTGGATGGTATGATAGCATCAAGGTTCTGAAATTGTTACACAAAAAATCGAAGTTTCGGAAGCCCTGCTGTATGCCAGAATCGTAAAGCTGACCCCGACTGAGTGCCCTCAATTATTGCCGAATGTGTCGAAACGGCTATTGGCCAATTTCACGAGAACTGACCCGAACTGTGACCAATATGCCATTATAATACAGCGGCCCGATATTATATGCGAGATCTCCGACAAGAGATCGCGACTATCAGACGCTCGTAAAATTGCGAATCGCGGTTGACCGCAACGAGACAATTAAGGTTTATTGTTCAAATGGCTCACAGCGAGCCTTGATGTTCGGAAAGCCACAAACTTATTGCAGAGGTTCTTCCGAATTTATAATAATGATAATAATGCGGTTAATGTTCGTTTCTTGACTTTGTGTCATAACAGACTCCATTCGCACTATTACTATTTGTCATCTATCACACTTCTCGTTATTTTCTACATTTCTAAACTTCCACTGGATTAACAGCAATGGGCGAATGAAGGAATTTTAGGACATTAGAATAAAGTAGGCAAATTTTGAGCATAGGAATTTGACAGGTAATCGGCCATGGCCTTGAATAAGTAACCATCTCGATATTTATCTGGAATTATTGAGGGAAACCATGGAAAATGTCAAAAAGATGGCCGGTACAGGAGTTACCGTTTCTTGGCGAAGGGCAGCAGGAAAAAGTCCGAGCCACATCTGCCCCCGCTGGGATTCGAACCCGGTGCCTTCCGAATGCGAGTCTAGTGCTGTCACTACTGTAAAGTGTAAACAATGGAGATCGTCCCGAATTTCGAAGAGCCACTTCTTTTTGAATTTTACAATAAAAAGTTACAGGCTGGTAGAGTGGGGGTAAAAAGGGTGCGTCCTGGTTGACACGATTCCAACCCTGAAACAATTGCGACTGTTTGAAAAAAAAGTCTTTTTGGCCCTTTTTCCTCATAGTTTTAGATTTTTTAAAAATAGTAAAAAAAGAGTTTGACATAAATTTGGTAGGGGCAATAGAAGGTTAGGTACATAGAGCAGGTTTGTAGCAAATTTTAAGAAATCAGTTCATTAAAACTTGAGATATCATGTCAACCGTGTTGAAAAAAGTAGTTGCGTTTAAAATTTGAGCAAGTCATATAATGTTGCGTTATACTTACATTTTGTTAATCAGCAATTCTTTATCCACACAAAGGGTCTTTTTCTACTTCAAAATGTAAACTTTCTGAAATTCTTTCCGCTATATGAGCTGCTGTAGCTTCCTTAGAAGCATCGGAAGTTCGTAGTTCAGAGCTTTCTACCCGAGTTGAATCCCGTCTGATAGAGAGTGGATGCGGGCTCCTTGACCAATAGTGCCGCGTCATTAAAATAGCTGTAACTTTGTAAATAATATTGGAATTTCTAAAATTCCTTTGGAGTACATATTCTTGACAGTCTAAAGTCTATATTTTGAAAAGATGCAAAAAATCGATTTTTTCAAAATTCTAGGCTAGAATACCCCCTTTAAAGAGCTTACTTGGGAATATACTTTAATATGATCGAATTAGGCCCCTGAAGGACCCTAGGACTCTCCCGGAACATCATAAATTAAATCCTATTCTTTTGCAATAGCACTATAACCTAGCTTGGTTGTGTTTTTTTGTCACACGAGTGTATGTTGTGTTAATTTTTATGACGTCGATAAAATGTTAATAGTTTAAGGTAGGCCAAACAGGTGGCGAAGGCAGTCCATTAGCTTGCGCTATGAAACAGATATTTTTAATTGCTTTGTAAAATTGTCATTTGGTATGATATTATGATATCACAAAAAAATTGTCAATGAGTGGGACAAGGACACAACGTATTACTTTTTACGTACGTTAAACAAAGCGCACTGTTGTAAAATATCGTCTGGAGAAAGATTATTCTGGTTTAGGTCTGTTTGAGTCAGTCGTGCTGGAGCGACGTGTGAATACAGATCTGTGATAAAATATCATTTTACAACAGTGCATTTTTAGACGATTTTTTGAACTGCGAAACAGACTATTAATTTTTCGGGACTTTGGCATTGATTTCTGGAGCATTGATAAGAGCTGGAATGTTCTTTTTGGCGTTATTCGATTTATTATCCTTTCATCTTCAATACTGAACCTACCCGAGTTTAAAAACTCTCCTGTTTTCTTGGAAACTTCGACTTTCGTATTTCTATGATTGTTGGCTAGGTGATAGTTCTCCGTGAAATCCAAAATAAACCTAGAGTAGGAATATTTTACGCTTAGGAATTTATATATCCGTGCTTTATTGTCCAACACACCTTTTCAGGAGTTTTTCTGTGGTTTCTGGTTGGAAAAGTCTGGAATTTCTGGATTTAAGCGAATTTATCCCGACAAATTTATTTGTTTCGTGCTTGACTGTCTTGTATGGGATTTTTACGTCAGTTTTTGACGGGATAATCTTTTTGAGAGTTTTTTTTTGTCTGTTCCTGTGGACTAAAAACTTTGGAACACCGGAACATTCGAAATGGAAATACCGAATGATTTTTCCGACTTTGCGATTTACTATTTAGTAACGGATTATAATATCAGTCAATTTCATTGAACTTTTTTTATTACGAATAAATAAAATTGTCGACCAATTTTTCTCAGACCAATATATTGACAAAAAATAAAAAAATAACAAATCAATATAACAAGATGATGTTTCGATCCGGATTTGGATCTTCTTCAGAAAAATCTAAAAAATATAAAAATTATTAGTATTAGTTATTTAATATTTAATATAGAATGCACGATGATTGAATATTTTTACGGATGACTCACAAATGTTCCCGAGGGATGACATGAAGTTAACAACTGAACTGAAGTTAACAATTTAAGCTAAAGTTCACTATTTAAGGAAGGTTATCTAACGAAGCTAAGTTCAATTCCTGAATGACAGTAATTATTGTCTGAGTTTTGGGTTATGTCAACGTTCTATATTGTTATTGCCCCCCGTATCGAATTTTGATGGGAATACAGAACCTTGGCAGCATTGCTGGCAAATTAAGTTTCGTATTCGAATTTTTGTTTCGGCTATATATTCCCGTGACGTCAGCGGATGATTATACAAGGTGTCCGACCAAATAGGTGGATTATTTCACCACAATTAGTTTTACGGTATCGATTAGACTGCGAAATTGTGTTGTTTCGAGGCTATACCCCGTGACGTTACAGGACGCCTGTACTGGGTGTTCTATTAGAGTAGTGGATAATAGCACCACGATTTCTTGTGTTTCTGTACGACTCAATATTTTATGGTGTTTGCGTTTTCGAATAATTATAATATGTTTGTATTCGTCGAATATTTTCGCTAGTTACGTTTAAGTGTGATTGTTTAGGCTCCCTGAAATATTTTAACTTCTTTCGTTTTCGAATATCTTTCAGGTTTAGGTTCTAGAATCTTGGGCCTGGTTTTAGTGTCAAATATTTTTGTTGTTTTTCTGGGAAGCTTTCGAATATTTGTCTTGTTAGCTTTCTATCTTTTACCATTCCAACCCACAAGTGGGGAATGGTACTAGTTTAGGTCAAAAATCACTTTTCAAAAATTTTACAATATCTTTCCGTTTTGAGGTTCCCTGAATCCAAAAAAACTTATTTTTGGAAAAACTCTGTGCGTCTGTTAGTCTGTGAACACGATACAGGTCAAACAGATGAGCGGATCGTAACCAAATTTTGGGAGGATGTTTGGTATGCAAATATGAAGAGGCCTATTGTTTTTGGGGAAAATCGGCGCATGCGCAGAAGAGATATTTGCTATAACGGTGTTTTTTATATAATAATGGTATACTTTTCATAAAGGCTTATTATTTTATTTATTTTTTCAAGAAAGTTTCGTTAAAAAAATTTTTTTCTTAACTTTTTAGTTTCGGAAATATTTGAAAAAAAAATAAGCCGCTCTTTTGTTTTATGGATCTGTCAGAAATAAACAAGTTCGGAATGTTTTGATTAATATTTACATGACGTGGAACATATTATGTAGGTAACCATGGTCACGGTTAGCAAATATCATATTGAATACTAGCCATTACCCGCGTCACCTCACGCGATATAAGATATTGTATTTTCTTTATTTTAATCAAATGTCAATATTTTTGAAGTTGGAATGGTCCCGTCGCCCAACTGGCTGGAATTTTTTTCTTTGTGGGAATTCCGAAATATTTTACCGGATTTAAGATTTTGGTTTCCAGTAGTCCGTGAATTTATTTGTCAACGTGATTGGACTTGACTTACTATTGCTTGTTGAAATATTGTGTTGTCTTTCCTGTCGAGTGGTAGGTGGTCGGGTTTGTTAAACTTTGCGTGAGGCTATTCGTTTTTGAGAGCTATATTTTCGAATTCTATTTTTGTCTTTGTCTTCTGTCTTTTTACGGATGTCGATTTTGTATTTTTTTCGGCAATTCGAGTTCTTCTTAATTTTATCCATGACCCCGCATCCGAATTGAAGCTAGCCGTGTTCCGATTGAATTCGGGTAATAATCACATCACAGAAGAACAAATGTGATAATACATACTACAATAAAGTACAGCAAAACCTCGATAAGTTAAAAACCGCTGTAACTTAAACATTTTTTGAATTCCCTTTCCCTCAAAGCCTAAAACCTCCATTACTTAATGCACAAAACCTCGGTAACTTTAACAAATATTTTGAGTGTTGGCCCTGAATAACTTAAAATAATATTTCGGTGACTTCCATAACTTAAAGTATTATCAGTAAGTCATGAATAAGTATACAAACAAAAGGTTTCGCCAAGAACTTTATTAATTTTCACTATTAGAACAGTTAAACCTCGTTAAGTTAATAATTGAACTTCCAAAACCTCACTAACTTCAACTCTCGATAAGTAAAAAATTTTTCAACGTATCCCTTGAACTTTAACTTATCAAGGTTCTACTGTAATTTCAAAAAGTGTGCAAAACGTTCATCAATTAATTATTCTCCTTTTAAGTACCCAAATTCTTTTTACTTTTGAAGGCTTTTGGACTTCTGTTTTGTAGATAACTGACCGATTTTAAGTATACTTAAAATGGCAACGAGAAAGATATGGTTCCTTTAATGAGAGAGAAAGGCTAGTAGACAAATTTAAGTGATCAATGATTCAGTACACGCGTTCGTGTGTGTGTATCTACGTATTTAGTAAGTTGCGAATAGAACATTTTACAAACAACAGTTCTTGTTGAATGTTGTTCATGCTCTATTAACTGCAGCACATTAACTGCACGTGTGAGGCTGTCCGCGGCGGTGTGGCAGTGGCGGTGGCGGGCGGTGGGTGACCTCACCCAACGCCCGGGGTGACTCCATATTGTACTATATACTTATTATATGTACAGTATATACTATATATGTATATAAGGTAGATACATATACGTGTAATTATCACTTGCGACACTCATTGCATATGACTGTGTTGTGATTGTCTTAAAATTTAATCAAGATATTACACGAATGCTGAGTTGTAGACAGGATTGTAAAAAATCTGATTTGACAATGACATTTAGATTATGATCGTCTAATTACATCTTTTATACATGCAAGAGCAGTCTAATGTCATCTCGAACATTCGATTGTATTTACACAAAAACAAATTATTGATTATTGATAAACAGGAAAGACTACTAAATTATGATCAAAATGTCCAGACAAAAAGTATTTCGAGTGGACATTGTACAAAAATTATGTTATATAATATCGTTCCAATCGATCATTTATTTTTTGAGCAGGATCTTAAAACTATACCATGCAAAATCAGAAATCCATTCAACTTTAGTATCCCGTTGGAATTTTTGGAAAAAATTAATTCTAACCGATTTTATAACGATTTCTTTAGCGACACCAATTTTAGACAAACGTATATAATCATATAACTTTTCTAATATTCAATCGTTATAAAATCGGTTAGAATTAATTTTTTCCAAAAATTCCAACGGGATACTAAAGTTGAATGGATTTCTGATTTTTCTGGCTTGGTCCGACCAGCGAAACCCGTTTGTGAAAAAAATGACGCACTGTGCAATTAAGGAAACAAAAAAAAAGTGATCGTTGATTACTCGAGAAGTAATTGACCGATGACGCTAAAATTATTCATGCATGTTTGGGTCAACATAGACATTATTTTTGAGAATTTTCAGCCATCTATGTGCGGTCATTTTTTAACTTTCTCAATGCATATGCTATACTAAAATTTAAGAGGAACGGAAATATTAAATGAAATAGAGAAAAAACCACTATTTTCGTTACTAATTGTTAATTATAAAATCAAGCAAACTTAGGGGGTTGAGCTACACCTTAAAACGAAGCGATTCCAACAATAATCTCGCCTGTGCCCGAAAAATACACCCAAAACTCCTCGCCGTCTCGTCTATAAGTGAAAATTTGATTAATGGACGTAATATGAAGCAGCGCAATATACAGAATGATTTTTAAGTTGATTTTTTTAACAGTGTGTAGAAATCAAATAGACGAACAAATATTTCAAGTAACTCTTTTATTAAAACTCAAAAATGAAAGAGGAACGGGCTTTCAAAGTTTTATTAAATTTTATTAACATTTGAGGTCGGTCCCCATTTTTTTGGACACAAAGATGCTTTCTGTACATGCTTGTAGTACCGATTCCAAACATTTTTAAGGAAAAAAAATAATTTTTTGGAGCTCCCTTAATAGATAATTATAAACAAAATTAAATTACTTTGAAAATTCTCATAAGGAAAAAGTTTTTTCAGCGTAAGTTCAAATTTCAGCTCTGGAATTAGACCCTGAGAACTGGGGACTTGTAATCGAAACAGTATAATTATCGGCATGGCATCACTACATGCTCGACTATTGTCAAGCCCCTGTCCAGCTTGAACAGAGCTATGCCTGACTGTACCATATATAACTTTTTCCAAACACAGTCCAGATGTTTTTGTTTACAAAAACCAAACAGACGTAATTCGAGTAGTATTTTGCTAGTATCCAGTAGTAATCAGCGAGGCACAGTAGGTACAGTCAGCCAAGCAATTTTTTAACGATCTGTCTGGTTAATTAAAATTTAATTATGAGTCAGTAGTTGTACAACCATATACTGTTTTATGTTTACAATAATATTATTAGTTATTATATTACGGTAAAGGTAAAAGCCAAATAATAGGTATATGTATATATAATGGTATAATCAAACATATTATGATTCATTTCACCTTTCTACAAGCGATGATTCATTCTTATCTTATTAGTATTAACTTATACGGGCTGTTCAAAAATTTAATCATGATGGAGACAACATAGTAGTGTCCGATCGTAACTAGTTTTTACAACCGGAACAGAATTTTGGTTTCTGTTTCAGTTTCAGACAAAACCAAAACCGAAACTTACTTCGAGGGCTATTATATTGCATATTTATTAAGCTTTTGTTCATTTTAACTGTTGCAAATAATGTGTTTGATTTCATAGAAGCAATTATTTGATAAATTAATAGTTTAGTTGCTCCAAAAAACTAAATATCTATATTCTATTTAATATGGGAAACAAACAAACAAGTAACAACACACATAACATACGACAGTGGAGAGTTAGCACAGGCGCGAGGGGAAGCCGACAGTGATACTGACACTCTTAGTTAGCTCTGTAATAAACAGTCATACTTACTAGTTTTGAAGCGTGAGTTTGGCCGCTTCTTAACCACAACAATTGTTGTGGTTAAGGAGTGTCCGGGCTCACGTTTCATAATTGGTGTAAACCTCAGTGTTCTTGACATTCATCAATCATACCTACCTTTAACTGAACTTATGTTTACGCATATATAGCCTTAGTTGCTGAGCGTTTTATATTTAAATAAAAAAAAACTCTTAGCCACCGCTCCACTATGCCGATCGCTCCCGAACGCCGCACGGAAGCTCACGAACCTAGTTTTGGTCAGAGCTGGGCCAAGTACAATGAAAATGTACTTGGAGTACCAAGTACAAAGTACTTTCCATTTTCGTCCAATAAGTACAAAGTACAAAGTACTTGACTAAGTACTGAGTACATGTACTGAGTACAAGTACTTGGATTTAACGAGTACTTTTTACAAGTACATTGGACACAATGTGGTACACCAAGCCTCAGTACACCTTTGTGGTACAAACTACAAACAAACCCTACAAGCTCGATTATTTATGAAATTAAAATACACAGAGAGTGACGTACGCACAAAATGTTTTTATGAATTATATTTTATTTATATTAAATGTGAATTAATACAAAAACAAAAAATTGAAAATACTGAAAATAGAAAAATAAACAACTAAATAAAGACAAAAAGCAATGTTTCAAGAAACCCTGTATTAATAGGTTTGTTCCAAGCAGCCAGCAAACGGTAACGAAACCGTCACCATCATGCGCAGATAGCTAAAACGTGCAGTATCTTTTTAGCTACTGCGCATGCGGTTGACGGTTTCGTTACCGTTTGCTGGCTGCTTGGAACAAACAGGGTACCCAGAAATGTTCACAAGAAAGTAGCGATTCTTTACGGAAAAATCGCAAACTAAAAAAAACGCCTAATTTTTAAAACTTCTACACAAGTCTTCTTTCTTCATAAAAGTGTATTTTAATGTACTTGTACTTAGAAACAAGCTGAAAGTACAAAGTACATTCAACAGATCGTTACAAGTACAAGTACCAAGTACAATTTTTAAAAGTACTCGGAATACAAAGTACAAAGTACAAAAATATGTACTTAAAGTACTTTTTCCAAGTACTTGTACTCAGTACCGCCCAGCTCTGGTTTTGGTTTTGGTCCTAGTTTCGGCAGAATGCAGATTCTCTATCGACACTGAAACTTCAATTTAACGCCGAAACTCTCCGAAACCGAAAGTTCGGTCGGACACTACAACATAACTAGCCTTAGTTTACGGCTTTGCTTCCGTGAACGTCGCATAAACGTCAGTTTTGACGGGAAGTCTGACCTAAACAATTATTACCTAAACAGATAATAATTAGACTACGGTTTAATCATTTTAAAATGTCCTATAAAAATCCACTGGGAATGTTTATCGACTAGATCAAAGTACCGATTTTTCAGTTATTCGTTGATTTTATACGAAATAAAACTGTGTTACTAGAACATAAAATTGCCGATTGCGAACGAGGGTGGCGCGTTTACTCGCCAGAGTACAGCGAGAACGCCATCTACACGAGTCGCATTCGTCAATTTAGCTCGACAAACACATAGGTATTATTTTTTGCAATAAGTTCATTAAAAAGACGACATTAATTATTGACAAAAATATCGTAAATTGACATTGTAGGTTAGACGAACTGTCAGACATAGTTTACTATCATCCGTAGGATGGTGCCACTTTTGCTTAATTTCAACCACGGGACGAAAACTCTTTACTTTTGATCTGCTCATGCCCGACTTTTATTTTACGCTATTGGTATGAAAAAAACAAACTTATCTTTCTGAAGACAATGCACGTATTAACAAATGAGCGAAGCTAGATTTATAGTGAACTGGATTGGAAGAAAAAAAGCCCTGAATCCGGTGTGTCTCTAATCGAAAAATGTTTCCTACAAAAACTGTAAAGTCGAGCTCCCCCAACATTTTGATATAGTTTGTGACCGCATGTTGGAGGGGTCGGCGGGGGATATGCCGCTTTAAAGTTTCGGAAAACCCGTTTTTGCCCCATAACTCGGCCATTATTATCGGGGGGAAAAAATGATCCAACAAAAGTTGTATAGAGAAAAAGAATCTGCGTAAGTTCGTTCCAAACCGAATCTGATCAGACCCGGTCTGGAACGAGCTTACGCGGATTCATTTCCCAATCCACTCCACTATTAAGAATGTTCTTATATTTGCCATTTTTCACTTTTTTCTGTCTTGATTTTTTTTGGTTCATTTGCATCGTTAATGAAGTTTCACTTAAAAAAATTGGAATGCTTCTCTGTGAAGAGGTAAGGTTTCTTTGTGTGTGCTAACCTCAGAAACTATTGAACTTTATAAATGACAACTATAACCTACTACGATGAGAAGTAAACGAAAATGTAAAGTAATTCGACGATCCCCACGTGGACATAAAAAAAAAATTGGTTGTCTGTAAAGTCGGTTTACGGACGATAGTTTTACGTGATAACGTATTCCGCTCGAATATCATATATTTAATAATCACGCACAGGGTCAGGCGGAACGTTACACTTTTTCGTGCATGCAGCCGGTGTTTCATCTTTTTATATTGACGTGATTCATCAATTTATAAGACGTTATCACGTTAAAAATCGAAATATACTCGGACGAGCCTGGATGGAAAGTTATAGTACAATATATGCTACACATTCCGTTAGCCGTTAGTTTCTCCAAAGGTATAAAAAGGGGTTGTGTCATGTCATCGGCTCAGGCTTTCATGCGAAGACCGAATGACTCACCCGAGCTACAGGTGCTAACCACGATGTACTGAGTTATGCGCAGTGTTTTTTTTTTTTTTTTGTACACTTACCTATATGGGTAGACACATAAAATCATTAAGTTAATTAAATTGTTCATAAAATATGATGACTAATGAAATGAGTTTGGAAACCTATCAATGCTAATATAATAATAGTATACCTACTATATACGAAAATGGGCGATATTCTCAAAAATAAAACATTTGCAATAAGTTTGTTCCGAGCAGCCAGCAAACGGTAACGAAACCATCACCCGCATGCACAGTAGCTAAACCGTGTTCTAAAACCGACACAAACAGCTTCGTTTTAGCTACTGCGCATGCGGGTGACCGTTTCGTTACCGTTTTCTGGCTGCTTGGAACAAACTTAATGTAAACTTGAAGTTCCTGACTCGTGAGTGCGACAAAAATAACTGATTTTTGTTTCGAGAGTATAGTACCTAATATAGTATAGAGCAGATAAGCAAACTAATAAACGCATGAAATTTGGCACAGAGGTACCTCGTTATTTATTGTTCAAAGATATAGATATTGGGGTGAGATTTAGCTTCTGAAGGCAATGGGGGTGGTAAAACTATCTCAATAGATATGTTTCTGGAAAAATCTCAAGAACTACAAGGTATACAAAAAAAAGGTTCAAACAAAAATTATTCCATTATTAGATCTTTAAACATTTGGTTCTTTTCGGGTATATAAAAAGGTAGAGTCAGAAAAATGGCACAAAGTCGAGTGTTTTTGTCGTCTTGAAAACCAATGGTTAAAAGTAGCGATGCATCCGATACCGATACCGATATATCGGCGATACTTCGGGTTAGCCAATATATCGGTATCGACGATATTTATATGACCGATTCAACGATACTTTTTAATTTAAAAATGTGTAATTCTCTCAAAGAAGAAGTCGAGAGATACCTAAGGTCTCCCAATATATCGAGAGATGCAGATCCATTCGTTTTCTGGCGCAATGACGTCTTATACCCAAACTTGAAAAAAATTGCGCAGAAGTACTTTAGTTTCCAAATGAGTTCTGTCGCATCTGAGAGACTATTTTCCAGCGCAGGTCTTATTCAAACAGAATTGCGAAATCGCCTTTATCCGCAAAACTTAAGATTACTTTGTTTTTTAAACAAAAATCTTATCAATGCTAATTTTAATTACTAAAATTTTTAATTATCTAATATTAACCTATGCCTCTACTTTTTATATTAATAAAAAAAATCTGACTTGTGATTTATTTATTATACCTTCATTTTTGAATTTACAATAAGCGTATCGGTATCGGTATCGCCGATATTTTTATAAAAGTATCGGTATCGGCGAAAAGGCGTATCGATGCATCCCTAGTTAAAACGTGTTTTTCTTTTTCAATTTTATTTATCTTGTTTTTTATGATAGAATACCTATCTGTTTAAATTTCATTAAAACTAATTATAATTTTGAGAAATTCCCAGGTCAGAAAGAAACCAAATAATATTTTATTCATTTGTTTTCTAATTCCTAACTAAGAATTTCGAAAGCAGAAAATTGATATTTATCGATATTTTTCAAACATCAACATATCATGTGCATCCCTATTCCCTAAGTACAATTACCTATATATATTTTAATGTCGTTCCCCCTTATTATGATGCATCATCGTCTGTTTACGCGCAGACTCACCTCTGCGTTACGGTCGGTAATTTTTTACGGATCGTAATTTTGACTCATCTATGGTGTGTGATGGTATTGTGACCAATAAACACCACAGTCCTTTCATTTACAGGCTACAATTATTTCAATGTCAACTATTATTAACTTTCTACGGTTCTGAACCCAAAATCTGGACCCAAAAATTGGGACAATGTATCATGTTCAATTTAAAGGGAGGTGTATTTTACCACCTACAGTATAGCCCTGCATTATCGCAAAACTGCTAGAATCATTTTCAATGCATATTTCATGATTATCAAAAATTATGCTAGAAAAGTGGAGCAAAGTAACCTCACTTTACGGTACCCTATTCTGTCGTTCACCGCCTTTAAGCTCCTAAGCCTAGGCGCGTTTGTTGGCAAGCTCGGAACTGGTTTTGTACTGGTAAAACGCTTGTCGACTTCCCCAGACACAACAGCATGTTTGCTGATCAAATTCTCGCACTGTTTGAATCTTGTTCTAGAAATTCTATGCATCTAGCAGTTCTAGGAGCTTTAGAACTCAGTTCAAATAGTTCGAGAATTTAACCAAAAGATACGACTTTGTGATTGAAGAGTTCGGCATAATAATACGAACTCCAATCAGGGACGGATGGGCTTAACTATTCCGGCCGGTGAAAGTAAGATTCTGATTCCGTTATGAATACTATTTTTTGAAGGCCCAGCTTACGGTTGTGAGAGCTATTACAATAAAGAAAAAACTCGGGTCGCAGTGCCAAACCCTGCCGACAATATAGTGCAGGGGTCGGTAACCTTTTGAGACAGAAGAGCCAAAAGTTACAATTTACAATATTTCCCAGTTTTTAAAGAGCCACTATACATTTTCGTTTCAGTATTACTCGTATAGTATTTGCTTATATATAGGTATAATATATATATTCGAGGACGACATGTCGCTACGGGGGCGGTGCGGGTGAGACGCCAGTGGAAATGGCTGAGAAATAGACATGGTACTCAATCATCGATCGATTGGACAATTTTTAAGGGTTTATATAATAAAATAATTATTTTTTGCGTATGGAAGTGGGAGCCGCCACTTTACATCTAAAGGGTCGCATGCGGCTCGCGAGCCGCAGGTTGCCAACCCCTGATATAGTGTATTTGCCTCTATAGGCAGTGTGGCTCTATTGTACGAACTTAACTTTGTTTTTGGACAAAATAAAAAAAATTACCCCATACACCCCTTAAAACAATATTTTTTTACTTTCAATACATGTCAATTCAACATCTGTACTAAATTATATACATCCATCAGTATGTAAATCCATATCAGTAAACTTGTGTTTTCATAAAATTTGTAAGTTCGGTCCTGTCGGGCCGATTTTTTAAAAATATTAGCTGCTTTTTTAATAGTTACTAAAGGTTTAAATTTTAAATTTGAAACGATTCTTAGAATTTTTTCGGTATTTTTGGGTCCAAAAAAATTTGTCAACCCCTAAAACCCACCCTTAAAGTGCCCGATTGGGCCCATTTTAAATAGGCTTCGTGCGGTGGTGGATTCCAACATGTAGACTAAATTTCGTTTAAATCGATTAAGTCTGTCGAGAGTTATCGTGCTTTATTTCATTAAGAAATGATTACCGCCCCGAAATGTGCGAACTAATAGCTTTGAGCTGCTGTCGCTTGGTGACAGTGCCCGCTAGCTCACGTCGCTAATTCCCGTCTGGTGCGCTGGAGTGACGCGCCATTCGATTATTTACAATTATTATTTACAAAGCACCCTCATCCGTTCAGTAGTTTTTTAGTTTATCACGTTCAAACAGACAGACGGGGTTTTATAATATACTAGCGGTCCCGCCCGGTTCCACCCGGGTGCAAAAGAACGAATGGGGGGATGGGTATGAGTATACGCACAATCATCTTAGTTTACCGAGATGAATGTTGTGTCCAAATTTCATGATGATTGGAGTTACCGTTCAAAAGTTTTTGTCAGACGGACAAATTTTAATATACATTTTGCAACATTTTTCATTGATGCTCCCATCCTATCGGTCGTAGCGTGGTATTATAGATCCTATACCCTTACTCCACAAATGGGCTATCCATCAAAAAAAAATATTACAATTCGAACCAGTAGTTCCTGAGATTAGCGCGTTCAACCAAATAAACAAACAAACTCTTCAGCTTTATATATTAGTATAGATTTACTAAACCGCTCTGAAATCTTGAATAGGTAGCTATTTACTGAAAATATATTCAGAAGTAAGTTTACAAAATTTTATTCATATTTCTCGGTGATTTCAGATATCCGTCATACGGGTCATACCTACATCCTTAAAAAAATAATCCAGTTCTTTACAATTATTTACAATTAGCACCTTCGTGTTGCTATATTGACTGACGTCTCAATAGTTCACACTGAAATTGTTGCAGCCCTGTGTCTATATATGTTTTTGTCTCTCTCACATACAAATACATACAGACATTAACTGCTCATATATTATGTAAATACATTTCCCAGAAATATAGTTCTGTATTAAGTTTCGGCTTTATTTGATGTAACATGTTGAGGTATCTACACTACGGTTCGCTTAATGGAGCGACGAAGCAATGAAAACATGTAAACCGCTTATGAATAAGCGAACCGTACTGTACAATCTATACTAATAACATTATAGGTAAAGAGGTAAAGTTGGTAAAGGATGTAGGAGGTAATCATCAAAACTACTCGTTCGATTTCAAATTTTTTTCACCACTATTTAGAATGAACCTTCAGGATGGACATAGGCTATATATTATCGCGTTAAAATAAAAGCGCTTTTCGTGGAGACCAATTTTGCAAAGTGAGTCGATGAAAAAACGGTGCCAATTATAAATTCGTGAAAGCCGAACCGAGACGCTAGTGTAGTATAAAAGAATGACTCAGTAGGTGTATGTCTGTCTGTGTCGGCTATCTCGAAATCTACTTAACGGATTTGTAATTTGTATGCGGCTTAGAGTTGAGGAAAAAATAACTTCACGATGAAAAAATCACTCTGACAAGCCGTCTAAAATAATCACTGTGATCTGACAAGAGATATCTACGTTCCAAAGTAACGTATGTCGTTCCATGTCACCGCAGTCACTGTCGCTCAACATGACACTATGATCTGACGAGATATCTACGTTCCAAAGTAACGTATGTCGTTTCATGTCACCGCAGTCACGCCGCTCGCTCCAAGTTCCAATAGATCTATGTTTCAAAGTAACGTATGTCGTTCCATGTCACCGCAGTCACTGTCGCTCAAACATGACACTATGATCTGACGAGATATCTACGTTCCAAAGTAACGTATGTCGTTTCATGTCACCGCAGTCACGCCGCTCGCTCCAAGTTCCAATAGATCTACGTTCCAAAGTAACGTAGGTATGTCGTTTCATGTCACCGCAGTCACGACGCTCGCTCCAAGTTCCAATAGATCTATGTTTCAAAGTAACGTATGTCGTTCCATGTCACCGCAGTCACTACTCACTGTCGCTCAAAGTCAAACATGAACGGAGTTGTGATGTGAGTGATCGACGTGACAAAGTCACGATGATTTTTCACTGTGATTTTTGTGTAACCGGAATAACAGTCACTGTGATCTCATAGTAACGACTTTTCCCATGTCTAATGCGGCTTTCCCTATTCGTTAGCTTATATCTTGAAGAAGGTTTAGATCTGTACTAATTGCTGGCTGCCCGGTCAGACTTCGTCCGACTCCGGGAGTAAATAGAATCGTTTCCAAGTTGGATTGAAATCAAGTTTATGTCAAAAGCGGTCCAAAATATAATGAGGGAAGTATACGTGTGTATCTGATTAATTTCGTAGGAACAAGGAGAAAAACTGTAACCGAGCGAAACAGAGCTAGCTCTGCAGACTCGTTTTTATTTTTATTGTATTAAATATCCTTTTTATGGTCATATTCACCGAACGTAAGTAGTTATTTATTCGGTTCATTTGTTTTTCAGGTAGCTATTTTTCCGAATAAATGGCGATAATTCTGGCTTACTTCGAGGGTATAAATATTTATTCAGCTGATAAAATAATAATGGCCGCCACATAGATCATAACCTAACCTATAAACGTAGAGTATTATATCTACAGTTTGGTCTTCTGAATTTATTTATGTGTTGTTTATTCACCTTTTGTGAAGTGTTTAGTTGTAAAACATTAAAGTTAGTGGACGTTTGGTGTGCAATTGTATTAGGATAAAACAATATTATTTTGTTAATCTTTTTTTGACGTTTACACTAACGTCATCGGTCGGATTTTTGGGTGAACGTCAAAATATTCAACAAAAAGAGTAAGGATTATAGTGCAGTGATTATTTATTCTTTAACTAACTTTTCTACCTGATATTTTGCTTGATGAACTGAAGGTAAATTTTTTTCTAACGAATAAATTTGTTCCAAAATCAGTATCTAACTTCTATCATTAATAGCCATAATTTAAATCTTTAATAGTGTTCGGTGAATATGGGCATTAGTAAAGAAATTTGTATAAGCCTAAAAAGATATTAGGACTGAAAAATCCTAGAAGTAACAAACCTTTAAACGTTTTATTTTTTTATAACTGCACTACCAAAATTTGACTATAGAACACACAAGATGAGGCACTTATGGCACGGAACACTAATTGTGCAAGTATAGCTTGCACTAAATCGATTGTTATGTTTTTAAGGGTTTTGAAAATCTGCTACTTTTTCTCATGTACCTAAGCGTTTGCTGGTACGTTTGATATTAAACAAGCGTATATAAAAAGTCACGCTGAATCGAATTAAAATATATGTTTTCGATTAAATTACTAAAGTGTAAACAAATTGTGCTCACGTAATAATAAACAGATATAGTCAGTATCTTCACTTTCAAAGCATGTTAAACGTGATAAATATTGAATGACACGCGTAACAAGTAACAACATTTTTGAAACTATCAAACGCACGAACTTTTAACGAGCTTGTGACTGCATTTGACAGTTATGACGCAAATAAATAGGTGAAGAGATACCATTTGTGTATTAATACAGAACGACGCAATGTTGCCACAATTTGACCTTGTTAGATTAACATTAACGTGCGGAAAACTGTCAGATAACGCTGCACGACGTTAGACCTTTTTTGAAAAGAGTTCTTTAGGTGCGATTTTTATGAATGATTTAAATTTAAATTTCGTTAAAAATGAGACCGTTGCACTATCAGAGGACCCAGATCAAACTTGAATATTGTAAAAGTTAACTTCAATTTTTGTTTTTATATAGGTTTTATTGGCTTTTGTTTTTAGTAACATTTAGCCACGACAAATATTTATTTATTATTTAACCATTCCTTTCTTATACTTAATTAATTAGACAGGGACACAATAGAGGGATGGACCATGGAGAATAGTAAAAGGTTTAATGGAGAGCACGAGCCAAGCGAACAGGATGATATAGTCAGAGTGCCCATCGGCAAAAATTTTATTGATACATACTCTCCCCAAACTTTGTATATGGCTTCATTAGGCCTAGTCTGACACCTATTTCCTCTATGAATTTTCTTGATTTTGGGGCGTTTTCCCTCTAAACTTTCCGAAAGATGTCGTTTTGACAACATGTAAAATTTTAAAAATACTGTTTGTTTTTTTAATTGGATAGCTTAAAAACTTCAACCAAAACGTTAAAATAATGTTCTCTGACAAATAGCATGAACCATTTAAAATGTCTGACACCTCGAATATGTTCGACATATTAGAGGTGTCGGACATTTTAAATAGTTCATATTATTTGTCAGAGAACATTATTTTAGCGTTTTGGTTGAAGTTTTTAAGCTATCCAATTAAAAAAACAAACAGTATCTATAAATTTTTACATGCTGTCAAAACGACATCTTTCGGAAAGTTTAGAATGAAAACGCCCCAAAATCAAGAAAAGTCATAGAGGAAATAGGTGTCAGACTAGGCCTAATGAAGCCATATACAAAGTTTGGGGAGAGTATGTATCAATAAAATTTTTGCCGATGAGCACTCTGACTAATACACACAAGACGGCTTTGAACCATGGATCTATGGCTAACTTCAATTTTATAAACCGTCAGTTAGAATTAGATTACGTCACAACAGATCTAATACATGTAATTTTTATTTGACAGGAAGTTGTGATTTCTTTCTATCTAATCCTTATTATGTATGTTAAATTGTTCCTTAGTTTTAAATACGAATGAAGCAGAAACTTGAATTTTATTTAGCGGAACGTATACCTATACTCATTGAACTGCATAATATAATGATGTGCTGCCCATTGCTCCATGGCAACTTAAATAACTTGAGATGCTATAGCTTGGCCTCTTGCACCATGGATGACTGACAAATCAAATTTGTAAACCTTTGCTATATTTTGTATTTCTCGAACATTCCTTGTGATATTATGATCGATGTATTGACAACTGGACTGCAAATGCACAATGCCGTTCTGAAGCGAGGCCTTCACATACGCATATGCTCTTCCTGTGATTTTCCCGCTTGAAGGGGAATACGTGGAACCGTGCAATATGAATACGTCACATTATAAGTACTAGGTACATTGTGAGAAGGGCACACACCTACTAAAGTACAGTATCCATAGTGACAGTCCGTTTGATGGGATGCAATCCAGGGTTGGGTTCAGATAATATCTTCGAATAATGACGTTGTTGTTAATGATAAATGTAGTGCAGCACGTTTGACATACTGTTTGTAATTTCAAAAAATAAGGCTGCTCAGTAATTATTGTAAGCGCCAATTGTGTTTTGACGTCATAACCTCACTATATTAGTTATGGAGTCAATGAGAATTAAAAATAGGTTGCGATTTTGTAATTTCTGGTGCCAACCACAAGCAAACAAAACGTCGCAATGATTTCAGAACTTCGTAGAATATGTGAAACCAATCGAAGCATTCTCAGTACTTTTGATTTTGGATGGCCATTACAGTCATATATAATAACTCTGCTCATACAAAGGTCCCAAACCGTCCGCATACTAAAGCTAATACTCATGCGTCATCAGTTTGTTGATAGTTTGGGATCATTATGCGAACAGAGCAAATGTAGAGTTGATAGAACGTCTGTACGGCAGGGGAGTGAAACCTGCAAAACCATAGGTGGGTGATGCGACTATGTAACGATTCAAAACTTTTAGATTATAATGTACATAGTTTAGCGGTAATAATTAGAATTGGGTATTTACTGTACTTGTCTATTTGTTTTGTCACGGCGCGTGTCAATTTTGGTTTTGGCATGTTGAACGACGCTGTGAAATAAAGAAACAAAATATGTTTTTTGTCGGAAAAAAGGCAGTAGGTTTTAAAAGGTTGAAAGAGAATGTATTAAAATAAGCTGTGAAAAAGTGTTGAAATATTTCCTTTAAACCACATCAGGGAGAATCTGGAGTACTTGGTGATCTACCGATCCAAATTTCTTTTTGCATGTGTCGTTTAATTGATTATTTTTCACTTTGTCAATCCCAATCACATTAAGATATCAGAAATTTTCTGTGTGTACATTCTAAGTTATCTTGTTCACAACAATTTTATAATAAAACATTCAAAATAAATATTTTAAATTGTTTATTAATTTTATTTAAAATTTATTTTAAATTATATTACGAGACGATTACGTGAGCTTATCCGAAAAAGTCCAAAGCTAATCGTTTCAACTATTACTAAGAGAGAACTCTTGTCAATAATACCCATCAGAAAAATGTCATGTAAAAATGTACCCAAGTCAACTTATATGTGAAAAAAGATGGTTCCTTATTATTCAGTTTTTATCAACGCTAGACTTGGATACATTTTTTACATGAAATGTGTTTGATTGGATTTTTATACTCTTTGTAGAATGATATTTTACCAAAATAGAAGTTTTAATTCAGTCATGTCACCGCGCGAGCTGCTACACACGCCTTTCTTATACCCATTGAATTTTTGATGAATTGAAGGGAAAATGATAGATTTATTTAATTTTATAGTTACTTCTACGTGAAACCTAATCCTGTATACGAAATTTCAGCGTTCTAGGACTACGGGAAGTATCCTAAAGGTTTTGAAGATCATGATTAAGTGAGTGATGAAAGGAATTAATTCACGTAGTAATAAAATCTGAAATAGCACGGCTATAAAAATAAAATTTAGTACGTTACTTAAGTTTGATGATTCCATTCCAATCTGAAAATTCGAGACGTGAAGTGTTATCCAGACCGAAATTACGAGGGTTCAAAAATACGGCGAATTGCTTCGAAGAGAGATATGCTAGGCAGTGCTCTGGATCCAGATTTTATTAATATTTATTAGCATTTGAGTTTCCACTAGTTTAGGTCAAAAATCTCTTTTCAAAAATTTTACAATATCTTTCCGTTTTGAGGTCCCCGAATCCAAAAAACATATTTTAGGAAAAACTGTGCGTCTGTTAGTCTGTGAACACGATACAGGTCAAACGGATTGAAACCAAATTTTGGGAGGATGTTTGGTATGCAAATATGAAGAGCCCTATTGTGTTTGGGGAAAAACGGCGCATGCGCAGAAGAGATATATGCTATAATGGTTTTTTTATACAATAATGGTATACTTTTCATAAGGGCTTATTATGCTATTTATTTTTTTAAGAAAGTGTCGTTAAATTTTTTTTCTAAACTTTATAGTTTCGGATATATTTTGAAAATAAAAAAAATCAGCCACTCTTTTGTTTTATGGATCTGTCAGAAATAAACTAGTTAGGCATGCTTTCATTATTTTTACATGACGTGGAACATATTACGTAGGTAACCATGGCAACGAATAGCAATAATATCATATTGAATACTAGCCATTACCCGCGTCACCTCACGCGATATCAGAAATTTTATTTTCTTTATTTTACTATATCAAATGTCAACATTCTGAAGTTGTACTGATAAAGAACATGGATACTGGACAAATAAATTTTATTTAAAAAAAAAATGAAAATTACAAGTTAAAAATATCACCGTCAACGCCTAAACAGTAATAAAAAGTATTTAAAATAGAACTAGCCATTTGCGGGGTGAACGTATCTTCCAAATATCGCGTTTCAAAAAGAAAATGGTATTGGACTGAATGATTAAATCTGTGAAAATCTCAACTACCCCTTTGGACGCCTTTAGGTATGAAAAAACATTTTCTTGGTAAGGGCGTTCGCTTTAGAAGAAATGGAAGTATCCCATCATTCTCAAAGCTGAGGTACAAACGGGACCATAATTTTTCTTGGTAAAATCAATATTATCAGATTCTAGCATGCGATACTGATAGTTGCACACAAATCTCCTTTAGGCACTTTGTCTATGTTGCATTTTATATGGAACGATTTTCTGTAATGCATTAATGATTTCCGTGGCTACCAAAATTAACAAAACTCATGTAATATGATGTCTTTAAAAAAATGCACAATCTCTATATATAAAATTCCCGTGTCACAATTTTGGCCGCGATAATCTTCTTTAAACCACTGAACCGATTTTAATGAAATTTTGAAAATGTGTCTTACTTGGTGCAACTTACGTTATAAGATAATTTTTATTAAATATTTTGTATAAAATTACCGTATTTTCTCAAAAAACCTGTTTTAGTAACACGTAATGACATCTGACAGAATTTACTCAAAGCTATTAGTTCAGAAGCAAACAGAAAAAACTGTTTCAGTACTAAGTAGCGACATCTGATAGAAGTCGCTCAAAGCTATTAGTTCAGAAGCAAATCTGGTAGAATTTGCTCAAAGGTATTAGTTCAGACGCCGGGCCGCAAAAGAAATACCTACATTTTGCAGAATTATATCTATTGCACCCGGGTGAACCGGGACGGACCGCTATAGATAATATGTGTCGCTATA
This sequence comes from Xanthostigma xanthostigma, assembly GCA_963575645.1. Classification (NCBI taxonomy): domain Eukaryota; kingdom Metazoa; phylum Arthropoda; class Insecta; order Raphidioptera; family Raphidiidae; genus Xanthostigma; species Xanthostigma xanthostigma. The sequence goes on along the minus strand of OY754464.1, from coordinate 59,449,309 downwards.
ATTGCATGCTACATTACAGGCTTCGTCTTTTCTATAAATTAGTTTTGTACTACTTATGTCTCAAATATATATAGAACGAAATTTAAAGACAATAAAATTGAGCAAATGCGACTGACTAAAGCCCTGTGTTCGGTTAGAATAATAACATTGACACGTGCCAACTTAAGTGAGCCGCCGCCGTCGTGCAGAACTACAATCGACGACTGCCTGCACCCAAATAACGCGCGCTTCCTTCCTATTCTATATTATTATGTTCTATTCTATTTTATTCTATATGGTCCTTTTGTAGGTCGTCACACAGGGTGTAACCGAAAATAAACCGGTACACTAACGAGTCCCGTTTATAACGTTCGTTGTATCCGTACAAATTATTTAGTTCGAAATTTTATAGGAATTAAATGAAAAAATCAGTCAATTGGATAAGAGGACCATTCTAACTTCAAAAATAGATTATTATAAATATAATAACATTTCTGTTAATGCTTGTGGTGACAGGGGTAACGGCTAGGAATCTATACTAATATATAAAGCTGAAGAGTTTGTTTGTTTGAACGCGCTAATCTCAGGAACTACTGGGTCAAATTGAAAAAAAAATTGTTGGATAGCCCATTTATCGAGGAAGGCTATAGGCTATAATATAAAATCAGGCTATGACCATTAGGAGCGGAGCATTAATGAAAAATGTTGCAAAATGTATCTCAAAAATAAGCTTCTATTCAGATGAAATGCACTAACTAAATATACTCATATTAGCGTTGCCAGAATACAACGCCGGCTAGCTCAATCGGTAGAGCACACGACTGTCAATATCAGGGTCGTGAGTTCGAGCCCTACGTTGGGCGAATATATTTTTATTTTTTTTTTATTTTCTACATTGCTTTCTTCTAAGGCTTACATTTAAATTTATTTTAATTTATTAATAAATTTATTTAATAAATTAATTAAAAAAAGTATAAATACCTACTGCTTTTTATCGACAAAAACTTTTGAACGGTAACTCCGATCATCATGAAATTTGGACACAACATTCATCTCGGTAAACTAAGATGAATGTGTGTACTTATGTTCCTCCCCTCCCCATTCGTTCTTTTACACTCGGGTAAAACCGGGCGGGATCGTTAGTAAAATATATTACTAGTGTACCCGTGCAAAACTTTTTGCATTTATCTTCATATTGTTTTAAAAAATCGATGTTTTGACACAGACCTACGACAATAATTTTATGTGTGTGTGTGTGTGTGTGTATATATGTATGTATGTATGTAAACCTTATATATCTTTTGAACGGAGTGTCCGACTGAAACGCGGTTTGCGGCATCTGACGTGATCTTGGTGAACTTAGACTTCCTGAAAATTTGAAACGATTCGGCCCAAAAAATTTTGAGAAATCCTAAAAAAACAAATTTCAAAAATTTTTAAAAATTTGTTTTTGTAAAATATTTTCTAAACTACTAAACCGAATAATTCCAAAATCTAATCAGCCTTCTCCTTAACAAACCCCATCAAAATCGGCTTATTTGTTCACGAGATATCGTGAACGAAAAATTTGTAAAAAAGTGTTTTTTTAAATTGTTCGTAAAATTCCTATGAGATCGATTTTTCTGTAATAAATTACTTTTTTAGGTTAAAAAATTGCGTCGACTGCCGCAAATCGCATCAAAATCGGTTCATTTGTTATGAGATATCGTGAACGAAAATTTCGTAACAGTGTTTTTTTTTTGAGCTCGAAGAGCTAAAAAATAAACTTCTTGCTATATTTTATATATTTTTGAGCGTTTTGAACTCGAAAATAGCGGGAAGTTACAGGGATGGCCTGCAGGGTCAAACTTCTTTTCAAATTTTTTTATTTATTTAGCTTGATCAAAAGCTTTATGAATAAATTTTTAAAAAATCTTACCTCATTTAATACATTTACGATTTTCACTATTTTTTTCTGATCTGAAATCAAATTTTAGATTTGGTACAGTCTGTGTAATATTTAAAAAACTCTATTTTGGTATTAAATTAACATAAACTTATACTTTCTTAAATTGTTTGGAAAATAAAATAAAATTTTAATTGACTATTAATGTTTTGAATATTATCGCTAATTAACTAACTAATTTAAATAACAACTTCAAAGTCGACTTGCCAAACTGTTTGCATAATCTTCGACATAAGTACACATATTTGCATTTCTCTCACACTCATGTATGGTGAACATCGAATGATTTTCTGTTTACGTTCCTCTTCACCCCGCGACCCCCATCTTTTTTATTATTATCGCTTGAAATCACCCCTTTTAAACGAAATTTCACCAAAAAAAATAGTGATTACAGATCTGTGGACTAAAAGAATCAGTTTAAAAAACATTGTGTCAATCGGTTGAGTAGGGACTACTGGTGGATTGGCTAGAGAAATAGGGCTTGTGTTTTAAATATATAGAAGATGATATTTGCTATTCGTTTGCATGGTTACATAATATGGTTTCATATGTAAAATTAACCAAATCATGCTTGTTAGCTATATAATTAATTTATGACAGATTTTCAGAACAAAAGAACAGCTGATTTTTTTTTCAAAATATAGTTTGGGCATGAAACATTTTACAATAGTTTCTTGAAAAAATAAATAAATAGAATAATAAACCGATATGAAAAATGTATCATTATTACAAAAAAAAAACAACGTTTATCTCTTTTGCACATGCCCAATTTTCTCCAAGAACAATATAGCTTTTCATATTACATCTTACCAAATTTAGTTTTAAATCTGTTCAGCCGTTTGACCGATATCGAGATCACAGATAAACAGACGAACAGTTTTTTTACACAAATATGTTTTTCACACTCGGGGGACCTTAAAACGAAAAAATGTTGTTAATTTTGAAAACTGAATTTTGACCTAAATTAGTACCATTCCCCACTAGTGGAGTTGGATTGGTAAAAATAGTAAGAAGAAAAAGCCTAAAACTATCCAACATTAGAAAGTCAACGTTAGGCTACATGGAGGGAGGGTGGAATTCAAGAAGGGCTGAAATAGGACCACGTAGTTTATGGACAATCCCTTAGAGGAGTTTGTGTACTGCACGTTATGCGAAATGTCGAATGACGCATTACACTGGCTGTCTCACGGTTTATAATCACTAGTATAGCTTGCGCGCGTCTCGAGGTATCCTTGTATGATATACATTGATCGAATTGCTCGAGATATCGCAAGCAACTTCACGATAGGACAGAGAATTAGGAGCTCGGAAAGCCGGACGAAAATGGCTACCTACACGGTGAGAAACGGCAACTTTACGCTTGTGTTCTTCTTTTTCTCTTTTAGATATAGGTAAGTGGTACTGAAAGAAGTCTGGGTGTGAACATACTGTACCAAGTTAGGGTTTTTTTTGTACAGAGGTGTGCCAAAAAAGATATTATTTTAACTTTGCTATAAAATGGTGAAATTAGATCTAGCTTATAGCATTTCTGTTATCATAAGACACATTTCACAAAAAGTTTCACTTAATAGCTTCAAATAGTTTTTAAGTTGAATCTGATCAAGCATGCATAAATTATTACGTACGAAGAAATTTGTAGTATAGATACAGTAAAGTTCCAATAAATTGAAGTTATAATCGATTGTTGTATAGTTTGTTTTCATCAAAATAAAATTACACAATTAAAATATTAAACAAAAGAATCGTAATCAAGAAGCATGACAGTATTCCAAGCCAAATTTTATTTAAATTATTGTCGTCTTTTTTGTGAAATGCATTTCCGCCGCACGTAATAGTTGCAAAAATAAGAAGTGCATATTTAATATGCAGCAATTTTTATGAGTTAAAGTATCTGCAGACAATACAATAATAAATTAGGTGCCTTGAATTTAAATTACAGGTTTTTTAATCTCTTTCCTCCGAATTTTATTCAAACAAACGTAACCTGTAATAGTTTCATTTCGGACCGTACAAAAGTCTACCGGACAACACTACTAAAATTTTATTATTGAAATAGATAATAATTTTTGTTAATATAATTGTGTGAAAAATTGGTCGATAATTTTATTTAATGAAGAGTTTTAATCAGACTTTAATCAAAGATTTGAAATAGATAATATTATGATGAAAAACGCCAAGTCGTTGGAAGGCTAATTCCATTTTTTGTTGTCAGTTTTTTGTTCTCTCTATGTCGAATACGGAACTTCACTATGTTAATTATTTACATTATTATCATAATGTGCCTTGCATATGTTTTTTGCATACCTAGCAGAGCTCATACTGAACATTTATCATTTTGTAGGCCAGTAAAATGAGCTCGGTTTCCACTAATTCGAAAATTAGAAGAACGGATTAGGGAACAATTTTAACCCGATTTTTAAAAATCAAAAAATAATTGATAATTTTTCGTATTTTTAAATGTTGGGTATTTTTAGACATTCTCTTAGCCATGAAAATTTTCAACTTCTCTGTTTTAATAATCTTTTATTAAATTTTGACAATAGGTAGAGAATTATTTTTAGAGTGTTTTCCGCAAATCACTATCTCTTTTACTGTATCTACACTAATATATAAAGCTGAAGAGTTTGTTTAGTTGAACGCGCTAAACTCAGGAAAATGTATAGGTACTGGTTCGCATCGACATATTTTTTTTGTTGGATAGTCCATTTATCGAGGAAGGCTATAGGCTATATAATATCACGCTACGACCAATAGAAGCGGAGCATCAATGAAAAATGTTGTAAAATATAATTCATAATTTGTCCGTCTGACAAAAACTTTTGAACGGTAACTCCGATCATCATGGACACAACATTCATGTCGGTAAACAAAGCTGAACGTGAGTGAAACCGGGACGGGACCGCTAGATATCAATAAAAAATACGGCTAGCTCTAACTGTTCCAAAGATACAAGCAAAAAACTGATGAAACGCAGTTTTTTAACTAGTCCAGTCATCGCTCGAGGGTGCAATAAATTTTGACAGATTGTGTATCATACTTATATAAATGTTCTTTCCCATTTGTACTCTTTTGCGATTATTTAGAGTCAAATCATCTTCATTTTACTGGCCTATTTGAGGAGATACCTGACAGGTATGCAAAATCAAATTACACGGAAGACAATGATAACAAAAAACTCGGGTCGCAGTGCGAAACCCTGCCGACAATATAGTGTATTTGCTTTTATAAGCAGTGTGGCTCTATTGTATAAAATTAACTTTGTTTTTGGACAAAATAAAAAAAATTACCCTCTAATACACCCCTTAAAACAACATTTTTTTACTTAATTTCAATACTACATACCAATTCAACATCTGTACCAAATTATATGCACCCTTCAGTATGTAAATCCATATCAGTAAACTTGCGTTTTCATAAAACTTGTAAGTCCGGTCCTGTCGGGCCGATTTTATTTAAATTTTAGCAGCACATTTCAATAATTACTAAAGGGTTAAATTTCAAATTTGAAGTGATTCTGAGAATTTTTTCCGTATTTTTGGGCCCAAAAACATTTTTCAACCCCTAAATACCCCCCTTAAAATGGCCCGATCGGGCCCATTTTAAATAGGCTTCTTGCGATGATGGATTCCAACATGTGGACCAAATTTCGTTTCAATCGATTAAGTCTGTCGAGAGTTATCGTGGTCACACATATATATATATATATATATATATATATATATATATATATATATATATATATATATATATATATATATATATATATATATATATATATATATATAAATATATAAATATATATATATATATATATATATATATATATATATATATATATATACATATATATATAAACATTTCCAAAAATGGTGCCAAACTTCTTAGAAACTTATGAAACGTCGAGAAATTTTGGTCCGACCCCTAGGTCCCGCCATCCGACCGACGCCAATAGTGTAAGTGCCTTATGGCAAATACACTAATAATTGTAAAAATAAGATATTTCATGAAATGATGTTGAGTCGTATTCGAGATACTGACACTAAAAAATGATAAAAATAAAGTCGAATTAGTCTGTCTCGGATTTTTTGCAGTATTGTTCATTAGACACTAAAAACTAATAAAAATAAAATCGAATTAGTCTGTCTCGGATTTTTTGTAGTATTGTTCAGTAGACTTCTATACGGTGGGAGCGGACTAATACTAATAAGAAAAAAATGCCCTAAATGTTTTGTGTTTATTGGAACCTTAGAAAAGACATTTAAAAATAATGGTAAGTGAATAAAAATATCTTTGATTAATTATTTTCAAATCAGTCATAACAAACTTTTATACATGCTAAAAATAATTATATCCTAAGAGCAGTGTACTGTTTTTATTAAAATAATGTTTCCGTGCGTAACGTGAAATTTGAGACGACTTTTAAAGTAGGTTCACAATAAAAAAAAATCTTAACTGCGACACAAATGGCAAGAGTTCAATGCACTTTGTTGTTGTAGTGCATTTTGCGTTTATGTGTTGGGATTATGTGCAGTTGTAATAATTAACTTACACAAAGAGAGAAAATTGTGCATTTCGGTGTTACACAGTTTCTAAGGATGAAAAAACTTTTTCCTTTTTACCTCAGGACTTATCGGTGATCTACTCTGTCCTTAACAATAACAGTCAGCCGTATCTATCTAAGCCTTACTAGGCATGGTACAGCTATCAAAGCTCCCAAATGTAATACCGTGAGTCCTATGAATTTTTCCATAGCAGTTTTTAACAATCTGCCATCTCAAATAAAAAATATTCCAACAAATTCTAAATTCAAAATAGCGCTTAAAAAGTTTTTAATTTCAAAGTCTTTTTATAAAATTAGCGAATTTTTCTAAAACCGATTTTTGTATGACAATCCAAGCATCTTGTAGATTTTTTGGAAATAAAATATTATTATTATTAAGATGAAGGAAGGTTTTGGTTGAGGATCATAAAATAAGCTTTACCAGTGTTTCGCTAGTGGCCAACGTTTCGAAAAATTTATTTTCATCTTTTATGATCCTCAACCAAAACCTTCCTTCATCTTAATATTCTATTGGATCAACACTACTTTAACTGAAGATTATTATTATTATTATTATTAAGCCTTGATGCCCCTAGCGAAGGGATGATTCGGCGGCCTCTCATACCATAAAATTAACACAAGGCGGAACTAGGACAAGAACTATAAAAAAAAGAAAATAACGTATTTTCGTCGATCGGCCTTAAATGCTGTTCAAAATTTTCATTTTAATAATAATAATAATACTTTATTGCTCCAAAGACAAAGAAATTGTATAGGAGAAGTCAGTTGATGAATGATACAAACAAAATATAAAAAAAGACGGGTTGCACTCCGGGAGTGCCGGCAGAAGTGAAAACTTGAATATTAACATCTTACAAATTTTCGATCAAAATGGTTTGTATCATAGATTGCATTTTTATTATGTACGATATTTCAACGCTAGATGTCTAACGTTGTATAAATAAAAGTTTCCGTCTTACGCATTTTCGATCAGGACACGTGACCGATCAGGACACGTGACCTGACGTGAATGTAACATTTTTTACCCATTACAAAAAAAGTGTACAACGCCGCTAAAGAAAAGAATTTTATATAGGTAAAGCGAATTAAAAATTAAATATTAATTATATTTTATATTTTTTAGATCCGTTCTGAAGAAGGTCCAAATTCGGATCGAAACGTTAATGTATTAATTATATTTTTTGTTAATTTATTGTGTGAAAAATTGGTCGATAATTTTATTTATTGAAGAGTTCTAATCAGACGTCAATCAAAGATTTGAATAACAATTTTAACTGAATTGTCAACTGTTTAATGATTTAATTTTGATTTTTATTACTTCTAATTTCTTTTTTTAATTCGTAATAAAATTTTAATTTTAATTTAATTTAATTCGTAATAAAAAATAACATGTGCAACTCGTGCGGCATTGTCGATTGCCCACTCAAGCGAATGAGCGCGCTCGCTTCGCTCGTGCACTCAACTTCGCTTTCGTGGGCAAACGACAACTTCCCGCACTAGTTGCACAATATACTATTGTGTCGTCGATCTATGAGGGTGTTCTATTAGTTTTATTATTACTACACTCTCGATTACAATTATTTTGTCGCCCTTACGAACTTCAAATGTTTTTTTGAGGATATCACTCATTTTTATTTTATTGGTATAATCACGAAGTCTTTACCTAGGAGACCTAGCTTCCTGTCCTTGCTGTGTTTCGAGATGGACCGTTTTCTAGCGCACGCGAGATGGCGTTGTTATCACCCCGACGGATTTTCTTTGGTTACTTACCTCTTTTAAGTCGGAGGTTTTTATTAAATCCTTTTTTTATGACAACGTTTACATCCGTCGTGGGTTTTTTCAAAATTTTTAATTTTGGTTTATATTTTATTTTAAACTTTTTAGAGATTTTGTATAAATGTGTTCAGATGGTGTAGTTATACATCGCTATAAGTGAGATAGGTGACCCCTGTACCTCTATAATAATAATAAGCTGGAAATTCGGGTTATTGAAAAACCTCCATAAGCGAAAAAGAGATCGCGGTCCCTTGAACTCTTGCTTATCCAGGTTCGACGGTAATTCCTCGGCGCTGCGAATATCATATATATTAATACGCTAAGGTTAAGATGTTTGCGTTCCTTTTTAGAAAAAACCTCACAATTTCTCCACATAAATTATATATCATTTTACAGATAATTGCTTGCTCTACTGACATCGGCAACTAAAAAATTTATTATTGCTTTTGTTTTTGTAAATTAATTAAAATACAGCAACGCTGAACAACGTCTGCCATCTGACGGAATTAATTTTGAAACAACGTCAACACTTCGATCTGTCATCTGACCTTCATATTGTAATACAACAGACACAATACTGCATACTGCCATCTGACGGGTTTAATTTTGAAACAGCGAGCAACGCTGAACAACGTCACAGCAATGCTGCATGATGCCATCTGGCGGCTTAGCTCAACGCTTTTGCTACTTGCGCCTCTATATACAATTTTAGTAAAATATTTCTTCGATCTGTCATCTGAGCTTCATATTGTAATACAACAAAAAGAAGAACGTTATAAGCAGTATGCAAAATTGGAAACGAATTGAATACCTGCAATCATATTTAAAAAATAGTTTTGTAAAGTGATAATTATTATACTTATTTAGTGCGAATAATTCGCACAGGTCACTCTAGTATAATATAATGTGTTTTACATGGCCCTATAAGCTAAGGCTTTCATTTACACGGTGCAGTATTGATGAGTATTTTAGATATGGACAAATGCAGTAAACGTCAAACCCGGGTGAAAAGGATGTTGCAATTTTTGTTGTTATTGTTATATATTATTAAATAAAGCTTTCATGTGTGTCCCCCCAGTTCTGCAAACATACACAAGTTACAGATTGGACACGCCGGACAACGCATTGCGTGCAGAATTTGCAAAATAAAAAACCAGATTATTTTGCACGAAGCAACGGGAAAAAGTAGCATGTCTCCGCTGGATAGGTAAATTATAGCCAAGTTCTCTTTTCGTGTTTATTAAAAATAAATTTAATGATTTGACTTCTTTCTGATGTCGAACAGTTGAAAGACAGACAGTACCTAAATCATAAATATTTACTGTTCATTAAACTGAACCTAAAATTAACTTAGAGCAGATTGTGATCTTTGAATTGTACTGTGGAATTTTGAAGCATCCTGTGCCACGAAGGTTTTCCCTTAAATTTTATAAATAATATCAATTAGTTAAAATCTTCATAAAATATATACTTTTTATCTTAAAAAAACAAATTGAAATAATTAACTCCCCGCTATTGAAAATTTTCTAAAATTCGAAAGGATTTATTATAGGTAGAGAGCGGGTGACACTTAAAGTACTGCCATCGCAGAATTGATTTTTTTGTGTGTAAATCGATAGTTAAACAAAATGAGCTTGGTATTCGTTGGGTTAATAAGTCTAAAATATGTTTAATAAAATTAATTATCCAAATAAGCAAAAATGTTTCACCGTTGTCGCGGATCTTGAAGCAAAAGTTGTTTCGTAAAAACATTTACCTACTCTAAAATAAAACTATTTTACTTATTGCTTTTATAATTGATGTGAATCGAGTCCATGCAATAAAACTTGAATGCCAGATACTTCTGGCAGTTTTTAGGCACGCATTCCAAGATATTTTGAAGATCACATCGAAACGAGTAAAATTAAAAAAAAAAGTTTCCACGTGATAATGGAGAAATTTTACCCCCTCTCACGCTTTTCGAACAGGTTATTATTTTGAGGGTGTTTTAAACTGATAATATTGGACATTTTTTTTATGTTAAATTTTTATGTGGTAGGTGGACGGATTTTAAAGCCTTTTTGGGAAATTTTGCTAACTACAACTAACGGAACCCACGACCTTGCGCCGCTGAGATCGCAAGCTGAAAGTCTTGTCACATTAAATAAAAAACTTCAATGACGCGATGTCGGTACTTTCAGTGTCACTGGCTCCCACACTATTAGATCTGATTAGATTTGGAGTCGATCGATCAATTAATTTCAAAGTTATTTAAACAAATACAACATTTTTCAAGTTTTTGTGGCATTACTTTTACCAATAATAATGCTTGTTGTGACATATTTAACACATAGCGGGAAGTTTTTGGATTGGCCCACAGGCACATTTTTCTTTTCTCGTGATTGACTTTGATAGGGTGACCATTTTTGTCGTAACACAATGCGAGACAGAGGGATAGAAATAGTTTGTGTCCGACCGAAGTTTCGGGTTTGGTTTCGGCCTAGTTCTGGCAAAAAAACTAGTTTCGGCTGTCATTCGGCCGAAACTACGACCGAAACCGAAATTACATTCGGGAGGTTTTGCTCTGAAATCAGACATGTTCGGCGAAGCGTCTTTTATGTCTCCGAGCTCCGCTTTTTTTTTAATTTGAGAAAACACTCATTTTATTTTGATACTTTCGATTGAAGTAGGTACCTATTATTTGTATTAAAAATATTTATTTAGTTGTTGTATTTGGTAGATTATAGGTACTTATTATAATTTTAATTTTATTGCAGTTCGTTAACAAGGGTACCATTATACCATACAAAATGACCAAAGACAGGGATTTTGAATCATAATCAGCATTGTTTTACATCATTAGTTACCTTATGCTATGGTTTGCAGAAGGGGTTGTCAAAAAATTGATTTGGCAATTATATTTTAATCATAATATAAGGTCATTGCCAAATCAAATTTTTTCTGCAAACCATAGCATCAGCAACTACGATACACCTTCTCTGTCTATGATTTAGCAGGTTTGCTCTCATTCTGCGCAGACGTTCTTTGGTTGGACACACACTATATACAGCTATGATATCGATATATCGTTCGATGCTCATCTATTCGTTGTCAAATCTCAAATCTCGCGGATTGACTTATGCATTATTTATATGCAAACTTAAGATATGCGCAGTTGTGTTTAGAATGCATTCATTTGGATTCCTATTGCCCCATATTATTTATATTCATACGGTATCGGTTTCCTGACGCAATACATTTCTTATATCAATCAAATACCTCGTTTTGAGTCGGGCGTTAGGACCACAGAAAATAAAACGTACCAAATTGAAAAATCGTTTGGGTAATAAATTCAAAATTGAATATATATTATAAGTTTCAATACCTATAAAATATTTGACAATTTCATATTCAGAATTAATTTTTCACAGAAACTTCAGTCTGGCCAAAATGCTTGATGTTTATACTTCGTCTTGTGTTTTATAAGTATTAGTTTTCCAGCCCGGCTTCGCTCAGGTTGATTTTGGTTTGGATTTTGTATTAGTTCTAGATCAAAGTCGGGTGACCAACCGTATTGGAGCCCTGTGTCCCGCATTAATATGTGTCCCGGATTAGAGAAAATTTTCCGCATCATTACGCGAATTTTACAATATTTGAATATATTTTTTAATGTATTTTACTCGTGCGACTAAATGATTATAGGAACGCTGTTATTCATCAGGCACGCAGTGACTCAACAAACAGTGGCAATGCCAAATAGAACAGACTTTTCTGCTCCTGAAAAGTAACTTCACTAAAAAAAAGGTCATTTGCGCTAACGTAGGCCGGTGTTTGTTAAAAGTTAGGCTGCTAAAAGAAGGTAAAAATTTGGGTTATTAAAAAAATAGGCCATTCTCCGTTTAAACCGAAATTTCATGTTTTCGTGGGAAAAATAAAGTAAACATTATTATAATCAGTTTTTTTTTTTAATTTTCAAATCAATCACATATTAATCATTCAGCCTCTGATATTTTAACTAATTGTTAACTTATCTTATCATATTACCCCCCTTATTTCAAAAAGCACAAATAAATATACTTTTTTTTAATATTATGAAATAAAATAAAAGCTATAAAACAAAATTACATTTTGGTAAAAAGTATTTACCTAATAAATATGTTCAGGTAGATAACAAAACTAAAAAAAAAACTCGGCTCGCAGTACCAAACCTTGCCGACAATATAGTGTATTTGCTTTTATAGGCAGTGTGTCTCTAACTTAAGTTTGTTTTTGGACAAAATAAAAAAAATTTCCCCTTAATACATCCCTCAGAACAACATGTTTTTACTTAAGTTCAATACTACATATTATCAATTTAACATCTGTACCAAATAATATACACCCTTCAGTATGTAAATCAGTAACTTGTGTTTTCATAAAATTTGTAAGTCCGGTTCTGTCGAGCCGGTTTTATTAAAATTCTGGCAGCACATTTTAATAATTACTAAAGGGTTAAATTTCAAATTTGAAACGACTACGAGTATTTTATCGGTTTTTTTACCATGACGCCCCAACCTTCTGCCGCTGGCTAATAAGCTATTTAAGTAATTTACAGCACTTTTCATTATATGATGTATAGGCGGAATCTGGACGCATTTTATGATAGGGGGGATAAAAAATTTCAAAGGTGAAAATAAGGGTTAAAAATTAAAAAAATTTCAAAGGTGGCAAAATAAGGGTTAAAATTAAAAAAAAAAATTCTGCCGCTTTGTTTTTGGGTTCTGTTAGAGCCAAATGACCAGGAAATATCAGCGGCAGAAACTTTTGACCAGTTACACCCTTCCCAAGTGACTCCTTAGAAAGTGGATTTATGGTCATAAATGCACTTTCCTATTGCCTTTAGTCTTCCTACTATTTAACGTAGAAAGCATACCGAAACAATCATATTTTCGTGTTAAATTGTTAGTTGGGGTTGTGCTCATATTGAAAAAATATTTGTACTTCAAAAATACAAACAGCAAAACTCGTTATTTTTAATATTTAGTTTTGGATTTCCGCGTGAAGTGTAAATAAACTTTTGTTATGTTAACTTATGACGCAGCCGCTTGAGACATTCTAACAGATCTCTGCACGTCACTATATTTTTGAAATGAAAGTTGGCGCCTCAATAATTTTAGAAGCGAACCTAAAATTTTTTACTTATTCTGTGTAATATCGATTACTGTCCTAAGTACAAATAATGGTGTGTATCAATGCCATCCGATTTCGATTAAATTAACTCCTATTTAGCCACCCCCTAAACCTCATGAAAATAACAATAATGCCATACGCTGCAAAAAATTGTTATAAATCCTTTTCATGCACAGATCTTTTAAAAGTCCAAGCAGTCGTTAAATATTCATTGAAAAGAATTTTCAACAATTTTTTGTAGCGTATGGGTTAATTTAATCGAAATCGGATGGCATTGATACACACCATTATTTGTACTTAGGACAGTACAAATTTCGAATGCCATCCGATTTGAAAAATTTTTAGTGGGTTTTTAGTGTATTTGCCATAAGGCACTTACACTATTGGCGTCGGTCGGATGGCGGGACCTAGGGGTCGGACCAAAATTTCTCGACGTTTCAGAAGTTTCTAAGAAGTTTGGCACCATTTTTGGAAATGTTTATATATATATGTATATATATATATATATATATATATATATATATATATATTTATATATTTATATATATATATATATATATATATATATATATATATATATATATATATATATATATATGTGTGACCACGATAACTCTCGACAGACTTAATCGATTTAAACGAAATTTGGTCCACATGTTGGAATCCATCATCGCAAGAAGCCTATTTAAAATGGGCCCGATCGGGCCATTTTAAGGGGGGTATTTAGGGGTTAAAAATGTTTTTGGGCCCAAAAATACGGAAAAAATTCTCAGAATCACTTCAAATTTGAAATTTAACCCTTTAGTAATTATTGAAATGTGCTGCTAAAATTTAAATAAAATCGGCCCGACAGGACCGGACTTACAAATTTTATGAAAACGCAAGTTTACTGATATGGATTTACATACTGAAGGGTGTATATAATTTGGTACAGATGTTGAATTGGTATGTAGTATTGAAATTAAGTAAAAAAATGTTGTTTTAAGGGGTGTATTAGAGGGTAATTTTTTTTATTTTGTCCAAAAACAAAGTTAAGTTCATACAATAGAGCCACACTGCTTATAAAAGCAAATACACTATATTGTCGGCAGGGTTTCGCACTGCGACCCGAGTTTTTTTTTCTTATTGTTGAAACAATCAAAAAAAAGGGTTTTCCGGCGACTTTGAGGGGTTGTTTCTCCGAAACTGCCCATTAGGATCGGATGGCAATTTTTTCCCACCGTTTGGTGGTGTCAATAAGTATGCTCACTAATTTTGAAGCGGTTGCCTTTTCACTCTTTTTTTTTTAATTCGCTAGTGCAATATCGACTACTAAATTGAAATTAAATAATGTGCTTACTCCATACAACACAGTATGAATCTATTGTTTTTTTATGATTTTATTTGTGATTGGTTTTCGAATAATATTGAATATTTCAATGTTCACCATGCAAAAGTATTTTACTTCAGTTTCAAAATTTTAAATAAAAATGTACATTATTATAAATTATCATCTAATGTCATTACAAAAGTTACATAATAAATTAAATAATTCCTATTCGTATAGACTCAAATAAAGTTATAATATCCAACAGAATCGAAACATTCGAACTGTTTATTTCGAGCTGTTTTCTAGAGCGACTAATGCAATTTTATTCATATAGCAAATCGCAGTCAAAATTAGGTAAATAGATTTTGAATCAAAACTAAAACAAGACAAGGCGTTTTGACTTAATTCCATGTTGATCCTCAAAAAACGATTCTAATTTATTTTATTATCTCGGCTAAAAAAAATATTTGATTTCAGATAATATGTTTTTGGCATCGTGCGGTACGGACATTAAACTTCACGCCCATTCTAATTATGAAATAAAGCACGTTTACGAACCAGCTCGTGGGGCAACAACAATTCGAACTATATCATGGAGCAAGGACGGTCAACTTTTAATTGCAGTTCCACAGAAAGGTCATGCTGAAATAGCTGCTTTAAAAGAAGACACCTTTCGTAAAATTCACAGTATACATAATTTGGAACATCCAACGGCTGCCGTATTTCAACGTAATTATAAACGAAACGTAGCAATCGGGTCGGCAAGTGGAACTGTAGCTATTTACGATTTGAAAGGTAAAAGTTTTCGGAAACATTTGCAAACTCAAAATAATTCGGCTGTCACACATTTGGATTTTTGTTCAAAAGATACTCACTCCGGAAATCAAGAACGTCCTTTCGTTATGCAATTTAGAGATCATTGGTTTTTGGGACTATTAATCGTACAATAAAAAAACTTGAAGCTTCTTACATTTTTTTACTAAAAGGTTACTACGCATTTCTTTCTTAAGACCAGCACTTTCAGCATAGCAGCCGTATGAATTTAAGTCCCTACCACACTAAAAGTGTTGATTTTACTAAAAAAAATTATAAAACCTATTTTGTAGAGAATTTTGTCAGTTTCAAGTTTATACTCTTAAATTTTTGTCGTACAATTAATTAAAATCGACCTAATGCCCAAAAACCGATTTCACTTATAAACTGCAAAACGAAAGGATGTTCGGACTTTCGGGGAGATCGCATTTTCGATATATTCAGACAAGCAAACAAATTTTTTAGCTTTATATATTAGTATAGATATGTCTAGCCTTTCAAATTATTCCTGTGTATGGATTCGAGGATCAACTCCCGAATAGTCATCATGCCTGTACGCGGAGGAAATGCAAAATAACCAGTTACGCTTACTCTGATCCCACCGACCCTCTCTCTCTCTCTCTCTCTCTTTCTTCCTCCTTCTGTCTACCTTTCTCACCACGTCTCACAATATGATCGGCGTGATATATAAATCTAGATAGCTATAATAATATTATATTCCGTACATACCTGAATACATTTCGAGCGGCTCACTCAATAAAACAATGCAAAATCGTTTGGAGCGGCAAAATGCTTTTCTTTATCAATTATATCCGATACTGTATTATAAAAAACTGACTGCCCCGTTCGGCTTCGCCCGGGTGCACTCGTTTCCCTCGTTCACTCGACCTAAACCTTCCCCAAGACATAGCTATCGAATGGTAAAACCCCCATTCATATCGGTTCAGTAGTTCTCGGTATAGACTGAGACCTACCGCACTTAGTTACCTACTAAACATATACATAGTATACTAGATGCCCGGCTACATTTCAGTTTGAAATCAAATTTATGTCAATTTTAATTAATTTGGGGCACTAAAGGGGGGGGGGCTTTGCTTAGCTTATTTTTGATGACACGGAGGTCGGGGAGGTGTAGATGGTGATTACGTCAGCAATATTTATTTATTTACTTTTTCTGATTTCTCTTCAAAATTTAATGGATTATAATATGGCAACCCTATGCTCGAAAGCAAAAAGAATGTTCAGGAATTCCCTATTTTTTTTTTAAATGTAACCTCCTTCAATAAAGGGTCACTAAAAGGAGTAAAATAACGAAATTTTGAGATCGGTACGTTTTTGGTGTCGACCTCAAAACTGTTATTTTACCCTATTTACTGACCCTTTTTTGAAGGAGGTTACATTTTTTCTTAAGATTTTTATTTTGAAGTTTTTAGTGTCTAATGAAACCGAAGAGCAACGTTCACGCCAACAACAATTACTTGAAAACTTGAACAGATTTAAAAATATATATACTAATGTTTACGTAAGCATAGGAGGGGGGGGGGATAAGAGCTTTGCTTACTTTTGCTGACAAGGAAGGAGAGGGAGTCAAAAATTACTAAAATTCTGCTTACGGAATATTTGAATTTTGAATGCATTAAGCTGCCGTAGGTTCGAATTTTATCTCCGCTCATGAATGTTTTGTGATGTCATTTAATTCAATTTGATGTAATTAGACATTAATGATCTTAGTTGTGGAGCGTCTATAAAATACGATAAATAAAAACGATGAGCTGCGAGTAACGGATGCGTTGAAATGGAGAACCAAAGATTGTATATCAATATTTAAATAGGGAATATTATATGAGCACAGATTTTATTCAGATTTGCCCTACTTGCGATGCAATAAAATGCTTTATCTTCGAGTGAAGACTATTTGAGCTCAGAACGTGTCAAGAATATTGTCTCTTCCGACGAAAGAATCTACTTGGCTCTGGGAGAAATGTCCCGGAACCAACCAGATTCTTATAGAGCTAGTTTTGTCCGATCGGGTATAGGCAATGATTTCTCTCACTGCATTATGAATATGTAAATATTTATTACTTCTAAAAGACAGTTTAATGTTTCTATTATTTTTAAATTATATCAATCCTTAGCCCTATATGTTTATTATACTGTGCTTTTAGACTCTGTTTCTGATACGACTTTTATCTTTAAATCGAAATTTAAAAATGTGATTCGTTTTAAACTAATACACGCAGCCCGGCCCGGCGTCGCGCGGATTTGTATATTGCCTATTATAAATTCTGCTGTCGCGACTTTTTTGTCATATATATATCCGTATTTACCCGGCAGTTTACCCGACATTGTTAAATCTAGATTTAAAGCTGAAAGTTGTATCAGAAACATAGTTAATAGTTGTGATAAATTTAAAAAAAAATTTAAATAGAGTTCTTAACTAAAATAGTTAGATGGTGACAGAAATAGTCAAGGAGCATTTAGTGCCAGAAACGCTCTCTTTTCTGTAGTCTGAGCCCCCCTCTACAAATCCGCTTAGTGGAGTAGGGGTCTAGCGCTTTGCGGTACGGCACTGAGGCGCTTAAAAAACGGCAAAATTCCTCTACAAAATGGCAGAAAACGACTGAACAGTTTCTGGGGGACCTCCTAATTGCAGAAGAAATATTTTCTGCCAATTTACCTCCTACAGAGACTGTTAGTATAATAAATAAATACAAAATAAATAGATTAATAAAAAAAAAAAACAAGCTTGGTAAGTGAAACAGAGCTCAAACGGTTCGTCCTGCAAAAACTCGTCATGTTCGCGGAAAGTTTAACATGCATGTATTCAGGTAAAGCATTAATGACAAACATTAAGCTGGCAGATTGTGATCTAGCAGTGACAAAATTGGCAGATAATATTTTTTACAAACTTTTTGGGTATTAATAGAAAGCCTGGTAAGAATTTCTTCCACCGCGCGAGGACTTTGCGAATTTTTGCCTGTGCAAATTTTGAAGAATCATCGAAAGGAAGTGAGGTCACTTGGAGTCACGAAATTTTTTTCTCGTATTCCGGACCACCGAATCAAGTATCAACCATCATGTCAAGTTTCAACTTCAATTTTTTATTTTTTTTTTACTTTTTTTCGATTTTTTGAAAGGATTTTGAATGTCTCTGCAGGAGGTAAACTGGCAGAAAATATTTTTCCTGCAACTAGGTCCTCCAGATGCTGTTCTGTCATTTTCTGCCATTTTGTAGAGCACACAAAACACTACAGTTAAATTTTGCCTTTTTTTTAAGTGCCTCAGCATCGTACCGCAAAGCGCTAGATCCCTACTCCACTAAACGGATTGTAGAAGGGAGCTCAGACTACACGAAAGAGAGCGTTTCTGCCACCAAGTGCTCCTTGACCATTTCTATCACCATCCTCTAACTAAAACGGCTGATATGTACTATAGACTAGATGTGGAACATACTCATTTAAAAACAAATCTCAGAACATCTGAGGTTAAAATCTTTGAAAAAATTAACTTTATTTTTATAACGCACCTCTTTTTTGATTATCGACGTTTTTTTACTCTTTAAATCCTTTCCAGAATGTTTAGCGTTTTATTTAAAACAATTTATCAGAAGGGTAGGGGGAAAATAAAACACAATTATCAAAAAAGATGAGCGGTTAAAAAATAAGTTATTGGATATGAGAAAGGGGATCAACATTCAGTTACAAGATCTGATCTTTGATAACAAATAAAGTAAAAAAAAAATATTGTATAATGATTGTAATACAAATTATATTTTACTTTGATTCATACAAAAAACAATTATAAAAATGATGAATAAAACATTTATTCAATAATGAAAAATTATGGCATAAAACGAATATCTCTACGAAAGAATTTTATTAAAATACGTAAAGATTTTTTTCAAGTAGAGTACGAAAAGATGTGATAAAGACGCATGAATCAAAAAGAAAATAGACTCAAAAAAGTATTATTAAAAATCTTATACAGCTAGAAAACTTGTTATCATGTTTTATTAATAACTGATAAAAAATGGAAAATAGTTATCTAATTGTTATAAAAACCGTGAATCGTTTTACATATTGAACTAAAAGTCAAATAAAAAACTGAAAAATTATTGATATAGATTTTTCATTTTTGTGTCTTTATTTACTCGTCGGAAAAATATATCGAAAGTGCAATATCCCTGAAAGTCCGAACATCCTTTCGTTTTGCAGTTTATAAGTGAAATCGGTTTTTGGGCATTAGGTCTATTTTAATTAATCGTACGGCAAAAATTTAAGGGTATAAACTTGAAACTGACAAAATTTTCTACAAAATAGTTTTTATAATTTTTTTTAGTAAAACCAACACTTTTAGAGTGGTAGGGACTTAAATTCACACGGCTGCTATGCTGAAAGTGCTGGTCTTAAGAAAGAAACGCGTAGTAACCTTTTAGTAAAAAAATGTAACAAGCTTCAAGTTTTTTTGTTGTACGATTAATAGTCCCAAAAACCAATGATCTCTAAATTGCATAATGAAAGGACGTTCCTGATTTCCGGAGTGATCGCACTTTGAGTATGTTATCCTGACGACTAAATAAGGACATTGAATAAAAAAAAAAAACTATTAATACTCGGAACTATCTAGATGTTTATTTGATAATTTTAATTTTAGCGTTTCGTTCTCTTTACGTAATTTATCCATTTCCTGTAACAATTCTTCATTATATTTTGAACTGAGTCGTTTTTCCATCAAATCAATCCGTTCTTCTTGAAAAACGAACTGTTTAGCAATACATATTTTGGTTTGTAAAAATTCTGACCTTAATGTATCTAACAGGTCGGATACTTCACAACGCAATGAATTTAAAACTGCCTCTGTATTAGTATGGACAGCACCACTGATGATTTTTTTAATTTCTTCAGAACCAATACTTTTCTCATGACTAATACAACATTGTAAGGTCTTATCTGATTTCTTCGAAAAGATAGGAGACTCGGTTGATTGTACTATTTCTGATTGTATAAATTGACCGCTTTTTGGAGTTGACGTCTTCTGCTGAGTTTCACAATTTTGTGGAGAATAATGTTCAACTAGAAACTTCTTTTTATCAACTGCGGATGTCATGTTATGAATACTTGACTCAGGCACTTCAATCATATCAAGGGTTTTACATTTAGCGTTAGATATTCCAAGAGCTTGCAAAAACGAATCGCCTGCTCCCGGTTCTAGATCTTGAAGAGATGGTTCAGTTTTGCTTACAGCGTTCGGAGATTCTAGCATTTGTATTAAAAACGAATCCATATTTGAAGTCGGATTTATTGTAGGTGATGCTATTTCAGTAGTTGAATCTTCACTTGTCAACGCAATATCTTCATGAACATTGTTTGCTGGATCATTTGGTTGATAAAGAACGCTTTTCACGTCACCACTGTGAGCAGTAATTGTAGCGAGAAACTTATCATATTTTCGTAAATCTAAAACGTATATTAAACCTTTCTTTGTAGCCACCGCTACAATATTTCCTGTGTACATGATATCGTGAAAACTTAAAGGTTGCTCTAAAAGTTTTGATACAACACGAGTGCCAGTTGACATATCGTAACAGTTGAAGGTACAATCATACCCGACTGACGTCATTAAATTTTCACTGACAGGTGAAAACGCAATACCGGTACAAGGCGCTGAATGCGCATGTTTGATATTAATTCTTTTTCGGTTCGCGTGTAAATCCCAAACGATGACAACACCATCATCATTAGCTGCGCCCAATAAAGATCTGTTTGTACTATGAAAACGTAATGCCGAGACTGTCGGTGATTCGTTTGAAACATTTATCGTACTTATCTGAGTGTTTGTGCCCAAACCGTATAAACCAATCTGTCCATTGTCAAAACCGACAGCAAGGTGAGTATCTTTCGAACAAAAATCCAAATGTGTGACAGCCGAATTATTTTGAGTTTGCAAATGTTTCCGAAAACTTTTACCTTTCAAATCGTAAATAGCTACAGTGCCACTTGCCGACCCGATTGCTACGTTTCGTTTATAATTACGTTGAAATACAGCAGCTGTTGGATGTTCCAAATTACATATACTGTGAATTTTACGAAAGGTGTCTTCTTTTAAAGCAGCTATTTCAGCATGGCCTTTCTGTGGAACTGCAATTAAAAGTTGACCGTCCTTGCTCCATGATATAGTTCGAATTGTTGTTGCCCCACGAGCTGGTTCGTAAACGTGCTTTATTTCATAATTAGAATGGGCGTGAAGTTTAATGTCCGTACCGCACGATGCCAACAACATATTTTCTGAAATCAAATATTTTTTTTAGCCGAAATAATAAAATTAATTAGAATCATTGGAATGTTTCGATTCTATTGGATATTATAACAGAAAATTTGAGTTTATTAAACGAATAGGTAATTAGGTAATAATTTATAATAATGTACATGTTTATTTAAAATTTTAAGACTGAAATAAAATATATTTGCATGGTGAACATTAAAATATTCAATTCAAAAATCAATCACAAATAAAATCATAACAACACAACAGATTCATACTGTGTTGTTTGGAGTAAGCACATTATTTAATTTCAATTTAGTAATCGATATTACACAGAATAAAATAAAAAATTTTAGGTTCGCTTCTAAAATTATTGAGGCGCCAAGTTTAATTTTAAAAATATAGTGTCGTGTAGAGATCTGTTAGAATGTCTCAAGCGGCTGCGTCATAAGTTAACATAACAAAAGTTTATTTACAGTTCACGCGGAAATCCAAAACTAAATATTAAAAATTACGAGTTTACAGGCAATAAGAAAGTGCATTTATGACCATAAATCCGCAGAAATTTTTTTAAATTTTAACCCTTATTTTCATCTTTGAAATTTTTTATCCCGCCTATCTTAAAATGGATCCAGATTCCAGATACCGCCTATACATCATATAAGGAAAAATGCTTTAAATTATTTAAATAGCTTATGTACCAGACGGTTGGGACGGCATGGTTTTTTTTTGCGCGTCAGCTCCTAACTATAGAACAGGGGCAGCCTAATCTTTTGATCGCCGGGCCACATGGCTGATGAAAATTCGACCGCGGGCCGTATAGCTGATGAAAATTTGACCGCGGGCCAGCGTTGCCAGACGTCCCGATTTTAGCGGGACGTCCCGATTTTTAAATCAAAATTAAATGTCCCGCGCGGGACAGACACAGTCCCGCTTTTCGGGGATAACTCGCGGATAACTTTAAAAGAAGTTAAATCCTCACAGAAATATCATGAATAAGTAATTATTATAAATAATTATTCTCTTATTGTAAGTTGCAATTTGTAACACTCACTCCACAGACTTATTTGTTTGAAAGGCCATATTTTTCTAATGAATAACTCTTTTTTGATTTTGATTTCTGTTTTTTTTTTTTTTTTATTTTTATTCTGAAGACGAATAAGACTCAACTATTTAACGATAGGGTAAATCTGATTTAAAATATTATATTTTTATTAAAATACATTTTCTATGGCTATTTTTGCTATCATTTGTTACGTAAACGTAATTCAAATAAAAAGATAAATAAGTATTTGAAAACTTCTGATTATATACGTTTTTTTACTATGTCCCGCTTTCGACGAAAGAATCCCGCTGTTTTCACTCAAAGAGTTCCAAAATCCCGACTTGGCAAAAAAAAACTGGCAACGCTGCCGCGGGCCAAAAATTTGCAGATAAAAAAAAGGTCCTCACATTCTATTTCCGCTTGTGGAAAGCAAAAAAAAGCTCCTTTTCCTCTGTTTTGGCGCCCTTGCTATTTCTTTACTATTTTTCTAAAATTTATAAAACGCTTCGCGGGCCAGACAAAATTGTGCTGCGGGCCGGATCCTGCCCGCGGGCCGCCATTGGCCCAGGCCTGCTATAGAATCTAGATCAGGGTTTTCCAGCCTTTTTTGTGTCGAGCATTCACGGATAATAAATAGTATATTTATGCCCCCCTTAATTTTTTTCGTGAGAAAAAACAAACGCACAATATTTTAACAACATTTATTTGTCAATTACAACTTTAATTTGTACTAAAGTAAACAGTTATCTATTTATACTTCTATAGTCTATACTAATATTATAAAGAGAAAAGATTTGTATTTTTGTTTGTAATGAATAAACTCATAAACTACTACATCGATTTTAAAAATTCTATCACTAATAAAATGGTACATTATCACTGAGTAGCATAGGCTAAATTGTTAATTGAGTTAAAATAGGGATCCCTACGAAATTTCCAATAAGTAATGTAACCCAAGGTGTAAAAAATATATAAAACTTTTGAATGGTAATTCCGATCATCATGGAATTTGGACACAACATTCATCTCGGTAAACGAAGATGAACGTGCGTACTCATGTCCCTCTCCCCTTTCGTTCTTTTGCACCCGGGTGAAACCGAAACGGACCGCTAATACAAAGAAAACTTCAATCAAATTTAACGAAATGAAGAATAGACTTTTCTTTTATTACTAGTATTGTCAAACAAATTATTTATTTTATAAACAGAGCCCGACTTTATCAATGAATGTGTTATTATATTATTTATGACTTTTCTTCGAAAATTAAAGCATTCCGCGCCCCCCTAGTTTTTTTTTTTTTTTATAAATACAGCACACTTCAGTATGTATACTTACTGAAGGTAGGACGAGTTTACGAAAACTCATTTTTTTGTCGTATAATATTGGAATTACACATATTTTTTAATTTATTTTAGTCGCGTTAAGTTAATGTAAAAATTCCTGCAATTTTGAATAAAAAAAAACAAGTCTACAAAATAATTAATAAAGAAATTTAAAATTGCATACAAATATTGGACATCGCCCTGCCATCTAACAGCTAGTACTAAATATACTCTATTGATTATAACGTTATTTGTGTTACCGACTGAACCAACATAGTGTATAGCCTTTTCGTTATGCGCCACGCCTGATGCCAGATCAGCGAAAACATAACTATTAAAAATTCAACCGGATTCTTCAACGACTGAGAATTGGTCAAATTTTTATTATATCAGTTCAAACATTATAAAAGCGCTAAGGTATGTTGTTTCTTTTTAACTTATATGTGTTTTATTTCATTTAAAATATATTTCTTACCATTTATATGTACAATGTACCGATTTTAGATAAGCAACATAACCAAAAAACAAAAATTTTCACTTGCACTGATGTTACAAATTATAAACAATTACAACACATGCACTTTTAAATCATAACTTATTTTGAAGTTATCGACGTGTATTAAGTGACCAAAAAATTTAATTACTTTATCGTCAAAGAAAATCTACCGTAGTAATTTTTTACCAAACAAAATAATGACAGTTTCCAAAGTGCTGACCTCTATAACTTAATTTAAGAGGTTTATTACTCAAGTTTAAACGTGGTTAAAAGCGTAGTTCATCAGTATAGCGATAGATTGCACCACAAGCCTGTATTATTTTTTTGTTTAAATTTAATTTTTATGGCCTGTGTAACATTTCTTTCCCAACAAAAATTAATTAATATTATTGATTTCCATTAGTAGCATAGATATTTTCGAATTTATTATTTAATTATTGTTCATACTTAAATTATTTCAAGTTTTGTTTGTTTATCCAATGCTTATAAAATGCTTTTGTGTTAAAATATAAATTTTTTTAATTCTTTTTTCAGAATGATTACTGACGTTCAGCTGGCTGTTTTTGCCAATGTTCTTGGAGTTACATTGTTCCTTCTCGTAGTTTTATTTCATTACATAAATGCAAATTATTCAAAATGATAAAATATTGTTGTTAAATAATATATTCGGCATTCCCTATGTAATTTTATAATGCATTATTAAAAAGTATATATTATTATTTTTTTTAATTATAAATACATTCTTACAGTGTTTCTAATGCTGAGTTCCTGTTCTCCTTCTTTCAACATTTTTTGTCGTTCTTTGGTACTCAATAATTTTTACCCCACTTAAAAGAGGTTCAAAATTCCCCATGTTTATTCAGTACAGTAAGCAAAGTAGGCAACTGCTTAGGGCATCACGTCTCAGGGGGTACCAAAAATCACAGCTTAGAAATGAAAAGTACTTCACCAGATCGTGTCAACAAATTTTTTGTTCTTTTTGTCATGTTCTAAAAAAATTATCTACTGATATAAAACTGTCTTTAGTAGAAGTATAGAAGTTAGAAATAAATAATACAGTAGAACCTCTGCAAGGGAGACGCCAAAAAATTCTAGTAATAGAGTTTTCGACTTATGGAGGATTTCCACTATAGGCAGATTTTGTAAGGACATATTCAACTTCTGTGGAGGTTAAGATTCATTCTAATTTTGAGTTGCTATGTTCAAAATTTATTTTTTTGAGTTATGGAGGGAAAATATGTACCGCAATGCGTTGTATGGACGTACTAATTATTTTTTCGTGTTTTGGAGGTTTTACGACTGTAGTTTATTTTTGAAAATGAAACGAATTTTTTTTAACTTTACTGTTTTGTAACTTTTTGCAATTAACTGTATAAAAATGCCTAAGGACCGATTTTATAGACAGTCAAATTTTCAATGAGAGCATTGATTGTAAAATTCAATTTTTTTCCTAAAGTTGCTTTATAACTTTTTTCTATTATTTTTAAGCTTATGACATTCACAATTTGAAAAAAAAATATAATTAACATGACAAAGACAGACAATAACAATCTTTTTAGACTGATAATAAAGATGAGGGCCCATAGGAAAGAAATGCTTAGGGCATCAAGGAGTCTTAATCCGGCACTGTGTTTGCTCAGCCATATCTCTCCGAGTGAATAATTTCGATACTATTTTGTTCAGAATTTTGACTGATTGCTAACTTTTTGCAAAATCGGCTTGGAGTTTTTAACTGACTTAAAAACAGTTGTTTTTTTTTTTTAAATATATATGCTACCTCATGTCTCCAGCACCGATTTTGATGATTCCTTTTCTGTTTAAGAGGGTATACCTTCAGGGCGGTCTCATATAAATTTTACTTAAGTCGGCTCGGCAGTTTTTTTTAATTTATTAGTTAGTATGAAAGTACTAGAGAAGAAGGCGATTATTGACGTGCAAAGTAACTATTGCAAATGCAAAGCCATACTAAAAGTAAAAGGTATAAAAATTTAAATCCTAAATAATTCTTGGCCGCACTTTCACTCTCACCTTTTTTATTTTTATTCCATAGACCATAACCTAAATTTCGATTTTATTGATTTCTGTCTCGCGTCGAAAAACTGTAGAGTCGAGCTCCCCCGACATTTTGGTGTAGTTTGTGACTGCATGTCGGAAGGGGCGGTGGGGGATATGCCGCTTTAAAGTTCCGGAAAACCCGTTTTTGCCTCATATCTCGGCCATTATTATCAGGGAAAAAAATGTTCCAACAAAAGTTATAGAGAAAAAGAATCCGTCTACGTTCGTTCTAGACCGGGTCTGATCAGACAACCCATTCGCGAGATATCGCCATTTTAGTGCGCTAAATTTTGAAAAATTTTCTTTTTGTAGCAAAGGTACTAAAGACCCCTTCTTTGCACCGGAAGCTGGACGCGGCGGGTTGATTAGAACCGGCAGGAGAGGGGGAAAACGATTTTTTTTAAGTCTCCCATAACTTTGGTTCTAATTGACGTATCGACCTAAATCAGACGCCATTTTTTTCGTTTTTTTATCTACTTTTATGTGACAAGTGCAAAAATAAATGTCTCTCAAACTCAACTGCTGGTGGGCGAAATAAAGTATTGTTACATAAACTGTCAAAATTACTTAGCCCTAGCTACGCAGCAAAATTCATTTTAATTTTGCTGTGTAGCTAAGGAAAAGTAATACCAAAATTTAGGGGGAGCTGGACTCTATACAGTTTTTGTAGGAAACATTTTTCGATTCGGGACATACCGGTTTGAAATTCCTAATCCACTACACTATTATTGTAAAAATATAATAATAAAATTAAATAACCCTTATAATAATTTTCCACTTTGAAAATGTATTTTTTCAGTTAAAACTCTAACGCAAAATTGTTTTTGTTATTATAACAGGAAACATTTACTGTTTATAAATTAAAATGTCAGATTAGGGAGTTTTTAAGCATACGCGTGACGCACCTCCAGGCCCAATTTTCGCTACAGAAAATTCTGCTTATGAATACATTATGACGTATTCACTTCAATCCAATATAATCAGCGACGGCCGAACTGTATAAAGGCCGTCCGGCCAACAGCGGTTCTTTAGTCAGCAATCTCGAACGTAAGTTTGTAAAAGACGGTTAGTCTAAGCTCCCATGACACAAAAAGTTACCTCACGAACACGAACACCTCAAAAATATTATAAAGTGAAAATGACTGAAAAACATGTCAGAAACATGTTACGCCCGCCAGACTAGTAAAAATTTGTTAATTGTTATTTTTTATGAATTTTTGTATTTAAAAAAAACATGATTTTACTTTCCAAAACACCTGCTTGAAATTTATACAATAATTAATAATGTACCATTTTTGAAAAAATTCAAGGTGTTATGAAATGTATTAAAATAAAAAAAATAATTTATAACAAATGAAGTCTGACAAATTTATTAACAAAAATTGTCAGCCAGACAAATTTTTAAAAAATGGTACATTATTTACCTACTACAAATTGTGTAAATTTCAAGCAGGTGTTTTGGAAAGTAAAATCATGTTTTTTTTTTAATTCAAAAATTCATAAAAAATAACAATTAGCAAATTTTTACTAATCTGGCGGGCGTAACATGTTTCTGACATGTTTTTCGGCCATTTTCACTTTATAATTTTGAGGTGTTCGTGAGGTAACTTTTTGTGTCATGGGAGCTTAGACTAGGTACGGTCAAGCAGTAATACTATGTTGTTTATTATACTGTACACTAAAACCGCGAAACTTACGCAAAATATATATATTTTTTCAATCTTCCTGTTGGGACAACAAAGGATATCGTGATATAACAATCGATTCGTCATTCTGACAAAGGCATACATTGTTGTCTAACATCAATCGGCTCTCATTCCGACAATGAGACACATATTGTTGTGGGAGACAACAATCGACTTGATTGTTGTTCTAACAATATGCTTTGTTACCGAATTCCAAACAACAATGAAAGCAACAAAGGAAAGAACGATTCAGCGCCTATTTAAACCACGGAATAGCTCACGATTGGGGGCAGTCATCTTACGACTACGGAGGCCGTCGTCAGCAGACAGTCACACTGACACAGTCACACGGGGGCTGTCACACGGACAGTCACACGGAGACTGTCGCACAGGACTGTCATATATATAATGCGCGAAATAAATAGTTATGACAAAAATTAACAGTAAGTACCTTAAACAGTACTCAGGTAACTGCTGAAATAAATAGTTGTGACATTAATTAACAGTGAGTACCGTGAACAGTACTCAGGTAACTGCCGAAATAAATAGTTTAACATAAATAATCTTCAAAGATAAATAAATAAATGAACTGTGTAAAGAATAGTGTAGTAAATAAATAGAACTGTATATAGTTAATAGATAAGTGTGATAAATTTTGGTGTGCTTCTCTGTTGTAAATAATCTTGTGTATATACTTAGTTGTATAGTGACTTTGTAATCTTCATTACTTGTTATTTTATTAGTTGGAACTGTTGTTTTGTTTCTGTTACGTTAGAGAAGTGCTTTTTAGTTTGTTTATTTGTTCTGTTAAAATTTCACTATTGTAAATAAATATTTTTCACCACGAACGAGAACAGTTTTGTTACAATATTTACATGATATAAACTGGCATTTACACTTCAAAAAAATTAAATAAGTTTTTTCTGATGTGAAACATCTATTGGCACGTTACTGCAATTCGTATGGCGATCGCTCACAAGGCGTCAAGCCGTCATTCCCCTCTTCACCACTGCTTATACATGTAGCTGCTTCTCTGTGTGAGCTGTATACTAAGCGCACATTTCTTTAGATTGGATAAATAATATTATTCTGCGATATTCTATACTGGTAAGTTACATTACAGGGTGAAATTTAGTTACAGGATGAAACTTCGTTACAGGGGTAAGTTACATTAAAAGTTGAAAGGATGAGGGTTCATAAAGAGGGTTTTTGGCCCTAAAAATTTCTCATAGTACAAAAAAGCAATTGAATCAAATCAAGTCTAAACGATATCACAAACCTTACAGACAAAGGAAAAGACATAGTAATTCTAACCGATTCTCTCAGTTCATTACAACTTTACTCAAAAAACCCAATAGTCCAAGAAAGCTATTGCCTCATATACAAACTCCACCAAAATCAAAGCACAACAAACCTAATCTGGTTCCCATCAATGCAAAGTAAGACATGTACAGGCTGCTGAGCACACATTGCTGCTATGCAGTATATTAGAATAGTTGGCAAAACCAAAAGTGCACATCCCGCAAGTTTTCCACTGTATGATAAAAAAATAACAATTAAAAAACATTTTTAATAAATTTAAAAAGATTTAAAAATTTAAAGAAATAAATAATTAAAAATTGAAAAAATTTTTTTTTAAGTTTGCAAAAATAAAAAAAATTAAGAATTATACATAATATAAGATATAATTAATATCAAGTGGAATAAAATAAAACAAAATAAAAAGAAAAAAAAAGAAAACATTTAATGATCTCGTAAGGAATCGAACCCAGGACCTTGCCCTTGGGGATCCAACGGCATAACCATTACGCCACGGCGGCCTAATACGTGTAGTGGTGTTATCACGGTATAGAAGTGTAGCACTTGTTTTATGGATTACACTATATTTACACAGCAATTATTATATTGTTTTTTAAACTATTAGCTGTCAAAAATAATAAAATAAAACTGTTTATAAAAATTAAACTACTGAACACATTTTAGTGAATTTAAATAGGGTTCTGGTCTGATAGTAAACAAAGTGAATAAAATATAACCTAAGGCAATCCGACCAAAATTGCGATCTGTAGAGTCGTGACGTACGTACATACGTACATACGTACATACGTACAGACCAACCGACAACTGCTGTTTGTGATTTTCAATTACAATTTTAATAGTATTTATGAACTCGAATTGATTTAAAAATGGTTCTGTTTTATAGATTAGAATCTCCTCTTTTCAAAAAGCTTCAATTTGAATGGATTTCGTGTGAAATTAACTTAGATATAACTTCTTATATGAACGAAAGTCAGCTCTGACGCACAAAGCGATAATAAAGCACATACCGCTAGTTTAGCGGTATGTGCAATATTAGAGGCGTTGAAGAGGAGAAACACAATTTAAGATATATTGAACTATTTGAATTAATCCGCATCATATTTTCATTTTTAGTGGTCATATAATAAAACAGGGACTTGAAATTCCTCAGGGCCGAAAAGTCCCCTTATGGACCTCCATTTACTAGAATTTCGCTTAAATTTATGTTTCACATCTGCCTGGCATCCCACAACACGAACGCTCTAATTTTTTTTTCATATTAAGGGTTTATGAGGTATACAGTTATTGAACAAAAGTATGTTCATTAACTCAAATTATTGTAAGATGGTAACAACAACGTCAAATTGCATCAAAACTTCTATTTCGGTACAATTTGTTAGACAACGATACATAAATACATATTAGTATACGCGTGGGTGAGTTACTAGCAGGGAACATTATATATTTAGTTACAAGAATTTCGTTGGACGACGAAGAAATTTAGTTACTATAAATTTCGGTAGATGTCAGGGCGAAGTTTACTTATTGGAATTTCGCTTACCAATCTGCCACGACAGCTCATATTTTTGTTTATTGTAACCATTTTAGCCGGTTTATCGATTCCGGGTGTCCGTTTCACCGAACAACAAAAAACAAACGACAGAGTAGTTTTCAACACTAGACTCAAAAGAGTTTATAAAATAATTAGCGGTCCGCCCCGGTTTCACCCGGGTGCAAAATGTGTTTGCGACCCGACGTCTGAACTAATAGTTTTGAGCATATTCTACCAGATTTGATTCTTAACTAATACTTTGAAGCCAGTTCCATAGATGTCGCTACTTGGTATTAAACAGTTTTTTGTTTGCTTCTGAACTAACAGCTATGTGTAAATTGTATGAGATGTCACTGTATGTTACTAAAACAGTTAATTTTCACAAAACACTGCAATTTTGTACAAAATATTTAATAAAGACTATCCTTTTGCGTAAGTTGGACCAAGCAAGAGACATTTACAAAATTTTATTAAAATCGGTTCAATGGTTTCGGAGATTAGCGCGGCCAAAATTGTGACACGGGAATTTTATATACGTATATATAAGTATAATAATATAAGGCTGCGCAGAAAGTTTTGCGCATGATTGTAAATTCCGGCAGAGATTTTAATTTAATTTAATTAGTCGCTACCCAAGGTTTCGGACATAATTGAGATGAAACATGGCAGCGAGTACGCAGTACCACTTCTATTCTATAACACAATGCTTACACACTGATTTTTTTTCGCCAGAAACTTTCGCGGGCGCGACTTCAACAACTCACCAACGTTTCTACGTAATCGAATGAATATTGGCTAAGGAATGCATAGGTCAGACAGACGACATGTTGTTTTATAGATAGCGGTTAATTAAACGGCTAAAATGGCTACAATAAAAAATAATCGATAATTTTATGTCACTATTGTAGATAATGAATATAAAATTATGTTGTCTGACATTTGACAGACATTCAAATCTCGACTGGAATTTATAAACGTACCTACGCAAAATCTTTCTTCGCAAGGTAATAATAATTATTAGCGGCCCGGACTATGATCGAAATTCGACCGTAATTCATTCCACATTTACTCCGCTAATTTTTTACAGTGTATGAACGTAAACAATGAATAATTTTTTACAGTGTATAAGCGTATGTTTTATTTAATTTAATTTAATGTATTTCTCACACATGTATTATACATAAATTTTATACTTCTCCAGTCCTTCTCGATATGATTATGAACTTTAACTATGCCAAATTTCACACTCCTTTGTGCACGCAATGTGCTTAAAAAGGGTACGAAATTTTTTCTTCACGAAGTAATATACCGGTGTTCAAAAAGTCCCGCAACGCCTGAATATCTCAAAGAGATTAAGTTTTTTAAAAAAATGTTGCGAATGAAAGTTGCTCAACTTTAATATATTTTTCGGCCACAAATATTTCTTCCAACGGGGTCACCCCTTTGGGGGCATGTGGTAACTTCAAAATTTTAAATGGCAACCGCAATTTTTTTTTCGGTAGAGTCCTTCAGGCAAAAAAGGACATCTTTTGTCCCAAACTTTTTTTGTTCAAGCGACAAATCACCGAGTACGCGAGGAAAATTTTTGTAGGTGTCTCGATCATACAACGTAGTGGTTATTCATTAATCTCGAATAGAAATGCAAATAACACTTTAAAAACGACAAACTATCTTTAAGATTGTTATCAGTGTAAAGCAGGCCTGGGCAAATGGCGGCCCGCGGGCCGGATTCGGCCCGCAACGCAATTTTATCCGGCCCGCGAAGCATTTTAGAAAAAATAGTAAAATGCGGAAATAGAATGTGGGCACCTCTTTTGTTTTTGCTCTACAAATGCGGAAATAGAACGCGAGGACCTTTTTTTTTGTTCTCCAAATTTGGGCCGCGGTGAAATTTAGATCAGCCATACGGCCCGCGGTAAAATTGTCATCAGCTATGTGGCCCGCCGATCAAAAGATTTGCCCGCCCCTAGTGTAAAGTCATTCCTTGACCTGTTACAAAATGAACAAATTTTATTTGAGGGAGTGAGGATTACCCTGCGTACTGAGTGATCTGTAGTTTGTACAAAAAAAAGTTTGGAACAAAAGATGTTGTTTCTTGTCTGAAGAAATCGACCCAATAAAAAAAAATTGCGGTTGCCATTTAAAACTTTGGTGTTATCCCCGGCTCCCACGGTGCCTCCGTGGGAGCAGGGGGTAAAAGCGATATTTTAAATGGAAACCGCAATTTTTTTTTTCTCCCACGGAGGCACCCCTTTCGGAGTTATTTTTGTAACCAAAAAATACATTACAACGAGCTGAGCAACTTTCATTCGCAACATTTTTTATAAAAACTTAATCTCTGAGATATTCCTTCGTTGCCGGATTTTTTGAACACTATGTATAGATAACAAAAAGCAGTGGTAATTTAACTGAATATATGACCGGCTAATTAGCTGGTTTTACATCACTAATTAATGAACTGCGTGAGAATTTTGTTTATTTTCAGGACGAAAAAGTTTTGGAAACACTGAGTTAACTGATAAGGAAAACTTATTCAGTAAGGTAGGCAAAGCTGAAAGAGCTGCCGCTTTACCGGCCAGTAGGCATTGTCCAATCGGCTGCGATAGACGCCGCACGAATCACGTCGAAATACTTTACGTAATTCGTCAAACATATTTTTAATAATGGATAATGTAATTTGTTAATCAATCTAATTACACGTGCTAATGTGAATACATCAATTTGTGTTTAATTAATGAAGTTGAAATGTTACAGTTTTTTAACCATATAAGTGTAGTTTTATTTTTACACAGAAAAAGTTTTAATTCTATAAAACGAAGTATATTTCTGGCATCAACATTACATTGTTACATAATTTTTAACGCTTAGTTGTCGAGCCTCTATAATCTACATTTGTAAATATTTGGCCAAGGAGGCAAATTCTTATTTATAATTATACCTATAATAGATTCGACCGTTACTTGAAAATTAATAAATAATATTTTACAATACTTTAAATAAAAAAGCGCGTTTTTATGTACTTATGCTGAAGAACTTTATCGAAGTAAAATTTGACGCCTGATGGTATGTGACGAAACGACCTGACAAATCGCCACTCGGTCCCCACCGCGCTTGTCTAGAAAACCAGTATTCCGTTTGTAATAAGCCATGCGATTTGAAGTTTCATTTTTGTAGTACTTATGCAGTTTTAATAAATTCAGATCTTTTGTTTTTTTTTAATTTGTCGAAAACTAATAAAAAAAATAGAATCTAGATTCAAATAAAAAAACGCGTCTATCGGCGTTTTAAAAAGTAAAAAAAAATAAATTTTGTTCCCTTCTGTAACGTTTAGTAGCATGGGGTACTCG
Organism: Xanthostigma xanthostigma; assembly: GCA_963575645.1. Lineage (NCBI taxonomy): Eukaryota > Metazoa > Arthropoda > Insecta > Raphidioptera > Raphidiidae > Xanthostigma > Xanthostigma xanthostigma. The sequence goes on along the minus strand of OY754464.1, from coordinate 59,414,716 downwards.
ATGATTTAAGTTAAAGTGAGTGCCCCACGCTTATAAACATTATAGTATAAGTGAAAGACATTTATTTCTTATTTTTTAGTGCGTCGATATAGGTAGATACTAAGCATTTTTTTAGAGTTTTTTGAAGCAATAAATTGTACTGTAACAATTTTTTCACACAACACCGTGTCATCGTCAGTCTTAAGATCTTTGTTATAATAAATTTCTGAAGTGTGTACAAATTAAAATGCTGTGTTTTATTTGACTAAAATGTAACTTCTTATACGAGTTGGAGCTGTTTTACGTTTACGTTAAATATTTAACGCGCCAACACCTACGGATACTTTATTACAAGATTTTATTCAAGTTGACATGTTTGTTAGTCGGTCAGTCAGTTTGGGTCAAATTTTGCAACGGGATTTGAACCACTTCCACTTGATCTATTACTTTTAAATGTTGCATACTTATGTGGTACTAGCGGTCCCGTCCGGCTTCACCCGGGTGTAAAAGAACGAATGGGGAAGGGAGGAACATGAGTACACACATTCATCTTAGTTTACCGAGATGAATGTTGTGTCCAAATTTCATGATAATCGGAGTTACCGTCCAAAAGTTTTTGTCGTTAAAAAGCAGTATTTATACTTTTTTTAACTAATTTTTTTTTAATAAATTAAATATTATTAAAATAAATTTAAGTGTAAGCCTTAGAAGAAAGCAATGTAGAAAATAAAAAAAAAAATAAAAATATATTCGCCCAACGTAGGGCTCGAACCCACGACCCTGATATTGAGAGTCGTGTGCTCCACCAATTGAGCTAGCCGGCGTTGTATTCGGACAACGCTAATATGAGTATATTTAGTTAGTGCATTTCACCTGAATAGAAGCTTATTTTTGAGATACATTTTGCAACATTTTTCATTACGCTCCTAATGGTCGTAGCCTGATTTTATATAGCCTATAGCCTTCCTCGATAAATGGGCTATCCAACAAAAAAAAATTTTTTTCAATTTGAAACAGTAGTTCCTGAGATTAGCGCGTTCAAACAAACAAACAAACTCTTCAGCTTTATATATTAGTATAGATAGATGACAATACAACAATCTGATAACTATGACTTGATGTTGCAGTCGGGAATCAGGATAGTCAGCAGACGATTCTGATGATACTGTGTTGATACATCCATGTGCAGTGTGCTTACAGAGTAGAATTCAGGGGTGGAGAACCTATGGCACGCGTGCTACAGATGGCGCGCGATAAATTGTTATGGGCAAAATCGAAATAATTAAAAATATGCCAGATGTCGAAAAAATTGACTATCACCAAATAATAATTAAAAAGTTCATTATTGTATATCATCTATGTTTGATTCATTTTTTTGCTAACTAAATTTCTTTGGCTACATTAAAATTAAAAAAAAAATCGGCACGTAGAAGTACAAAGGTTCGCCACCCCTGGAGTAGTTGATTAAAACGGAAATAATAAAATATAAGTAAGAAACCTTTCAAATACAAGCTTTTATTAAAATAAAAAAAAATAAAACGAAGAAAATAATAAACAATCAAACAAATTAAATTATTGCTGATATGTTTATATAAAAACTTTAAACTTCTCGTGAAAAGCTTTTAGGTCAGGTCAACGATAATAATAAAATTATTTTATTTGGTTGATTGTTTAATTCCTTGTTATTTTTTTCGTTTTTGTACATTTTAATACAAGCTTGTTTTTAAAAAAGTTTCTTACTTATATTTTTTCATATTTGTACAAAAAATGCTCAAATGGTATCCTTTCTGAATCCGTCGAAAAAAATATCATAGTATAAGAGCTAGTTACGTAGCCGGCTACCAGTATGTATTTGACCAGACCTGAATTTTTACACAGTGTCTCCTATACGTAGCATACATGGGGTGGGGACCTCACTAAGTCCAGCATGGCCGTCGCGGTCCGTACTCAGGTGCGACAGGTACAAAATTTGACTAATTTTCAAAGTATTTGACCACGTCTGCCATTTGGAAATTTAATAATATATTATTATTGTTATTGCTTGAAATAATAAATAGAATAATAATCCGCGATGAAAAATATACCTTTCACAATTTCAAATTTTTTAGTACCTAAAAAATTGTCTGCCACGATGTTTATCGCGCGATAATGGTCTGCCATTGTTATTTTTCAATAACAATAATAATATATTATTAAATTTCCTACTAGCTCTTATGCTATCAGGTTCTGTCTAAAATAATATAACTGTGAGACCCAGGAGGGGCGCAACTATTCGACATCTTTATAAGTTCGAGTCTATTATCCATCTCCACAACGTTTTTAATTACTAATTCAAAAACCAAAACAATAAAATGATTGGATATTTTTGTGTGCGGACATCCCTGTAAAATGTTGTAGGTGTTGCCAATATTTCATAAACATTCATGAGTAATTCCCTACAATAAAATGAACATTGTAAAGTCAACCATGCCGATTCGACATTCGTTGCTTGTGAATGATACGTAGCGTATAGGCTGTGTGCACGAAGCCTACTAGCGCCGCTAGTGGGTAATAGAGAATTATTGAACTCACTTTTTATGGAAATCGCGACATGTTTCTAAGGTGATAAGTCAAAAACTTGTTCGGCCATGATGTGTCAAAAAAGAAATGTAATAAAGAAAACTGATGTTATTTGTTTACACTGACAGCGGAATGTTAAATTAGGGCGCCAATGGTCTTTATTTTACTTAAATCGCCATCAGCGCAACAGCCCGGAACACAACAAGCATTTCCAGATCGCTTAGTTTTCCTATGTTTTCCTTGTAATAAAAAAACTTCATAAAATTATATCTATTTTCACTTTTAATAAACATTGCTCACTGACATACGGAAAATTTGAGCTTGAAGTTTCCTTTAGTGCTCACCACAAACGCTCGCATCGAAAAATCTGTAATCCGCCTCTCTGCACATATAGCCCATAGTATCGTTTAGTCTTTTAGAGCAGGGGTGACACACTGATTTTTCTAAAGGACCATTTATAAGATTTAGGCTGTGAATTACTTTTCATATAAAGGTAATAAAAAGAGTAAATTATCTTGAGTTTGAGGATCCAGACACTTGAGGTCTCTTGTTTTTGACAAGCTCATTGATGTCTAGTGTTTAAAATCGTCATTGTATAGATTTAACGCGGGTTTTTGTTAAATATTTTGTACAAAATTAAGGTGTTTTGTGAAAACAAACTATTTTAGTAACATGTAGCGACATCTCATACAATTCACTCAAAGCTATTAGTTCAGAAGCAAACAAAAAAACTGTTTTAGTATCAAGTAGCGACGTCTGATGAATGCGCTAAAAGCTATTTGTTCAAAAGCAAATCTGCTAGAATTTGCTCAAAGCTATTAGTTTAGACGCCGGGCCGCAAACGAAATACATTTTACAGAATTATATCTATCGTACCTGGGTGAAACCGGGACGAGCCGCTAGTATGATATAATTTTTAAATCTTATACGTTATTTTAAACTTGGAAAATTTTGGGTTCTCGGAGGAAGCTCGCTTTTTATTATCAAGCTTATGGCTTCACTTCATTACGGTGTTGCCTCGTGGAGTTGCGCCCCGCTCAGCAGCGACCACAGTCGAGAAGTCTTCGGCTCCATCATATTACAACCTTGCCTCGCGGGGTTGCGTCCCTCTCGGCAGCAACAGCTACCTCATTATTAGGCGCTGGTATAGAGAAATCTATATCAAATCATATTAATATCAATTTACAAATATTGAGATTTCAAACTAAAAAATTATTTTTATCAAATTAAAATTTAGCCGTACTTAGAGTGAGAAATAATGTTTAGAATCGGTTTAGTAGTTCCACACACAAACAAACAAACAAATTTTTCCTCCTTATTATAATATTAGTATAGATCAGGGGCGGGCAAATCTTTTGATCGGCGGGCCACATTGCCAAAAACTTGCAGAAAAATTCACACTCTATTCTCTATTCACATTCTATTTCCGCATTCGGAGAGCAAAAAAAAAGGTCCTCACATTCTATTTCCGCATTCGAAGAGCAAAAAAAAAAAGGTCCTCACACCACATGTAGAGAGCAAAAAAAAGGTCCCCGCATTCTATTTCCGCTACTATTTTTCTAAAATTTTCTAAAATGCTTCGCGGGCCGGATAAAATTGCGCTGTGGGCCGAATCCGGCCCGCGAGCCGCCATATGCCCAGGCCTGGTATAGATAGACATTATGAAGAGAGAGTAGCGGTAAAGAGAAAGGACTTGGAGAGAGAAATTGTGGATTATATACGCACGACAACTTAGGTTATTAGTCAATTTATATAGTGTACATATTGCTTTAGAAGCTACAGGTACTCACTGTTTCTTATCCCTAGAGATATAAGTAACTAGAGTACGCTAGGTCGTATGCTTGTCATAAGTGAAAATGTCCTCAGTTCAGAGAGAGAACGCTGCAGAAAACCCAGAAAACCAGATTTTTTTTAATTTGCATATTTAAATCAGCATTGTTTTGCATCATTAGTTACCATCGAGATAAGGAATTATTCTCTCTCTCTGAATTGCAGACACTTTCACGGCTCACTCGCGTACTCTAATCTAATATCTCTATGAATAGGTAAAATATTTTATTCAACACGCGTGAGTAATATGTAATTTCGGGGCCCTGCTAAACGTGGGAGAAATAATATATTACTTCACTAGTGTAATAATGAATTTTCTGGCGTGGGAGAAATAATATATTACTTCACTAGTGTAATAATGAATTTTCTGGACCAATAGAAACTCAGTAGCAAGCCCAAGCGCTAAATAATGAAAAAAACTGCAAGTAGCTTCTGGACCAATAGGAACGTGGTAGGCGGTATTGTATACTTATATGAAAACAGCATCGCACGGTGGTACGTCAATCAATGAAGTGATTTATTATTTTTCCCTCTTTTATCAGGGCCCCGATTACATATTACTCCTGCTAGTTGAATAAAGTATTATGTGCGACTATTGATCGAAGGAGAATATTCCACTCGCGTGTGTTTTACCGCACTCGCTGCGCTCGTGCGGCAAATTTCACGCTCATGGAATCTTCTCCTTCTCTCACTAGTCGCACAATATACTATAGTTAGTTGAGATGCGCAAAAATCTATGCGACACATCAACAAAAAACAAAACTATACAGAATGAATATTTTAAAATAAAACATGCATGATTACATATTCGAATAATACAGGGTGAGTTTTAAGTTGATGCTTTCTTTTTTACAGCGTGTAAAAATCAAATAGACGAGCAAATATTTCAAATAGTTTTTTTATCAAAACTCAAAAATAAGAGAGAAACAGCCTTTCGAAATAAATTTTATTAAATTTTCTTTAATTTTGAGGTCGGTCCTGGGGTTATATTATGTCACTATGGAAATAAGTTGTTATTATCAAGTATGTGTATTGTTCTGTTTTTGAGAGAATTGTGTGTGCCTCAATTATTTTTGATAATAATAACATATTTCCATAGTGACATAATATAACCCCAGGACCGACCTCAAAATTAAAGAAAATTTAATAAAATTTATTTAAACTTCGAAAGGCTGTTTCTTTCTTATTTTTGAGTTTTGATAAAAAAACTATTTGAAATATTTGCTCGTCTATTTGATTTTTACACGCTGTAAAAAGAAAAGCATCAACTTAAAACTCACCCTGTATACCTTTAAAAAAATAGGTACCCAGTGCAGTATAAAGACGTGTTCATACTATAGTCTAGACTCTAGTTCACATGTCCCTTTTTGATGAATTCCAGTTCTCATTCACCGAAAATTATGATTATGGTGTCATTTGATTCGGAATGACATCTAGAAACCTTTTGATAAAATTGAAGTGAAAGAAGAAAAAATTGCAAAAGTTATAAACATTTTAGTAAAAAAAAGAGGGGTTTGGTTTTTTGCGAATATTTCGAAAACTATTGTAGATATCTGAAATCACAAAACTGATTCTGAAAGAGCAGGAAACTTACAAAAAAAGACCTATCTCCCCGAACTCTACCACAAATATTTCTAATTTTAATTTAGGGGTGAAAATAGGGCTAACACTTTGTTTTTTATATTTTTTATACGACAAGTTAAAATACACGAAAATATTGAAAATTATATAAAAAATAGAAAAAAAAACTTAGGCCTATTTTCACCTCATAATGAAAATTAGAAATATTGGTGGTATAGTTCTGGGAGATGGGACTTTTTTGTAGGGAATTTCCTGCTCTTTCAGAATATTATTTGTATTTTCAGATATCTGCAATAGTTTTTGAGATATTCGCAAAAAACCAAACCCTTCTTTTTGTTTTACCAAAATGTTTACAGATTTTGCAATTTTTTTATCTTCTAGTTCAATTTTTTCAAAAAGTTTCTAGATGTCATTCCGAATCGAATGAAGGACTGCGATTCATCAAAAAGGGACATGTGAACTAGATTACTAGTCCCCAACTTTTGTTCTGAAGTAGGCTGACACTCGAGAGATTCGAGCTGGTAATTCGACTGGCACAAATTTGCCAATTGGCACGGACCAAGCAACGTCTATACGTCTACATAGTTTTGGACTTTGGTAAATGGTCTTTCCAGCTGGCATACAGCGGCACAGTATGGACGCGCCTTAATAAAACAATAATAATTAGGGAAATGAAAAATGCTTGATATCAATCAAAACTTGTCATGCGACATAACAGAGTTGCTTTTGCTGTTTCTCAATTTACTAAAGCGATTTTTATTTATGTGTTAATTGATTATCTAACCTATATATTATTATAAATAAATTAAAATTGTGCAGTCAATGTTACGTTGCAAATAAATATACGATATTAATTATTGTCAAAATAATATATTCGTGTTGTGAATTTACAGTTGAACTAATATTTATTCTGCAGTGTTATTATTGAAATTAACATTGAAAAATGTAATTTCTAAAATATAGTTTTATGTGTTAACCAGCCAAATATGGGTGGATGTGACCTCGTCATTGTTGTTACTCTATTGTTTTTGGATTTAGCAGATGTTTCGCCAACTTCAGTGGCGCTCCAAAATAAATTAAAAGAGGCACAATGTAAAGTTACGTGCTCAAAGCAGTCACCATCTGAAATGGTAAGTTTTTATTTTTGAAAAAATTGGGTGAGTTCAGCCTTCCGCAAGTTTTTCCGAATGAATTATGTTAAGCATTTTCAGAAAGTCTAGTTTGACCATGACTTTAGATTGTGACCATACATATTTATCCATAAGAAAAGTGTTGTATAGAATTTAAACCGATCCTAGACATATTCTCATATATTAAAGATTCCGTTAAATTTCTCGGTTTATACATAGACAATAATCTCGACTGGAAACAACATAATATTGACTACATTTTGCCTAAGTTAAATAAAGCTAAATTCGTTCTTACTTACTTAAAAAAATATACTAGTACCGACATTCTGCTTAATGTCTATCATGCATATTTCCAATCTATTATCCAGTATGGAATAATCTTTTGGGGCAATTCGGTATGGGCAGAAAAAGTTTTTTTAATTCAAAAAAAGTGTATTCGTATCATAGCGGGTGTGGTACCTATAGAGAACATTTATTTATTCAGTATAACATACTAACACTAGTAGATCTTTATATTCTAAATTGTGCAAATTTTGTACAAAACTATCCATCTTTGTTTATTGAAAATCACAATAAACATGAATATACTACAAGAAATAATAATTTAAAAACTTCTAATTGTACATTAGCAGTGACTCATAAAGGTGTCCGCAACATTATGATAAGAATACACAATAAGATACCTACTGAAATAATTGATCCAAATTCCAAACAAAAGTTTAGGAAGAATTTAAAAAAATATTTATTAGCTAAGGTTCACTACAGATTGGACGAGTTTTTATAATTAATTATTGTGTTGACGCTATTTATGTACCTACATTTGTAACAACAAAATAAAGATCTTTATCTATCTATCTATCTATTATATTTGGTCAATTGAAATTAAATATATATTTTTAATTGTTTATACCTACATCTATGAAACATGTTTTTTTGTCCAATTTTCAATTCGAAATAGCATTTTTACTACGAATTTTGTTTAAAATTTAGCTTCAAAACTGATATTTCTCTATGTAGATGGGTTTGATAACTACATTAGACTGTTTTTGCAAAATAAAAGTTGCTTATATTATGATCACAATGCAAGGTAAATAATATCAAATAAAATTTTTGACAATGTGTTCAGTAATCCAGCATCAGCCTTGTGAAAAAAGATTATAAGTTTTATTGTATATTTGATTGTGAGGACGCCAAAAAGGATGCACGTATTTCATGTTTAGATATAGTACGTTGAATGTAAATCTATTGTGACTTTTCTTGATGTTTTTTATTTATAAACTTGCAATGCAACCCAGTACGGTTGGCTCGGATTCGTAGGTTTGCTATTAAAAATAGACATTATTACCTATGGTGCAGCGGACATTCTTATAGAATATTTCAGCCCACAACCTCCTGAGAAAGAGAAAATAGTGACACCCGCCACCACTTAAATGATAAGATGTAAGAATTTTTTAAAACTTTTATCAAACATCAAAATGATGATTTAAAAAATTATATATAGTAAGTACCTACCTATTTTTGAGCTCAACGAGCTTGAAAACAGTGTGAAGTTTTAAATTAAAAAGTTAAAAAAACATGGCCTATATAAGACTTCTGGAATCACAAAGTATATTTAAACAAAAATAATCAAAATCCTTCAAACCGTTTCAAGGTTAAATTCGTTCAAACTTACATCATCACACACATACATAATTACATTTTTTATAATAGTATATAGATAGACTAGCCGTTACCCGCGGCTTCGCACGCGATAGAGACGAAACACGGATGCGTTCTCATTATTTGGCATATAGTTACTCCTTTTTCGACGAAGACCCTCCTAATAAATCACGTCCTGACAAATATTGAAAATGACACCAATGTTGATTTTTAGACTATTTACCTCTTTTCACCCTCTAAAGAGGTTGTTTTTGAAAAAGAATGAAACACGTGTTTATTTGTTAACAGGAGTAATCCTGCGCCTTTTCGAATTGATACATCTGTCGTATATGATTTCTCCAAGCAATTTTTGAGCCCCCGTTACACCCTTTTAGGGGTTTAAAATCTGTTCTTAGCGGATGCCTACGCCATAATACCTATCTGTGTGCTAAATTTCAGCCCAATACGTCCAGTGGTTTGAGTTGTGCGTTGATAGATCAGTCAGTTGATCAGTCACGATTTCCTTTTATATATATAGAAAATAAAACAAGAAATGCACATTATATTTTTTTAATGATAACTGACCGGGATGTTTCGTGCTGACTCCATGAGGATTTGATTATTGTGAAAAAAATTACGGGAAAATTCTTTAACATTAAAATAACACCTATTAACATCGCTATCTCTGTACTTGTGTAATTGCCATATGGCACAATGACACAATATATACTATTGGCGTCGGTTGGATGGCGGGGCCTAGACGCCTGGTAAAATACACATTTGAATTCATTATACCGCAGGAAAATCTATTTAAAATTGTCACAATCGCTCCATTTTAGCTTTTCTATGATCTATTGACTTTAAGTCCGGGCAAAATAGAATAATAAACCGTTATGAAAAGTATACCATTATATTAAAACAAACAATGTTCCAGCGCATATCTTTTCTGCACTTGCGCCGATTTTTTCCAAAAATAATAAGGTTGTTCATTTATACATATGTCAATAATCTTATCAAAATTTGGTTTCGATCCGTTTAACCATATTATCTGTATCGAGCTCACAGACTAATAGGCGAACTGACTCTTTCCAGAAACATGTTTTTTTAGTCTCGAGGTACATCAAAACAATTTTTTTTTATAAAATTTTGAAAAATAAATTTTATCTCGATTAGTGCCATTCCTCCTGTTGGAATGCTAAATCTGGTAAATAATATATGCGAAGAATACTCATTTTTGAAATCAAAATTTTATAGTAATTTTCAGTCCGTTGATTTTCTTAAGTGCATCAGCAGCACCTAAATAATTACTTTATCGCACCAGTTAATCTTCAAAAGCAATTAACTAGACTATGACCTTTTATATACAAAATGTTTTTCATACTCAGAAGAAAAGCTTTATTTTTTCATTTTTTAAATATAGCCTGTATAGCTAATGACCTTATTTTCGAGCGTCTATTATCTGTTTGTATACTGTGTTTGAATCTGTTTGATGTAAGACACGCAAAGAAACGGCCAAGTTTATTAAAAAAAAATATGTTCAACTCTGTGTAATGGAAGATTTCTCGAAAACAGTAGCCAACATTGTCAGTGTTATTTACTATCGCCAAACGGTTTTTTTTCTAACCTTTGAACTCAAAGATAGAGAAATTTCGAGCTTTTCACGGCCGGAAGCCTAAATTTTCTTGTTCCCTCTGATAATGAACCCGAAGACAAACGGCGCTGTTTATAAACAAAATTTTATTAAACAACTTGAGATAATTAATAATAATAATAATACAAATCTTTGATTAACGTCTGATTAGAATTCTTCAATAAATAATAATAATAATAATTTTTATTGTGTATTATTTTTTCTAAGAATAATCTAGATCCTATAAGATCACATTTTGAGAGTATAAAATTTAATTTACTTTCGAAGAACAAAGTAACAAAGCAAAAGAATATATCATTATTTATTTACTAAACAATTCATTTAAAAATTTGAAAATTAAATATCGCACATACCGCTAAACTAGTGCTCTATTATTGCTTTCTCCGTCAGAGTTGACTTTCGTTCATACAAGAAGTTATATATAGAGGTGGACTGCCAAATTTTGAACAACCGGCTTGCTATTATTTCGAAGCAAAAAAAAAAGGTAAATGAGTAGCATTGTCTTCATTTATTTTTGTACAGTATAAAATATGTAACATATATAACAAAACAAAACATTTATTGCCCTTAGTGTTATTGATATTCATATCGTACTTACATCTATCATACTTACCCTTTCGATCTCATGTTTAGCCCTAGTTGCTGCGCGTTTTGTATTTAAATTAAAAAAAAAAAAAAAAAAAACATTTATTGCACAAAAAAACTAATAAATACCAAATTTACCATACTATACTCGGCGCGATGTGCATATTTTGCATAAAAATACTATTAAAATGGCTTATTTTTTTTGTTTTAGGGGTAGTTTAACAAGCGGCTCGCCGAGTTTCAAAAATTTTAACAACCGGTTCGCGCGAGCCGGCTCCAGCCCGCCCCTGGTTATATCTAAGTTAATTTCACACGAAATCGATTCAATTTGTAGCTTTTTGAAAAGAGGAGATTCTGTTCTATAAAACAGAAACATTTTTAGATCGATTTGAGTTTATAATTACTACTAAAAATGTAATTGAAAATCACGAACAGCAGTTGTCGGCCGGTCTGTACGGATGTACGTATGTACGCAATTTTGGTCGAATCGCCTTGGTTTATATTTTGTTCACTTTATTTACTATCAGACCAGAACCCTATTTAAATTCATTGAAATATGTTTAGTAGTTTAATTTTTATAAACAGTTTTATTTTTATTATTTTTGACAGCTATAATAGTTAAAAAACAATATACAGGATGTCCCACGACATGACTGTCATAGCCTGGGACTGTGATTTCAAGTCAAAAATGTCTAATGAACATATACCCAGAACGCTATCCTAACTGAGCTAGAAGCATTTGAAATTTTAAATGCAGGTATTTATAGGTTCGGCTGTTGGTTTTGTTATTATTAAAAAGACCAGGTGGCTGTGAATCACCATTAGTATTTATGCGTTCTGATCCTGAGACTCTTCGCAGAGCTACCAAATCAATTCTAAGAAGAGCTCGACTATGTATACAGCAACTGGGAGGACATTTTGAACAACTAATTCAATAAAGCGATTTCTTTTTAAATGGTTTTTAAATTAGTAGGAAATTCCTACTACTACTTATCTAAAATTTAAAATGCTTCTAGCTCAGTTAGGATAGCGTTCCGGGTATATGTTCATTAGACATTTTTGACTTGAAATCACCCCAGCAACACAGTCCCAGGCTATGGCAGTCATCTCGTGGGACACCTGTATAATGTAGTAAATTAAGAATAAGTGCTATACTTCTATACCACGATAACAGTGGCACGGACTCAGACAGTGGATAAGACGTCGGACTAGTAGTGACAAGGTACCGGGTTCGATTCCTGCCGCGACATCAATCTATTCTATTTTATTCTACTTGATATTTATATATTATATATTTGTCATATATCTTTATTTTAGTTATTATTTTTTTTTCAAAAAAAAAATAAAATAAATAAAACAATTAAGTTAAAAAAGATTTTCACTTAAATTATCAAAATATAACATATGTTTCGCTGTCACAGCAGCTTCATCAGATATACAGTATTACAGTTTACAAAAATAATCTATATAGGTCTAAATTAGGTAGATTTAATACAACTAGGGGGGAGGATGGTGGGGTGGGAAATCCCAACTCATAGAAAAAGAACAAAGGAAGAACATTATATTCATTAAAAATTAAACTTTAGGTTTAGTAAAGGTGATGTGGAGATGTCTTTTTGATCATTTAATAAATGGGATGAATTTTTGCGTTTGTTAATTTCCAAAGCTTCCAACAGATTTAATTTTAAACCTTTCTGTTCTATATGTAAAATATCAAAATTATTATTAAAAATATGTTTTTCTAACTTTAAATGATCGGAATAAGTAGAGTGTTTATTATTATTAGTAAATGAATCTTGATGGTCTTTTATTCTTGTTTTAAATGCCCGACCCGTTTGGCCAATATAAGTTTTTGGACATGAACCGCAATTTAATTGGTAAACTCCACTTTTTTTTTCATTATACAATGGAAAATTTGCGGGATGTGCACTTTTGGTTTTGCCAACTAATGTTATTTTTTGCCTTGTTCTTTTAAGTAATTAAACATCAAACAACGTGCTACAGTTTAATTTTTTTGACGTACATATGTATACGTTAATACTTCCTAATATAGTGACTAACATTACAAAAAAAAAGAAATAGAGGTGTGCTCACTGACTTTATTTGATGAAAGTGTGGGTACAAAATAAGAGCTAAATATAACAAAATTAAAATATGTCAAAAAAAAAAAAAACAAACTACAGGAAACGGTTTATTAAATTTACAGAAAAAGGAAACACAATATAAAAGTGTTATTATTGAAATATAAAGTACTTGCGTAAAATTAATATTAACGTCTGAATCACATTTTAAAACCGTTTTTAACTTTTAATTAACGTCGATTTCGCCAAACAGTGAGAAATACAATTAACCATACTAAGTATTACTATATACAGTATGTAAACACGTAAGGTGCACATAGGGAAATTAGCATTGGGAAAAAATACTTGGATCAGAGTTAGCCCTGACTGCATTAATTGTTATTTCTATTGAATTATCGTGGTAATCGTGAGGATTTCTATTTTATTTTGATTTATTTTTATTTTACTTGGCTTTTTTAATAATAAGTAGCTCTTATAAATAATTATTTTAATTTTTTTCTACAAAAATAAAACAAAAAAAAAACAACTCCATCTGTTTGGAAACATTTCATTCAAAAAGTGGTATGACGTATGCGCGTTGGTAAAACAGTGACCCAATGTCTTTAGGCTCAACACTAATAGGCGGAGATATTTGATCTCGCACCATATTTAAGTATTTTTGGGAATTTAATGTCCCATTAATAAAAAAAGTCCGATTATGTTGTAATCATTTGATTATTTTCTTCGGTAGTATACACATTCATTTTGCAAAAGAATATTATCTGTCAAATTGAAATACAAGATTTCAAGGCTCACTCTGATCTAGTCATTTTTTCCCAATGTTAATTTCCCTATGTGCACCTTACGTGTTTTACATACTGTATAAGAAATGTGTCTTTAAAATTATTTCCAAGTATTTTGAATCGAAAGTAGGAAGTACTTAATTTTTAGAAAGGGAAATTTTTTTTGGTATTTTCAGTTCTTTTGACTTTGTCAGTTTCCGTTACTTTGATAATCAAAAGGTTTTTGAAAAACATTAAACGTAATTAAATTTTCTAAAAAATGTTTCTTAAAAGTGTTTTCTTATGAAACTACAGCTAACAGAAGCAGAACACTTTTTGCACAACTTTTTAAAACTACGGGTTGTTCCTAAAGTAAATCCCTATAAGTCAACCATACATAGAAAGTTCACTGCTAAGAAATTTGGTGTTGCAAAGATTCAAATTCTTGCGTATGACTTCAATTGTTTCTGTAGTAATATATATGAATACAAATGTTTGTTCAAAATCTTAAATCTCCGAAAGTTCTTCACCGATTGCTTTGAAATTTTGACACAACGTTGATTACCTATTACATAAAATATAAATGTCATACCTGTGACAGGTGAAAACATGCTTTTTTATAAAAAAAAACAGCGAAATACAGTGTCATCTGTTGAATGCTAAAGCAACATACGTTATACTAAATATTTTATGGCAACGGAAGCGCCATCTGTTAGACTCTAAAGCAACATACGCTATACTAAATATTTTACAGCAAAAGGAGCGCCATCTGTTGAATTTACAGCAACACACGCAAAGTAGATTGAGCGACTGTCGGGTATTGAATCAACACCCTACATTAACATAGCTGGATATTGCATAAGAAACGCTTCATGTTACCATTCGGATATGTCTGGATCATTGGAATGTCACAATGTGAAAGGAGCGTTTTGTAAAATTAAAACATATTAGATAACTGCCATACACGTAGCAACGATTTTACCCCTCCCCCTCTTGCTACACCAATGGCAACTACAAATCGTTCGTTTGTTTTCATGCCACTTTCCTTAAATAAGCGACCCTATGCACAATTTTTTTGGTGAATTTTTTTTGGTTTGTTGAATAACAATGAATTGTTAAGATGCGGTTAGCGCTGTCCGGTTCTCTACTTTATGGTATGTAACATTTCAATTGCTTAAATTATTTCGATCACGTTCGATTTTTAACCGACTTCAACAAAAAGGAGGAGGTTCTGTGTTCGTCAGTATATATATTTTTTTTATGTATGTTCACCGATTTCTCCGTCAATTATGGACCGATTTTCAAATTTTTTTTTTATTCGAAAGAGTGCACCTCAGAGGTGGTCCCATCGGAACCAAGTCAGGATCTGATGGTGGAATCCGGAGAAATCGAGGGAAACTTTCAAATTTCAAAGAAACGCATAATGGTTTTTATGCATGTTCACCGATTTTTAGTGTTAGATTAACTCTAAAAAGAGAAAAATAAAATATTTTTAACAAAAAAATTGAACCGACTTCACACTAAAAAGTAAGAAATAATTGCGTATTGAAATGTTTTGGAGTCGGTGTAGTTCTCGGAATAGATTTCATTTTGGCTGACACCGACTCCAAAATATTTCAATACGCAATTATTTTTTACTTTTTAGTGTGAAGTCGGTTCTATTTTTTTGTTAAAAATATTTTATCTGATCTGTGATCTTGTACACCATCTAATTTTCTGTTTAGTGTATGGTAGCTTACTTTAGGAACATTCTGTTTTTACAATAAATAAAATTTCCTGTTTTTGCTGTTAGGATCAACATGTATTTTCATTTTTTTTTTGTACATGTACTCGTAATAGTGGTTCAGAGAAAAGCTGAAAGGTTAATGCAAACATATACAAAACCAGGTGGGAAAACAAGATGAAAAATATACAGAGATTTCATGAAATGATACCTTTACGCTTATGTTTAATTTATGTTGGTATGCAAATGTTTTGACTGTGTTGGTATCAATAAATGATCGTCGATATGTGAGCGCTAAATATATGTCAGCATTATTTTACAAAATGGCGCATACGGTGTTGCGTGATGTTTAAACCATTAAACCGTGTTAGGACTGTTAGGTGCATCGAACAATTTGCATGAATAAGTTCAAAGAGAATTTAAGTGAAGACTCAATTTGCGCAAACTTATGCACAAATATTTACAGATCAGCTTTAAAATAACGCTAGGATTCGCGATCAAACAATTTCTGTAAGCTTTTGTCGGATAAATGATACAGGGTGTTGAAGTTCCGAATTGTTCATTATTCCGCAATGTATTCATTCTAAAAACGGCGCACCATTATTCAGCACGGACTAGCACAGCACAGATTAGAAAAGCCTATTCGTGAAGGTACTCATGTTATTTAACGGAGTAGCGCACATTAGACTAGCACCTGCAATCAGTACGACCGTCGATCAGTCGCATGCAATTTCTGTAAAGCCGTGCTGAACCGATCTAGTGTGCTAATTATGTGTCTTTTTGATTAATTAATTTTCATTAATAGGCCGAACCCAAAACTTTTTTCCTGGCTTCTTTCTTTTCGCACATCTTCAAAAAAAATCTTCAATCGAACTACACACGCCCATCTTGCACATTGACTACTTGAAAACTGCAACACGGAACCAGCACTAAAAGTTGCTAGTCCGTGCTGGTTTGTACCGGAGTAGTGTGCTGCAGGTTTGTACTATGTTGATCCATGTTGAATAAGTGTGCGTGGGTAAATGAAGCAAAAATTTGGATTTGTATCAACCTGTATCTCAGGATAAAGTCTCACCAGGAACATGTTGATAAGCACTTTTCGTATAAACAAAACTGGCAAAACTGTGCTTTGTAGTGGTGAAAATATTTATTCATGAAACTAAATGTTAATAAAATAAACAACTAAAAACTACATCTCTTATATAATAGAAAATGAAATAAAAATAAATTAACAGAAAAACAACGAACTTCTAAGCAATAATAACACATTACATTCTATGTACAAAAAAAATTTTACACCACAGGCACACTCCGAAATTTACATTGCAAGCGTATATTTATGTGTGATCTGTATAAATTTATGTCTGAAGTCAATGGTATATAT
The DNA here is from genome assembly GCA_963575645.1 of Xanthostigma xanthostigma. Taxonomy (NCBI): domain Eukaryota; kingdom Metazoa; phylum Arthropoda; class Insecta; order Raphidioptera; family Raphidiidae; genus Xanthostigma; species Xanthostigma xanthostigma. The sequence continues at coordinate 59,397,814 of OY754464.1, read as the reverse complement.
TATCAACTGCTTGTAGCGGTTACGGCATACTTGACACACTGTCTGACTGACTGACCATGCTTTTTCGAAAAATCTAGAAGCGCTGATACTGTTCTATGCGGTTGCATGTGCGATGTGTGTATTGTTAGTGGCGGCATGCTACAGTAGGTATCATTTTTTGATGATGAATGTTCTTCAGTAATTTGGAATTTTGTTGTGATCATTCTGTATATATCAATACTAAACTGACCGTATTTAGTTGACTGTGTATTATATACGTTCATTACTCAACCTCCTTTTTGAATGAAGCTTTTCTGGATATTTTCACTACTATATTATTTATGGAAATATAATAATTCTCCGAGTTTAACGCGTTCAAATACAACACATTTTTTCTAATTTTTTACGAACGTTTTTTATCGTGAATGCGTATTCTCTTGATTTTAAATTATAGGTATCCTTATTGTTTTCATGTGTTTAAAACCATTAGTGAAGACCTGTTCGGGGTAGTTCGGTTGAAGAATAGGAAACAAGAAACATCATACTAACGAAACAATGATGTTTTTTCAATTATTCCAAATGTTAAACGTCGAAAACAATGGTTTCAACATCATAAAACATAATTTTTTTGTGTTGTGAGGATCATTTAGATGAAAGTATTTTATTATAGGTAATACTGTAATTAATAATCATTTATATCAACGTATAACTTTAAATATATGGGTGACCGAACTTTGCTCGGAATAGTTTAATAAACATAGTATTAATTTGCTGTGATTTGTTGATTTTGTACTATTTTTTTAGACTGTAAAATTACGAAACGAATTAATTTCACTGTTATGTATTTTTTAAGCGAGAAAACCGAGATTTAACCATTTTTCCCTATAATAACAGTCGTTCTCTTTGTAAATATTATTTAGGACATCATTTTGAAATCTACCGCTGTTATTTTAGATCCTTTAAAAATTGTCGTTTCGGATGTAGTAGTTTAAGCTCCCATGACAAAAAGTTACCCCAAAGAACACCTCAAAATTATAAAGTGAAAATGGCTGAAAACACAAAAATCGATATTCAAGGAAATGGAGTACTTACATAATAATATCTTTTAATAATAGACTATGAGCTGTGTTTTTCTCATATTAAGATAACAATTGAAAAAAAACCGGTCAAGTGTGAGTGTGACGTTTGCATCAGCTGTCAAGGTATAATTAGTTATTCAAATCTATGTAAAATTTTCTCCTCTTTCGTTTAAGACAGGTCTCGAAACGATCTGATTTAAATTGAGCGAATGGTAAGCAAAAAACTTAGTTTGCTCCTCTTTTGAGAGTTTTGGGTTTTTTTAATTATTTGTTGTTCTAGCGGCAATAGAAATACACACTCTGTGAACATTTCAACTCTCTACCTATTACGGTTCTTGAGATATAGCCGGTTGACAGACAGACGGACGGACAGTGGAGTCCCGTTGAGCACCCTTCGGGTACGGAACCCTAAAACTTAGTAACAATGTGACAACAATGAAAATTATCAAACAATGATAAAAAGTAGTCTATTTCAGTTACATTTTGATGATACCAGAATTTTTGAGCTATAACTCGCATAAACGTGACAAAAATGATTAGGTACGTATGTACGATAATTTGTCAGGTAAAGCCGCTGTGTATTTATAAAAATGTCGTGAAAAGGTACGTTTTAACTGGAAATATAATCTTTAGATATGTATATCCTTCGAGTGATACCCTACAAATAATAATCATAAATAATAAATTAATTTATTATATTTTATGAAAAAATATTTAGTTTCTCATGAGTCACATTATTATTTTTGAAAAAAAAAACTTCCATTGATGCTTTAGCATCTCGAACCTCAGCTGAATTGAACCGAATATGTATAATTTTTTAGAAAATCTGTGATCATAAATATATCCACAGTAAGTATATTACCACAATTGGCTTTTATAAAAGCTTTGTCGCACATTATTAAATAGAATTACTTGTCAACAATATTTTTTTATACCAAATTTAGGATAGTTTTATTCAATACACATGTAGAAGCCATTGATAGTATACTATAGTGTAAAAACATTTTAAAATTATGACGTCACAATTGTCAAAAACAAAACTAACCAATTTTTGAGCGTTTGCAGTAACGTGATTTTTTTTATTAAAAAAGTTTTTTGAAAGTTTTTCGCATCGATTATCAATATTACTTATAATAAACTTTTAAAATACAATATAAAAAAATCGATAATTATTTTTTTTCAAAAGCCTAATTCTGTAAATCAACCGATCTAATAAAAAAAATCCAGCCAATTGGACGACGGAACCACTCCAACTTTGAAAGTACAGTGTAACCTCTTTATAACGTCCTTCGTTATAACGAAAAACTCCCTATAACGTAGAAGTTTTTACAATTTGGTTGGTTTATCTTAAAACCCGTATATTAATACCCTCTTTATAGCGCAACAGCCATTCTCTGTTACGAAGAAATATGTTCATATTTAGGCGTCAGCAAATATTTACAGAAATAAAGAGAACGATTCTGTACCATCATCATCTATTCAACAAGCCGCCAAACTTATCGAAAAATTCATATTGTTTAATGAAGATGATTCCACCATATCCCAAGACATGCGTAAGATACTTAATAAAATACAAAACAAATATTGACATAGCAAAAAACGTCAGGAAAAGTTAACATACTATACTATGTGTTTGGAATAAATTAATTATGTGAAATTTGGTTATTTTTTTTCTTTCCTCCATATAACGAAAACTCTTTATAACGAAAAAAATTGGTTGTCTGTAAAGTCGGTTTACGGACGATAGTTTTACGTGATAACGTATTCCGCTCGAATATCATATTTAATAATACATAACCTAAATTTTAGTAGCTGTCAAACTATATTTTTACCGACTAATAATTTGATCAACCAAAGCAAAATACATATTTTTAAGCAATTATAAAAGACATTTAAAAGAATGTATATATATTATATATTTGTTAACAAACCGTATAATTTATCTGGCCATCTGTCAGATGTAGCTTTTGCTGGAACAGCCGAAAAAAATGTTGAACGCACACTACTCTCTGACGTCACGCGAGAAGAGAGAGACTATCGCTTATATCGCGCTCTCGCTTGCGGAACGTTACTCTTTTTCGTGCGTGCAGCCGGTGTTTCATCAATTTATAAGACGTTGTCACGTCAAAAAAATTCTTGGTCCTTTGAGACTCGTTATATATATTACACTGTATTGACATTTGATATAGTAGATATAATAAAAAATTATGTTTCTTCAAAACATGTCTCAGAAAAAAATAAAATATTTATTAACAATCAGCTTTAATCACTATGACACTTATCAATAATTATGCCGAGTTCTAAATGAATGTAGGCTAGGGAAGTTGAGTATATTCAATTATTTTATCAATAATAGTATATTGTGCGACTAGTGAGAGAAGGAGAAGATTCCATGAGCGTAAAACGCACGCGAGTGGAATATTCTCCTTCGATCAATGGTCGCACATAATACTTTATTCAACTAGCAGGAGTAATATGTAATCGGGGCCCTGATAAAAGAGGGAAAAATAATAAATCTCTTCATTGATTGACGTACCCACAATAAGATTGCCATGACTTTCGCTGAATTGCGATGCTGTTTTCATATATACAATACCGCCTACCACGTTCCTATTGGTTCAGAAGCTGCGTGCAGTTTTTTTTCATTATTTCGCGCTTGGGCTTGCTACTGAGTTTCTATTGGTCCAGAAAATTCATTATTACACTCTACGCGTCAACATGAAGTAATTTATTATTTCTCCCGAGTTTAGCAGGGCCCCGAAATTACATATTACTCACGCGTGTTGAATAAATAAAATTATCGACTGAAAAATTGGTCGATAATTTTATTTATTCAACACGCGTGATCGAAGGAGAATATTCCACTCGCGTGTTACCGCACTCGCTACGGTCGTGCGGCAAATTTCACGCTCATGCAATCTTCTTCTCTCACTAGTCGCACAATATACTATTATTGATGACTAATCAGACGTTAATCAAAGATTTCAATGATTTTATCCTTTTTTGAAATATTTTTTGAAGTCGCATCAATTTATTTTACCTTTTATATTTTATCTAAAATCGTATTAATATTAAAAAAAAGTAAATAACTTACCTTATGAACTCTGTTTCATATTAATTTTTATAAAAAAAAATAATTTTCTTATATCTTCCTCGTTTACCTCTGAATTCTAAGAGAATGTATTGACATGTTTGATTATAGATGTAGATGCCAATAAACCAAATATTATTATTATTATATTATTCATGTTTTTCAAATTTAGTCTTCATCTTATTCACCTGAATAGCCGCCACTGTGGCATTTATGCAATGCGATAAAATGAATTAATTATAAGACTTATGTAGCTTGATATCGCGTAGTTATGTAATATTATCGGTACTGATAATTAATATTCTTGATATTTTTGTTTTTGTAAAATGATATGCCTTGTACGTTATTGGCATAATTACTGCGTTCCCAGTAGACAAGAACCGCGCTTTTACATCTTTACCATCAGAGCCCGATCCGACTTCACCTGGATTTCTGGATTGTCTAGAAAAGATAGATATTTTGCGCTACAGCAAACTTGTTTTTCATTTATTATTAATTAATGCATTTGTCTATAGTCTATACTAACAATAATAATAATGCAATAGAATAAGACATCTTGTTTTTAATATTATTGTAAAGTATTACGGGATACAAGGCTAAAAATTTTAAAAACAATTTTAATTCACTAAAACATTCTTTAATGGCCAACGTTTAGTCAATATTTTTGTCTTCTTTAGGACTTAAAAATTTAGCGAAAAGTCACAGCATTACAACAATAAAAAGATTTAAAATCATTTTCGTCAACTTGTATTAGACTTTTTAAAAATTATATGTAGAAAGTCAATTTTTTTTTGCATTTAAAGTCATGAAACTGTGAGAAATATTGATTTTATCAATTTTCGTATTTTTTTCCATAAATCCGCCATAAAAACGAAGATTTTAAAAAAAATTCATCGAAATCGGATGATTTTTCGATTTTCTAGAGCCAAAAAACCAGGTGACCGCGAAAGTGTATAATTACCGAAATTTTATTTTATTTTTTATTAGCGAAATTATGTCAGTATTTTTGAAGTTGAAAAAATCCTTGACGTTTAATTGTCTTGAATTATTAAACAGAATTAGTATTAATGATTTTAAAATGTGAAACAGACTAAAAAAAAAACGTTTCCACGACTATTCAAAATCAAATTTGAAAATTCAAAATTTTTGAATTATTGTTTTTTTTTACATTTATTTTAGAAATTTTTTTGTGCTGTTGTTTACGTGGCGTTGCTATGGTTTGAAACAAACTGGAAACTGTCATCACGGAACTATGTAAATTATCACATCAAAAATAAAGAAAAAAAACACATTGATATTTTTTAACAATTTATAAACTATTGAGCGAGTAATTAAGATCAGTATAGAGGTAGCTTTGACAAAATCTGAACTTTAGTATCTCTATGGTTTAACCATAATGTAGGTGGAAGCACAAAACAACATTCAGTTTGCGGGCCAGGGGTATGAAACGTAAGAGGTTTACCATATAACATTTTTCGTTAAAGGGTTAATCCTCTTTACAATACCTTACTCAATGGTCATTTTGAAAAAGTTTAGTTGACGAAATTTATTTAACATCTTTTTATTGTTGTAAAGCTAACTTTTCGTTAAAGTGAAAACTTGGCACCCCTTTAGATCTCAATTCTTTTTGTATTGAGGTATGGCCCCGTTTTTCACAGTATGAAAATAATATTCTTAATATTGAACTTGGCTTCCCTTTTCACATGTATGTTTTTGATGGGATTAGAATAATTATTGCCAGCCGCATGTAGTTTTCTACACGGTCTTTTACTGTTTAATCTTCGAGTAATATATAAGAATTTAGACTGTTTCCGAATATAATGTTATAATATTAATTAAAAACATTATTACTAACATTTTGAGCTTAAATAGAGCCTCAGGCTTTGGGCTTAAGATCAGCGAAGCTATGTATAAATACGAGCGTGACTGTAAAATTATTATTAGTGATTTTTTAAAGTACTGTTTGTTAGAAAATTGAAATATTTTAATAAAATCTGGAGTGATCTGGCGGTAGGAAAATCGAGAACGTTAATAACTTATTATTAATGAACAAAATTTAATGGAAATTTGGTACATAGTATAAATCTATTTCTAGGAATGAAAACAAATTATTGACGACATAATATAATACCGGAGTGGCGAAATCGTCCTCTAGACATGTTAATAATTCTTCATAATGTCTATTTCAATGGTACTCAAACCGTGGTCCCTGGACCGCTAGGTTCTCGCATGTCGCGCTGCCTACACGATTGGTCCGCTTATCGACTTGTACTACTGAACGTGCCCTAGCGCAAAAATGTCAGACTGAATTTTCTAAAGGGCCATTTATAAGATTTAGGGTGTGTAAACGGGCCAGCCTCTAAATAAAAATTGGTTGTCTGTAAAGTCGGTTTACGGACGATAGTTTTACGTGATAACGTATTCCGTAATACATAACCTAAATTTATATAATAATTACAATAATTCGAATCTATGATATTGCATCTTTCGCTTCAAATTTAGGTAAATTTTATTAAGTAGAATAATAAAACACTATAAAAAGTACACTATTATTATATAAAAAACAACTATGGCATGTATCTCTTTTGCGCATGCGCCGATTTTCCCCAAAAAATTTACAAAAATTTCTAGTAAAAATAGATAGAGTAAAAACCGTATTAAAAACTATATTATTATTATATATAACATCATTATAAGAGATATATTCTTTTACGCATGCGCCGATGTTCCCCAAAAACAATAGGCCACTTCATATTTGCATATCAAACATCCTCCCAAAATTTGGTTTCAATCCGCTTATCCTTGGTGTCGGAATGATAAGAAATGTCAAAAGTGACGTTTGCAACTGTCAAAGTATTATGTTCTAATAATAATTAGTTATTCCAATAGTTAACTTAGCAGGCGTTGCATTTCACAAAATACTAATGTCAAAAAATTGAATTAAACATTAGAAATGCAGCCGTTTTCATGTTAAGACAAGACATACGTTATATTCTAATTTCCATGTACGGCAAACAAAGACGACCGACCGCGTCGCGTTATGCATTAGACAACATTGCATTTATACAGCTATTTTTCTATATAAATTTGTATAAAAAAACTGTTTAGGCAAATTCTGTTATACGAAATCTATGTAAAATGTTCTCCTCTTTCGTTTAAGACTGGTTTCAAACCGATCTGATTTAAATTGAGCGAGAAATTAGCAAAAAACGTTACGCGTTAGGAACGTTACGCGTTACGAACGTTACACTTTTTCGAACATGCAGCCGGTGTTTTATCAATTTATAAGATTGGTGATTCATCAATTTATAAGACGTTATCACGTCAAAAACTAAAGCACATACTAAATTAAAATATTTATTTACTTAGTTTAAATCAACTTTCATATAAAGGTAATAAAAAAATTGGTTGTCTGTAAAGTCGGTTTACGGACGATAGTTTTACGTGATAACGTATTCCGCTCGAATATCATATTTAATAATACATAACCTAAATTTTAGTAGCTGTCAAACTATATTTTTACCGACTAATAATTTGATCAACCAAAGCAATTATAAAAGACATTTAAAAGAATATATATATATATATATATTATATATTTGTTAACAAACTGTATAATTTATCTGGCCATCTGTCAGATGTAGCTTTCGCTGGAACAGCCGAAAAAAATGTTGAACGCACACTTCTCTCTGACGTCACGCGAGAAGAGAGAGACTATCGCTTATATCGCGCTCTCACTTGCGGAACGTTACTCTTTTTCGTGCGTGCAGCCGGTGTTTCATCAATTTATAAGACGTTATCACGTCAAAAGGATAAATTATCTTGAGCTTGAGGATCCAGCAATTAAAAATACGTAGAGGCATCGAATGCCGTCTAAAACCCTCATTGGATAGATTCTAATCGCGGGCCGTATTGAGATGGCTTGAGGGTCTGATGCGGTCCGCGGGCCGTATTTTTGACACCAATGCCGTAGCGTATTTCGTTGAAGTTATTTTTCGGATTCACGTGAGTAAGGAGGGTAGGGTAAGTAGTCGATGGGTTCGCCAACATATTAGAATTTTTGATGTTTAAACATTTTTATTGCCATCTCCTCCCTAAGGAGCTCGCACAGACCTAATGGGATTTGGTTCTCGGTTAAATTGATCGAAAATGGTTTTATTAGTGTATTTGCCATAAGGCACTTACACTATTGGCGTCGGTCGGATGGCGGGACCTAGGGGTCGGACCAAAATTTCTCGACGTTTCATAAGTTTCTAAGAAGTTTGGCACCATTTTTGGAAATGTTTATATATATATGTATATATATATATATTATATATATATATATATATATATATATATATATATATATATATATATATATATATATATATATATATATATGTGTGACCACGATAACTCTCGACAGACTTAATCGATTTAAACGAAATTTGGTCCACATCTTGGAATCCATCATCGCAAGAAGCCTATTTAAAATGAGCCCGATCGGGCCATTTTAAGGGAGGTATTTAGGGGTTGAAAAATGTTTTTGGGCCCAAAAATACGGAAAAAATTCTCAGAATCACTTCAAATTTGAAATTTAACCCTTTAGTAATTATTGAAATGTGCTGCTAAAATTTAAATAAAATCGGCCCGACAGGACCGGACTTACAAATTTTATGAAAACGCAAGTTTGCTGATATGGATTTACATACTGAAGGATGTATATAATTTGGTACAGATGTTGAATTGGTATGTAGTATTGAAATTAAGTAAAAAAATGTTGTTTTAAGGGGTGTATTAGAGGGTAATTTTTTTTATTTTGTCCAAAAACAAAGTTGAGTTCATACAATAGAGCCACACTGCTTATAAAAGCAAATACACTATATTGTCGGCAGGGTTTCGCACTGCGACCCGAGTTTTTTATAAAGCTCACAAAGAAAAATTTTCCATGGGCGCATAGCCCAAAAACCAATAAATGGCTGTTTAGCTACAGATATGCTTAGCGAGATTTTAGATATAGGAATTCATAAACATGTTCCATGTTCAACTTTTGTGCTTTTTTTTAGAAATAGAGAAAATAGTTGAAAAGTAGGTAATGCTGGAAGGTGTCAGCCCGTTTAAAATAATGTCATATTTGGATTTAGCATACTCGAAAACATGTTTCTAGAGCTTAGGATTTTGAATTCAATGGATATCCCTATGTCTAAAATCTCGCTAAACATGTATGTAGCTAAAAATCTATTGGTTTTTAGACTATGCGCCCATGAACACTTTTTCTTAGTGACCTTTAAACTATAAATTAAAACCATTTTCAATCAATTTAACCGAGAACCAAATTCCATAAGGTTTGTGCGGGGTTCTTTATATTGACTTGGCGAAATGTCGCTAAATTGAATTACGGAAGACGAGCAGACTTTATGCGTCGATATAAGTCTATTATGTTTCCGTTTTGTTTTTATTATTTTATAAATAGCTTGATGACCCGAAAACCAACGTTTAAGAACCACTGATCTATTTAATACGACATTTGTATACAATATAACATTGTTGTTGGAATGAATTATTTATACTGAATATGATTTTATATGTAAAACACTCGAAATGTGAAAAACAGTAGCAGTTAACTACGTAACTTACTATTTACTATATCACCGTGTAGGGGAGATCTGTGTAATTTAGGACAATTATAAAAAATCCAGCCAGTTGATCGACAGAACCATTATAACATGATTTTGGCTTTTGGTTTGCATGGTTAAATTATATGATGTCACATCTAGAAAATAACTAAAGCATGTTTGTCAGCTACCTAACTAATTTATTTTTGACAGAACAAAATAACTTAACTGATTGTTTTTATTTTCAAAATATTTCCGAACTATGAAACTTACAACATATGTTTTTTTAAACTTGTGTAAATCTAAAATAGAATAATAAACAGTTATGAAAAGTGTACCATTATTATATAAAAAAACAACGTTATAGCATATATATTTTCTGCGATCAAACATCTTCCCAAAACTTTTTTTCAATCCGGTTTTCGTTGGACCCGTATCGTGTTCACACACTAATAGACAAATAGACACCAACGTTTTTCAAAAATATGTTTTTTGAACTTGGGGGCTCTAAAACGAAAAATCATTGTACGTTTTTGAAAAGTAAATTTTGACCTTATTTAGTACCATTTCAAATTATGAATTTGGACTGGTAAAATATATTTTTTGACGTAAAATTACATTACGTTCTAAAATCGAGGGCCCCGTGCCAAAATTCAGTTTATTCCAATCCAATTAATAATAATAATAATAGTGAGCCAATTTACAAAACTTACACCTACACAATAAACATCGACCCTCTGCCAATACTTGACTTCGACCCGTACAGCACGTCACCTTAGTTAATTTTTCTCGCTCCATGCGAAATAAATGCAATATTTCCGTGTCCCTAAGAAAAGTTTATTTAAAAAAAAAACATATTTTAACTAAACATTTATTTTTTTGTTGCAGAGTTCTGCTGAGACGTGTGAAGCACTATGCATGAAGAGTGTTTTGTTTAAGGAGAATAATCGTAAGTTTTCCAGCATTGTGTTTCCAAGATTAATTTTTGTGTGCGTTTTTCCTGTCAGCGAAATATTGTAATACAGACTGGTTTAGAATATGCATTCGTTAAAGCTTATAATAGCGGCAAGTTGCCATTTTCCCGATGACAAACTAAGATGTTTCCTCTTATAAAATAATATTTAAAAAAAGTATAATACTTACTCTCCATATACTTATATTATACGGTCGAAACGTCATCTACCGATTTATGTTTTTTTTTTTTTTTTTTTAATTTATAAATCTCCTTTCATTGCACAAATTGAGGTACACAAAACAAAATAAAGGATACTTCCCCTTACTAGAGCGAGGGGAAGTATTCAGTATGGCTGTGTTTCGTGCTCAACATGGATCATTCCATGTCAAATCGACCGATAGTTGGAATCGACCCCTTCCGATTTGGATGAAATTTGGTCAAATGTTTTGTTTCAACCTATAACAAAGTTTTACCAACGAAAAAGAATTAAAAAAATTTTCATACATTTATCATTTTTTGGGAGTTTGTTTTTTGAATATCTCGAAAGCTATTATAGTTACAAAAATCGACCTTGGTTTAAAAAGGATATTTGCGGCTACAAAGTAAATGTATCTGAAAAAAAAATTTCAAAATTGCAAAATTTTGAAATTTTCAAAATTGAATAAATCAAAAACTTATATTTTTTTGGCTCAATTTTTTTTGTAGACTACTTCTATCTGTTTTTAAAAAACCTTGAAATTTTCAAAGAGGTATTTTTCTTTTTTTCGAAGATATGAGTTTTTGAATTTTGAAAAAAAAAACTAAATTAGATACTTGTTCCAATGGCTAATAATAATTAATCATTACGATTAAATTCCAGTATGCAGCATATGTTTTACTGAATTGGTGAAAGCATAATATTAAACAATTATCGTCATAATATAAGAAAAATTTAAATGTCACTGTCGGGACTTGAACCCGAAACAACCAATTTCGCGTTGGCTGAGTTACATTACTTTACAGTAGCCAGCACAGTTAATTTTTGATTTCTTTTATATATAGCACAATGCACCGCAGAATCGATTACCTGCAAAAGCTAATTTTTTTGTAGCTCAAAATTATGAAATTAAATATTTGTTTAATTTTTTTTTCAAAATTCAAAAATTCTTTTAGTCTTTTAAAAACAGATAGAGGTAGTCTACAAAATATTTGAGCCAAAAAAAATATAAGTTTTTGATTTATTCAATATTGAAAATTTCAAAATGTTGTAATTTTGTAATTTTTTTAATTTTCAATTTTTTTTTCAAGTATTTTTTTGTAGCCCCAAATATCGTCCAAGGTCGATTTTTGTAACTATAGGTAATAATTTTCGAGATATTCAATTTTGCAACTCTTTTGAATTTTTTAAAAATTCTTTTCCGTTGTAAATCTTTGTTATAGGATGAAACTGAAAGAACACTTCTGACTAAATTTCGTCCAAATCGAAAGAGATCGATTCCAACTATCGGTCGATTTGACAATTTTGACATGGAATGGCCCACGTGTAAATGCGCATGCGTTTGTGTCATATGAGTGCGTTGTGTAGTGTAATGTAATGTACTAGGTGTTATGAGGAGCTTGTGTTACAATGCAAACTAAGTTAGTGGAAGTATTTGAAAATATGATTTCTGTCACCATTATTCAGCCATTTACTGATTTGTTTTTTTGAAACTGTTAACATTTAAATTAAAAGTTTTATAATTCAGTAAGTAACTGAAAATAATTTTCGTTCAAAAAGCATCGATTTTGAAAAACATTCTGTTCCTACTCGAAATTGAATTTATATAAAAATAAGTGTTTCCGTGTTAATAAAATAATTATAAATGTCTTGCATTATTATGCAATGTATACCGACATAAAAAAATAGTAGTTTATGTATCTAGAATGTAATGCAGATTATTATGTTGTGACATTATGAACGAACGAGAGATACACATTAGTGACGTAACGAATGCCAGTTTTTAGGCAAATGCGAATATCTGCCGTCTATATTCGCGAACGCGAATATTCAGTTTTTAAATCTGGCGCCTTTTGTCCAAGGCTAAAATCTGGCAGCTGATTGGCCACGCAAGCTGCACGCACACATTTGGCTTTGGGTACTTGGCTGGTTATAAGTCTAAAGCTTTATTGAAGATTGTGATGAGACACGGTATAGCGACAACAGTAGTGGAGCCTTCGGCTGTATATTATATTAAAAAAAAAACTTCGGAGAAGTAAAAACTTCGTTCTGTGCTAAATTCAAAAACTTGAGGCGACTGAATCTCAGAATTATAACTTAAAAAAAAGAATTTCGAGGCAGACAAGATATTGAAATCAAGCTCGAAATTCTGTGCCTAAGACGTCGAAAAAAAAAGAATTTTGAGGCAGACAAGGAATTGAAATCCAACTTCGAAATTCTGTGCTTATAAAAGCTACAAGAGCAACAGCAAAAAAATGCAAAGACGGTGTTCGCATAACTCCTTTAGTTACCACTAAAAAAACGCCGTCTGTGCACTTTTTTTTGCTGTTGCTCTTGTAGCTTTTATAAGCACAGAATTTCGAAGTTGGATTTCAATTCCTTGTCTGCCTCAAAATTCTTTTTTTTTCGACGTCTTAGGCACAGAATTTCGAGCTTGATTTCAATTTCTTGTCTGCCTCGAAATTCTTTTTTTTTAAGTTATAATTCTGAGATTCAGTCGCCTCAAGTTTTTGAATTTAGCACAGAACGAAGTTTTTACTTCTCCGAAGTTTTTTTTTTAAGATTTCACGTCTTTTTCCAAAGTGTGAGACATTATTTTTATTTTTTCTCCAAAAAATAAACATATGTGCATTTTTAGAATTAAGAGGCCACAGATTCCATGAAGGCCAATTTTGAAGGCATGAAAAAAATCAATGAACAAGGCCAACCATTAAAAATACAAAATTTTTTTCATATCATTTGTAAAATACTTATTTTGCATTAAAAAAGAAGTTTCACTTTGAAAACTTTCCTCTTTTTAATTTTTGTTGCACTTTTTATGATGAATATGTTTTTTAGTAAATTAAATTATTTAAATCTAACTTCAATCATATATTTTGTTATTTTTTAATAAAAAATTTGACGAAAGTGTATTTTTCAAAAAACAAGAAAAAAAAATTTAAAATTAAAAAAAAAATAAAAATAAAAAATATGATTATATATAAATATCAAGTGGAAATAAAATGGAGTAGAAAAAATTTTTTTTCCAATGATGCCGGCGGGAATCGAACCCGAGACCCTGTTATTAGTGTTATTACTAGTCTAACGTCGTAACCGTTAGTCCACGGGCATACTAGCAGTATAAGCTGTTATTGTGGTACAGAAGTATATATGGGTGATACGAAAAATCGGTCCTATGAAAGTCACGTGGTCACAGAACTATAAAACTTGGAAACTGGTCTCATATACACGGCGTTATATGGGAGCTAGGCAAAATCAATGTATAAGAATACGTTAGAGATACGTCGGCATTTAGCACAGAAAAGAATCTCTTTTAACGAGATTCTTCGATCTCCGAAACGACTAGACCGATTTTGACGGGATTTTCACTGACAGATAGCTGATGTTATGAGTAATTTAGGCTACTTTTATTTTATATTTATATAATATTATAGCCGAAAGCTTCACTACTGTTGTCGCTATCATGTTTCATTATAATCGCGTAGTGAGCCGCGGGGAGCAGCTAGTATAAAATAAAAAATTGGTTGTCTGTAAAGTCGGTTTACGGACGATAGTTTTACGTGATAACGTATTCCGTAATACATAACCTAAATTTATATAATAATTATAATAATTCGAATCTATGATATTGCATCTTTTGCTTCAAATTTAGGTTAATTTTATTTATTAAAATTACTCACCACCTATAATATAATTGTTTTTTTTAACTTTCTTTCTTTCGTATTTATTTTAAGTCTCAAAGATTAACTGTCATAATATTTTAAAAACAATTGTTTCATTGTTTATATAAAATTCCAAAACCTACTTGCAATATTTAAGTATTTTCATACGTCAAAAAATTGATTTTTATAATGATAAAATTTGTATGAAAACGATTTTTTCGAGAGATGAGACCTAGCTAAAACGATTTTTTGCCCCCCAAAATCCCTTTTCAGTAAATTTCATCCAAATCGTTAGGGCCGTTTTCGAGAAAAGCACGCACAGAGTCAGGCGGAACGTTAGGAACGCTAGGAACGTTAGGAACGTTACACTTTTTCGTGCATGCAGCCGGTGTTTTATCAATTTATAAGACTGGTGATTCATCAATTTATAAGACGTTATCACGTCAAAATAGCCTAAGTTACTTCTTATAACATCAGCTATCTGCCAGTGAGATCCCTCTCAAAATCGATCCAGTAGTTTCGGAAATTAAATATATAGCTGAAGGTTCCACTACTGTTGTCGCCACCATGTTTCATAACAATCGCGTGCCAGCTAGTCCATAAATATAAAGGTTTAATGTTTTAAGATAACTTAATAAGTATTTATACAAGACTAGCGGTCCCGCCCGGTTTCACCCGGGTGCAAAAGAATGAATGGGGAAGGAAGGGACATAAGTAAACACATTCATCTTAGTTTACCGAGATGAATGTTGTGTCCAAATTTCATGATGATCGGAGTTACCGTTCAAAAGGTTTTGTCGATAGAGATAAAATAAAAATAAATTTAAATGTAAGCCTTAGAAGAAAGCAATGAAAAAAAAAAAATAAAAATATATTCACCCAACGTGGGGCTCGAACCCACGACCCTGATATTGACAGTCGCATGCGCTACCGATTGATCTACCTGAGGTTGTGTTTTTGCATCACTAATATGAGTATATCTAGTTAGTACATTTCACATGAATAGAAGCTTATTTGTGAGATACTTTTTGCAACATTTTTAATTAAAGCTCCGCTCCCAATGGTCGTAGCGTAATATTATATAGCCTATAGCCTTCCTCGGTAAATGGGCTATCCAACAAAAAAAATTTATTCAATTTGAACCAGTAGTTCCTGAGATTAGCGCGTTCAAACAAACAAAGAAACAAGCAAACAAACTCTTCAGCTTTATATATAGTATAGATACACAAGATACATGTACAGTTCAGCAAAAGTAGAGAAGTGTAGTGACCTTATTGAATAAAAATTCTGAACTAAATTTCAGTTAAATGGAATTATTTTTAATATATTAAAATAAATAAGTATTACAATATCATTCTATCAACATGAGATATTTGTTTAGAATAATTTAAAAATAAATGATTTTATAAACAAAAAAAAAAGTAGTTTTTTGTATTTATAATGAAATGAGTGTTTTATAATTTTCGCTTTAATTAGCTAATTGTGTTTTTAAATTATTATATAGACCGCACGTGCGATGGAAGTAAGCATGTCTTTAATAACTGGACTGCTCTTTTTTACATAAATCTTTACATAGTAGCTATACAGATTGTATCAAATCAAAACAGTCCATAGAACATTCTGTGTGTAAAACAGAGACGATATTATATAAAGCACTAAAGCAGTAAGTAAGAATGAGATAAGTGATCGCTTATAGTTACTGTGGTTATACAATCTGATAGTATCGTCTTTGTTTTCTACAGTAAAAATCACAATTTTATCAAATGTCAGTATTCACTAGTGAAATTATTGATAAAAAAGATTTACAGTGTACGTAATTATTTATTTACGTAACCACAGTAACTATATTAGCGATCATTTATCTCATTCTTACTTACTGCTTTAGATCTTTATATATCGTCTCTGTCTTACACACAGAATGTCCTATGGACCGTTTTGATTTGATACAATCTGTATATAAAAGTCTCGGTACGTTTTTGTTGGGATATCTGACTATACCGGATTTTTCGAGAATTACTGAGCGCATTTAAATGTGGTTTTTACTAACCGATAGCTTATTGCTTCTTAACGTAGACCTCGAACTAGGGAATGCAATCCCGCAAGATAATTTCAATCCAGGTATTTGCGGGACTGAACCATTTTAGTCCCGCGGGATCCCGGTATTTGCGTGACCCAGCAGGGTGGACTTAGACTTCTCATATCAATCGTAATAAAGACCTAATAGACCTCATTTTCATGGTTTTAATTCTAACCTATATTAAACAAGTTTTTTGAAATATATTAAATGGTTTATTAATACTTTTAGATATAAAGATTAAGACATAAATTGACATAAAATTGACCAAAAAATTTTGCTGTATACGATGCCATCGAAACAGCCGGTTTTCTTTGACTTCTGCAAGATTTGGCTCCAAAAGGGCGCTCGGTGAGTCGCCCATAGGGAAATGACCATGAGTTAAGGCGTTCAAGTCAGAGGGATTGTCGGATATTGGAGTTATGGGTCGCGAATTTAAACAAGCTTCAAATTGATTTAGGAGTGTATACATTTGTTCTAATGTAAACAACGCACTTTCTTTTACTCGACGTAAAAGATACTTATTCAACTCTTTACAGCCGCCTTCTACAAACCACCGAAGTGGGGTGCGCGAGGCGAAATAAAATGCCAGGAAATTGAACTGTCAGATACAAAGTTTGAAAATCTTGAAATGTGACTTATTTGTTTGAAACACTGTTTTTCTAATTTTGTAAGCTCACGATTAGCGCCAATAAAATATCGCTCGCTTGCCAAATGCCAGTCCACGCGCCGCCGCGCGTCTAGTAACACGTATGAACCTCGCTTCTCTGTAATCCCACCAGCCCAACGGGAACCCGCAAAATTTTCGGCCGAGATTAGTACCGCAAAATGTATGCGGGATCGCGGTGTTGCATGCCCTACCTCGAAAGCAGACGGCGAACTCAAGCTACAGATGGGCAGTTAACTGAAAAAACGAGCAAATCGTTACACGACATGACGATTTATTATTAACTATTGAGTATAATACGCACAATAACAGACCAAAACGAAGCGCATTATGTGGCCGAGCGGTTTCGTGCGTCTATTTGAAAGTACAAGGTGACCTCTGACAACGCCAGTTTTTTTTACCAATGAAAATTAATTTTGAATTTCTCATTAATAAATAAAACATTTACCATCAAAGATTAAATAATATGGTGGATTTATCATAGAAATTAGAGATTTCCGGAATTCTTTTTCATGCAATTTGTATGCACACACGCATTCAACTGCTCTTAATGATCGCTATGCGGGTGAATAAGGAGTCATACTGAACAGGTGCTGAATGGTTTCCTTAAATTGATGTAACGAATCACCTGTATTATATTATGTATCTGTATAACAATCACAATTTTTCTAAGAAAAACGACAAACGTCCTACTTAACATTCTACAAAAACTGTTTTCTCAAAACGATAACATAAAAAAAACGTTGATAAATAAAATATTATTTCACCTTCATCGATGTTACTATTGTCGAATCATTAAAAGTAAATAGTGCATTAAATGAAAACGTAGCTTATGTTGAACCCGGCTACGCCGGGAAGTGAACCTCTCTCAGATGAAACAACGTAAAGGGTTTTCCAATAAGAGGTGTTATTTTGATATTCAAAGGAAAATGCCATTTTTTGAGATAAATGATCGAATGTTTATTTCATTATAAAGAGGAAGGTATGCCGTTAATAATGGAAAATAACATCAGCCAAATGACCATACGACCACGCCTACAGGACCATATCCTTTTCATGAAATTTTCCATAACCAAATCGCAAAGTGGCTGCCCTATGTCTTCGATAGCCTCACGAATTCCATCTTTGAGGTCTTGAATCGATGCTGGGCTGTTGGCGTAGACCTTCTCTTTCACGTGGCCCCAAAGGAAGAAGTCGCAAGGTGTTAAATCACAAGATCTCGGTGGCCAATTGTGATCACCTCTTCGAGAGATAACACGGTCCGGAAACTTTTCCCGTAAAAGATCAATGCTTTCGTTGCTTGTGTGGCACGTAGCGTCGTCTTGTTGAAATTAAACGTTGTCAATACCATCCAATTCCGGCCATAAAAAATCATTAATCATCTCTCGATAGCGCAATTCATTCACCTGGGTTTTCTTCAACACTTTCGGCTACAGCAGCAATATTCTCGGCTGTTCTTGAGCGACGTGCACGGGTTTTATTCTTCACATCACTAGCTTGTTCCAACAGCTCAAATTTTTCCACCAACAAGGTGATTCACGACGACCCAAAAATGTTCGAGTTTTACGAACCGTTTCTACCAAATTTTAATCATTTTTATAATGAATTTTAATCATTTCAATGCGTTGTTGAAGCGTGTATCGTTCTATTTTTATTAATGGCGTAGTTTCTACTTGTCAAATGTCAAAAAATGACAACTCCAAAAGTGACATCTACCGAAATAGCGGGCTATTCAAAATAACACCTCTTATTGGAAAACCCTTTAGTAAAACCTGAACATATATTTTAACAGCGTTTTTTATCAAAACTTAAAAATGAAAAAGAAATGGGCTTTCAAAGTTCTATTAAATTTTGAGGACGGTCTTGGCGTTATGTTATATCACTATGGAAATATGTTATGTCAATATAAAGTATTCACAGAAATTGTTCCAAGTTGTCCCCGTTTTGTTGGACACAAAGATGCGTACGTCACAGCATGCTTCTGTACATGCTTGTAGTGGCGATAAGGGTCGTCCGCGAATTATTTGGGATGCATTTCCGATTCGTGCTATCATTTCTTTGCGTGTGTTTTGTATTAATTAAATAAAATTTTAAAAAGTTAATTAAACTTCGAACGGCTGTTTCTCTCTCTTTTTAAGTTTTGATAAAAAAGTTAGTTAAAATATTTGTTCGTCTATTTGATTTCTACACGCTGTTAAAAAAATAAGAATCAACTTCAAAATCGTTTGTATACGCTACTAATGGTCGAGCGATAAAATTCGATAGTCTATCGTGTACATTGTACAAGATCCGAGGGTTTGCATTCGGCTCAGAGTAATATGAAAAAAATTTATTTTACTTATTATTAAAAATAATTTACTTGTTACTTTACTGCACTAGTGCGTAATGGGCCACTTTAGATGTCTGTATGTAAAGCAACTGTTTTACAGGGGAAATGCAAAAATAAAATTTATGTATCTAAAGCTGTGTGACTTTGCATAAACATTACGTCAGGCTATTTAGCGCTTCTTTCTCAGGACTCTGGCGTTTAAAAATATCCTGACAATCCAGCTCAGTTCGATCATGCAAAAATCTTAGGCCTATCCCTATACGACAGCCGTAAATCATAACTTGATGGACTGACTGGGCTATAGCCCAGGGCGACAGAATTGTAAGGGCGGCAAATTGCAAGCACGACTTTCATCAACCTAAAGACAATAGCAAGATAGCAGCAGTACGAGAACGTGTTTTTATGTTTGACTCATCATGGTTTCTGTTGGGAGTTTATGCTCATGTAAACTTCAGAGCTGTTTCAAACTTTTATCGACTACTCACAATCAGTTGTTGACTTCGAGGAAGAACTGAGTGTATAACTAATAAGAAAAATTGCAGGATTGTGGACAAAAAGTTATTTCATCTCATCATTTCGACACTGGACATTTTCTATTTAATGAAGTTCAAATATTAGATAAAGAGTCAAATTGGAAGAAACGCAATATCAGTGAAATGTGCTTTATTAGAAAAAACAATTCTATTAATTACAGAACAGATACTCAAAATTTAAGTAGTCAATATAACTGTTTTGTAATTGAACTAACTTTCGTATTTTTATTTTTATTTATTTTTATTGTTTAAAATGTAAGTATACATAAACTTGTTGCCATGTTTTTGTCCTATGTACCTTAACTTTTGTTAATTGCTATTCACATTTGTATTTGAAAAAGACTAAATCTATAGAGGAAACGTCGTACACTAATTAAATAACTTTTTGTCCACAATCCTGCGATTTTTCTTATTAATTATCTCGATGGACAGGATATCTAATATATGAGCGTATAACTGTTATATATAGACTCAGGTGATTTCCAGTGGTCCCGAGGCGACACCGAACTCACTTACGCCACTACTATACGAAGTAATGTATCGACAGTTCACCGACAAATACCTTCGTAATTTGTAAACAGACTCCAGGTCCATTTACTATCACTGATTGTTTCCATTATCTGTAATTTTCTGTAATTATAAACCAGCAATGTTAAGTGATTTTGTTTTTAACAGTTGAAGGCTAGCATATAAAATCGCAGCATTTTGTTTTGTCTAATATATATCTGTGAAATTTTTTTAATTCGTAATCGAATGGATCGGTTCAAAACTTCGAGTTAACGAGACTTTGAACTAGGTAACACATTTTTGAAGTTGATGTCGATTCTTTCTTTAAAATTATCAACTATTTAATGGTATTTAATCTTTCCTAAGCCTTTTGGCAAACTCCTCAGCTTTACTTTTTATTATGGCAACATTGATATAGGAATTATCAATCACTGTTTAGACCCAGTTCACTGCACACTCATCGAAATCCGGGAAGTTGAGACCTCGGGTGCGTTTCCTTTTCAAATTTTTTTTCTTACTCAAAATCTTATTTTTATTCTTTAAATAAGTCAACAGACTGTTTGCTAGTATGCCAAACTCTTTTGACACGGAGTTTGGCATTCTGTTTTTTTTAACTTCCCGCTTAAGAAAAAAAAAATTTTTTTTTTTTTCAAAAATCGGGAAGTTATTGGTTTCACCCCGATTTTCGAAAATCGAGTTTTCGCCAGATCTCGACGTTTTGAGGTCCTAGGAAGCTATTGAAACTATTTTGGCGATGATGTCCGTAGGGCTGTATGTATGTGTGTGTGTGTGTGTGTATGTATGTATGTAAACCTTTTATATCTTTTGAACGGAGTGTCCGACTGAAACGCGGTTTGCGGCATCTGACGTGATCTTGGTGAACTTAGACTTACTGAAAATTTGAAACGATTCGGCCCAAAAAATTTTGAGAAATCTTAAAAAAACAAGTTTCAAAAATTTTTAAAAATTTGTTTTTGTAAAAAATTTTCTAAACTACTAAACCGATTAATTCCAAAAACTAATCAGCTCTTCTCCTTAACAAACTGCGTCGATTTCCGCAAACCGCATCAAAATCGGTTCATTTGTTCACGAGAAACCGTGAACGAAAAAATCGTAAAAAAGTGTTTTTTTAAAATAACTCTTAAAATTGTTGTCAGATTGATTTTTTTGTAATAAATTACTTTCTTAAGCTAAAAAAACTGCGTCGATCGCCGCAAACCATATCAAAATTGGTTCATTTGTTCATGAGATAACGTGAACGAAAAATTAGGGAAAAAGTAATTTTTTAAAATTACTCGTAAAATTCTTATCAAATCGATTTTTTTGTAATAATTTACTTTCTTAGGTTAAAAAAACTGCGTCGATTGCGGCAAACCGCATCAAAATCGGCTCATTTGTTCATGAGATATCGTGAACGAAAATTTCGTAACAAAGTGTTTTTTTTTTTTTTTTGAGCTCGAAGAGCTAAAAAATAAACTTCTTGCTATATTTGATATATTTTTGAGCGTTTTGAACTCGAAAATAGCGGGAAGTTACAGGGATGGCCTGCAGGGTCAAACTACTTTTCAAATTTTTTTGTCCCTTCGTCGACTTCACGAATAGTATAATATTATATCCACTTAGCTATCGTTAATTATGATGTTTGACTGAAGAAATTCTTCGTAGCATAGGATCAGAAAAAAGCAATACTACATTTGAAATTGCAATTATTATGCTGACGTTTCGATAATCATTTTTGACATCTTCGAAGCTCTATTGAGAATTACAAGAAAATTGTTTTTTAAAATTTATAAAAAAATACAGTGTGTAAAAAAATTTATAAATTTTGTCTAAACTAACCAAATGCGGTTTTGGATATATTTTGTTTATAATTGTTGTGAAAAGAAAATAATACATAATTATAAAAATAGATGTAAATGTTACAATGTCACTAATTTTATTCCTAATATTTACTATTGGACGTCACTTTTATCTATCGTTAATATTTTGTAAAACAACTTCCGTCGTGCACACTTTTTAGATTTCTAAAACACTCACAGTTTATTACGGTCAAGGATCCTTACGGAACGGTTACCGAAAAAATATGTGACGACATTTATAACAGGAAAATTAATTCTAAGAAAACATTTTTTAAAACAAGCTTTTATTTAAGTGCACTAAAAAGAAAAAATAAACTTTAAATTAAATCAAACCCAAGCATTCATTACATTATACAATTTATATGATATAAAAACTTGTGGCGCGATTTTTCTGTGTAAATTTATTTTATGAAATACACACATTTTCTTTCTTAGAATAATTTGTGTCAAGATCAAGTTACATATTGTATTCTTGTTAATGAATCATTTATTTAATTAAATCATTATGGTTGGGTTTGATTTAATTTAAAATTAAATCAAACCCAACCATTCATTAAGAAGAATACAATATGTAACTTGATCTTGACACAAGTATTATTCTAAGAAAGAAAATGTATGTATTTCATAAAATAAATTTACACAGGAAAATCGCGCGACAAGTTTTTATATCATTATATCAAATAAATTGTATAATGTAATGAATGCTTGGGTTTGATTTAATTCAAAGTTTATTTACTTCTTTTAAGTGCATAAAAGTTTGTTTTTTTACTTTTAATTGTATTTTTAAGCTTTTAGTGTGCTATATTAAAAGTGCGATTTGCATCCGGAAGAAAGGCGGACCGGTCAGTTAGTTATACCTATAATATTATATTGTCATCGGAACTACATACGTATGTAAAATTTCAGCTCAATCGGATAACGGGAAGTGGGTAAAATTTAACTTGCTAGATTTGATTTCAGACTCACAGACACCTGGACGGGTGACACTAAATAAAAGCTTGTAAAAACCGACAATCCAGACTTTTCTAAATAAGGTGTCCATTGTTTTAGATATAATTTTATTATATATTAATAGAACAATGTAAAGCATAGATGCCTGTTGTTAGATTTCTCATGCATACAACTGTGCCGCATCTAATGTGTTGTCAAAGGGAGAATTTAAGTCGTCGAGGGTCTCTTTGTCCGCACTCAAATAAAGATTTTTATTATAATAATATTATAGGTATTTGTCACTGTGTACAATTTTCGAACTGAAATGTATACGTAGTTTAAACATTACTGATCGGTCCAGTTGACGTAAGACGGGTCGTGCCCTTATACGCACCTTTAATATTTCCTAATAGGAAAACGACGGGTGAAATCGTGAAACCCAACGATCGCGCATTGAATAAGCTATATTGGAACATCAGCACACCCTAGCGGAGTTTGTTGGTATTAATTGAGTGTGACCTTTGTAAAGCTTCATTAGACTAGAATTCATGAATGGAGATCTCCAAATACAATATATAATAAATTTCTATCGATACTGTACCTATACCCGATTTTATAAATATAAAGAATTTTTTTGGACATATCAAATAGCTGCTTTTCAAGCCTGTGTAGCGGTCGTGAAATGACACATTTTCCACTAGTGCTGTAAAGTAAAATAAACGTAGCACGGCCATTACCATAGTAATCACATTCTAAGCGCATGAAAATTGAACGCAGCCTGCAATTAGATGTGATTTTGCACAAAATTGAACTGCCAATAATTTTGAAAATTAGGTGAAAAACAGTCATTTTATAGGACCTATTTTACCTAATAACAAACTTAAGTTCAAATAATAAAACTGCACTGCCTATGTTTAACAAAGCCATAATATTTGTTTGCAAATTAACGAATTTAAAATCGATGTTTTTAACGTAAAAATATTTACTTTAGCGAATTACAACATAATTTATAAATAGTACATCTTTGCCGTAAAATTGATTTTTTGAAACTGAGTTGCCTGGTGTCTGCGGTTCCTTTGTTGGCAGCTTCGGATCTAGGGAGGGGGGGGTTGGCAAACCGGGGCACCTACCCTGGGTGACAGTTTCAGGGGGCGCCAAAATCATAATATAATTTATTATCACAATTCACTTTATGACTGTATTTATGTAAACATTTGAACATGTATTCTTGACAATTGACAATAAGACACTATTTGCGATAAATATAACTGAAATAGTTTTGTGTGACATATGTATAGACACATCGCCCTCTCTTGTCGAATCTGTTGAGATAAAAATATGCCATTATTTTAGATAATACAGAAAAAAATTGCTGATCATATTTTATGTCTATTTAACTCAAAACTTCACTTTTTCGAGGTACGATATGGTTGAAAACCACACCCAACCGGTTCTTTTTCCGATTTACTCAATCTGCTTGTTTTCTGTTCACGAAAAATGCCAACCATTATATATTTGTGAGTTTTTTTTAAGTAATTTATCTCAAATGCCCCGGTTCGAAAAAATCATAGATCCGGGGCTGTTTATTTGCAGCTTAGAAAAACTACGCCAGTTCCAATGGTTGGGTTGTCATGGCAGTCCGGCAAGGAAGGGCTTTTAATTAATCTGTGTCATTAATTTCTATAATGAACTAAACTTTTAATTTCAGATTCTGTCGGAATGTTAGAAAACCTCAGTCCCCAACTCTATTGTCGTCAGGAGACAATGCTATGCTTTAATTGGACCAGTCAATTTAACGACACTAACCAATATTCTGTACTGGAATTAACTGATCGCGTGAACAATACATTCATAATGACGGTAAATAATACAATTATTATTCATACAGCGTTTTCCACTTAAAGTACTGAATATATTTCCATCATTTGCTACTGCGTAATGATAACAAAGGATAGAGATAATATATTCAGTACTTAAACTGAGCGATGTAGCGTAGTGGTGAGAGCACTATAATCTCATTCGGAAGATACTTGGTGCGAATACCGGGGGAGCAGATGTGGTTAGGATTTTTGAAAGTCCTCGAGACAGGCAGTGAGCTGCGAAAAAACGAACAACCGAGCGTTATGGAAGAAAGGAGCACATGCATACTTGTATTGAGACAAGGCAAGGACCAAAGAAAGAAAGCGCACATAATACGCCGTTGAGTGTCTGAGAACAGTAACAGAACCGTCACAGTCTTGCTAATGTGTAAGACTGTTACGTTTTAGCCACTGCGCAAGACAGTGACGGTTCTGTTACCGTTCTCTGACTGTTTGGAACAGACCTACTCAATGCTTTCAGACCGATGTGAAGAGACGAACTTTTATATCTGTTTTAAGGTCGCCAACCAAAGAAAATCGTTAGTTGTGGTCGTTACGTCGCGTCTGTTCATAAATTATTAGATACGTCAAAAATATCAGGTTCAAATCCTAAATTAGCACAAATTAATTTTTTCTTTTTTTTTACTAATCACAATTTTTTTATATCTTTTTGAGTAAATAAAAAAAAATTTATTGAATAATTTTGTTTTTTTATTTTTATTATTAATAAATAAAAAACTTAAAATTGAAAACTTATGTTGTTTTTTTGTGTATTTGTACGTAAATTTATTTTAAACATTTTATAAAGTGTGTAATGAGCATAGCCTTCTGTCGTGTGCTCACAAACCGACGCACCTCTTTTTTTTTGTACTGCCTCTTGCCGATTAACGTCATTCCTGTACTGGCCATCTTGTTGAGGTGCTAACGCGGTTCGTTATTCAAGGCCACGAGATGAAAAACAAAGTTGAAACGTTTGCAGTGGTTGCGTATATCAAGGAGTCCTGGAGCCCCTAACGGAGAGAGGACTTGGTGTCCCTAGTTAAAGGAGAACTTTTAGATCATAAAATTCACACACACAGAAGATTTAGCACCATAATTGCTTGAAAAAAGACAAAACAGCGCAGTTTTGACAAACGGCTTTAAAATGTCGGAGAGCGCACTTTGCATTTTACAGTACCTAATATAGATTTTATTGTCTCCCGATGCTTCGGACGCCATCTCCACCAAACCCTAGATAGGGTGCTGAGTTGTTGGTTGTCGCAAAAAAAAACAAAACCTACTGTAAAAAGTTACCTGTAATAAAAATGAAGTTAAGTATTGAGCAGTTAATTTCACTACTCGTTAAATTTCTAGTGGAAGTCGCTAACAGATGTTTTTTGACGTGATAACGTCTTATAAATTGATGAAACACCAGCTGCACGCACGAAAAAGTGTAACGTTCCGCCTGACCCTGTGCGTACAAGCGGGAGCGCAGTATGCTTCGGCCCAAGTTTGACAGCTACTTAAATTTTGGTTATGTATTACGGAATACGTTACATATCACGTAAAAC